>NC_069410.1:47269028-47451528 GCF_026875155.1 Cherax quadricarinatus | reverse complement strand
GTAAGTATCCCCTAGTATAACTATGCAGACATGGACACTAGCTTCCAGACTGCCTTGAGACACTGGTACTTACTGGGCATGCACTGCCTGTTGCACACCGGGCCCACAGATCAACTCACTCACAATCTCCCCAGACACTGGCCAGAAATCTACGAGATATAGTGGAGGTCTTGTCTTACTGTATGGGCCTGGCAGAGGAGGTCATCTATGGTACATCGAGGTGCCTCTACCAGATTTCCCCAGGTCTCAAATGTGAAGACACGTGGGGGGCGCCATCTGCTGATCACGGCACGTCTTGTCCAGTTGGTGTCTGTCTTAAGAAGAACGAGCTGGTCTCTCTTCCAGACCCTAGTCTCTTCGTTCAAACTAGGGCTGCCAGTTCTCCCTAGCTAACTTATCCTAGTGTTTGCCTACATTATTGGCCTATTACTACCTATGTTAGGTCTTAGGTCTACATTATTACTATCTACAGTTGTCTTAGTAAACCTAATATTAGTGTACTAACAGTAAAACTACCTACTCCTTCCCTGAAGAGTAAATCTATAAATTAAATAAATGCCTACCAACAATCCACGCCAAATGGAGAGAATGCTGTTTGTTTGGGAGGGTTTAAGGAAGACCCAGCTCATCCGTCCCATTACGGCCATGCTGGATCTGTCCTGTGGAAGTTTAGGGACCAAATAAATTTCCACAGGCAGAAAGCAGCAACTTTACTCTGGCTGTACCCTTCTCCAGAACATCACTCCATTTGAGATCATATATACCCAGGATGACTCGAGTATGGAACACACTTGTACAGCATAATGATATCATCTAGATAAAGTCAGTTTACCTGGAGTTTACCTGGAGAGAGTTCCGGGGGTCAACGTCCCCGCGGCCCGGTCTGTGACCAGGCCCACTGGCCCACAGATGGCTCCAACTTCATCCTGTTCCCTACTTGTATGTCTCATAACAATAAAAATGCTTTCAGATGAGCTGATGTGGGTAACAGCTCTTAGCTTGCCAATAAAGTTAGGAATCCTTAATCTGTAAATAGCTTGTCAATAAAGCTAGGGATCCTTAACCTTGTCAAACCCTGTGTAAAAGAGAGAGAGAGAGAGAGAGAGAGAGAGAGAGAGAGAGAAGAGAGAGAGAGAGAGAGAGAGAGAGAGAGAGAGAGAGAGAGAGAGAGAGAGGAGAGAGAGAGGAGAGAGAGAGAGGAGAGAGAGAGAGAGAGAGAGAGAGAGAGAGAGAGAGAGAGAGAGAGAGAGAGTAGAGAGAGAGAGAGAGAGAGAGAGAGAGAGGCAGGGAGGGACAGGGAGGACGTGTCACAGTGTGCTCCACAAACTTTCTTAATATTACTTAACTATGAGGGTTGTTGAGGAAAAAACTGTTCAGTGACCTAGTACTACCTACAGCACAAAAGTACAAGTAAGCCAACTCCTCCAAAGAAGTGAATATAAGCGAAATCAGTGACAGTTAAGAGTGTTTTGGTGTACAATGTGGTGAGAGTGAGGGGAAGGGCAGGCCTAGGAGTGACGTCACTATTGCCATCACAGTGAGCATCTAATATTATATCTCTATGTACAAACAGCTGGGTGCTTTATAACAACGTGACTTGTACAATGCAACAGAGTGATTTGTGTAACAACTTCATATAGTGAAAATGTGGATAACATAAACAGTGTTTATTAAGTGAAAGTGAGAAGGCAATACCTCCAGCTTGCCGACCCACTGCCTGCCCTCACCCTCCCCACCCTCCCTCACTACCCACCCCGTTATAAACACCCCCATGATACCACCACCCACCCTCTCCCTCCTGTGAACTTCATTGTAAACCTACAACACCTCCTCTGTGATGAATTCACATCGCAAAATAGCAAGAATATCTTCGCTATCTGGCTATTGTCCCAGTAGTTACTGCAGTGTTTGTGGGTATACTACAAGGGACAAAATACTTCTTAGATGTAAGGAGCCTACTTGTTCCAACTGCTGCCACACAGATTGCATTCCAGAAGAAGAATTCTGCTGTAACCAGGTTAAAAATCTCAGAAAATTGAAGGATATCCATACTCCTGTGGTATATGAGGAAACAAACCTGGTGCTATAGGAGGAAGGTTCAGAAGTACCTCAGGGACTCTTGTCCAGAGATCAAGACTGCCCTCATGGGCTGTGTTGTAAAGTTGCAGCTAAGATAATCCATCACAGGGAATCACTTCATGAGCTCCTCAAATCATTAGATAACCTTCAAGCTATTGTAGAAGGCCAGTGCAAGCCTACATCAAGTAACATAAGCTGCTCAGCTGATGGTGACACTATTAACTAAGACTGGAAGTCCCACACTGAGCATAACTCAGGGGTAAATAACTGTTGGAATTCTGTTATTGCTAAGGCCCCACAGATTGACAGAGTTCAAAACACTACCTTTGGGAATACTAGCACAATTCCTCTGACCACCACAGAGGGAACAGATCCTCTTTCCAACAACGAAGCAAGCATTGGATCTGTTAATTCTCCTACACCTACTTCAGCACCTGCCAGTACACTAGACAGTGCACATACCATCTCTGATCCTACACCTGTCAGCACACCTGTCGACATTATTCCAACATCTGGCAGCAGTGCTTCATCAGCAAGAACTGAGCCAGGATTTTCTACACCAGAGATTGGTGCAGTTAATAATCAGGGCACTATCACTGCACCTGAACACCTACTACAACAAAGTACGAACAACAGGGACACATCTGTCAGAACTGCACAAGGGCATGGTCGAGGACGTGGCGGAGGACGTGGTGGAGGACGTGGAAGAGGATGCAGAGGAGGAAGACATCTACAGCCGTCTCACCTTCCACCAACACAGTCCCAGAGGCGGAACCTGTGGACAAATCAGCAAAACACAAGGGGTGCAACAAATAATAGTCCACCTTCCCAGGCACCTAAGCAGTGCTCTAGCTGTCACCGGAAGGGGCACACCACCAACAACTGCATGCGAGATACCAGGTGCAATTACTGCCACAGGAAAGGACATCAGGAGGACTAGTGTCGAAAGGAAAAGGAACTTGATAGACAGGATCACCTGTTGAGAGACCTGCTCTCGGAAAAAACAGCAGGATCTCTGAACTGGTGAACACACTCACATGTCACCCACTCAGCTACTCCTGTCTCAGCCCAGCAGGTGGTATTGTGCCTTATACAAGACCACAGACCTACATCCCTGCAGCTGCCTCAGTGCCCTACCTCTCTCGAGGACAGGAACTTTACATGCCTTACACATCCACCACTTCAAGTGACCACATCATGAGGAGCCAGTCTATCAGCATCCTGTCTGCCAACATTAGAGGTTTCATTACTAATGTTGGAGAGCTCACACACAGTTTTGTGAACACTCAAAGTCCCGACTTGATAGCTGTTGTTGAAATATTTTTGGACGACAGGACTCCAGAAAATTTTTCAAGAATTGTTGGCTACATCTCATGGATGAGAAGAGATAGGAAAGGGCAAGGAAGAGGTGTTGCTGTGTGCTTCTCTAAAAGTTTACATGCCCAGCACATTGATGTTGCCATCCCTACTCATCTTGAAATGATGTTCTTCAAGCTATGCATAAACACTAGTACCTCTGTACTAGCATGTGAAATGTACAGACCTCAGTGGCAACATACAGACCCCATCAACTTCCTAATGTAAAATGTGGGCTCCCTTCTGCTACAACACAACTGTCAACATGTCATAATTGTTGGTGACCTCAACCAGCACCTTATACAGGGAGACTTTGATGACCTTCTCGCAGTATTTGACATGAGAAACTATGTTGATTTCCCTACTCACATCTCTGGCTCCTCCCTTGACCCAGTAGTGAGCGATCTGGCAGAAAGCATAGTCACTTGTCAATCCCTCGGCTACATTGCATCATCTGACCACAAGGCTGTTTTTACGACGAGGTGAGGAGTCCACATGCGCAACTTGGCTATGGGAAAGAGGTAATTGGCCAACCCTTTGCTCTGAGCTCGCCACCACCAATTGGAATGCTCTTCTCCAATGGGATGTTGACAACCAAGTGAAAGCCTTCACTGGACACATTCTTAATCTACAACAAGAACACATTCCTCACTGGCAATATGTTATGAAGCCTACAGATCAGCCTTGGTTTGGCTTTCGTTGTAGAGAGGCTGCTGATGCTAAGTACAAAGCATAGCGAAGGTATAAGAGACATCCTACCTACCACCTATAACAGGAACTTGCACAGGCAAGCCTGTAAGCATATGGGTGACGTTCAAAAGTGGGTCATTGCTAAATGGGAGATGGACACAAGAAGAAAACTAGCATCAGGTAGGGTAGGCTCCAAAACCTGGTGGTCCCTGGTCAAGGACAGACAAGGTTATCTGCCTGATGAACTCATTCCACCTCTAAATCAACAGGATGGGACCACCTCTACTAGTAGTCAAGAGAAGGCAGACCTCTATGCCAAACACTTTGCTACCAAAATGCAAGTTCCTGATCCAGCAAGGGACCCTCCTTGGCTAGCTACAAGAACTGTGTCAAAACTGTCAGTGGTGACAATAAGGCAGGAAGAGGTGCACTTCCTTCTTAAATTGCTTGACCAAAAAAAAGCTGAGGGCCCAGACAAGTTAAGCCCAAGATTGCTGAGAAGATGTGCAGACCAGCTAGCAGCACCTCTAACTCGCATCTTTCAGCACTGCCTAATACAGTGTAAATGGCCTTCACTGTGGAAAGAGGCAAATGTAGTCCCTGTTCAAAAAAAGATAAGCAGAGCAGAAATCAGCACTACAGAAGGTGTCACTCCTGTCAATCACTGGCAAGCTCCTTGAGACAATAATCTCAAGACAAATGACAGTTTTTTGACTACCACTCACTACTTTGTGACCGTCAATATGGCTTCAGGAAAGATTACTCCGCTACTGATCTGTTGTTAAACCTCTCTACTAAGTGACACCAGTCACTGGATGAATCCAAAGTCAGCTGTGTGCACTAGCAATGTCCAGTGCTACAACACAGTCTCTTACCAAAACTGCAAGCTCTGGGAATTACAGGCTCTACACTGTCTCCTCAGTGATTACCCTAATGGTGGATCTCTAAGGGTAGTTCTCAACTGAACAGAATCAGAATCAGCAAGACATCCTATTGGGGCAAGTGTTCCACAAGGAAGTGTTCTGGGACCATTGTTTTGGGATGTCTACTTAAATGACATTCTTCATCTCATCCCAGAATCCCATGCATATGCAGACAACTGTACACTGACATTCACTTATTCAAGAGAAGAAATGCCAGCTGCTCTAAGCTACATCAATCCCCAGCTCAGAGCTATATCAGCTTGGGGAAATAGATGGCAAGTAACATTTGCACCTGAGAAAACACAAATGATGATGATCTCTAGGCACCAAGATGGTAATGCCAGTGCAGTAGTAAGGGGAATGGGAGGGTATTAGCACCTGGGAAAGAAGTTGATATCCTTGGGGTGAAATTTGACTCCAAACTGACCATGAAAAACCACGTTGTAAATCTTGCAAACAAGGCAGCAAGGAAGCTTAAAGCACTTCGCCGTATCTCGCATCTGCTTGACAACAGGGGTTGCAAGATTTTGTACGAGGCACAAGTACGCTCACACCTTGAGTATGCTCCACTTTCTTGGTTCGCCTGCCCCCCTTCTCATCTGCGACTGCTTGACAGAGTAGAGAACAGAGCAAGACGTCTCATCTTTCGCCTGGACCCATCCTGGATAGATCTGTCATTTCAGCAGAGCCTTCAACACAGGAGGGATGCGGTGGCCTTACTGTTATGTACAAGGCCAATTTTGTCAAAGTACCACACTTGGCTCCACTTCGAGGACAGCATGAAGCAAGTTTCTATACCACAAGACGGGCAGAAAGCAGCAACTTCACTCTGGCTGTACCCTTCTCCAGAACATCACTTCATCTGAGATCATTAATTCCCAGGATGACTCGAGTCTGGAACACATTCGTACAGCGTTATGATGTCAACGAGATAAAGTCAGTTGATCAAATGAAAATGCTGGCCCCCAGATGGCTCCAACTTCATCCTGTTCCCTACTTGTATGTTTCACAACAATAAAAATGCTTTCAAATGAGCTGATGTAGGTAACAGCTCTTAGCTTGTATTAAGTTTGAAATCCTCATCCTGTAAATAGCTTGTCAATAAAGATGGGGATCCTTAACCTAACCTTGTCAAACCCTGTGTAAAAAAAAAAATTAAAAAGAGAGAGAGATTTGATATATCAGATGACAAACACTGGTTACTGTAACAGCCCTCATATTCTGGAGTCGCGGATTTTCAAGATAACAGAGTACAGAGTCTTTCTTCGTATGCAGAAAAATAAGACATTGGATACAAGTGGTTGCTGATTTCCGTTTCGAAATCTTCACTTTCATCCATAATGGAAAATACTAACTAAAGATATGTATTTTAGACTAATATGAATATAACCCTTGAAGAAAACAATGATATCTTATGTCGCGCAATACTATGTAATAGCAAGTGTTCTTTTAGTGGTGCTACACCTAATTATGGTTTTCCAGTTGATGCTTTACCACAGAGAAAGTCATCAAACGTTAAAGTCCCGAGTCGGAAGAAATTTGCCTTTTTTTTTCTGAGAACAACACACCATCATAAATTTCTTTTTCTTTTACAGGTTACAATGGTGTCGCCATTCAAGTCATCAAAAGTTCGAGAAAATGTTCATGAGGTAGTCCTCTCAGGCGGGGATCTTTCTCATCACACTCCAAATTTTTTTAAGGAAAATAAAATGAATTCTTTTATGACAATGATAAACATTATGCCGAGCCTTTGCGTTGATGCTCTGGAAAAGGAAGAAGCTCAAAATTTATTGAAGGAAGATTTTGATTTGGTTCTCCTCAGCGTGTTCATGTCTGATTGTTTCTTGTCAATAGTTCATCAGATGAAGGTGAGTCATGTACCAAGTCTTCTTTAATTGCTACATTTTTATATTTTTCTTATTAAAAGTATTAGGACTAATGATCAGGCAAAGATAAATTATTTCAGTATGTTGACAATGCAAGTGAAATATATACAACAATGAAGGCCTATTATTATTATTATTATTATTATTATTATTATTATTATTATTATTATTATTATTATTATTATTATTATTATTGTTGTTATTATTATTATTATTATTATTATTATTATTATTATTATTTATATATTCATTTATTTATTTATTTATTTTTTATTTTATATTATTAACACATCGGCCGTTTCCCACCATGGCAGGGTGGCCCGAAAAAGAAAAACTTTCATCACCATTCATTCCATCACTGTCTTCCCAGAGGAATGCTTTAACTACACTTATGAAACTGCAACATTGACACCCTTCCTTCAGAGTGCCGGCACTGTACTACCCATCTCCAGGAATCAAGTCTGGCCTGCCGGTTTCCCTGAATCCCTTCATAAATGTTTCCTTGCTTACACTCCAGCAGGTTAGGGAAATCACCATCAGGCTGACCAGTGAGATAAACATCTGGCTCCTGGTTGATGGCACACAGGAGTCCCTTCTAGTTAATCTTGACCATTTGAGAATAAGGGGACTCATCCTGAATCCATCCAAATGTGAAATCATCTCAATCAATCAACAGCTGATCGACGCAGTGAGATCAAAACTAGCAGGAGCACCAGTTATTGCCCCCACAAATAGCGTCTTGTTTGGAGCTCCTCTGGGAACTGATGCCATTGACTCAATTCTCAGGAGGTTGGAACAACGGGTAGGCAGTCTTGACACCCATGATGGCATGTACCTTCTTACAAAGTGCTTGAGTCTTTCCAGGTTAATTAACATATTTCCAAAGATATGCACCCTCATATGATATCCCTATATTACACGAATACGCCAGTGTCCTCAAGCAAATCTTTACGAAAGTTTTCAAATCTTACTCTAGAAGACTGACAGTGGGAACCAAGCTACATTTCCAGTCAGACTGGAACAAGAAAGTCTTCATGTGTTAAATCCAATTTACTTGTAGCAGCGATTCTCCCTGAACACCTTATGACAATGTTGGAGTTCATGACCAAAAGTTCGTTGCAGGAGCCATGCTTTGGGATAATCTAACGAGCTCTGCAAGCAAACCTGCTTCCCTCCAAAAGCTACAGTCACACTAAAATGGCCCTTAAACGGAGAACACAGCCTCAGACATGCTTCAGAGTGTGTTGAAGAAGGATAGAGCCCGACTATTAGCAGTGAGAGCTCCTCCTGTTGGCTGTTCCCCCTCCTCCCTCGGCACACTTCTCGACCAGCAGACCATCCGCATTGGTGTTGCCCTTCGCCTTGCCACCCCAATTCTCGCCGACTACAGATATATTTGTGGCATTGCAATAAAAAGGGGATACCATTTTCGGATCGCGCAGAGACCGAAATAATTTTAGTATCAAAATTATTATTATTATTATTATTATTATTATTATTATTATTATTATTATTATTATTATTATTATTATTATTAACATAGTGTATTCTCAGCTTTATAAGGATATTTTGTCTTCAGATTCCTTTTATATACGTGAGCCCACCAGGGTTGATATCACCACTGCCATCAATAATAGGAAACACACGCTTTCCCTCCTATGATGCAAACATGATGATGGACTTCAAACATCCTATGACGTTCATGGAGAGAACAATCAGCACGCTCTCTGACATTGCTTTGGACGCTATATTCTATTACTATATATCTCCAGCGTATGTGATCATGTTTTTTCTCGATTTTTCTGTCATGAATAAAACGTGTAGGAGAATCTCCATACACTTGTTGCTCTCATTTTCACCTAGCAGTAAATAGGTAACTGAGTGTTCGCATATGTACACCTGCTGCAATTGTTAACTTAGCAGTAAGTGACTAAGAGAAGATCAGCATTTTTCAACGTACCCCTTTACCCCCCCCCCCCAATCCATCAGCAGTAAATAGGTTTCTAAGAGTTAATCTTCTTTCATTAGTTGCTACTTTACAATTATCATTTTATTGATACCTCTCTGTTAGTCGAGTGTTGTTAGTGTATCCTGGGGGAGGAGGCATATCATAGCTACGACAGGACTTTCAAATAACATAAGAAGGCCTAATAGATTTTATATGGTAAATTTGATAATTTAAAATACCTCGTAATGTAGGTACACTCAAAATTTACTTTAATTTTTCTTTACATATTAAAGTATTTTTGACTCTTGGTGGAATGTTCATATATATACTTTCTGACTTCATTTGCTTCAAAATCTAATGTGCCTAAATAGTGATGGTTTTCTACCCCTTGTACTGTCGACAAGTTTATAATACAAAAAAAAAAAAAGCAGCCACTGTATTATTAAAAAATCTGCAGGACTCACATCAGCCAAACTTGACGATAATAATTTAAGAATGCAATATATTCCTTATTACTGGCAATTGAACATAAACAAAAATAAATGACATCTGTACCTAGCCCTTTGACTGTTTCGGTCGTATATATACGTCTTACGAGCCACGGTGTTTGACGTATGTAAACTCATAAATTCTGGCAGCTTCAAATCAAGCAGGAGAAAGCTGGTAGGCCCACATGTGAGAGAATGGGTCTCTGGGGTCAGTGTGCACCATATAAAAATATACTGCAGCACGCAGTGCATAATGAGAAAATAAACTCGGACCGTTTTTTTTAATTAAAACACCGAATTTGTGGTCTATTTTCGTATAGTATTTATAGTTGCATTCTCGTTTTCTTGGCCTCATTTGATAGAATGGAAAACATATTATAGAACTAGTGGTGACTTTGATTGGTTTTACTATGAAAAGAACATTGAAATGGAGCTCAAAGTAGGGGAGATGTTTGATTTTTGCCGATATTCAAAAGTAAACAAATGATGTCATTTTCCAATAAATGTCCAAGCAGCCATTCTAATATGCAGTCATGAATGGGGTGACACTATTTATACAATTATTACAATATTGCAATAGTCTGCAAACAGTAAATCTTCTATTTTTCGTTTTAATAAAAAATCAAAATAGAAAGCAAGAGTAATGTTAGAGGGGCCTAGAGACGTGACTGATGATCAAAGAAAATGTTATTTTAGAGCCAGGAATATCTGAATTGTTAATTCTAGACCCTATTTTGAAATTGTCATAATTTTTAATTTTCGTGAAATTGGCCAAATTGCAAATTTCTGACCGCCTTATTGGGTAGTTAAAATCGGTAAATGGGCAGTTTCTTGTACTCAGTAGATAGACAAAATGGAGTTCTAAAGAAATAGCTATGAGTTTGGTCGACTGGAACAACGGAATTAGGCGATAATAGGGCTCAAATTGGACGAAATCGCCGATTCATAAATATCATCGAGGTCGCTAATTTTGCGAGAGCGTAATTCCGTCAGTTTTCCATTAAATTTTGTTCTCTTGGTGTCATTACAATCGGGAAAAGATTCTCTATCATTTCATAATTTTTTTTTTTTTTTTTTTTTTTTTTTTTTTTTTTTTTTTTTTTTTGAAATTTTGCGACACCAGGAGACACCTCAGGATTTTTGGGTTGCCACAGTCAATGGGCTAGAAGGGGACACATGAAAGAGAGAAAGATAAAGAGTAGCAGTAGTAGTAGCAGTTCTCCACTACAAAAATGTAATCATTAAACACATGACAGATGGTAAAGATTTGGTAAATAAAGTTCTCGGATATAATAAACCTTGCAGAATGTAACTTAGAATGGCGTGAGGTTCATTGCTTGACGAAGTTCTGGGCCAAATGACCAGAAGTTCTCCTGACAGTCATTATGCGAGATCCATATTAGGAAACAATTCCTCATCTCACTTGATAAAAAAAATAATATAACCCATTCCATTGCTGATGTAAATAATATAACCCATTCCATTGCTGATGTAAATAATATAACCTATTCCATTGCTGATGTAAATAATATAACCCATTCCATTGCTGATGTAAATAATATAACCCATTCCATTGCTGATGTAAATAATATAACCCATTCCATTGCTGATGTAAATAATATAACCTATTCCATTGCTGATGTAAATAATATAACCCATTCCATTGCTGATGTAAATAATATAACCCATTCCATTGCTGATGTAAATCTTATAACCCATTCCATTGCTGATGTAAATAATATAACCCATTCCTTGCTGATGTAAATCTTATAACCCATTCCATTGCTGATGTAAATAATATAACCCATTCCATTGCTGATGTAAATAATATAACCCATTCCATTGCTGATGTAAATAATATAACCCATTCCATTGCTGATGTAAACTAGGGTACTAACCCACCACCGACATACCCAATTTTACTGAATAACAAACGAATAACTTATTAAATGTCTATATTTTCAATTTATTTTAACCACCAGAAGAGAAATAATTTAGGATAATGCTATTAATGGCTTCAATTGCTCCATTTTCCACAGAACAGAATCTGAATGTCGTCGTCGCGGCCTTTGTCCAGATGATATGCCCAGCTTTTTGGAAATCGGTTCAAATACAAGTCTTGTACTGATAAATAGGTTAGTTACAACTTTAATAATAATAATAGTAATAATAAATAATAATAATAATAATAATAATAATAATAATAATAATAATAATAATAATATAATGAAATAATAATAATAATAATAATAATAATAATAATTATTATTATTATTATTATTATTATTATTATTATTATTATTATTATTATTATATTATTATGATTATGATTACAATTATTATTATTATTATTATTATTATTATTATTATTATTATTATTATTATTATATTATTATTATTATTATTATTATTATTATCATCATTATTCGAGTGTTGAGTAAAACTTGGTGGTTAAAGCTGTTGATTCACATCCCATGTAACCCAAGTTGGATAGTCAAGCCGGGCGAGACGACCAGGCAAGTTTCCTAACATTCGCTACGAGCCTCTTAACATTTGCTACCAGTCACCTAACATTTGCTACAAGTTACCTACATTTGATACAAGTTTCCTAACATTTGTTAGAGCCTCCTGACAGTTGCTACAATTCTCCTAACGTTTGGTGCAAGTCTTCTTACATTTGCTACAACTATTATTATTACTATTACTGCTACTATTACTACTTCTACTATTTTTACTATTTCCAATACTACTGCTACCAAAAATTCCCCTTTACCATCTTCCCCATAAGTAGTGTTGTTTAGCCATCTCTACTTTTCTCGCCCAAGAGTGGTTTGACAATGGCCCAGGAAGGGCCAAAATATGGACCGAACTTTGCATTAAGTTGAGCAGGATAACTGCTCTTTCCTTCCATTTACCCCTTATAAAATTATAAGAAAATGATTCAAGAGGGATATTTTTTCAGTGCAAGTTTTTTGACAACCTTTCAGTCAGCATTGCTTTATCATAACATGATAATGCTTGACACTTACAGAAGCAGTGTGAGACCTGCTCCACATTCTGTGTTTCTTTACCATGCCTTTGATATGATTTATCATGCCAGAGAAAACGAAAATTATTTGATATATGTTTAAGGTTAACAAAGGTTAGATTGTGTTGAATTTCTACAGCATACAAACCGTCGATTATCCAGCTCGTCCTGTTGTTCCTGCAGTGGTGCATTGTGGTGGCATACATCTGCGTCCTGCACAGCCTCTCTCACAAGTAAGTTACCCCTACACATTTCCAGTTCGTTTCCTTGGTCCTAAAAGTCCAACTCCCACATATTCCCAAAGCCTTCATGGCAGAACTGTTATTGATCCAGACTCATTAGTGTATGGATCAATAACAGCTTATGAAGCTGTTACTGATTAAGCTGAGGGATTCCACAAGGATATGTTCTTAAAACCCTGTTTCTATTATCTATTAATGGTTAAGCCTCAGCACTTTCTTGGTAATTTTAGTTCTCTTTATATGTGGGAGATTTTGATTTTGCATGAGCAGATACGAACATTCATGAAGAGCGCAACTTCCTGTACATCCTGCCGAGCTGCGTCACACCTGTTAAAGTTCTCAGTATTCAAAACAAAGTCGATTTAATTCATTCGGCGTTGTGTTATTCTCAGTTTAATATGATATGACATATTTCACATGGACAATCTTTTCTTGAAGGATCTAGAAGACTGGGTACAAGATGCTGGTGATGCTGGCTTCATCTTCTTCAGTCTTGGGTCAGCTGTCACGCCCTCCAGTATGCCAGAGGAGTAAGTATGATCAAAGTTACTTAATAAGATCATTGTCATGGAAAGCACTAAATCCATACAAATCATAGAACGCCTAGGGAATACGAGTTGAAGGGGGTTATATGATTTGTTCTGAGTAAGGAAAGAGTACCTCCAGCTCCTCGAATCGAGAGTCCTTCACCAGCTTCAGGCACACCCATGAAAGAAGAGAAGTGAACCGCCTCTTCAGATTTTATTTAAGGATTACGTTTGGCCCACAGCCGATAGCTACCGAGTTCAATATTCAGATCAGCAAAAAGTAATGGGTAAGTTTCCTTACATGTTCTTGTCCCTGCCCACACTAGAGTAAAAATAGGTACCTGTGTTTCAGCGAAGAAAAATGCAGTGCAAAAATATAATAGTCAGGTAATAATGGAAATGCAACCCGCTCTTCCAGAAATTGTCTCACTTTCACATAGGGTTTGCAACCCATTTCTAAGCTAGGTTGAGTTAGGTTAGATTACAAAGAAAAAATATTAAGGTAAAAAGGATAAAACAGACTGCTGCGTGAACAATATATGTCATATTTCAACTGTTCAAGGCTCCGTCAACAAGCTATCCATATGACTGATTTTACAACAGTACGATGATGTCTGTGGTTCAGAGGAAGGACTGTTTAAATGACAGTGTTCTCTTCAGTGTAGGTAGGTAAGAAAACTAAAATATACTGAACGTATTCCAGAGTAATATAAAATACATTTTTTACATATTATTAATTTATAATAATAAAAATAATAATAATAATAATAATAATAATAATAATAATAATAATAATAATTATTATTATTATTATTATTATTATTATTATTATTATTATTATTATTATTATTATTGCTATTATTATTATTATTTTATTATTATTATTATTATTATTATTATTATTATTATTATTATTATTATTATTATTATTATTATTATTATTATTATTTTTAAGGTGATTCAAAAAAGAGGAAACACTTTCACCATCATTCATCCCATAATTGTCTTGTCAGAATCGAGCCAATACTACAGCTTGGATGCCCCTCTAAACTGCAATATCTCCACCCCTCCAGGATTCAAGTCTGGCTAAAGAGTTTGCCTGAATCCCTTCATAAATGTTACCTTGCTAACACGCCAATAGCATGTAAAGTCCTAAAAAACACTTGCCTCCACTCATTCTTAACACGCTCGTACGCACCTTTTGGATGTCTAACTCTCTCGGGGAGAATTCCTTAGCAGAGTTTTGTGATCAAGTAATCCGATTATTTACTTGGGAGAAAACTTCCCCAACATATATCACAGATGGCACTGAGAAACTGTACCACTTAGTGAGTATCTCGATACATGGAACTGGATATTTGAAACTGGTGCAAGTTTACCTGTCGCTAATTCCTCGCTCCTCACAGTATTGCATCTGAAAGTTCTCTTTCTTGTTTCTTAATTCTACAAGGAATAAAACAATGTATCTTTGTGTGTGTCCATATAGCTGCACAATAAAAGCAATAAATAGTTGATAATATGTCTCACTTAAAGGTAGTGGACCAGCACACTGTGATCCATGATCTGCCGTCACCAACTTTATACACTCTCACTATAACTCTGCTAGTTATGAACATTTTTGCTTAGAAATATTAAAAAGCTGTTATAATTTAAAATAAACTCATGTAAAGATTTTTTCTGAATAAGTGTAAAGTTTCTGTTCTTTAAGTTTTTTTTTTTTGCACTGTATTGATTTGTTAATCAATATACTAATTAAAAAGTTATAGGCATATGTTATGCCAGTCCTCTATCACCCAGGAAAATATCCTTAAAATATTTACTGTAGGATTTGCATGAAGGATTCCTTCCACGTAGGAAAATCTGTTCATATTCTTTCGTCACATTTGATTTTATTTTTTGCTTTTAATTTTTAATAAATATCTAAATAATAAGTTTAACTATATCATCTTAATTTGTAATTCTGTTACCAGGATAATTAAATAATTATCATCTAGATTACACACTATGAACTTTACAGGTTTAGACTCATGTACTTTCTCAACCAGAGAGAAGGGCTAATTACTGACAAGTATGATGACAAAGATGCAAGTTGAAGAATAAACTTTAGTTAGGATAACTAAAGCTTGTTCAGTGTAGAACATTATCATGACTTCATAAAGCACTACTCAGGGCGACACATTGTTTTCATAAAGCTTATTCTCCAGCCTGTTTCTTTGTCTTTATATTTTCAATGTTTTTCTTTCAAGTTCAGGAAGGTGTGAGCAGCAGTATAATTAAACCAAACTCACTAAACACACAGGTACCGCACAATCTTTGTTCAAGTGTTTGCCTCCCTCAAGCAGAGAGTCTTGTGGAAGTGGGATAATGACACTATGGATGACCTTCCACCAAATGTCCGTCTTGGCAAGTGGCTCCCACAACAAGATATTCTTGGTAAGTAGATCTTAGTCCTTACACCAGGCCTAGAGGCCTGTCGCTTAAAAAAGACTCATAATATTGAAATATATCTTTTCAAATTTGTTTTGAAGTATCTCAAAATGAAATTATTTATGTCAAGCTGAAATAATTAACATTAAATATTTCAAAACTTTTTTAATTATTATTTAAGTAGTGCTGAGAAAAATAATATTTAGTATTTTGTAACTTTTCATTGTTATTGAATTCTGTCCCATTGTTGTAAGACCCTCATTAAAAATTTCTGCAGACCCTGTTGGACTTTAACCGGGCTCATTAATTCCCATTAAATATATTATTAATAAACACCTTAAACGAAGACAAAAATCCAGCATCACAGAGTTACTTCATATGAAGACAACTCTGTCATACCGGCCACAGGATATCAACAATGTGCATTATTTAAACGTAATTCACAAAAACTACTGCAATGTTTGGAACTTTCAGTGTGTTTCCCAGTGGGTAAAATAATAAAAATAATTTTAATAATAATAATAATACTAAAAAAAGAAGAGGAAGAAGAGAGGAAAACTAACACGTTATGTTACACAGGTGACCCTCGCTTGCGTTTGTTCATCACACACGGTGGGTTGCTGAGCACCTTGGAGTCCATGTACCACGGTGTGGCGGTGCTGGGAATGCCTGTGTTTGCTGACCAGCATTCCAACATGAACATGGTGCAGAGGAACGGCTGGGGCAAAGTTCTTCTCTGGGAACAACTTTCCTTTGATAATCTCAAGAATATGATCAACATCATCTTGAATGATGAAAGGTAATTGTGACCTCAAGATTATACCTTTAGCGAGAAGGTTGACTTTATTGTTTCAGTGTTTCAGTTTTTTCACCAAGGGTTACAAAAAAAGATAAAGATATTACCATTACTCATTCACTAGATCACTCCAGATATACAACGACATAACTACTCCAGTAATTCATTGCAACGCAACACATCAGTCGCGTCCAACAAACTCTCGTGATAAATTAAAAAGGATGTTAGATCCCTGTAAAGGATTATGAAAGAAATTATAATAATATTAATAGTGAAACTGAGTGTTTTTCGAAACATTGAATTGCTTCCTTCTCAAATCTTTGTGAATAAGACAAACGGATCCAAATTTCACTCTAAATATATTACCTGACAAGACAGTGATGGAGCGATGATAAATGTTTTTTCTCGGGTCACCCTCCATAGGTGGGAAACGGCCGATGAGTTAATAATAATAAAAAAGTTACCTTAACGCTGGAGATGACCCGCAATATGAAAGGAAATAGATTATGTATGGTGTCAAAACACGAAGGTGAATTGAGAATAGTTAAGTGTAAGTACTTCCGTTGTATTAATATCATATAGCACCTGAGAAATAGTGGTTTATTAGGCTTGATCCAAAGAGAGAAATAGTAGATTTATCTATTTTGGATCAAGAACCCTTCATCAGAATTAAGGCACCTCTGTTTTGAAGGATTAGCTAACATACATGATGCGATATTTCTGTAATGACGTGAGTAATGATGCTATTTGTAAATCAAATAAATAATACCAATAATTTCTTGGTGTGTGTGTGTGACGAGGCAGCATGAGAGCTGAAGTAGCAAGAAGGTCCAAAGTTATGAAAGATCGTCCACAGGATCCAGCAGAAGTGGCCCTCTACTGGACCAAGTATGTAATACGACACAAGGGAGCCCCACATCTCCGATGTCCTGCGTCCACCATGACTTGGTCAGTACAACCCAGGAATGATGAAATATAATAGCTGTTGTGCAGAACAACCACTGTGAAAAGAATAGTGAATTTCCAAGAGCTTTCGTGACCTCTCACATTGTCATTATTCCTTTAGAATGTGAGAAATTATGAAAACGCTTGGAAGTTCACTATTCTTTCCACAATGGTTGTTCTGCATTTTATGATATCACTTGTTTACTGTGATCTTATTGCATAATAGTTAATGCAACTAATAATAATATTAATAATAATAATAATAATAATAATAATAATAATAATAATAATAATAATAATAATAATAATAATAATAATAATAACAAAAACAATAATAATAATGTATCATTATAAAATTGATAAATATTTATGTTGAGAAATACAATGAAAAGTGAACACTTCACAACTAAACTACAAATTATAACTGGAAAGTTAGAAAACGTTTTATTTCCTCCTGAAATTTATAGCGCTCCAGAAACATTAAAATATCGACGTGTTATAATTAGGAATTTGTATGAGTGATATGGAGAAATATGTAATTTATTCTAAGAATCTGCTAATGTTTCTTCCATGCACGTTCACTTTTTGTTTTCCATTGTATCATGATTTATTTCTTCACCTTCTTCTTCTGTTTAATAGTTATATCTGAGCGTTAAAAGTTTTTTCTCCTCAATTATTTATGTCATTGAATACACATGAACGTGCGTGTGTGTGTGTGTGTACTCACCTAGTACTCACCTAGTTGAGGTTGCAGGGGTCGAGTCCGAGCTCCTGGCCCCGCCTCTTCACTGATCGCTACTAGGTCACTGTCCCTGAACCGTGAGCTTTATCATACCTCTGCTTAAAGCTATGTATGGATCCTGCCTCCACTACATCGCTTCCCAAACTATTCCACTTCCTGACTACTCTGTGACTGAAGAAATACTTCCTAACATCCCTGTGATTCATCTGTGTCTTCAACTTCCAACTGTGTCCCCTTGTTACTGTGTCCAATCTCTGGAACATCCTGTCTTTGTCCACCTCGTCAATTCCTCTCAGTATTTTGTATGTCGTTATCATGTCCCCCCTATCTCGCCTGTCCTCCAGTGTCGTCAGGGTGATTTCCCTTAACCTGTCCTCGTAGGACATACCTCTTAGCTCTGGGACTAGTCTTGTTGCAAACCTTTGCACTTTCTCTAGTTTCTTTACGTGATTGGCTAGGTGTGGGTTCCAAACTGGTGCCGCATACTCCAATATGGGCCTAACATACACGGTGTACAGGGTCCTGAACGATTCCTTATTAAGATGTGGGGAATGCTGTTCTGAGTTTGCTAGGCCCCCATATGCTGCAGCAGTTATTTGGTTGATGTGCGTTTCAGGAGATGTGCCTGGTGTTATACTCACCCCAAGATCTTTTCCTTGAGTGAGGTTTGTAGCCCTCGGCCCCCTAGACTGTACCCCGTCTGCGGTCTTCTTTGCCCTTCCCCAATCTTTAGACTTTGCACTTGGGGGGATTGAACTCCAGGAGCCAATTGCTGGACCAGGTCTGCAGCCTGTCCAGACCCCTTTTTGTAGTTCTGCCTGGTTTTCGTCGAGTGAATTCTTCTCATCAACTTCACGTCATCTGCAAACAGGGACACCTCAGAGTCTATTCCTTCCGTCATGTCGTTCACAAATACCAGAAACAGCCGGTCCTAGGACTGACCCCTGTGGGAACCCTGCTGGTCACGGGTGCTCACTCTGACACCTCGCCACGAAACCATGACTCGTGCTGTCTTCCTGACAAGTATTCACTGATCCATTATAGTGCCTTCCCTGTTATCCCTGCTTGGTCTTCCAGTTTTTGCACCAATCTCTTGTGGGGAACTGTGTCAAACGCCTTCTTGCAGTCCAAGAATATGCAATACACCCACCCCTCTCTCTCTTGTCTTACTGCTGTCACCATGTGATAGAACTCCAGTAGGTTTGTGACACAGGATTTCCAGTCCCTGAAACCATGTTGGCTGCTGTTGATGAAATCATTCCTTTCCAGGTGTTCCACCACTCTTCTCCTGATAATCTTCTCAATGATTTTGCATACTATACATGTCAGTGACACTGGTCTGTAGTTTAATGCTTCATGTCTATCTCCTTTTTTAAAGATTGGGACTACATTTGCTGTCTTCCATGCCTCAGGCAATCTCCCTGTTTCGATAGATGTATTGAATATTGTTGTTAGGGGTACACATAGCGCCTCTGCTCCCTCTCTCAATACCCATGGGGAGATGTTATCTGGCCCCATTGCCTTTGAGGTATCTAGCTCACTCAGAAGCCTCTTCACTTCTTCCTCGGTTGTGTGCACTGTGTCCAGCACATGGTGGTGTGCCCCACCTCTCCGTCTTTCTGGAGCCCCTTCTGTCTCCTCTGTGAACACTTCTTTGAATCTCTTGGAAATATAAACACAAATGCAGTATAATGTGGTCCTTTATTGACTACGTTTCGCCCACACAGTGGGCTTTTTCAAGTCACAAACAGAACTACCTGGGGTGGAAGGAACGCGAGTATTTATAGTCCGGTTCAGAATGCTGAGGTCAGGTGAAGAATGTTGCATCTGATGATGTACCGAGTGGGGTTATAGAGTCTAAAAACTTGGGTAGCTTGGAAAGGAGATTGGACAAGTTTGTGAGCAGACCTTCTACAGTGTTCTTATGTGGGATAGCGACGAAGAAGTTTCTTGGCAAGTGGTTCAGCTATGTTATAGAAGCCACTATTCTGGTTGAAGTTGTCGGATATAGAAATAAGTGATGATTCCAGGATTCTTCGGTATTGAGTGTTGTCTTCTGTGGCGATAAGTCTTGAGTTTCTGTAGTTTATCAAGTGGTTGTGTGAATTACGGTGTTGTACGCAGGCATTCCTTGTGTCGTCAGACCTGCTTGCGTATTGGTGTTCTGAAATACGTGTTTGGAGGTCCCTTGATGTTTCGCCCACGTATAACTTGTTGCAGTCATTACAAGGGATTATGTATACCCCTGCAGAGGATGGAGGCTTGTCCTGTCTACTACTGGTGATGTCCTTGATGGTTGTGGTTGTGGAGGTAGATACTTGGAATGATGTTTTGGCAAAGATGTTGGAAACATGTTTGGCAATGGAGTTGGTGGGAAGGACTATGTATCTCTTCTCGTCAGTGTCTTCTCTGGGTGTGTTGAAGATGTTTAATGCCCGCCGTCTGCAGTCTCTGATGAAGTGACGAGGATAGTGGAGTTTAGAAAATATTTGTTCAATTATAGTGCATTCTTCCTCAAGGAACTCGTTGCTGCAGATTCTGAGTGCACGCAGGAAGAAGCCTATAATTACACCACGTTTGGTTTTGGTGTCGTGGTGAGAGTGGAAGTGGAGAAGATCGTTTTGGTTGTGGGTTTTCGATAGACTTTAAAACGAAGTTCGTGGTCAGCTTTGCAGAGCAGGACATCAAGGAAAGGAAGAGTGTTGTCGACTTCTTCTTCAAGTGTGAACTGGATTGAAGGCTCGACCTGGTTGAGCTTGTCTTGGAGAGCTTGAACGTTGAAGCGTTTAGGAGTTATGAGGAGAATGTCGTCAACATAACGGAGCCAGGTGACAGACGAAGGAATAATGGTGGAGAAACGTTCGGCTTCTAGATGTTCCATGTATAGGTTCGCCAGGACTGCACTGAGTGGCGAACCCATGGGTAGTCCAAAAGTCTGCTGATAGAGGTGATTTTCGAAAGAGAAACACGTAAAGCCAACACATAGTTCAACAAGGTCGATGAAATCGCTGGCTGGAATGGGAAGATCAAGTGAATCGTCAATTTTCCTGCGCAAGAGATCGATGGCTTGTGTAGTAGGTACTTTGGTGAATAGGGAAGTCACGTCCACAACCACAACCATCAAGGACATCACCAGTAGTAGACAGGACAAGCCTCCATCCTCTGCAGGGGTATACATAATCCCTTGTAATGACTGCAACAAGTTATACGTGGGCGAAACATCAAGGGACCTCCAAACACGTATTTCAGAACACCAATACGCAAGCAGGTCTGACGACACAAGGAATGCCTGCGTACAACACCGTAATTCACACAACCACTTGATAAACTACAGAAACTCAAGACTTATCGCCACAGAAGACAACACTCAATACCGAAGAATCCTGGAATCATCACTTATTTCTATATCCGACAACTTAAAACCAGAATATGTGGCTTCTATAACATAGCTGAACCACTTGCCAAGAAACTTCTTCGTCGCTACCCCACATAAGAACACTGTAAAAGGTCTGCTCAAAAAACTTGTCCAATCTCCTTTCCAAGCTACCCAAGTTTTTAGACTCTATAACCCCACTCGGTACATCATCAGATGCAACATTCTTCACCTGACCTCAGCATTCTGAACCGGACTATAAATACTCGCGTTCCTTCAACCCCAGGTAGTTCTGTTTGTGACTTGAAAAAGCCCACTGTGTGGGCGAAACGTAGTCAATAAAGGACCACATTATACTGCATTTGTGTTTATATTTCCATTGTGTCGGTATTTTATACCATTTATTTCCATCTTTGAATCTCTTGTTGAGTTCCTCACATACTTCACGGTCATTTCTTGTTGTCTCTCCTCCTTCCTTCCTTAGCCTGATTACCCGGGCCTTGACTTTGTTTTCCTCCTAAAGTGGGATAACAGTTTGGGGGTCAGTTTTTGGCTTTCGCTGCTATTCATTTTCTATTGCTTTGGGCCTCCCTTTATTTGGGCTTTTTTTTCTGGCTCTAGGGACTGTTTCCTTATTCTCCGGGTCCTTTGCCTTCATATTTCTTCCATTCCCTAGCCATTTGGGTTTTTTCCCTCCCTGATTTTGGGGGTAAACCAGGGCTCATCCGGGCTTTTCATTAATCCTTTTTACCCTTTGGGAAAAAAACCTCTCCTCAGCCTCTTGCATTTTGTTGTCATTTTACTCATCTCATTAACTGGTTCCGCCAGTTCTCTGTCCCTAAACCCCGTTCAGGTAGTTCCTCATTCCTGTTAGTCCCCTTTTTGTGTTGGCTTCTTGTCCGGCCCTTTCCCGTTCCCCTCCACTTGTAGCTTACTGTGTATTCGAACTTAAAACCACATGGTCACTGGCCCCAAGGGGTCTTTATATGTGATGTCCTCGATATCTGCACTACTAAGGTGAATCTAAGTCCACCTTGTGGTTCATCCTCCCCTTCCTTGAATGTCCCTTACGTGTTGGCACATAAATTTTTTCCAAAGTACCACCCCCATCATCTTAGCCCTCCATGTTCTTGGCCCCCCTGTGGCCCAAGTTCTCCAATGATTCCTTGGGGTTTAAAAGTCCCCCATGATCAGGAGCTTTGCCCGCATGCTTGAGCTCTTCGGCCACTTCCCAGTGTGTCAACCACGCTCTATTGCTCTCGTTACTTTCCCTTGGCCCCCTGCTGTTCGTGGGGGTTATACACCCTGTTTATTACCACCTTGGACCCCAGAGGAAGTGTTCCCACTATGTAATCACTTTTTTTCCGCTGTCTCCTCTCTCCAGCTCATCAAAATTTCCAGCGATTTTTGATCAGAAATGCCACCCCTCCACCCCCCCCCCTTTTCCCTCTGTTTCCCCTCGGGGTTTTTGGGTATCCCGTTGGAAAGATGGCATCTGTTACATACCTGTAAGTTGGGTTTTTCTGTGAGAGCTATGTTGCCCGGTGATGTTTCTTTGCCCTTTTTTCATGCCACTCCTCCCATTTTTTTGTTTTTCCCACAGCGTTTGTGTACGTCCCTTCGTTTCCTTTCAAACTGGGTTTTGGGGGGCCCCTGTGAGGGTGGGAGACCGGGTGGCTACTGTGGGATTTATAGCTCGGTTTTGGGTGGAGGTGTGGGTATGGTTTTTTTTGGGTTAGTGTGTGTTGGGAGGGTGTGAAGGTTGTATGGTTCGGAAAATATTTGTGTGTGTGCTTCCCCTTGCTTTTTCTGTTCTGCTCTGACTGCCCTCTGCTGGTTCCTCCTTGCATTTTCCTAGCCCCTTTTCACTTTTTTGTCCTCTCCCTCATGCTTTTGTTTGATTTTGTTCTGCTCTGTCTGGGAACACCCTCTTGCCCTTTTCCCGAGTTTTTCAATCGTGGTTTTCTTTTGGGAGGATCCTTTTTCCGCCCGGGTTTTCCCGTCTGAAAATCAGCTTGTTTGGTCGGTTTTCCCCTTGAGTACCCCCTATTCTTGAAAATTTACAATCTCGTCCACTCTTACCTATTCCCTGATGTTTTCTCAATCTCCCTTTTTTTCTTCCTGCGCCTTTCGTGTGTGTTTCCCTTTTCCCTCTCTCCTGAAACCCAGGATAAACACGATTTTGCCCTTTTTTCCTCCATTGCCTCACCCTCTGTGACTGGATCCGCCTTATTGGTCATTTCTCCCCTTGTTTTCAGTGGCTCTTGATAGCCTGGTTGTGCCTCAGATTCGACTATCACCTCCCATCTGCAACCGTATTTCCCTTTCATCCTTTGGGCCCCTTGGCAGAGATATACCCTTTGCAAATTTAATTCCTTTCCCTTTCCCGTTCGGCCTCGCAGCTTTATTGCTGTGTTTCTTGGTCACTGCCCCCTTTAAACCCCTTAGCCCTTTTTTTTCTCAATTCTAGGACCCTTATCTTGGCTCTGCGTTTCAAATTTTGCCCCAATTCTTTGTTCCCTTTTCCAACCCCTTTTTCCAAAATTTTACGAGAGCTCTTTCTCCATTTTTTTCAGAAAACTCTCCCAATTTTTTCTCCCCCTCTTGTTCCCTCCTTTTCCCCTGCTCCCCCCATCCATCCCCCCTACCGAAACCCTTCTCATTGATCCTTTGGTTTTTGCATCCCCCCCCATTTTTTTTTTTTTTTTTTTTTTTTTTGGGGAAGAGAGAAGGGAAAGGTAGAGGGGGAAGGGGGAGTGAAGGGAAGGAGGAGGGGGAGAGTTAGAAGGGGAAAAAAAGGGGCGAGAGAGAGAAAAAAGAGAGAGAAAAGAGCAAAGAGAGGGGGAGAGAAAAGAGGAGAGAAGAAGAGAAGGGGGGGAGAGGGGGAGAGAGAGAAAGGAAGGCAAAAAGGGGGAGAGAGAGGGGGGGAGAGGGGGGAAAGGGGGAAAAGGGGGGAGTGGGAGAGGGGAGGGGGGGAGAGGCTAGGGGGAGAGGGGGGGGTGGGGGAGAGATGGGGAAGGGAGAGGGGGGAGTAAGGGGGGGGCAGATGTTTGAGGGGGAGAAAATGTTGAGGGGGGGAGGTGTTGAGGTAAAGTGTTAGAGGGGGGATGGGGGAGGGAAAAAGAGAGAGAGAGATAGGTTTGAAGGGGAGATATAGGTAAAGAGGGGAAAGGGGTGTGTGTGTGTGTGTACTCACCTAGTTGTACTCACCCGTTTGGGGTTGCGGGGGTCGAGTCCCCAGCTCCTGGCCCCGCCCCTTTACTGATCGCTACTAGGGGCAACTCCCTGGCCGTGACTTTATCTACCTCTGCTTTAAAAAATATGATGGTCGCCTCCATACATCGCTTTCCCAAAAATATTACTTTCTGACTACTCTGTGGCTTTAAGAAATACTTCCCAAATCCCCGTGATTCATCTGTGTCTTTCCCTTTCCAACTGTGCCCCCTTTTTCGTGTCCAATCTCTGGGAAAATCTGTCTTTGTCCCCTTGTCATTTCCCCTCGTATTTTGTATGTATTATTTGTCCCCCCTATCTCCCTGTCCTCCAGTGTCGTAGGTTGATTTCCTTTAAACCCCTCCTGAGGGGCTACCTCTTAGTTTGGGGCAGTTTTTTGCAAAACCCTTTGCCTTTTTTCTATTTTTTCACGTGTTGGCTAGGTGTGGTTCCAAAAATGGTGCCGCTACTCCAATAGGGCCCCAACTACACGGGGTAAGGGTCCTGAAAGATTCCCTTTTTAAATTGGAATGCTGTTTGAGGTTTGCTAGGCGCCCCTATGCTGCACAATTATTTGGTTTAGTGCCTTCAGGGGATGTGCTGGTGTTAACTCACCCCAAAAATCTTTTCCTTGAGAGAGGTTTGTAGTCTCTGACCCCCTAGACTGTTACTCCGTCTGCGGCCTTCTTTGCCTTTTGGGCCCCGGTCCAGCCAATTGCTGGACCAGGTCTGCAGCCTGTCCAGATCCCTTTGTAGTTAGCCCGGTCTTCGATCGAGTGAATTCTTCTCATCACTTCACGTATCTGCAAACAGGGACACCTCCAGAGTCTATTCCTTCCGTCATGTCGTTCACAAATACCAGAAACAGCACTGGTCCTAGGACTGACCCCTGCGGGACCCCGTGGTCACAGGTGCTCACTCGACACCTCGCCACGTACCATGACTCGCTGCTGTCTTCCTGACAAGTATCCCTGATCCATTGAGTACCTTCCCCGTTATCCTGCTTGGTCCCCCAGTTTTTGCACCAATCTCTTGTGTGGAACTGTGTCAAACGCATTCTTGCAGTCCAAGAAAATGCAATCCACCCACCCCTCTCTCTCTTGTCTTACTGCTGTCACCATGTCATAGAACTCCAGTAGGTTTGTGACACAGGATTTCCCGTCCCTGAAACCATGTTGGCTGCTGTTGATGAGATCATTCCTTTCTAGGTGTTCCACCACTCTTCTCCTGATAATCTTCTCCATGATTTTGCATACTATACATGTCAGTGACACTGGTCTGTAGTTTAATGCTTCATGTCTGTCTTCTTTTTTAAAGATTGGGACTACATTTGCTGTCTTCCATGCCTCAGGCAATCTCCCTGTTTCGATAGATGTATTGAATATTGTTGTTAGGGGTACACATAGCGCCTCTGCTCCCTCTCTCAATACCCCATGTGTGTGTGTGTGTGTGTGTGTGTGTGTGTGTGTGTGTGTGTGTGTGTGTGTGTTTGTGTGTGCGCGTGTGTGTGTGTGTTAGTTACCATTTTGTCCTAGGCACATGTCGATTAGACACTAGGCCTGTTGTGTGTGTGTATGTGTGTGTGTGTGTGTGTGTGTGTGGGTGTATGTGTGTGTGTGTATGTGTGTGTGTGTGTGTATGTGTGTGTGTGTGTGTGTGTATGTGTGTGTGTGTGTGTGTGTGTGTGTGTGTGTGTGTGTATGTGTGTGTGTGTATGTGTGTGTGCGTGTGTGTGTGTGTGTATGTGTGTGTGTGTGTACTCACCTATTTGTACTCACCTATTTGTGGTTGCAGGGGTCGAGTCCTAGCTCCTGGCCCCGCCTCTTCACCGGTTGCTACTAGGCCCTCTCTCTCCCCGCTCCATGAGCTTTATCAAACCTCGTCTTAAAACTGTGTATGGTTCCTGCCTCCACTACGTCATTTTCTAGGCTATTCCACTGCCTTACAACTCTATGACTGAGAAATACTTCCTACTATCTCTCTGACTCATTTGTGTCTTCAACTTCCAATTGTGGCCTCTTGTTTCTGTGTCCCCTCCCTGGAACATCCTGTCTTTGTCCACCTTGTCTATTCCACGCAGTATTTTATATGTCGTTATCATGTCTCCCCTGACCCTCCTGTCCTCCAGTGTCGTCAGGCCGATTTCCCTTAATCTTTCTTCATAGGACATTCCCCTTAGCTCTGGAACTAACCTTGTCGCAAACCTTTGTACTTTCTCTAGTTTCTTGACGTGCTTTATCAAGTGCGGGTTCCAAACAGGTGCTGCATACTCCAGTATGGGCCTGACATACACGGTGTACAGTGTCTTGAATGATTCCTTACTAAGGTATCGGAATGCTGTTCTCAGGTTTGCCAGGCGCCCATATGCTGCAGCAGTTATCTGATTGATGTGTGCTTCCGGAGACATGCTCGGTGTTATACTCACCCCAAGATCTTTCTCCTTGAGTGAGGTTTGCAGTCTTTGGCACCTAGCCTATACTCTGTCTGTGGTCTTCTGTGCCCTTCCCCTATCTTCATGACTTTGCATTTGGCAGGATTAAATTCGAGAAGCCATTTGCTGGACCAGGTGTCCAGTCTGTCCAGGTCTCTTTGAAGTCCTGCCTGGTCCTCATCAGATTTAATTCTCACTCATTAACTTCACATCATCTGCAAACAGGGACACTTCTGAGTCTAACTCTTCCGTCATGTCGTTCACATATACCAAAAATAGCACTGGTCCTAGGACCGACCCCTGTGGGACCCCGCTCGTCACAGGTGCCCACTGTGATACATCATTACGTACCATGACTCGTTGTTGCCTCCCTGTCAGGTATTCTCTGATCCATTGCAGTGCCCTTCCTGTTATATGCGCCTGATGCTCTAGCTTCTGCACTAATCTCTTGTGAGGAACTGTGTCAAAGGCCTTCTTGCAGTCCAAGAAGATGCGTGTGTGTGTGTGTGTGTGTGTGTGTATATGTGTGTGTGTATGTGTGTGTGTGTATGTGTGTGTGTGTGTGTGTGTGTGTGTGTGTGTGTGTGTGTGTGTGTGTGTGTGTGTGTGTGTGTGTGTGTGTGTGTGTGTGTGTGTGTGTGTGTAGTGTGTGTGTGTATGTGTGTGTGTGTATGTGTGTGTGTGTGTGTGTGTGTGTGTGTGTGTGTGTATGTGTGTGTGTGTGTGTATGTGTGCGTATGAAAATGGTGAAATTTTTTTTTCAGGTTTCCTCCATCCTAACTGAGTAAGCTGCTGCTCCTGATATTTCTAACAAGGGTCGTATTGAAAGCATGTGACTTACTAATCTAAAACTTCTTATTTTACTTAATTATATTTATTTATTTTCCTGTCTTTATTATTTTTCTGTTTCCTGCTGAAATGCTATCTAGTCTTATGATCTCTTACAATTTCAGGTATCAGTTGTATAACGTGGACGTCTGGGCATCAGTGACTGTGTTGGTCATCATTCTAAGCTACATCTTATTACGACTTGTAGTTTCCTTGTGTTCCTGGCTTTGTTTCTCCACCTCTAAAGCAAAAATTGATTAAGATTAATTCTGACTAGTTTTTTTTTCAATCTTTTATATTTGAAAAATCTTTTAACGCTGTGAGCTTCATAAGTTCCATTCACTCAAATGCTTCCCTCAGAGACTAATATTATAATATCTATGAATAATTATCACCAGTTATTCATAACGTCCCACTACCCAAACATATTATAGAGAATAAATTGTGAGTATCATAACAAGATGTGTGTCGGTCGTCGAGTGATCCCAACAGTGTATCTCTGTATTTCTGAAGGTCCTTCGCCCCTCTTCCTCAATATACACAAAAAAGAACAGTATAGAGTGAGACATTATACACTAATGCAGTTGCCTAACAATGTTCAGGATCTGAGACCGATCAGGAGAGGCAATCACAAATTTTCGCATGAAAACGGAATAACAGTTTTGCTAATTTCTAACATTTAAATAGCATATTGACACCTACCCAAACCCACCTTTAAGTAAGATAAATCAGCTTTTAAGGTTTACAGCTGATGAGGGAAGCATTCTCCAGTCATTGCACGGAAATTAATTTATAAAAAAGAATATTGGAAAATGAGACTTGACCCAAAATCAAGGAGAAGCCATCTAAAGTTATCTTAAAAAATCCTGTACTTCCAAGAACATTAATTATATTAATAAACTGAAAAATTTACATGTACACAGACAATGCCACTTCAGTTTCATCCTATTCATAAGAGACATCTGTCTTAAAGTCTGAAGCCGTTCAAAAGCGGCATACCTCGGTTATTTAATAGGAAAATATTGCATATTTTCAAAAAAATATATTGGCAGGTTTACAACTACACATCACAGTAATAACACCAACCTTTACCTAAGTAGGATACATTAGTGTTGAAAGTTCAAGGACAATCAGAAGGGCATTTCCAAGTTATTGCATCCCAACCAATATTGGGATTGGTCTGTATATACTTACCCAGAGGGCACCTGCGCATGCCCATAGTTACATCAACTCTTTCCTAGGGATACACTCAAGTCTTGCCCTTTAGATTAGGAAAAAGATATCCCAATGTTTACCAAAGCAGAGCATTGTTCCAGCAGTTTTCATCACAGCTGAGTTGTGTTTCAGGAATATTTTCTTAAGTGCAGCAACGCTACAGCAATGTGCATCCCAAACAGTGCAATGGTCAGCAATATTTTCCCCAGCAGAGTTCAGCTATGATGATGGTCAACACAACAGAGTGTTTTTTAGTGTTCAACACAGCAAAACAGTGCTGAAGAAAAAACACAGGGTAAAACAGGATACTCCTAGGTTAGACCCATAAGGGTGAAAGGGAGATTTGGATAGTGGACGAGAATTGGGGGAGAGGAATGGTTGAGAGATTGAAGGAAAGAGCCGGGGCTAAACCCAGCCGCTTGGCGTTGGTTGACCAGAGTAGAAAGAAAAGGCTACTTCTTGTGCTGACTGTGAGCTTGCTCCTGCAAAGCGGGATCCGGATTCAGATGGCAGAGGACCGGGAATAATCAGTGCATGTGCGTCATGCGCGATGTTTCTGTTTGCTTTTTCTCGAATGCTATTGTAGATAGTTGGAGAGGAATACGGAATTCATGGCTGGAAAAAAGGGCGTCTTTCAAAGTCCACCCCTGCATAGGGTAGAACAGAAAAAAACAACTTTCAGACCAGCTTATATTGGGAACAATATATAGATCATTATCAAGTCATTATAATACATGTATTCTCTGCGTAGAACTTAATCAAATCAGTACAATTAGTGAATTATCAACAGAGATCTTGTAATAATTATGCATAATATATTTTTTATGCAACATAGCTTTGTCTGAATCTGAATCAAACATGTTGAGAAAATGACCCAGTTCTATATCCTTGAGTATTTTTAGGAAGGCAGAGAACCAGCGATGTCTGAACTGGATCAACCGAAATTAAATGTTCATGCTAGCTGATGATAACAATTACACCAGATGTGTAGCTGCAGAACCAAGTGACTGACAAAAACCTTGATTTATTTTGGTAGCTCAGCCATCCGTGAAATATATCCTTGTACTGCATAACCCCAGACATCTCTACGTCAAAATTATTCCAAATTTTTTTTCTGAGAAAAATTGGTCATTGTTTAAGAAATTCGTAAATAAATATGATTGTATGTAATTCAGCAAGTTTTATTTAAACTTTGGGTGAGTATTATAATTTTGGTCATAATATACAATTAGTTTACAGTTGTCTTGAGAGCACACACATGTTACATGTATATAAAAGTATATACTGTAGATATAACCTAGGACAACACAATAGTTAAAACTTACATATCCTAAAATCAAAATGAAGCTTCCGTTGAGAACACAGCAGCACTACAAGAGTCAAGCTGACCGGAAGAGGCATTTCTTGCAAGTGGAACGTTCAGTTATATGCAAATTAATTAATGACTGACATGTGAGAGTTAGCAGTTAGAACAAGTAAAAACTTAATAAATTTAAAAATTAACAAAAATGATAGCCAGAGTGTGTGAATGTTTCATTTGTCGAGTAGTAAACACTGAGGTAAGACTTACGTTTCCGTGTCTGGAGTTGGGTGACTATGATGGTCTTGGACCGACTTAGACTCATCTGAAAACCAGAAATTAGGAAAAGCAACACAAAATAAAAGTTATGAAGCTGGTCCAGGAGCTATGAATCAGCCCTTGTAAATACAGCCATTTTAAGCAACTAGATGGCAACTCCACCGTCATTAGTAAAGTTGAGAACACCAGTATTGTTCATATCAGTGTTCAGCACATCACTGTTAATATTGAAGGGAACAATGGGGCTGTTATTAAATGTGTTTACTCACCACAGTGAACATTAATGGTGTTTTTTTGTGTTTATTCATCTTTGTGAACATTAATGTTGTTCTTATCTGTGTTCATAAACTATAGTGAGCATTAATGTTGTTCTTATATGTGTGCTCACTCACTATAGCCCCACTCCATAAAGGTGGCAGCAAAGCATTAGCTAAGAACTATAGAGCAATAGCTCTGACGTCCCACATCATAAAAATCTTTGAAAGAGTGCTAAGAAGCAGGATTGCAAATCACCTGGATTCCCAAAATTTGCACAATCCAGGGCAACATGGATTGGATCACTATGATATGGCCTTGGATGCACTGGAAGAAAATCAGAATGCAGATGTAATATACACAGACTTTGCAAAAGCATTTGACAAATGCAATCATGATGTAATAGCCCATAAAATACGTGCTAAAGGAATAACTGGGAAAGTGGGGAGATGGATCTTCAACTTCCTAACAAATCGAACACAAAGAGTAGTGGTCAACAGAGTTCAATCGGAGGCTGCCATAGTGAAGAGCTCTGTTCCACAAGGCACAGTACTCGCCCCCATGTTATTCCTTATCCTCATATCAGACATAGACAGAGATATACATCACAGCACCGTATCATCCTTTGCGGATGATACTAGGATCTCAATGAGGCTGTCATCTGCTGAGGACGCGGTTAACCTCCAAGAAGATATAAACAAAGTTTTCCAGTGGGCAACGGTAAACAATATGATGTACAATGAGAACAAATTCCAACTACTCCGTTATGGAAAACTGGAGGAGATAATAACTAGAACAGAGTATACTACAGACTCTGGCCATACAATAGAGCGGAAAAATAATGTAAGGGACCTGGGAGTAGTAATGTCTGAGGATCTCACTTTCAAGGATCACAACAGTGCCACGATCGCACGTGCAAAGAAAATGAAGGTTTGGATAATGAGAACGTTCAAAACGAGAGATGCCAAGCCAGTGATGATCCTTCTCAAATCACTTGTTCTCTCTAGGCTGGAATACTGCTGTACATTAACATCTGCATTCAAAGCAGGTGAAATCGCAGATCTAGAGAGTGTACAGAGATCCTTTACTGCACGCATAAGTTCTGTCAAGCACCTTAACTACTGGGAACGCTTGGAAGCACTTGACTTGTACTCATTGGAACGCAGGAGGGAAAGATATATCATAATCTATACTTGGAAAATCTTGGAAGGAATGGTCCCAAATCTGCACACAGAAATCACTCCTTACGAAAGTAAAAGACTGGGCAGGCGATGCAAAATGCCCTCAATAAAAAGTAGAGGCGCCATTGGTACACTAAGGGAAAACACCATAAGTATCCGGGGCCCAAGACTGTTCAACAGCCTCCCATCAAGCATTAGGGGAATTGCCAATAAACCCCTGGCTGCCTTCAAGAGAGAGCTGGACAGATACCTAACGTCAGTGCCGGATCAGCCGGGCTGTGGCTCGTACGTTGGACTGCGTGTGGCCAGCAGTAACAGCCTAGTTGATCAGGCCCTGATCCATCGGGAGGCCTGGTCGTGGGCCGGGCCGCGGGGGCGTTGATCCCCGGAATAACCTCCAGGTAACCTCCAGGTAATTAAACACACCCACAACATCTGGGAATTTTTAATTGTAGACATTTCGCCATTCAGTGGCTTTATGAATACAAAAACCGAGGGACTGATTTCCTAATCTTCCACTATCTACTGTATGTATTTCTACAGTCTTCATATTATGTACTGAGAAATCCAGATGTTGCATTTGTGTCTAATTCATCATCTTCTCGGTATTAAATACCACTGAAATACAACATTAATGTTGTTTATTGCAGAGGTCGTTGATTAAATACTTTTATTGCTAATTTATATTTACTTGAGTGTATCTCATAATTATTTAGAGGTGAACATATAAGATGAACTATAGGTGGATGTGTAAGGTAGAACTAGAGGTGAACATGCGAGGCACAATACAAATGAAGGTGCACAAAGTGGCGTCTTGGATATTAAAAAATCTGAGAGTAAAATCAAGTACTTCAACTTTTCAGTGACTTGTATTCAATATTATGGTACAATGTGTTTTTCACTCATACACACTCGGATAGCAAAATCTTTTCAAATCATTAAAATAAATGGAGAAAAGGAACTCTAACATTTGAGGGGGACGTTGAGAGCTGTGAGCCCCAAACACAGCATTTCCTCAAAGAGGAACTTAACTCTTCAAATGTAGCATTCACCATGGAACACTACCCATATATGATATTAGAACACATGTTTTAATATTCTTATATGTAGACAGATGTAATTACAGAGAGGGATACACAGAAATCTGTGCCCTGTAAATACATCCACCCGGGTAGTCTCGTACCGTAATCCAGACAAAAAAGAACTTCCCCTCCGGTCAGTCCACCATGGAGAGACCAATTATTTTAAATTTTATTCTTCTCTCTATGTGTCATGGTTTTGATTTGTTAATACATTTTTATGCATGTTTCTGTACATAACATCGTCGTCATTGTATTTTCTGTGTTTACGTATATAACAGTGTGATGTATTTATTTATGGTGTTACTATGTATAACGGTGTGATCTCTGTATCTCTAGTGTTATTATGCATACCTTATTATAGTGGGCGAAATATTCGTATAATATAGTTACTTCACGATGCACAAGAATCTCAGTGATACAGATAATGTATATTTGTACCTTATTTGTATTATTAAAAGAAGAGTAAATAATGAATCTGAATGTCACGGGAATTCAGTAAGAAATAAATAAGAAGAGCAGAGTATATGCAAAGTAAAAAAAAGGTGAAGAGAGTGGTGAGAGAGTGCAAAAGGAGAGCAAATGATAGAGTGGGAGAGGAACTGTTAAGAAATTTTGATGAAAATAAGAAAAAAATTGGAGTGAGTTAAACAAGTTAAGAAAGCCTAGGGAACAAATGGATTTGTCAGTTAAAAACAGAGAAAGGGAGTTAGTAGATGGGGAGATGGAGGTATTGGGTAGATGGCGGTAAAATTTTGAGGAACTTTTAAATGTCGACGAAGAAAGGGAGGCGGTAATTTCATGCACTGACCAGGGAGGTATACCATCTTTTACGAGTGAAGAAGAGCAGGATGTGAGTGTGCGGGAGGTGCGTGAGGCATTATGCAGAATGAAACGGAGTAAAGCAGCTAGAACTGGCGGGATTGTGACAGAAATGTTAAAAGCCGGAGGGGGGGGGGATGTAGTGTTAGAGTAGTTGGTATTTTTGTTTAATGAATGTATGAAAGAGGGGAAGGTACCTAGGGATGGGCAGAGAGCATGTATAGTTCCATCATATAAAAGCAAAGGGGACAAAAGAGATTGTAAAAATTATAGAGGAATTAGTTTACTGAGTATACCAGGAAAAGTGTACGGTAGGGTTATTATTGAAAGAATTAGAGGTAAGACAGAGAGTAGGACTGAGGATGAGCAAGAAGGTTTTAGAGTGGGTAGGGGATGTGTAGATCAAGTGTTTACATTGAAGCATATATGTGAACAGTATTCAGATAAAGGTAGAGAAGTTTTCATTGCATATGTTAGAGTGGATAGGGGAGCAATGTGGCAGATGTTGCAAGTATATGGAATATGTAGTAAGTTACTAAATGCTTTAAAGAGTTTTTATGAGGATAGTGAGACTCAGGTTAGGGTGTGTAGAAGAGAGGGAGAATACTTCCCGGTAAAAGTAGGTCTTAGACAGGGATGTGTAAAGTCACAATGGTTGTTTAATATATTTATAGATGGGGTGTAAAAGAAGTAAATGCTAGGGTGTTCGGGAGAGGGGTGGGGTTAAATTATGGGGAATCAAATGCAAAATGGGAATTGACACAGTTACTTTTTGCTGATGATACTGTGCTTATGGGAGATTCTAAAGGAAAATGGCAAAGGTTAGTTGACGAGTTTGGGAAAGTGTGTGAAGGTAGAAAGTTGAAAGTGAACAAAGAAAAGAGTAAAGTGATGAGGGTATCAACTGATTTAGATAAAGAAAAATTTGATATCAAATTGCAGAGGAGGAGTATGGAAGAAGTGAATGGTGCGTTGTTATATGTGGAGACGAAAAACTTTATCTATGGAGGCAAAGAAGGGAAAGTATGAGAGTGTAGTTGTACCAACACTCTTATATGGGTACTCACCTAATTGTAGTCACCTAATTGTGGTTGCAGTGGTCGAGGCTCAGCTCATGGCCCCGCCTCTTCACTGATCGCTTCTAGATCCTCTCTCTCCCTGCTTCCTGAGCTTTGTCATACCTCCTCTTAACCCTTTACTAGCTATGAATGGCTCCTGCCACCACTGCGTCACTTGCTAAGCTATTCCACTTCCTGACGCCTCTATGACTGAAGAAATACTTCCTAACATCTCTGTGACTCGTCTGAGTCTTCAACTTCCAATTGTGACCCCTTGTTTCTGTGTCCCTTCTCTGGCACATCCTGTCTCAGTTCACCTTATCTATTCCACACATTATCTTGTATGTCGTTATCATGTCTCCCCTGACCCTTCTGTCCTCCAGTGTCGTCCGTCCGATTTCCCTAAACCTTTCATCGTAGGACATTCCCCTGAGCTCTGGAACTAGCCTTGTTGCAAACCTTTGTACTTTCTCTAATTTCTTGACGTGCTTGACCAGGTGTGGGTTCCAAACTGGTGCTGCATACTCCAGTATGGGCCTGACATACACAGTGTACAGTGTCTTGAACGATTCCTTATTAAGGTATCGGAACGCTATTCTTAGGTTTGCCAGACGCACGTATGCTGCAGCAGTTATCTGGCTGATATGTGCCTCTGGAGACGTGCTCGATGTTATGGTCACCCCAAGAACTTGAGTGAGGTTTGCAGTCTTTGTCAACCTAGCCTATACTCTGTCTGCGGTCTTCTTTGCCCTTCCCCAATCTTCATGACTTTGCATTTGGCAGAGTTGAATTCGAGAAGCCAGTTTCTTGACCACGTGTCCAGTCTGTCCAGGTCTCTTTGTAGTCCTGCCTGATCCTCATCCGATTTAATTATACAAATCAACTTCACATCAACTTCTGGAAACAGGGACACTTCAGAGTCTATTCCTTTAATCATGTCATTCACATATATCAAAAATAGCACTGATCCTAGAACTGACCCCTGTGGGACCCCGCTCGTCACAGGCGCCCACTGTGATACCTCTTCACGTACCATGACTCGTTGCCTCCCTGTCAGGTATTCTCTGATCCATTGCAGTGCCCTCCCTGTTATATACGCCTGATCCTCCGGCTTCTGCACTAATCTCTTGTAAGGAACTGTGTCGATGGCCTTCCTGCAGTCCAGGAAAACTCAATCCACCCATCCTTCTCTCTCGTGTCTTGCTTCTGTTACGTTGTCATAAAACTCCAGAAGGTTAGTGACACAGGATTTACCTTCCATGAATCCATGCTGGTTGTCATTAATAAACTTGTTCCATTCCAGGTGCTCCACCACCCTCCTCCTGATGATCTTTTCCATGACTTTGCATACTATACACGTCAGAGACACTGGCCTGTAGTTTAGTGCCTCGTTTCTGTCTCCTTTCTTAAAAATGGGGACTACATTTGGTGTGAAGCTTGGGTTGTAAATGCTGCAGCTAGGAGACGGTTGGAGGGAGTGGAGATGTCCTAAGGTCAACGTGTGATGTGAATATTATGCAGAAAATTCGGAGTGTGGAAATTAGGAAAAGTATTAGCCAGAAGGTTGAAGAAGGGTTGTTGACGCGGTTTGGTCATTTAGAGAGAATGGATCAAAGTAGAATGACATGGAGAGGTTATAAATCTTTAGGGGAAGGAAGATGGGGTAGGGGCTGTCTTCAAAAAGGTTGGAGGGAGGGGGTAAAGGAGGTTTTGTGGGCGAGGGGTTTGAACTTCCAGCAATCGTGCATGAGCATGTTAGATAGAAGTGAATGGAGACGAATGGTATTTGGGACCTGACGAGCTGTTGGACTGCGAGCAGGGTAACATTTAGTTAAGGGATTCAGAGAAACTGGTTATTTCTATACAGCCGAACATGAGTCCTGGAAATGGGAAGTACAGTGCCTGCACTTTAATTAAAGGAGGTGTTTGGGATATTGGCAGTTTGGAGGGATATGTTGTGTATCTTCATACGTATATGTATCTAAGCTGTCGTATTCTGAGCACCTCTGCAAAAACAGTGATTATGTATGAGTGAGGTGAAAGTGTTGAATGATGAAAGTATTTTCTTTTTGGGGAATTTCTTTCATTTTGGGCCACCCTGTCTCAGTGGGAGACGGCCAATTTGTTAAAAGAAATATATATATATATATATATTATATATATATATATATATATATATATATATATAAAATATATATATATATATATATATATATATATATATATATATATATATATATATATATATATATATATTATATATATTTAATATATATATATATATATATATATATATATATATATATATATATATATATATATATATTTATAATATATATATATATATATTATAATATATTATATTTTCAACAAGTCGGCCGTCTCCCACCGAGGCAGGGTGACCCAAAAAAGAAAGAAAATCCCCAAAAAGAAAATACTTTCATCATCATTCAACACTTTCACCACACTCGCACATTATCACTGTTTTTGCAGAGGTGCTCAGAATACAACAGTTTAGAAGCATACACATATAAAGATACACAACATATCCCTCCAAACTGCCAATATCCCAAACCCCCTCCTTTAAAGTGCAGGCATTGTACTTCCATTTCCATGACTCAAGTCCGACTATATGAAAATAACCGGTTTCCCTGAATCCCTTCACTAAATATTACCCTGCTCACACTCCAACAGATCGTCAGGTCCCAAGTACCATTCGTCTCCATTCACTCCTATCTAACATGCTCACGCACGCTTGCTGGAAGTCCAAGCCCCTTGCCCACAAAACCTCCTTTACCCCCTCTCTCCAACCCTTTCGAGGACGACCCCTACCCGCCTTCCTTCCCTATAGATTTATATGCTTTCCATGTCATTCTACTTTGAATCATTCTCTCTAAATGACCAAACCACCTCAACAACCCCTCTTCTGCCCTCTGACTAATACTTTTATTAACTCCACACCTTTTCCTAATTTCCACACTCCGAATTTTCTGCATAATATTTACACCATACATTGCCCTTAGACAGGACATCTCCACTGCCTCCAACCGTCTCCTCGCTGCTGCATTTACCACCCAAGCTTCACACCCATATAAGAGTCTTGGTACTACTATACTTTCATACATTCCCTTCTTTGCCTCCATAGATAACGTTTTTTGACTCCACATATACCTCAATGCACCACTCACCTTTTTTCCCTCATCAATTCTATGATTAACCATTTCCTTCATAAATCCATCCGCCGACACGTCAACTCCCAAGTATCTGAAAACATTCACTTCTTCTATACTCCTCCTCCCCAATTTGATATCCAATTTTTCTTTATCTAAATCATTTGACCCCCTCATCACCTTACTCTTTTCTATGTTCACTTCCAACTTTCTACCTTTACACACATTCCCAAACTCATCCACTAACCTTTGCAATTTTTCTTTAGAATCTCCTGTAAGCACAGTATCATCAGCAAAAAGTAACTGTGTCAATTCCCATTTTGAATTTGATTCCCCAAAATTTAATCCCACCCCTCTCCCGAACACCCTAGCATTTACTTCCTTTACAACCCCATCTATAAATATATTAAACAACCATGGTGACATTACACATCCCTGTCTAAGACCTACTTTTACCGGGAAGTAGTCTCCCTCTCTTCTACACACCCTAACCTGAGCCTCACTATCCTCATAAAAACTCTTTACAGCATTTAATAACTTACCACCTATTCCATATACTTGCAACATCTGCCACATTGCTCCTCTATCCACTCTATCATACGCCTTTTCTAAATCCATAAATGCAATAAAAACTTCCCTACCTTTATCTAAATACTGTTCACATATATGATTCAATGTAAACACTTGATCTACAAATCTCCTTGCTCATCTGCAATCCTACATTCTGTCTTACCTCTAATTCTTTCAATTATAACCCTACCATACACTTTTCCTGGTATACTCAGTAAACGTATTCCTTTATAATTTTTACAGTCTCTTTTGTCCCCTTTCCCTTTATATAAAGGGACTATACATGCTTTCCGCCAATCCCTAGGTACCTTCCCCTCTTTCATACATTTATTAAACAAAAGTACCAACCACTCCAACACTATATCCCCACCTGCTTTTAACATTTCTGTCATGATCCCATCAGTTCCAGCTGCTTTACCCCATTTCATTTTACGTAATGCCTCACGTACCTCCCCCACACTTACATTCTGCTCTTCTTCACTCCTAAAAGATGGTATACCTCCCTGACCAGTGCATGAAATTACTGCCTCTGTTTCTTCCTTAACATTTAAAAGTTCCTCAAAATATTCTCGCCATCTACCTAATACCTCCCTCTCCCCATCTACTAACTTCCCTACTCTGTTTTTAACTGACAAATCCATACTTTCCCTAGGCTTTCTTAACTTGTTTAACTCACTCCAAATTTTTTTCTTATTTTCATTAAAATTTCTTGACAGTGCCTCTCCCACTCTATCATCTGCTCTCCTTTTGCACTCTCTCACCATTCTCTTTACTTTCTTTTACTCTCCATATACTCTGCTCTTCTTATAACACTTCTGCTTTGTAAAAACCTCTCATAAGCCACCTTTTTCTCTTTTATCACACCCTTTACTTCATCATTCCACCAATCACTCCTCTTTCCTCCTGCTCCCACCCTCCTATAACCACAAACTTCTGCCCCACATTCTAATACTGCATTTTTAAAACTATTCCAACCCTCTTCAACCCCTCCCCCCACTGCTCATCTTTGCACTAGCCCACCTTTCTGCCAATAGTCGCTTATATCTCACCCGAACTTCCTCCTCCCTTAGTTTATACAGTTTCACCTCCCTCTTACTTGTTGTTGCCACCTTCCTCTTTTCCCATCTACCTCTTACTCTAACTGTAGCTACGACTAAATAATGATCCGATAAATCAGTTGTCCCTCTATAAACATGTACATCCTGGAGCCTACCCATCAACCTTTTATCCACCAATACATAATCTAATAAACTACTTTCATTACATGCTACATCATACTTTGTATATTTATTTATCCTCTTTTTCATAAAATATGTATTACTTATTACCAAATCTCTTTCTACACATAGCTCAATTAAAGGCTCCCCATTTACATTTACCCCTGGCACCCCAAATTTACCTACTACTCCCTCCATAACATTTTTACCCACTTTAGCATTGAAATCCCCAACCACCATTACTCTCACACTTGATTCAAAACTCCCCACGCATTCACTCAACATTTCCCAAAATCTCTCTCTCTCCTCTACACTTCTCTCTTCTCCAGGTGCATACACGCTTATTATAACCCACTTTTCACATCCAATCTTTATTTTACTCCACATAATCCTTGAATTAATACATTTATAGTCCTCTTTTCCTGCCATAGCTTATCCTTCAACATTATTGCTACTCCTTCTTTAGCTCTAATCTCTCTCTCTCTCTCTCTCTCTCTCTCTCTCTCTCTCTCTCTCTCTCTCTTTTCTCTCTCTCTCTCTCTCTCTCTCTCTCTCTCTCTCTCTCTCTCTCTCTCTATATATATATATATATATATATATATATATATATATATTTATATATATATATATATATACATATATATATATATATATATATATATATATATATATATATATATATATATATATATATATATATATATATATATATGTATGTATATATATATATATATATATAATATATATATATATATTATATAATATATATATATATATATATATATATATATTATATATATATATATATGCAAAACAACCACTCTGAAAGAATAGAGAAATTCCAAGCGCTTTCGTGACTACTCACATTATCAAGGAGTAGTCACGAAAGCGCTTGGAATTTCTCTATTCTTTCAGAGTGGTTGTTTTGCATATTTTGAAATCACCTGTTTACTGTGATCTTATTGCAAAATATATATTATATATATTATATATATATAATATATATATATATATATATATATATATATATATATATAGCTCGGGACCTGCATTGAATTAGAGGGTCATTATGACACACTTCCTCAGCAAAACATCAAAAATCTGAACAAAGCTCTGTGAACAAAGTTACACAGAGTTACAGGAAGTATGTTTTGACTCACCAGAGAAACCATACTCTACCAAAACAATGTCTAAATAACGAACAGCCAGTGACGAGAGAGATCCCTGGAGAGATGGAGAGAGAGGTGCTGGTCAAGCGATGACCAGCGATGAGGAAAGGACAGTCCCGAATCTCAGGTGTGATCTCGTGATTCGCCCGTGCTACTCCAGCAATTATGCGAGGTACCACCTGACACAAACAAGTGACCAGTAGTTAGCAAGGCAGTTTGCGACGGCGGACAGTCAATCACAACTCTTCAATAGCAAACACAGTGAGAAGTGTAATTGTCACATCCTACCTACATATATTGCTAATATAATAAGTCAAATAATATAAAGCAAGATATTTCCATTTTAGCTATTAATGAAAACTTCGGCAAAATTATCTGAAAAGGTAAATAAATACAACACCGAAATTCCACCAATCATCTCATAAAATTCAGAGACGCCCAATTAGTGATCAAAGAAACTAATTTCCGCAGACGCAAGTGCCTCGAATCAGCACTGATCGCTGTTTCGAATACAATTAAACAAAACAACGGCAGCTTCACCATCTCCGAAGTCTTAGCAAGAATCCTCCTGAAAACAGTAAACCCTGCCATCACATAGTCTCTCCTGTTATACTACACAAAGCACATTACAGAGAGTGAACACTGAAACAAGCTGCCTCTTTCCAGTCTATATTTGTCCAACCTATTTTTATGTTACCCAAGTAATAGCTTTTATATCCTTTTACTCATGTACGAATTAATTGCTCTACCATATTGTATTACTTTTGTCACTACCACTACTACTACTACTACTACTACCACTAGTGAACATCGAAATGGTACCTCACTAGTATTGCACCTCACTCTGAGCCTTTATATACCCTCTGTGTCCATGTATTGTTTGTAATGGCTTGATAAAGCTCCTGGAGAGCGAAACGTTGCCACAATAAAATGCCACATTAGTTGCACTTGTGTCCTTTTACTTTACACAATTGTGACTGGACAGTGATAACAAGTTGCACGGACACAAATGATGCCTGGGAAAAATTCAAAACAATGTTCAGTACCATCCTTGATAATATTGTACCAGTTAAAGAGGTTAGGATTAAACGAAGAACTGATCCCTGGATGACTACTGAGATATTAGATAATATGAAATTCAGAGACCAGCTGCTAAAAAGATTTAAAGCAAACAGACAGGATACTGCAGCACTAAACGAATTCCAAAGAGTGAGGAACAGGGTGCAGAGACTTATAAAAGGAGCAAAGGCAAAGCACTATTGCTCAAAAATTGAGGAGTATAAGCATAACCCCAGAAAGCTCTGGCAACAACTAAAACAGTTGGGGTATAGCCATAAACCAGTAGATAGGTCTAACATAGTACTCACTATCGATAATGAGGTATGCCACGAAACATCTAAGGTGGCAAATTGCGTTAATTCCTTCTACACATCTGTTGCATCAACACTAGTAAGTAAACTACCAGCTGCATCAAATACCTTTAACATAGACTTTGATAAGTTTCAAACATACCATACCAATAAAGGGGTAACCCAAAACAGTTGTCAACTAGTAAGTGTATCTCATGATTTTATTCAAAAAGAATTAAGCAGGTTAAACCAAACTAAGAGCACTGGCCCGGATAACATCCCGTCTAAGTTCCTAAAGATGGTGCTTCTGAACTGTCAATCCCTATTGTTCACATAATAAATCTATCAATCACCATTAATACCGTACCGGATGGGTTCAAGGAGGCCAGAGTTACTCCTATCTTCAAGAAAAACAGTAGGTCTGATGTAAGCAACTATAGGTCTGTTAGTATACTCAGTATAATATCCAAAATTCTAGAGAGGGCGATGTACTCTCAAGTAGTTAAGTACCTTAATGACAACAACATTCTCCATAGTTATCAATCGGGCTTTAGAAGATCTTACTCAACCGACACCTCCCTAATTTATCTGATGGATTACCTGAGAACTGAAATGTCAAAGGAGAACCTCATAGGTACGGTAACCTTAGACCTGCAGAAGGCCTTCGATACTGTCAACCACAATATATTATGCAAGAAACTTCAAGCTATCGGTATAGGTTCTGTAGACTGGTTTAAGTCCTACCTTAGCAACAGGAGACAAATTGTAAAAATCAACAAAACGGAATCAGAACCCCTGCCGATAGCATGTGGAGTTCCCCAAGGTAGTATTCTGGGTCCCTTATTATTCTTATGTTATGTCAATGACATGCCTATCAGTGTCAAGTGCAAACTCATACTGTATGCTGATGACAGTGCTCTGTTAGTGTCAGGTAAAGACCCACAAGATATAGCTAATGTTTTAACACTGGAACTGGAGTCCTGCAGCAAATGATTAGTAGACAACAAACTATCATTACACCTCGGAAAAACTGAAGCCATTCTCTTTGGCACGAAACATAAACTGAGAAGGGTAAATAATTTTAATGCCCATTGTAATAGCGAGCCCATCACTTTGGTTTCATCAGTAAAGTATCTGGGAATCCCATTTGACCCATGCATGTCAGGAGAATTGATAGGGAACAGTGTAGTAAAGAAAGCGAATGCCAGACTGAAGGTCCTGTATAGACAAGCACAGTGTATACCTATTGAGACTCGCAGGACCCTATACAATGCCATATGGATTACGCTTGCTCTTCATGGTACTCTGCCTTGACAAAAAAAAAACTGAAAGATAGAGTGCAAATCACCCAAAACAAAATCGTAAGATTCATCCTGGGGCTGGGACCAAGAGAGCATGTAGGCCAGAATGAATTACAGCAGTTGGATATGCTGAATGTTGAAGACAGAGTAAAACAAATGAAGCTAAATCATGTTTATAAAATTGCTCACAAACAGTGTCCAGAATATCTTGCTGTCAATTTTGTCAAGGTTGGGAACCAAAGCAATCATAGTACTAGGGGGAGAGAGCACAACTTTGTAGTACCCACAGTCAGTGGCCAGGCTTCAAACACCTTTTATTGTACAGCAATAAAGGAATGGAACAGACTGCCCGCACATGTCAAAGCCAGTCATAGCATGAACCAGTTCAAGAAGACTGCCAAAAGGTGTCTGATGAATGTAGCTACAGAAAGGGAGGGGAATGATTTTCTATTTTTTAGTTAACATACGTGTAAACTTTACCTTATTCCTAGTAATGACCCTCGTATTGTAGATAGTCTTAATGACCCTCGTGTAGTAGATAGTCTTTTTAGTATGACAATAAGATGTTATCTTCATTATAGAATAATAAGAAAATATTATAACCTTCATATTATAATAATAAGGTAAAAGGACCCCAATGGAAATAAGTCACTCTGTCTGACTTTTTTGGGTTATCCCAGGTTCTCTACACATATGCTGCTATGTATGATAATTCTATGTAACTGTATTTGTGTATACCTGAATAAACTTACTTACACTCGAGTGACACTTCCGACAATCCCAGCTGTTAGAATATGTCTAAAACGAATTTGTAATGGATAAAATTCGTCTAATATACGTTATTATTATGGTGAAAAATTTACATTTGGTGCGCTTTTTTGACATTCACCAAAACATCTGCATTTTACCTCCCACAAAATCAAAAATGTTTGAGATATTCCCAAAAAAATTCTTTTGTAAATTCAAACACACTTTGTTTTATATTATCTGCGAAAATCATTTCAATCCAATCATTAATAATGGCGGAGTGACAAGCAATAGGCCAAAATCTCACTCTCAAGATATTCGGGTAAACGCTCGGACTAGCTAATTACGTCAAGAAATTTAAACAAAATTCACGAAAATCGAGCTACTTTCGGCTTATTTATGAGATATAAGTGATTTCCTATTGTTTCTCGTGTATCGTACATCGTTTTCTGTAGTGCTACCAAAAATAACATAGAAAACGATTCGCTTATAGTGAAGATCTAGTGTAATCAATTTATCAAGGTCAGCCACCACCTCAAGTAAGTAAGTAAATCATGTTCCCTCACTCTTCATCAGGAACAGTTACGACACTTCCTATTATGAAGTGAGGCCTATATTAATCCTTAGGCTGCCGTGAATGCCAATTTCCTGTTCCCATGCTTTCCCAGCCTCTTCACTCAATTCAAAACACTCCCACTCTCTGATGCCCTGTCTCGACCTGTCTCCCCGCACATCCGTGCAGATGCAGAGGGAACCCTGTTGATTTTATTCCACTTTCAAATACATTTTTGACCCAAATCAACACATTAAACACCTATTAGGCACTATAGCATCGGAAAATTAAAATATTTTCCACAAGTACTATGATTGCTTTGGTTCCCAACCTTGACAAAATTGACAGCAAGATATTGTGGACACTGTTTCTGAGCAATTTTATAAACATGATTTAGCTTCAGTTGTTTTACTTTGTCTTCAGCATTCAACATATCCAACTCCTTTAATTCATTCTGGCCTACATGCTCTCTTGAACCCTGGCCAGTGTGGAAATTTATTCGGTCCTAAAGTTCCACTGGGCAGATACATCGTACAAAGATCCCATCAGGTCGCGGATGGAACGGCTGGGTTGGGTGGCCCTTACACCCACCCAAAACACACACACACACCTGGGTTGGTGATGGTGGTTGGAAGGTACATTTAATTGATAGATTTACCCTTCAAGGAAGAGGTAGGTAGTTTATACTGTTAGTGAACTAAATTTAGGACTATTGAGGCAACTGTAGATAATTAAAATCTAGACCTAAGACCTTAACATAGGTAGTAATAGGGCGATAATGTAGGCAAAAACTAGGTTATATTAGCCAGGGAGAACTGGCAGCCCAAATTTGAATACTGGGGCATGGGCTTTTGAGACCGCCTTGCTTTCTTCTAAGATCAGACACCATCGGAGCAACAAGTGCCATGAACAGCAGGCGGCACCCCTACGTGTCTTCACATACTAGAGCTGGGGAAATCTGGTGGAGGCACCTCGACGTATTAACGTACCGTAGATGTTCTCCTCTGTCAGGCCCTTACAGTAAGACAAGACCTCCCTTTCCTACTCAGTTTTCTGGCCAGTTTCTGGGGGAATTTGCGAGTGAGTTGAGCTGTGGGTCTTTGTGCAGCTGGATGGCCCATGAGCGGTATGTGCCGGCGTCTCCCCGTGGTCAAGCCTTAGAAGCTAGTGTCACTTTCTGCATAGTTATACTAGGGGAAACAGGAATTTTTGAGGTGCAGGCAGGTCACTAATATCGACTGAACATTGCAGGAATTAAGGTTCCCTGTTTCACGTGGTACTGAGGGGAAGTCCAGAGGGGCTAATAGCTTAGGAAGGTTGAAGACCAGAATATATTCTCCAACATCAAGTAAGTTAGCCCTTTATTCGTGCATGCAGGCGAGATTTTCTTGCAACATCAGTCATTTATGGAAATCTGTTTTATAAGCCACATGTGAGGCTGAGGTACCCACCTCAGAGTTCGGTGTCAACAGAGCTTGCTAGAGTAGGCAACTCACATGACATTTTGTGAGTGGTGATCAGACTGCTGTCATCGGCAGCTGGTTGTTGCAAAATCATGCAAGTTCCTCCCACCTCCGATATAAGCTTCTCCCACATTGTAATGATATTAAGTGGTAAATTTAGTGTATTAGAAAGAAAAATAGACAAAAAATTAAAAACAAACAAAAAATATATAAAAAAATCACTTCGCACTTACTCATATATTTACCTGGTGGGTCGTCACCTGAAATGTTTCAAGTAGCTATAATTTGCTTTAGAAACATCGTTTACGATGGGGTTTTCACCAAAATGTTGCCAGATACTTACACTATTTTTCTGTAAACAAAACCCAAAATCATATTTTCTCGCATAATTATCATGACCGCCCTTAGTAGATAAACCCCTTGTAGATAAGCCAATTGTAGATAAACCCCTTGTAGATAAACCCCTTGTAGATAAACCCCTTGTAGATAAATCCCTAGCAGATAAATTTCTTGTAAACCGCTTGTAGATAAAGTCCTTGTATACAAACCCCAGGTAAATAAATCTCTAGGAGATTATTCCCTTGTAAATAAACCCCTAACAGATAAATAAATCTCTAGTAGATAAACCCTTTGTAGATAAACACCAATAGATAAATCTCTAGCAGATAAACCCTTTGTACACATACATCTATTAGATAAATCCCTGCCTGAGTTTACCTGGAGAGAGTTCCTGGGGTCAACGCCCCCGCGGCCCGGTCTGTGACCAGGCCACCTGGTGGATCAGAGCCTGATCAACCAGGCTGTTACTGCTGGCTGCACGCAAACCAACGTACGAGCCACAGCCCGGCTGGTCAGGTACCGACTTTAGGTGCTTGTCCAGTGCCAGCTTGAAGACTGCCAGGGGTCTATTGGTAATCCCCCTTATGTATGCTGGGAAGCGGTTGAACAGTCTCGGGCCCCTGACACTTATTGTATGGTCTCTTAACGTGCTAGTGATACCCCTGCTTTTCATTGGGGGATGTTGCATCGTCTGCCAAATCTTTTGCTATCGTAGTGAGTGATTTTCGTGTGCAAGTTCGGTACTAGTCCCTCTAGGATTTTCCAGGTGTATATAATCATGTATCTCTCCCGCCTGCGTTCCAGGGAATACAGGTTCAGGAACCTCAAGTGCTCCCAGTAATTGAGGTGTTTTATCTCTGTTATGCGTGCCGTGAAGGTTCTCTGTACATTTTCTAGGTCAGCAATTTCACCTGCCTTGAAAGGTGCTGTTAGTGTGCAGCAATATTCCAGCCTAGATAGAACAAGTGACCTGAAGAGTGCCATCATGGGCTTGGCATCCCTAGATTTGAAGGTTCTCATTATCCATCCTGTCATTTTTCTAGCAGCTGCGATTGATACAATGTTATGGTCCTTGAAGGTGAGATCCTCCGACACGATCACTCCCAGGTCTTTGACGTTGGTGTTTCGCTCTATTTTGTGGCCAGAATTTGTTTTATACTCTGATGAAGATTTAATTTCCTCGTGTTTACCATATCTGAGTAATTGAAATTTCTCATCGTTGAACTTCATATTGTTTTCTGCAGCCCACTGAAAGATTTGGTTGATGTCCGCCTGGAGCCTTGCAGTGTCTGCAATGGAAGACACTGTCATGCAGATTCGGGTGTCATCTGCAAAGGAAGACACGGTGCTGTGGCTGACATCGTTGTCTATGTCAGATATGAGGATGAGGAACAAGATGGGAGGGAGTACTGTGCCTTGTGGAACAGAGCTGCCTCGGACTTTACTCTGTTGACTACTACTCTTTGTGTTCTGTTTGTGAGGAAATTATAGATCCATCGACCAACTTTTCCTGTTATTCTTTTAGCACGCAATTTGTGCACTATTACGCCATGGTCACACTTGTCGAAGGCTTTTGCAAAGTCTGTATATATTACATCTACATTCTTTTTGTCTTCTATTGCATCTATGACCTTGTCGTAGTGATCCAATAGTTGAGACAGACAGGAGCGACCTGTTCTAAACCCATGTTGCCCTGGGTTGTATAATTGATGGGTTTCTAGATGGGTGGCGATCTTGCTTCTTAGGACCCTTTCAAAGATTTTTATGACATGGGATGTTAGTGCTATCGGTCTGTAGTTCTTTGCTATTGCTTTACTGCCCTATTTGTGGAGTGGGGCTATGTCTGTTGTTTTTAGTAACTGTGGGACGACCCTCGTGTCTATGCTCCCTCTCCATAGGATGGTAAAAGCTCGTGATAGGGGCTTCTTGCAGTTCTTGATGAACACAGAGTTCCATGAGTCTGACCCTGGGGCAGAGTGCATGGGCATGTCATTTATCGCCTGTTCGAAGTCATTTGGCGTCAGGATAACATCAGATAGGCTTGTGTTAACCAAATTTTGTGGCTCTCTCATAAAAAATTCATTTTGATCTTCGACTCTCAGTCTTGTTAGCGGCTTGCTAAAAACTGAGTCATATTGGGACTTGAGTAGCTCACTCATTTCCTTGCTGTCATCTGTGTAGGACCCATCTTGTTTAAGTAGGGCCCTAGTAGATAAACCCGAAATAGATAAACATCTAGTAGATAAATTCCGAGTGGATAAACCTCTACTTAAAATCTGAATATTAATTTTCTGTGTATAATCAGGTTACGTCATTTTATCAAGGATAATGATCAGTTATTATCAGTGCTGTTCCTTGTACAGAAGCCTTGAGCAAGCGATAATGAATAATCTTTATTCAGGTAACAAGTCATGATTATATGAAGGTGTTAGTGTGTGGTGTAGAGTGTCGTCAGTGTAGTAACCCACATTCCTGGCTCTTGGTACGCTGATGTAGTGTCACTCAACCAACAGTTGAACATTTTGAGTCCCTTTTCGACGTAGTTTTCACGAGAGTCTTTGACGTAAGTTCATATATTAAGTTTTCATCTAAACTCTAGAAACTAAAAAGTAAATGTATGGTTTTATGAGTATCTGTATTTCAAGTAATTTTTTGCTCCCTCTAGATGAAAAATAGCGTAATCAAAAATATATGTTAACTGTGTTCTTTACAAGCGCTGTGGGAAACTGTTCATTATTTCAACATTTTCCTGTACAGTATATGATGAGGCATCCAAAGTATAAGACAAAGTTGTATGAACATTCCTTCTAACAAATTGATAGAAATCTCCACGTATACCTGGAGTATACCTGGAGTATACCTGGAGTATACCTGGAGTATACCTGGAGAGGGTTTCATGAGTCAATATCCCCCCCGGCCCGGTCTCAGACCAGGCTTCGTGGTGGATCAGGGTCTGATAAACCAGGCTGTTACTGCTGGCAGCACGTCAGCAACTAATCAGCACGGCTGATTAGCTGCTGACTTTAGGTGCATATCCAGCGCCTTCTTGAAGACAGCCAGGTGTCTATTTGCAATCCCCCTTATGCGTGCTGGGAGGCAGTTGAACAGTCTTGGGCCCCTGACACTTATTGTGTAGTCTCTTAGTGTACTCATGGCGCCCCTGCTTTTCATTAGGGGAATGTTGCATCTCCTGCAGAGTCTTTTGCTTTCGTAGGGGGTGATTTTCGTGTGCACGATTGGTACTAATTCATCTAGGATTTTCCTAGTGTATATTATCATGTACCTTTCTCGTCTGCGTTCCAAGGAATACAAATCAAGGGACTTCGACCGTTCCCAGTAATTCATGTGGTTTAACATACTTATATGTGTCGTGAAAGTTCTCTGTACATTCTCCAGGTTAGTGAAGATTGAAGATCTAAAGACTTTTAACAGTTTGTGACAGTGAAATGTACTCTTAACCTTTCTTACCAAGAAACTTTCTTCAAGAATCTGTATTCTTCGGTATTTTGTTTTTCATCTATTGTTAATAAGGTTATGATTCATTAGCCTGTAGTCCGCTGATTCAAAATGAGAGGTTCATTACATTTCACTGCATTTTTTTACAGAAACTTAATTCGGCAACTGCCCTAGACGATCTGATAATGGAAAAAGTTATTTAGCGTTTCATTTCCATTCGTTTATTAGCTGTTAAATGTTCCAGCTCATTTCACTTAAACTCTTTGCGAGTTTTGTTATTAGCATTTATCATAAGTGCTATGATCGAACTTGGTTTAAAATTTGAGGTATTGGGCTAAACAACCTGCGATTTCACTGGTAACCTTATTAAATCTGTTTAGGTGATTGTTTACAAATCTCACATTATCCAGATTTAAGCTAAGATTACTGGACGAAGAATTTCGTGGAAAATAATCTGAAAAGCATTTTGGTTATGTTGTACACAAGGAGGAGGTCGTTAGTTGGTAAGTTTCTTCATGCAGTCATCCTCCTCATCTATAATAGGCCTATAGGGCAGAAGAGTCTTAATATATTAAGAAGGAAATGAAGGAAATGCCCTGAATGTAGGCCAATGCTAAAGCAATAGTATTTGGTCAATAGGTCAATAGGTCAGACAAATACTGAAGAAATTCCGTGCTGAAAATTTCCAGCCAAGACAGGACTCGCAGCAATGGTTTCAAGTTGGAAAAATTCAGATTCAGGAAGGATATAGGAAAGCACTGGTTTGGTAATAGAGTTGTGGATGAGTGGAACAAACTCCCGAGTACAGTTATTCCTGGAGTTTACCTGGAGAGAGTTTCGGGGGTCAACGCCCCCGCGGCCCGGTCTGTGACCAGGCCTCCTGGTGGATCAGCGCCTGATCAACCAGGCTGTTGCTGCTGGCTGCACGCAAACCAACGTACGAGCCACAGCCCGGCTGATCAGGAACTGACTTTAGGTGCTTGTCCAGTGCCAGCTTGAAGACTGCCAGGGGTCTGTTGGTAATCCCCCTTATGTATGCTGGGAGGCAGTTGAACAGTCTCGGGCCCCTGACACTTATTGTATGGTCTCTTAACGTGCTAGTGACACCCCTGCTTTTCATTGGGGGGATGGTGCATCGTCTGCCAAGTCTTTTGCTTTCGTAGTGAGTGATTTTCGTGTGCAAGTTCGGTACTAGTCCCTCTAGGATTTTCCAGGTGTATATAATCATGTATCTCTCCCTCCTGCGTTCCAGGGAATACAGGTTTAGAAACCTCAAGCGCTCCCAGTAATTGAGGTGTTTTATCTCCGTTATGCGCGCCGTGAAAGTTCTCTGTACATTTTCTAGGTCGGCAATTTCACCTGCCTTGAAAGGTGCTGTTAGAGTGCAGCAATATTCCAGCCTAGATAGAACAAGTGACCTGAAGAGTGTCATCATGGGCTTGGCCTCCTAGTTTTGAAGGTTCTCATTATCCATCCTGTCATTTTTCTAGCAGATGCGATTGATACAATGTTATGGTCCTTGAAGGTGAGATCCTCCGACATAATCACTCCCAGGTCTTTGACGTTGGTGTTTCGCTCTATTTTGTGGCCAGAATTTGTTTGTACTCTGATGAAGATTTAATTTCCTCATGTTTACCATATCTGAGTAATTGAAATTTCTCATCGTTGAACTTCATATTTTTTTCTGCAGCCCACTGAAAGATTTGGTTGATGTCCGCCTGGAGCCTTGCAGTGTCTGCAATGGAAGACACTGTCATGCAGATTCGGTTGTCATCTGCAAAGGAAGACACGGTGCTGTGTCTGACATCCTTGTCTATGTCGGATATGAGGATGAGGAACAAGATGGGAGCTAGTACTGTGCCTTGTGGAACAGAGCTTTTCACCGTAGCTGCCTCGGACTTTACTCTGTTGACGACTACTCTCTGTGTTCTGTTAGTGAGGAAATTATAGATCCATCGACCGACTTTTCCTGTTATTCCTTTAGCGCGCATTTTGTGCGCTATTACGCCATGGTCACACTTGTCGAAGGCTTTTGCAAAGTCTGTATATATTACATCTGCATTCTTTTTGTCTTCTAGTGCATTAAGGACCTTGTCGTAGTGATCCAGTAGTTGAGACAGACAGGAGCGACCTGTTCTAAACCCATGTTGCCCTGGGTTGTGTAACTGATGGGTTTCTAGATGGGTGGTGATCTTGCTTCTTAGGACCCTTTCAAAGATTTTTATGATATGGGTGTTAGTGCTATTGGTTTGTAGTTCTTTGCTGTTGCTTTACTGCCCCCTTTGTGGAGTGGGGCTATGGTCTGTTGTTTTTAGTAACTGAGGGACGACCCCCGTGTCCATGCTCCCTCTCCATAGGATGGAAAAGGCTCGTGATAGGGGCTTCTTGCAGTTCTTGATGAACACAGAGTTCCATGAGTCTGGCCCTGGGGCAGAGTGCATGGGCATGTCATTTATCGCCTGTTCGAAGTCATTTGGCGTCAGATAACATCGGATAGGCTTGTGTTAATCAAATTTTGTGGCTCTCTCATAAAAAATTCATTTTGATCTTCGACTCTCAGTCTGGTTAGCGGCTTGCTAAAAACTGAGTCATATTGGGACTTGAGTAGCTCACTCATTTCCTTGCTGTCATCTGTGTAGGACCCATCTTGTTTAAGTAGGGGCCCAATACTGGACGTTGTTCTCGATTTTGATTTGGCATAGGAGAAGAAATACTTTGGGTTTCTTTCGATTTCATTTATGGCTTTAGTTCTTCCCGCGATTCCTGACTCCTAAAGGATTCTTTTAGCTTAAGTTCGATGCTTGCTATTTCTCTGACCAGTGTCTCCCTGCGCATTTCAGATATATTGACCTCTTTTAGCCGCTCTGTTATTCTTTTCCGTCGCCTGTAAAGGGAGCGCCTGTCTCTTTCTATTTTACATCTACTCCTCCTTTTTCTTAGAGGAAAAGCCTTGTGCATACATCGAGTGCCACCGAGTTAATCTGTTCTAGGCATAAGTTTGGGTCTGTGTTGCTTAGTATATCTTCCCAGCTTATATCGGTTAGGACTTGGTTTACTTGGTCCCACTTTATGTTTTTGTTATTGAAGTTGAATTTGGTGAATGCTCCCTCGTGACTAGTCTCATTTTGTCGGTCTGGGGCTCAACGCATACATGTCTGAACCTCAATTATGTTGTGATCTGAGTATATTGTTTTTGATATGGTGACATTTCTTATCAGATCATCATTGTTAGTGAAGATGAGGTCTAGTGTATTCTCCAGTCTAGTAGGCTCTATTATTTGCTGGTTTAAATTGAATTTTGTGCAGAGATTTAAAAGCTCGCGTGAGTGTGAGTTTTCATCAGAGCTGCCTCCTGGTGTTATTACTGCAACAATATTATTTGTGTAGTTTTAAAAATAGGTTAGATAAATATATGAATGGGTGTGAGTTGGACCTGACTAGCTTGTGCTGGTGGGTCTGGGGCCGTGCTTCTTCCTTGAGTGGATGTGACCAGACTGGGTGGGTCATTGGGCTAATCCGGGGGGGGTCATTGGGCTAATCCGGGGGGGGGTCATTGGGCTAATCCGGGGGGGGCATGGACCTGCTCCGCATGGGTCAGTAGGCCTGTTGCAGTGTTCCTTCTTTCTTATGTTCTTATGTTCTTATCAAAATCCCAAGATGTTGTTGTATCTGACAGGATGCAGGAATTTCTTCAAAACATTTATAACCTTAAAATGGTATAAAATACCGACAGGTTGTTAGGTAAGACACATATGCAACAGTTAGGTATCATAATAAAGATACCTAACTGTTGCATATGTGTCTTACCTAACAACATTTATAACCTATTGATACAACTTACTATCACTAGTGGTATTCTCCACTAATGACTAAGGCAACAGTGCTCTATGTGACCTGACTTAAATGAAGACCACCTCATAACTGGTTAAACATAGAATGGATAGCAGAACCTGTCTAGCACAGGTCAGCAAGTAAACTACAGTGTTCATAAATCTTTTGGTAATATAAAGTATCTTTTGTTTTCAGGTAATAAAACTATTTAAAACAGCTTAGTTTTTAAGGCCTTTTCTTATCAAATGTTTGTCTTTGCTAGGATTATCCCGGGGATGGTAGGGATGTATCCCGGGGATGGTAGGGATGCACAGTTTGAGATTTATTTTTATATATTTGAGAAGCGCTAAACTCGTAATATAACTATGTTTAATCAATGAGAGTGAGAATAGTTTGTTATTCTAGGGTCAAGAGCCTTGACACGCATGAAGGCATCATTTTCTTCCTTTGCGTGGTACTAATGCAACTGTACTGTAGTACATTCCAACATAAGAACATGAGAGAGAAGGAAGAGTGCAGTAGGCCTACTGGCCCATGCGAGGCAGATCGAAGTCGCCTAACGGCTTATGCCACTGACTCATCCTAGTCAGGTACAGGTCACATCCATTTATGGAAGGCTCAAGGCAACAGACCTACTAGCACAAGCTAGTCAGGTAAAGCTCACACCCACTCAAGTATTTATCAAACCTGTTTTTAAAACTACACGACGTTTTAGCTTCTTTGACGGTACTTGGGAATTTGTTCCACTCATTCACAACTTTATTACCAAACCAGTGGTTTCCTATATCCTTCCTGAATCTCAATTTTTCCAACTTGGAGCCATTGCTGCGAGTCCTACCGTAGCTAGATATTTTTAGTACTCTATTTACATCTCCTTTATTTATTTCTGTTTTCCAGTCATACACGTCAGTCATATCCCCCATAATTCTACGCCTTTCTAGAGAGTGCAGATTTAGGGCCCTCAGTCTGTTCTCATAGGGAAGATTTCTGATACATGGGATCAACTTTGCCATCCTCCTCTGTTCGTTTTCCAGTGCATTTATATCCTTTCTGTAATAAAGTGACCTGTGCTGTGCAGCATAATCTAAATGAGGCCCAACCAAACATATATAGAGTTGAACATTAAAATGGTATAAAATACCGACAGGTTGCATATGTGTTCTACCTAACATATATAGAGTTGAAGAACATCCGGAGGATCTCTATTAATTATACTTTTTGATATGAAGCCAAGGATTCTGTTTGCTTTATTGTCAACACTTTTGCACTGTTGCTTTGGTTTCAGATTATAGTTAATCAGAACTCCTAAATCCTTTTCACAATCTGTAATACAGTGCTACCTTGACTTACGAGTGCCAAAACTTACGAGTTTTCCGAGTTACGAGCCTTTGCTCGGTCGATTTTTTGCTTTGAGTTGAAAGCCAAAATCCGAGTTTTGAGCGAACTTTAGAGTCATCCTGCCAGAATATTCTATAACGTATGCCCTGGAACATGTGTAATACAGGTTCGGCAGGCTGGGTGGCTAGTTGGGTGGCCAGCTGGCTGACCGGCAGCTGGCTGGCTGGCTGATTTGCTTTGGCTGTCTGTATCTACCTCTGTCTCTGTCCATCTGTGTGTCTGTGTCTATCTGTATCTCTGTCTCTGTATCTCTGTCTCCATCTTTGTCTATCTCTGATTCTATCTCCGTCTCACAGGTAGACATAAAAAAAAAGTTATACGTAGTGTAAATTACCTAGGATAACCCCAAAAAATCCAGACAAAGTGCTGAACTATGCTTGTAGATATAAGACATAATAAGCATGACTGGCAAGTAATACACATTTTCACTTGTTTAGGAATCAGACGTGAACGACTCTGCATCGTGTATAATACCTGTTGGTTCATGAACAGCTCTCTCTCTGAGAGAGAGAGACAAGTAGAGAGACAGGAAGCAGAAACACAGGCAGACAGAAAAACAGATAAACAAGACAAATATACAGCTAGACAAACAGATGGGCAGACAAATAGATATAAACATATAGACATGTTCATTTGTAACCGTGAAAAATAAACCCAAGGCAGTGCACGATCATCAAATGTCACTCCACGAGTGTCACTCCACTGGCAGTGGAGTGACACTCATCTTACACTGTGCTTCAAGGAGTTTCATATATACTCCAGCATTTCTGAAACATTGTTGGGACCTGTCGAAAAAGGCAAAAATCATTTCTTATTTATAAATACATTTTTCATATTTAAAAACCCATAACAAACAAAAATTAGGGTGGTTTTATGGGGGCTGGAACGGATTAATGGTATTTCAATTAATTTCCATGAGGAAAATTGATTTGATATACGAGAAAACTGAGTTACGAGTTTGGTCATTGAACGAATTAAACTCGTAAGTCAAGGTACCACTGGACTAAAATCTTCATTATTTAATTTATGTGTGGCATGATTATTTTCCTGTCCAACATTTAGAACTTTACATTTGTCAATATTAAACTGCATCTGTCACTCCTCTGACCATTACATCAGTTTATTCAAATCAGTTTATTCAAATGTCCCCATTAGAATGAATTGGACGGCCTATTTTTGTGTTATCAGCAAATTTGCTTATGTCGCTATTTATTCTCTCATCTATGTCTTTTATGTAAATTGCTAACAACAAGGGGCCAGCACTGACCCCTGTGGAACACCACTTGTGACGTGTCCTTACTCTCATTTCTCCCCATTTATGCAAACTCTCTGCTGCCTATTTGTCAATTTTGCCTCTACCCAGGGAAAAAATTTCTCCTTCTATTCCGTTTGCCTTAAGTTTCCTCAATAGCCTCTGCTGTAAAACTTCATCAAAAGCCTGACTGAAGTCCATATACACAATATCGTATTCATTACCATGATCTACCTCCTCAAACACCTTAGTGAAAAAATTGAGTAAATTCGTAAGGCAGGAATGCCCCTTAGTAAAACCGTGCTGGGATTCATTAACCAATTTATGCCTTTCAAGATGGCTACGAATTGCCTCGGAAATTATTGATTCCATAAATTTTCCCACATTTGCCATTTTCCACTTGTCTGGCAATATGCCAGTATGTATTGACATGTTAAAAGAGTAGTCAAAGGTTTACATTCCATTATAACTCTTTGCAAACAGTTCGTCAGGCCTTGGGATTTGTTAGGCTTTAATTTCTCTGTTTCTCTGAGGGCCCTGTCACTAGTTACCCCAATCGTGCATAGTTTATTATCGTCCTGTTCTACCTAATTATTTTGTTTCTGGCATTTCGCTAGTATTTTCCTGATTAAAAACCGAGAGGCAGTAACTGTTGAAAATATCACACATTTCCTAATCACTGTCAGTCATCTGACCTGAGTTACTTTTAAGTGGGCATATCTTGTCCCTAATCTTACTTCTGTATACCTGAAAAAAAAAAACTTTTGGGTTAGTCTTTGAATCCCTTGCGACTTTAGCCTTATAATCCCTTTTTGCTTTTCTTATTTCTTTTTTTTAATTCTCTATTTTATTGAATATATTGATTTCTTAACTACTCATTCTCTCTTTTGATACGCCTGTACATACCTCTCTTTTGACCAATGAGATGTATTGATCTATTGTTCATCCGTTTGGGGTCACTGTTTATAAAGCTAATAATAAAGTTGTACTAATAAAGTGCCAAAACATGAACACATTAATATACATGGGATTTTAAAATGAGGGTGAGGCTGCGAAGAACCAGAGATAATGCTATCTGATAATATCTTCATATTGAAAGTTAACCGGTATTTATTGCTTATATGTTCTCCTTCCCTTACCTTGTTAAACTCTGACGCGATGAAACCAACTGCGTGGGTTAAACATAATCACTGAAGGTTACAGTTAACTGCATTTTTATTTTCGATCATAGCTGAACACCTGTTATCCTACCTCAGATCATTTCAAACAATAGAATCAAATATCATCAATTCAAGATTACCTTTTTAATGATAAGTGAAAAGAGAGCGCAGACAGACATGCTTATTGGTGCACTTTTCTTGGGACTATAACCAAAGGTATTTCGGCTCTAGTCATATTTGTTGTATCATAATCACCCCAAATGCAGGAGTTAAAGGCGTGGCATCATGGGAGGAGTTGTATATCTTTCAGTGTATATGCACTGATTGAAGAATTAAACACTTTTGCAACATTTGGGAATCTTCATTGTGGAAATGTTTCACCAACAAGTGGCTTCCTCAGTCTGGTACAGAGATTAATAGTGGAAGATGAGGAGTTTGAGGTAATTAGTCGATCAGCTTGGAGTCGATGTTCTCAGTCCACCAATTTTTAGATAAACATAGTATATTTGTGAAGAAGTGGCTTATATACTATAGACAGGTGAGTTGAAGCAGTAGGAGGCGGAGTCACCAGTGGAAAATTCTATCAGGTCATGCCAATAGGCAAACGTTTAAGAATTCCTTGTATCTAGACCCCACAATGCTGGTGTGTCTGACAGATATGATATAAGTGGTTTACAGATCCGACAAGTTCAAGAAGTAAACACTCTTGAAACATTTAGGAATCTGTATTGTGAAAAAAATTCTCCACCAAAGATTCCCAAATATTATAAAAGTGTCTATTTATTCAACTCGTGGGTTTTTTAAACCGTTTACATCACACTTTTATTCCCATGTTAAGGATTAAAGTGTCCTTGACTGTTACATGACCCTCCAGTAGTTGATAGGCGCTGATTAACTATTTATTCACCTTACCACGTCACGCTCTTATACACACATAGTATCTCATCTATATACATACAAAGGAGTGTCTCTGTTGATGTATAGTGATAAGGAAACTGGTTCCCTCTTTGAAAATTATGAAAATAAAAAGGGAATATAATCGAAAATTAGGAAAACAAGTACAAAAATAAATTAAAACTAGGATAAATGCGTAGATTGTGTTGACACGCGCCTTTTACCATAAGAACATAAGAACATAAGAAAGAAGGAACACTGCAACAGACCTACTGACTCATGCGGAGCAGGTCCATGTCCCCCCCCCCCCGATTAGCCCAATGACCCATCCAGTCTGATCATCTCCACTCAAGGATGGAGCACTGCACCAGACCCAACAGCACAAGCTAGTCAGGTCCAACTCACACCCATCCACACCCACTCATGTATTTATCTAACCTATTTTTAAAACTACACAACGTTTTAGCCTGAATAACTGTACTCGGGAGTTTTTTCCACTCATCCACAACTCTATTACCAAACCAGTGCTTTCCTATATCCTTTCTGAATCTGAATTTTTCCAACTTGAAATTGCTGCGAGTCCTGTCTTGGCTGGAAATTTTCAGCACGTTATTTACATCCCCTTTATTTATTCCTGTTTTCCATTTATACACCTCGATCATATACCCTAATTCTACGCCTTTCGAGAGAGTGCAGATTCAGGGCCCTTAGTCTAACCTCATAGGGAAGATTTCTGATACATGGGATCATCTTTGTCATCCTCCTCTGTACTTTTTCCAGAGCATTTATATCCATTCTGTAATACGGTGACCAGAACTGAGCAACATAGTCTAAATGAGGCCTAACCAAGGATATATAGAGTTGAAGAACAACCTGAGGACTTCTATTATTTATACTTCTAGATATGAAGCCAAGAATTCTGTTAGCTTTATTGCGAACACTAATGCACTGTTGTCTTGGTTTTAGATTACTGCTAACCAGAACTCCTAAATCTTTTTTGCAATCAGTAGTATTAAGATCTACATTATTTAGTTTATATGTGGCATGGTTATTTACCTGTCCAACATTTAGAACTTTGCATTTGTCAATATTAAACTGCATCTGCCACTTCTCCGACCATTGCATCAGTCTATTCAAATCATCCTGGAGTACTCTAGTGTCCTCATTAGAATGAATTGGACGGTGTATTTTGGTGTCATCAGCAAATTTGCTTATGTCGCTATTTATTCCCTCATCTATGTCGGTTACGTAAATTGTGAACAACAACGGGCCCAACACTGACCCCTGAGGAACACCGCTTGTGACGTGCCCCCATTCTGATTTCTCCCCATTTATGCAAACTCTCTGCTGTCTATTTGTCAGCCATGTCTCAACCCAGGAGAAAACTTCTCCTCCTATTCCGTGTGCCTTAAGTTTCCTCAATAGCCTCTGGTGTGGAACTCTATCGAAACCCTTACTGAGTCAGCTCGTCTCTAGTATCCTCCTGATCACAGCGTCTTCTGCAGTTGTCCAAACTGCAGTTTGAGTTGACGTAAAGGTTACCAGACACACCAATAAAGATATGCAAGTCGATGGAAGCGAAATGAGAAAAAATGGTGAAATTACTAACTTAACCAAACATTATTACAGGTAACTATAAAAAGTAAAATAAAGCACTGAAGGTTATTGATACTATAAACCATAAATTGAATAAAAATAACCAAAATAAAAAATAAAAAGGCACAATTCAGTGATTGGAACAGCACACAAATAATCAGTACAAGGCAGAAAGAAATTTATGACGTTTCGATCCTACTTGTACTATTAACTATTCATGCAGAAGCGCGAAGGGAAGGAAGCCAGCATATATACTAGAAGAGGGAGAGGACGAGTGAACGAGAGGAAGATGTATGGAGGTAAAAGTAATGGAAAAGGTAGTGGTGGTGGTGGTGGTGGTAGTAGTAATGGTAGTAGTAGTAGTAGTAGTAGTAGTAGTAGTAGTATAATAGTGGAAGAGGTGGTAATAATAAGGCAGTAGTACTACTAGTAGTGATACAAGAATCAGGGAGTGGAGTGTAAGAATAGTAGTAGTATAGTAGTAGTGGAGGTAATCTAAGGACAAGAGAAGCACTGCAGGAGAGCTAATGGCTCATGAGAGTGGGTTCAAAAAACACGGGAAAATTCATAGGACAGACCTCACCTAGGCAGAAGAAAGAAAAGGCAAAAAAAATATAGGAGAGGAGAAGAGGTAAGGAGAGGAGGAGATAAAGAACGGGTCAAGTCACGAATGTTCTGAAGTTTGGAGCATTTAACAATGTAATGAGAAAGGAAAGCAACTACAGAGATAAAACCAGGATTAAGATTCACGTTAAGAAAGTTGTGAGTAAAGAATTCTTCAACAAGATGCGGTGGGTGAAGGTTTGAAGAAGTGCAGACAGTTTTGGCAGACGACCATTTAATAGGATGACTGTGATCTCTACCATGACAGTATAAAGCATTATTAGCGTTGGTAAGTCTAAAGCTTCTTTTGTGCTCTTTAGTTGTGTCAGAAAGAGAGCGGCCAGTATCTCAAAGTATTGGAGAGGACAAGAGGAGCAAGAAATGGAGTAGACTCCATAAGCGTCAGTAGAAGGCGGATTGTTAAGAACTAGATTACTGCGAAGGGTTAGTTTGGCGAAAAATAAGTTCAATGTTTAAGGAAAGGAGAGAGTTTTGAAAGATTTGAGAGAGTGAAAATATAGGAAAGGCAGAGAACAGGAGATTTCACAGAAATAAAGAGTTTGGGAGAGAAGAAAATCTGTTTAGTACGTGAGAACACAGAGTTTATGAAATCGGACGGGTAGCCAAGGTGGGAGAACGAACTGCGAAGAGTGGAAATTTCCGAGTCAAGGAGCTGAGGGTCTCAAATGTGAAGGGCTTGGAGGGAGAGAAATAAGAACGCTTTCCTTGACAGAGGAAGCATGGTAAGAAAACTAGTGAATGTACATGCCATTGTGCATAGACTTTCGTTAAATCAAAACAGTTAACAACAAATTCTCATAGTATCTTTTTTTTCGATGTGGAGGAAGTTGAGTATGAAGTGCCCAACCCTCACTCTCGCCAAAGAACAGATAATGGAAATATTAACTGGAAGCGACACTTTAATGAATATCGGAAAGTCCTGGAGACACTTGCTATTACACATATGTCCAACAGATGGCGTTAAGATCATTCCAGGCCTTCCAGTCTGGGTCACAGTTTCAGAGAACTGGTGAACTCTGGAAATAAAATCGGGAGAAACTAATTCTAAGTTATTCCCTCACACAACTCCCTATGAAAACAATCCAGGGAAAAAGATGTGAAATGTCTGAGTTGTAAAGTAAATGAAATGTTCAGCTAGTCAGAAAAGTCGGTGGTGGGGTGGAAGGGAAAGCGGTATATGCAAATGGATTCAGGAAAAAAATGAAAATATATTATTTCTCTAAGCCTCTCTCTCTCTCTCTCTCTCTCTCTCTCTCTCTCTCTCTCTATATATATATATAATATTATTATTATATAATATATATAAAATATATATATATATAATATTATATATAAGTAGTCGATTTTTCCACTGAGCGACTCCTTCCGGAAAAGGCCTTCCACTGAGCGCACCCTTCTGGTTTAGGCCTTCCCCTGAGCGCACCCTTCCGGTTTAGGACCTTCCACTGGGCAGTGTATCCGGTCTAGGACCAGCGGCTGGAGGGTCACCTTTTCACACCTAGGTGTTACTTCCGGTTTGACCTTGACCTCGCCCTCGAGACTACCTCACCCTTGACCCCCCCCAACCATTACCCCCGCCCACGACCCCCCTTCGCGACCCACGTCGCGCCGAGCGCCCGCCCGCGCGCCCGCCCGCGCCCTCGCGCCCTCGCGCCCGCGCCCTCGCGCCCTCGCGCCCGCGCCCTCGCGCCCCGCCCGCCCGCGCCTTCTGCTGCGCCTTCTGCAGCGTCGTCCGGATCGCCCCAGCGCCTCGAATTTTTTTCCGATTTTTTTCGAATTTTTTTTGAATTTCATTTTCTTGTGCTCTCGATCTCCTCAGATCAAATTTTTGAGGTTCCCCCTCTCACTTTCACCTCCATCCCAAAATTTCTCGAAATCAAAGTCTCCATCTCCTCGGATCAAGTTTTTGGATTCACCCCTATGGGGGTTTCGAAATTCTTATGATCTCCTTGGATTGCCCCCTCCCACTTTCACCCCCAACCCCAAAAATTTCTCAATATTACCAAGTTTTTGGATTCCCCCCTATGGGGGTTTCGAAATTCTCCAATTCCTCGGATCCCCCTCCCACTTTCACCCCCCAACCCCAAAAATTTCTCGAAATCAAAGTCTCCATCTCCTTGGATCAAGGGTTCTGAATTTCTCCATCTCCTCGGATCAAATTTTTGAGGTTCCCCCTCTCACTTTCACCCCCATCCCAAAATTTCTCGAAATCTAAGTCTCCATCTCCTCGGATCAAGTTTTTGGATTCCCCCCTATGGGGGTTTCGAAATTCTTATGATCTCCTTGGATTGCCCCCCTCCCACTTTCACCCCCAACCCCAAAAATTTCTCAATATTACCAAGTTTTTGGATTCCCCCCTATGGGGGTTTCGAAATTCTCCAATTCCTCGGATCAAATTTTTCTCGAAATCAAAGTCTCCATCTCCTTGGATCAAGGGTTTTGAATTTCTCCATCTCCTCGGATCAAATTTTTGAGGTTCCCCCTCTCACTTTCACCCCCATCCCAAAATTTCTCGAAATCAAAGTCTCCATCTCCTCGGATCAAGTTTTTGGATTTCCCCCTATGGGGGTTTCGAAAGTCTCCATCTCCTTGGATCAAGGGTTTTGAATTTCTCCAATTCCTTGGATCAAATTTTTTGGTACCCCTCCTTTCACCCCAAATTTTCTCGACAATACCATGACTCCATCTCCTCGGATCAAGTTTTTTGGATTCCCCCCTATGGGTTTCGAAATTCTCCATTCCTCTGATCCAAATTTTGGATCCACCCTCTGGGGTATCAATGCTTACTACAGTCTAAACAAGTCAATGAACTAAGAAGGTGTTTTCTCGGCGGTCATGACGTCACACATACAAGCTGAATCTTGTCGACCACCATTTTAAGTTCATTAAAGTTAATAAGGGGACACTCACCTTCTGACAGTGACGCTCACGTGATGACCGCGCACACAGGCTGAATCTTGTCGACCTTTAGTTTCATTAAATTAATAGGGACACAGTAGCATCATAAAATCACATTTTTTTTTCGTTAATACCCACAATTTCTTAACTCACATGTCTAGACATGTTTTTTAACATAATTCGTCTCAGGTCACTCTCCCACGAAGTAACCTCCTCCCCAGCATCCCAAACCCTCACACTCCAACCAACACATCACAATTATCACTCATTAACCCCCATTTCTCCGCTTTACCTTTTACCTTCATAAAGTGAATAAGGGGAACACAGTGCATCCGAAAGTCACCACATCGCTACATCCACTTCGTTAAATTCACTACTCCACAATTTTACATATACGAAGTTAAATACGCACTTTTTACATTGAACATCTTCAAAAAACACACTCTTCAAAATCATTTGAAACTCACAAAAATACCTTTATACATTTCCAAACAACACTGAAATACTCCAAAAACAGCATTCGAACACCCCCCAATTCACACTCTGCATACTCCCAGAACAACTTCATAAGTACTTCTTTCACATCATTTTGAACACCTTCATATAAGTACTTCTCCTAATCATTTGTACACCTCAAAAAACACCTTTAATACTCACATAAACACCCTGAACACTCAAAACACCTTTGAACACCTTCAAAGCACTCTCAATAATCATTTGAACACACTCAAAACGACCTTTGAATAACCTCAAAACACCTTTGAAACACCTTCAAAAACACTCCTTGATCACATTCAAACACACTTGAACACCGTCAAAAAACATCCATTTTGAACACATCTCAAAACTCCTTGAACACCTTTGAACAGTTTCAAAACACTTAATTGAGGACCCCCAAATAAGTTTGACATCTCTAATTTATCTGCACTTACAAATTTCTTTAAGAATACAACTCAATTCCCTCAGTCTCCAGACTAGGCATTTTCTCGTTGTTTATTTATTTTACCCTTTTTAGTTCATTACAGTTATTCAGGGGACACAAGTACAAAATCAGAAAAAAATCACAAAAACTAACTCAAAAAACACTTTACTTGAACATCCCAAAACACTCTCATTATCATTTGAATACTCAATAAACACCCTTGAACACCTTCAAAACACCTTTGAATATCGTTTTTAAACTAATTTCATCACAACCCACTTATATCAATTTTTTCGGTAACGTCTAATTCGACTAACACTACCCTGCATCAAATACCAACAAATTTTACTCGTTTTAAACTAATGTCATCACTGTACCAAGATTTTCACAAAAAAAAACTCTATGACACCTAACACAACAACACAATACACCCCACAACACCCACAACCCACAATTTTTCTCGTTTTAACTTTAATATCATCAGAAAGTCACAAAAATCAACAACAACCCACAAACTCCACAACATCCCCAACCCACAATTTTGGTCTCGTTTTAGCTAAATCATCAGAAAGTCACAAACAACAACAACCCAACACCCACAACACCCACAAACCCACCAATTTTTCTCGTTTTAGGCTAATTTCATCAGAAACACAACACAACACCCACAACCCACAATTTTTTTCTCGTTTGAACTAATTTCATCAGAAAAAGGCACAACACCCCCCAACCCACAACACCCTACAACCCACAATTTTGGTTCTCGTTTCTAACAAATTTCAAGCAGAAAACGCACAACAACCCGTCAACACCTTCCAAAACACTCCTTCAACCCTTCAAACAACATTTGAACACACTCAAAACACATTTGAAAACACCTTTGAACATTTCCCAAAAACACCTATTTAGTATCCCAAATACATCACTGATACTAAAACACGCTGAATTCAATCAAAACCACCCTTTGAACCACCGCAAAAAACAACACTATTGAAACACTCAAAAAATCTTTGAGCACCTCTGAACATTTCCAAAACACTATTTGAGTACTCCCAATTACAACCAGCTGAATACTACTAAAACACCGCTGAATTCAATCAATACACCTTAACCACCTCAAACACCTTGAACACTTCAAAACCTCGTTGAACAGCCTTCAAAACACCTTGAACTGTCCAATCAACACTGAAACACTTCCAAAAAACACATTTGAGTACCCAATTACACCAAACTGATTATTCTACTATAACACCGCTGAAATTTTTTTTCAATCAAAACAACCTTAAACACCGTTCAAAAACACCTATGAACACCTTCAAAAAGGCAACATTGAACACCACTCAAACACCTTGAACACCCTTTGAACATTTCAGAAACACTCACAAATATCCACATTTCACATCCACAAAATGCATCTCAAATCCACTAAAATCCTTTAGAATCAAGATATTCACAAAACTCTGTGACCACCTACACCAACCCACACACACACAAACACACCTAACCTAACTTAACCTAACCTAAACCTAACCTAACCTAACCTAACCGTAACGCTTACCTACCTAACCTAACCTAACCTAGACCTTAGAACCTTACCTTACCTAACCTAACTTAACCTAACCAACCTAACCGACTTAACCCACCTATCCAACCTAACCTAACCTTCCTAACCTAATCCTAACGTACCCATCCTTTACCTAACCTAACCTAACAAACCTATCCTAACCTATCCTTACCTAACCTAACCAAACCTAACTTACCTAACCTAACCTATCCTAACCTAACCAAACCTAACCTAACCTAACCAACCAATCCTAACCAATACCTAACCTAACCTAACCTAACCTAACCTAACACTTCCTAACGCTTACCTTTCCTTACCTTACCTTACCCTTACCTTACCTTACCTTACCTTACCTTACCTAACCTAACCTAACCTAACTATCCTAAAATCAATTGAAACACTCCAAAAATACATAAAAAAGGGGTACTCTCCATAATTACTTTGAACGATTACCCTTTTTTTTGGATAATTCCAAATTAGTTTTTTGAAAACTTTATAGTCAAATCGAACATAATTTTCTTGTTGGTAAACACACCCAGGTAGAAATATTTACTCGATTTCCGAATAGAACACTTTCCTCGCCTGAGAGACTCATTGAGCTTAAATGGGCCGCCCCTCCCCCCCCCTACACTGTGTAATCGATTCACACCCAAGGTAGAAAATCACCCCGCGGCAACACAGGTCAACAGACGCATGTAAATGCGTTTCACAAACCCAAGGAGAAAAATCACCCCTAATCAACTCAACCTAACCGAACCTAGCCTAACTATCCTAGCCAACCTAACCTAGCCTAACCTATACTGAACCTAACCTAACCTAAACCTAATCCTAACCTAACCTAACCTAACCGAACCTAACCTAACCTTTTCCTAACCTAACCTATCCTAACCTAAGCTCTAAACCTAACCTAACTTAACTTAATCCTAACCTAACCTATCTAAACCTAAACTAACAAACCTAACCGAACCTAACCTATCCCAACCTAACCTAACCTAACATACCCTACCCTAACTTATCCTAACATAACCTTACCGACCCTATCCTAACCCAACTAACCTACCTAACCTAAACCTCACCTAACCTAGCCAACCTTCCCTATTCCTACCCTAACCTAAAACACTAACCTAACAAAAGGGGGGGACCAAACACCATCAAACACCTCCGAATACTCCCAAAACACTACTGATTACTACCAAATCACCACTGAATACTACCATATCACCGTCAAAATCACCAGAAAAACTAAGTTTAACATCCACCATCCAACTTCCTTTTATAGAAATCCCCTCAAATCACTAGATCCAAGAACCTAACCCAAACCTAACCCTAACCTTACCCTTCCTAACCTAACCCAACCTAACCGAACCTAACCGTAACCTCACCTAACTAACCTGAAACCGAACCTAACCTTACCTAGCCTAACCTAACCTAACCTAACCGAACCTATCCTAATCCTAATCCTAACCTAACCTAACACATCAAACCCTCCGAATACTCCCCAAACACTCTGATTACTACCAATCACCAATGAATACTACCAAATCACCGTCAAAATACCAAAACTATTTTAACATCACCATCCAATTCCTTTTATGAAATCCCCTCAAATCACTATAACCAGAACCCAACCTAACCTAAACCTTTCCTACCGAACCGAACCTAACCTAACATTCCCAACCTAACCTAGCCCAACCTACCTATGCCTAACCTAACCCAACTAACCTAACACCATCAACACCTCCGAATCATCCCCAAAACACTCACTGATTTACTAACCAAATCACCTAACCTAACCTAAACGACCAACCTAACATTACCCAACCTAACCTAACTTATCCTAACCTAACCTGACCTATCACCATCAAACACCTCCGAATACTCCCCCCCAAAACTCACTGATTACACCAAATTACCTAACTAACCTTATCAACCTAACCTAATCCTAACCTAACTATCCTAACCCAACCTAACCTAACCCGACCTAACTTAATCCTAACCTAACCTAACCTAACCTAGCTAACCTAACCCTAACATAACATGAGACCTAACTTTCTAACCTAACTAACTTATCCTAACCTAACCCTAACCTAACCTAACCAAACACCATCAAACACCTCCGAAAACTCCCCAAAAACACTACTGATTACTACCAAATCACCACTGAATACTACCAATCACCGTCAAAATCACCAAAACTTTGTTTGAACATCTCCATCCCCAACGTCTTTTTAAGAAATCCCCTCAATCACTATATCCAAGAACCCAACCTAACCTAACCTAACCTTTCCTAACAACCTAACCCAACCTAACCGAACCTAACCTAACCTCACCTTACACTTACCTAACCGATCATTACCCAACCTAACCTAGCCCAACCTAACCTATCCTTGAGTAGTGAACCTAACCCCAACCTAACCTAACACCTTCAAACACCCTTCCCGAATACTCCCCAAAACACTACATGATTCTACCAAAATTCACCTAACCTAACCTAACCGAACCGACCTAAACATTCACCCAACCTAACCTAACTTATCCTAACCTAACCTGAGAACCTAACAACCATCAAATAACTCCGAATACTCCCCAAAACACTACTGATTACTACCAAATTACCTAACCAAACCCTAACCTAACCTAACCTAACCAACCTAACTTATCCTATCCCAACCTAACCTAACCCGAACCTAACTTATCTAACTCTAACCCTAACCAACCAACAATCCTAACCTAACCTAACCTGACCTAACTTTCCAAACCTAACCTAACTTATCCTAACCTAACCTAACCAACCTATCCCTCCCTAACCTAACCTAACCTAACACTTCAAGACACCCTCCGATACTCCCAAAACACTACTGAATTACTACCAAATCACCACTGAATACTACCAAAGCACCGGTCAAATCGCCCAGTAAAAAAAAAAAAACTAATTTATCATCACCATCCAACATCCTTTTATAGAATGAATATGCTTACCGCATTTTAATGTCACCTCTAACACCTCCGAATACTCCCAAAACACTAACTGATTACTACCAAATCACCGTCAAAATCCATCAGAAACTACGTTTAACTATACATCACCAACCATGCATCTTTTTTATAGATATGAATATACTTACGCAATTTTATGTTGCACATCCCATTTCCTCTTCCACAATCATCCCTAAACATCCTCCTATTCAATCCGTTATCACCTAGAGGTTGTTTTAAAATAAAAACCCCCGACAGACCATCATGACATTAGGAGCCAGAGCAAACCTCACCACTCAACACAACCTACTACACTCGGCTCCTGCGTCATGAGGCCCTCGTCGGGGGTTATAACAACTCTAGAATATACGGGATGAATAAGGAAGGATTTTAGGGATGATGTGGAAGAGGAAAATGTGCTGTGGCATCATAAAAGTGCGGTAAGTTATTCATTCTATAAAAAGATGATGGATGGTGTATGTTAAACTTGTTTCTGGTGATTTTGACGGTGATTTGGTAAGTAATCAGTAGTGTTTTTGGGATATTCGGAGGTGTTTGAAGGTGACATAAATTCGGTAAGAATTTCATTCTATAAAAAGGATGTTGGATGGTGATATAAACTTAGTTCGGCGATTTTGACAGTGATTTGTAGTATTCATGGTGAATTTTGTAGTATCAGTAGTGTTTTGGGAGAAATCGGAGGTGTTTGAAGTGTTGAGGGTTAGGTTAGGTTAGGTTAGGATAGGGTTAGGTTAGTTAGGTTAGATAAGTTTAGGTTAGGTTAGGATAAGTTAGTCCAGGTTAGTTAGGTTTAGGTTAGGCTAGGTTAGGTTAGGTTAGGTTAGATAAGTTAGTCGGGGTTTGGTTAGGTTGGGTTAGGATAAAGTTAGGTTAGGGTTTGGTTGGTTAGGATAGGTTTAGGGTTTGGGAATTTGGTATAATCAGTAGTGTTTTTTGGGGGGTATTCGGAGGGATTTGAGGTGTTAGGTCAGGTTAGGTTAGGATAAGTTAGGTTAGGTGGGTAATGTTAGTTCGGTTCGGTTAGGTTAGGTTAGGTGATTTGGTAGTAATCAGTAGTGTTTTGGGGAGTATTCGGAGGTGTTTGAGGTGTTAGGTTAGTTTGGGGAGTTTAGGATAGGTTTAGGTTGGGCTAGTAGGTTGGGTAAGTTAAAGGGTTTGGTAAGGTGAGTTAGGTAGTTCGGGTTAGGTGGGTTGTTAGGAAAGGTTAAATTAGGTTAGGTTGGGTTCTTGGATATAAGATTTGAGGAAATTTCAAAAAAGGAAGTTGGATGGTGATGTTAAACTTAGTTTCTGGTGATTTTTACGGTGATTTGGTAGTATTCAGTGGAAATTTTGGGAGTAATCAGTAGTGTTTTTGGGGAGTATTTGGAGGTGTTTGATGGGGTTTGGTTAGGTTAGGTTTGGTTAGGTTAGGGTAGGTTAGGTTAGGCTAGGTTAGGTGAGGTTAGGTTAGGTTATTTAAGTTGGGTTAGGTTAGGTTCGGTAAGGTTATGTTAGGATAAGTTAGGTAGGTATGTTAGGGTTAGGTTGGGTTTGGGGATAGGTTAGGTTCGGATGGGTTAGGTTGGGTTTTGGGTTAAGATAGGTTAGGTTAGGTAGGTTAAGTTGGGTTAGGTTAGGTTAGGTTGGGAAGGTTAGGTTAGGAAAGGTGGGTTTAGGTTAGGTTAGGTTAGGTTTTTTAGGTTAGGTTGGGTTAGGTAGGTTAAGTTAGGTTAGGCTGGGTTAGGTTAGGCTAGGATAGGTTAGGCTAGGTTCGGTTGGGTGAGTTGATTCGGGTGTGATTTTTCTACCTTGGGTGTGAAACGCATTACATGACGTCTGCCCTGACCTGTGTTGCCGCGGGTGATTTTCTACCTTGGTGTGAATCGCATTACACCAGTGGCGTTGGGGGGGAGGGGCGGCCCATAAAAAGCTCAATGAGTTCTCTCAGAGCGAGGAAAGTGTTTCTATTCGGAAATCGAGTAAATATTTCTACCCTGGGTGTTTACCAACAAGAAAATAATGTTCGATTTTACGATAAAGTTTTCAAAACTAATTTGGAAATATCCAAAAAAAATGGGGTCGTTCAAAGTAATTCTGGAGTACTCTAATGTATTTTGAAGTGTTCCAATATATTTTAGGGTTTGGTTAGGTTAGGGAAGGTAAAGGGAAGGTAAGGTAAGGTAAGGTAAGGTAAGGTAAGGTAAGGTAAGGGAAGGAAAAGGGAAGGTTTAGGTAGTGTTAGGTTAGGTTAGGTTTGGTTAGGTTAGGTTAGGTTTGGTTTGGATAGGTTTGGTTAGGTAGGTTAGGTTAGGGTTAGGGTTTGGTAAGGTTTGGTTAGGATAGGTTAGGTTTTGGGTTTGGTTAGGGAAAGGGTTTGGGTAGGTTAGGGTAGGTTAGGAAGGTTAGGTTAGGTTAGGGTAAAGGTTTGGGTTAAGTAGGTTAGGTTAGGTTAGGTTAGGTAGGTTAGGTAAGGTAAGGTAAGGGTTTGGTTAGGGTTTGGTTAGGTAAGGTAAGGTAGGTTAGGTTTTGGTTAGGGTTTGGTTAGGTAAGGTAAGGTAAGTAAGGGAAGGTAAGGTAAAAGGGAAGGTAAGGTAAGGTAAGGTTAGAAGTGTTAGGTTAGGTTAGGTTAGGTTAGGTTAGGGTTTGGTTTGGATAGGTTAGGTTAGTTAGTTAGGTTAGGTTAGGAAAAGGTTAGGTTAGGTTAGGTTAGGTTAGGTTAGGTAGGTAAGTTAGGTTAGGATAGGTTAGGTTAGGTTAGGTTAGGGTTTGGTTAGTAAGTTAGGGTACGTTAGGATAGGTTAGGTAAGGTTAGGTTAGGTTAGGATTTGGTTGGGTTAAGTAGGTTAGGTTCGGTTCGGTTAGGTTAGGGTTTGGTATTTGGTAGTAATCAGTAAATGTTTTGGGGGGTATTCGGAGGGGTTTGATGGTGTTAGGTTATTGGGTTAGGTTAGGATAGGTTAGTTGGGCTAGGTTAGGTTGGGTAATGTTAGGTTAGGTAAGGTTTAGGTTAGGTTAGGTTCGGGTTTGGTTGGGTTTGGTTAGGAAAGGTTAGGTTAGGTTAGGGTTTGGGTTCATGGATATAGTATTGAGGGATTTCTAAAAAAAGGAAGTTGTTGGTGATGTTAAACTTATTTTTCCTGGTTTTTTGACGGTGTTTTTGGTAGTATTAAAGGGGGATTGGTATTAACAGTAGTTTTTTGGGGGAGTTTTTTCGGGGGTTTGTTTGATGGGGGTTTGGGTTTGGGTTTAGGTTGGGGGTTAGGTTTGGGAAGGGGTTAGGTTAGGCAGGTTGGGTGAGGTTGGGTTTAGGTTATAAAAATTGGTTAGGTTGGGTTTGGGTAAGGTATTTTTAAAATAATTGGGTTTGGGGTATTTTAGTGGTTTGGGTTGGGATATTTGGTTGGGAAGGGTTTTATTTTTGGGTTGGGTTTAAGGGAATAGGTTAGGTTGGGTTGGGTTTAATTTAAGGTTGGGTTTAGGTTGGGAAATGGGTTGGGTTAGGAAAGGTTGGGTTAAAGGTTGGTTGGGTTTTTAGGTTGGGTTTAGGTTGGGGTTGGGTTTTGGGTTTGGGTTTAAAATTGGGTTTAGGCTGGGTTGGGTTTAAAGGCCCAAAGGATGGGTTTTGGGCTAGTTTCTTTGGGTGAGTTGATTCAGGTGTATTTTTTTTCCCTTTGGGGTTGAAACGCATTACATGCCGCCCTACTGCCCCTGTGTTCCCCGGGGGTGATTTTCTCCCTTGGGGTGTGAATCGCATTACACAGGGGGTTTGGGGGGGAGGGGGGGCCCCCATAAACTAAATGAGCCCTCCAACGAGGAAAGTTTTTTCTTTTTCCAAAAAATCGAGTAAATATTTTTAACCCGGTGTGTTTACCAACAAAAAAAATAATGTTCATTTTAAAATAAAGTTTTTAAAACAATTTTTGGGAAAAATCCAAAAAAAAATGGGGTCCCCTTTAAAGTAATTTTGGATACCAATGTATTTTGGAAGTGTTCCAAAATATTTTTGGGTTTGGGTTTGGTTAGGTAAGGGAAGGGAAGGGAAGGTAAATAAGGGAAGGTAAGTTAAAGGGAAGGGAAGGTTTAAAGGGAAGGAAGGTTAATTGTTTTTAGGTTTGGGTTTTAAATTAGGTTTAGGTTTTGGGAGGTTAGGATAGGTTAGGTTAGGTTTTTGGTTTGGGTTTGGGTTTGGTTAGGTAAGGTTATTTTTGGGTAGTTTTGGTTAAAGGGTTTGGTTTGGTAAGGTTAAAGGGGAGGGTTTGGAAGTTAGGTAAGGTTTGGTTTTTAGGATAGGGGTTTGGGGTTTTGTAGGTTAGGTTTTGGTTAGGTTAGGTTTGGTTAGGTAAGGGAAGGGAAGGTTTTGGTTAGGTTGGGGTTTTTTAAAGGGAAGGTTAGGTTAGGTTTTGGTTAGGTTTGGTTAGGTAAGGTAAGGGAAGGTAAGGGAATTAAGGGAAGGGAAGGTGAGGTAAGTTTGGGAAATTTTTAGGGTTTTTAGGTTTTGGTTAGGTTTTGGTTAGGTTTTGGTAGGGTTTGGTTTTGGTTTTGGTTAGGTTAGGGTTTGGGGTTGGGTAGTTTGGTTTTGGTTAGGTTTGGTTTGGGTTTGGTTAGGGAAGGGTTTGGTTTTGGAAAAGGTTTTGGTTAGGTTAGGTTAGGTTAGGTTAAAGGGAAGTTAGGGGACGTTTGGAAGGTTTAGGTAAAGGTTTGGTTTGGTTTTGGGTAGGTTGGGTTTAAGGGAGGGTTTGGTTAGGTTAGGGTTTGGGTTTGGTTAGGTAAGGAAGGTAAAAATTTTGGGTTTGGTTAGGTTTGGGAAAGGGAAGGTTTTGGTTAGGTTTTGGGGAGGGTTTGGTTAGGTTAGTTAGGTTTGGATAGTTAGGTTAGGTTTGGGTTTGGTTTGGTTAGGTTTTGGTTAGGTTTTGGTTTGGGTTGGTTAGGGTTTTGGTTTGGTTAGTAAGGTTAGGGGAAAAATTTGATTGGTTTTGGTAATTTTGGGTTTGGTTTGGAAGGGTTGGGGGAAATAAAGGGGGGGTTTGGTTAAAGGGTTTGGTTTGGTTTTGTAAGGGAAGGGAAGGTTAGGTTAGGGTTTGTTTTTTAAGTAAGGTTAGGTTAGGGTTTGGTTTGGTTTGGTTTGGTTTTGGTTAGGTTGGGTTTGGGGTTGTTTGGGGTGTGGTTTTGTGTTAGGGGGTCACAAGTTTTGTGAATTCTTGATTAAAAAAGATTTTTAGGGGATTTGAGATCATTTGTGGGTGTGAAATGTGATTTTTGTGTGTGTTTTGAAATGTTCAAAGGGTTCAAAGGTGTTTTTTAGTGGGTTCAAAGTTGTTTTTTTTTAAGGGGTTCAAAAGGGGTTTTTTTAAGGTGTTGAAGGGTGTTTTATTGAATTCACGGTGTTTTAGTAGGGAAATTCCCGTGGGAAATTGGGGGTACTCAAATTGTGTTTTTTTGGAAATGTTTCCCGTGTTTATTTGGGAAAATTCAAAGGTGTTTTTGAAAGGGGTTCAAGAGTGTTTTTAAAAGGGGTTTTAAGGGGTTTTAAAAAGGGGGTTTTAAAGGGGGTTTTGAAATTTAATTCAGCGGGGTTTTAAATTTGGATTCATTGGGGTAATTGGGGGTCTCAAATAGGGGTTTTGGGAAAAGTTCAAAGGTGCTCAAAGATGTTTTGGTGTGTTCCAAAATTTTTTTTTTGAAGGTGTTCCCAAAAAGTTTTGATTGAAAAAATTTAGCGTGTTTTAGTAGTCATGGTGTAATTGGGGGTACCAAAAAGTGTTTTTTGGGAAAAGTTCAAAGATGTTCAAAGGTGTTTTGAGTGTGTTTTAAATGTTTTTTTTGAAGGTGTTGAAGGGGGTTTTTTTAAAGGGGTTTTTAAAGGGGTTGTTTCCTTTTTCCCGATGAAATTAGTTAAACCCAGTAAAATTGTGGGTTTTTTGGGTGTTGTGGTTTTTGGGGGTTGGTTTTTTTTTTTCGATGAAATTAGTTAAAAAGAGAAAAAAAAGTGGGGTTTTTTGGGTTTTTTTGTTGTTTTCTTTCTGATGAAATTAACTTAAAAAGGGGAAAAAATTTGGGTTGTGGTTGTGGGTTTTGTGGTTTGGGTTTTTTGTTGTCGTGAATTTCTGATGAAATTAGCCTTTAAACCCAGAAAAAAATTTGGGTTTTGGATTTTTTTGGGTTTTTGGGTTGTTGTTGTTGTGACTTTCTGATGAAAATTAGTTAAAACGAGAAAAAATTTTGGGTTTTGGGGGGTTTTTGGGGTTTTTAAACGTGGGGTGTTGGTGTCCCCAAAAGTTTTTTTTTTTTTTGGGAAAAACTTGGTTAAAAGGATGACATTAGTTAAAAAGAGTAAAATTTGTTGGTAATTGTTTTAGGGGAGTTAGTCGAATTTGAGTTTAAACCCAAAAAAAATGATATAAAATGGGTTGTGATTAAATTAGTTTAAAAAAGATATTCAAAGGTGTTTTTTTAAGGTGTTCACGGTGTTTATGTGAGTATTCAAATTTTAAATGAGGGGGTTTTTTGGGATTTAAAAGTAAAGTTTTGAGTTATTTTTTTTGACTTTTTTTTTTTGAAGAAATTTTTTCCCCTTAATTTAAATTTTAATGAACTAAAAAGGGGGAAAAAAAGAGAAAATTTCCCAGTCTGGAGACTGAGGGAAGATTGTAATTTTAAAGAAATGTGTAAGTGCAGATAAATTTGAGATTCAAAAACCCAAATTTTGGGGGTACTCAAAAATTTTTTTGAAAATGGTTTTTAAAAAGGGGTTTTTAAAGGTGTTTTGAGGGTGTTCAAAAAAATTGGTTTTTTGAAGGTTTTTTCAAGGTGTTTTTAAGGGGGTTTTTAAGGGGGTTTTGAAAAGGGGGTTCAAAAGGGGTTTTTTGAGGTTTTTTCAAAGGGGTTTTTTTAGTGTGTTTTAAATGATTAGGGGAAATGCTTTTTAAGGGGTTTCAAAAAGGGGTTTTTTAAGGTGTTCAAGGGTGTTTAAGTTTAGTTTCTCAAAGGTTTTTTTTTAAAGGGGTACAAAAATTATGAGAGTACTTATTAAGGTTTTTTAAATGATTCAAGAGTCCTTATGAAGGGTTTTGGATTTCAGAGGTGATTTGGGGGGGTTCGAATGATGTTTTTGGGGTATTTTAGGGGGTTTTTTTGGAAATGTATAAAAGGTTTAAAATTTTTTTGAGTTTCAAAATTTATTTTTTTTGAGTTTTTTTTGAAGAATTTTTAAAGTAAAAGTGCGTATTTTTTAAATTCGTAATATGTAAAATTGGGGAGTATGAATTTTTAAAGAAAGGGGGTGTAAGCGATGTGGTGACTTTCTGGGGCACTGTGTCCCTTATTAAAATTTTAAAGAAGTAAAAGGGTTAAAAACGAAAAAATTGGGGGGTTTTAGTGAAAATTTGAGGTGTTGGTTGGAGTGTGAGGGGTTTTTTAGGGGGGAGGAGGGTTTAAAAAAGTTAAAAAAAATTTTTAGCTTTGTTGTAAAGAAAAATTGGGGGATTAAAAGAAAAAAAAAAAATGTGGGGGGGCTTTTCTGATGTACTGTGTCCCCTTAAAATTTAAAATTTTTGAACTAAAAGGATTTGACAAGAAACAGCCTGTGTGCGCGGGCCCTCACGTACTCACTGTCAAAGGTGAGTGTCCCCCCTTTTTAACTTTAAAGAAAATTTAAAAAAAAAGGGCCACAAATTCAGCTTGTATGTTGACGTCACTGACCGCCAGAAAACACCCTTCTTGTTCATTTGATTTGTTTAGCCTTAGTAAAAAGCTTCCCCCAAGGGGGATCCAAAAACTTGATCCGGGGAAATTGGAAAATTTTTTCGAAAACCCCATAGGGGGAACCCAAAAAACTTGATCCGGGGAGATGGAGTCTTGTATTGTCGAAAAATTTGGGGGTGAAAGGGAGGGGTACCCAAAAATTGACCCAAAGGAATTTGGGAGAAATTAAAAACCCCTTTACCAAAGGGAATGGAGTTTTCAAAAACCCCCATAGGGGAAACCCAAAAAAATTTGACCGAGAGAGGAGATTTTTGATTTCGAAATTTTTTGGGATGGGGGTGAAAGTGAGGGGGGGAAACCTAAAAAATTTTGACCGAGGAAGGGAAAATTCAAACCCTTACCCAAGAATGAATTTTGATTTCGAGAAAAATTTGATCCGAGAATTGAGAATTTCGAAACCCCCCATAGGGGGAATCCAAAAAAACGGGAATTTTGAAAATTTTTTTTGGGGTTGGGGTGAAAGGGGGGAGGGGGCAACCCAAAGGGAGATCATAAAATTTCAAAACCCCCCTGGGGGAATCCAAAAACTGATCCGGGGAATGGAGACTTTGATTTCGAAAAAATTTGGGGATGGAGGTAAAGTGAGAGGGGAACCCAAAATTTGATCTGAGAGATGGAGAGCACAAGAAAATGAAATCAAAAAAAATTCGAAAAAAATGGGAAAAAAAATTCGAGGCGCGGGGCGACCCGGACGACGCTGCAGAAGGCGCAGCAAAGGCCGGGCGGGGGGCGCGATGGCGCTTGCGCGAGGCGCGAGGGCGCGGCGGGGCGCGGGCGGGCGCTCGGCGCGAGGGGGGTCGCGAAGGGGGTCGTGGGCGGGGGTAAGGGTTTGGGGGGGGGTCAAGGGTAGGTACCCTCGAGGCGAGGTCAAGGGTCAAACCGGAAGTAACACCAGGGGTTGAAAAGGGGACCCCCAGCCGGGTCCAGACCGGGTTACACCCCCCCCATGGAAGGTCCCAAACCGGAAGGGGCGCTCGGGAAGGCCTAAACCGAAGGTACGCCATGGAAGGCCTTTTTTCCGAAGGATCCTCATGGAAAAATCGCTACTTTTTTATAATATATATATAATTATTAAATATAATATAAATAATATAAAAGTCGGCCCAATAGGCAGAACTTGCTCTTTGGGTTAAAAACAACGCTCTCTTGCGATATAGGACAAATGAAAATTTTTGTATGCAATAATTTCGCCAAAAACATTTTAACCTAACGAAAAAAATTATTTCATGTGTTTGTTTATATTAAATTACTGTAAACAAATTAAAATATTTTAGTTGGTTAGGCTAAAATAAATTTTTCTTGTTTTAATAAGGTTTTGGGAAGTTTTTTAAGATTCTTTTTGCAAAAATAAAAATTTTTTCATCAACAATAATAAAAAAAAAAAAAATTTTTTAACTAAAGAAAAATTTTAGAAAGGACTTTTTAAATGATTATTGCTAATTTTCCCTTTTACATATTTTGGCACGACTAATATAAAATAATAATATAAAATATTATATAAATAAAAATATATATATATAAATATATAAATATATATATAAAATATATATAATATAAATAAAATAAATAAAAAATTTATTTAATTTCCCCAACCGACAACAAAAATTTTTATTGCCAGAGACACCTTATAATCGATTTTACAAATTTTCTAGGGAAACCGTAATAGTGATTTTTCTCAATATAAATGGATTACCATACCAAATATTTGATTTTTTTCACACATTATTGGTTTAATACCTTTTTTTTTTTCCGGAAAGGGGACTCTTTCTAGCGAAACAATTTGGAAAAAAAGGGGGTTCTGTTTTAGTAACAAAGGTACCACATATCAAAATAATTTCAATTGAAATGAGAAAAAAAAAAAATTTTAAAATTTCCTTAAAACAAAAAAAATTACTGGGAACCGTAAACAAGTAAAATTAAATAACCCATAGAATTAATGTTTCCAGGAAACGACACCTTTAATCCATGTTAAAATCCAAGACACATCAACAATAAATATGCACAACCGATGGCGTTACTTATGGGCTTGACAGTTGGGCTCATAACTTCTAGCAATATTGTAAATTCGTGATGAAACTTTTGAAAAAGCTTATACGTTTCCCTCGCCCTGACACAACGAGAGGTGTTTATCAATCAGCATATATAAACCGAGTCGTCTGTTTCTCAGTGTACAAGCGATGGCTACGATTCCTTGACCCCTACACTGTATAAAACAAAAATTTAATTTTGAATGCCCCAAAAAAAGTATTAGAAAAGTTATATAACCATGTCATTGATAGTTTGACATCTCCCTTTGACACTGATGTTTCTTGTATGTTCCTGGGCATGCAGTCAACTAAACATAAATAATAAACAATAACCGTAGTGACTCTCATCAACTCCTCTTTCAGCTTTGGCATCTGAGTCTCACTTCTTTAGGTCGTTCTTCTTTGGCAATGCATTTCCTATCGCATTTTAGCCTGTGCTGTTACCAGGCCAATGAAGCACATTAATATTGCTATCAGTGAGCAACTTTTTAAGTTGTTTGTATAAATGAGAGGATGCATTAACTTGATGAACAAAATCGCTGCCATGAACGTTAAATTACAATTTCACATTGCCCTCTAGTACCTCAATATACTTCATCACATTCATTTTTTGAAGGATTTACAGGTCTTTACTCCCATTTACAACACTACAAGCACCTCATACCATGACAAAGTCAGAGTGTTTAACACTTTTCTTATTCTACTTTTGGTTACACCTGTTGCTAATATAGCGGTAATGAACTCACCCTGGCGTACCTTGGATCCACCTAAAGTTGGATTCATCACTAACCATTACCTTCTTCCACTACACTGGACCAAATGCCTGTACTTATTACAAAAGTTCATCCTCTTGGTGGTCATAGACTTTGTTAGCAATGATTTAAACAGCTACGCCGCGAGGGAATGTGGAGGTCTCTCTGCAGTCAGTGCCATGTGGTCTTCACAGACTACAGATTTGGGTGGGTTTTCTTGAGAAGACTATATTGCAGAGTTCTGGGTCAGAAATCCATCTGTCTCTGTATATGTCTCTTCAGGTCGAACAGGCTCGGTTTAGAAGAAACCACAGTGGTGGGGAGGTCACGTGATCGCCAGAAGACATATCATCTCTTTCTTCTAAATTTTCCCTTCAGCACAAATCTTCTCCTTCTGAAAAAAGCAGCTACTACAATAACACTCATGAAAACTGACCTCTCATTGCTACTATTGCATGTGTATTGAGGATGTTACAGGCTCCTGCCACACACTCCAGGCATGAACAGCATAAACAATATATCATGCCTTTATTTATCCTTGACAACTCAGGAGACCGGGGGACAAAGTTTTTTTTTTTTTTTTTTTTGCCTACACTATAAAAAAAATATAAATTCACTTTGATCTTTTTTTAAGGTTTACTGTTCTTTTGATTGCAGTTTGTTTGTGAAATTTGAGATAAGACGCTTTTTTAAGTTAACTCATTTAGGGTCATGGCGATTCCCAAGGAACAACACAAGTCTAGTAATAACTGCATGGAACGTTTGGGGAATATTTTTTATTATTATTTTTTTAATAAATGACAGGTTGTTACTGAATGTTCAATAGTAAAGGAATTATGTATAAAATGTGCTTATTAAAGAAAACAGATGAAAATACTTATAAATTTCAAAAACCGATTTTTAAGTAATACAAATTATTGCAAATTGTACAAAAAAAATAATTTATTTAAGTGAGAGAATAGACTAATTTATTTATGTTAGAGAATAAACTAATTTATTTATGTTAGAGAATAAACTAATTTATTTATGTTAGAGAATAAACTAATTTATTTATGTTAGAGAATAAACTAATTTATTTATGTTCATTTTTAAATAATACAAATTATTGCAAATTGTACAAAAAAATTAATTTATGTATGTCAGAGAATAAACTAATTTATTTAAGTTAGAGAATAAACTAATTTATTTATGTTAGAGAATAAACTAATTTATTTATGTTAGAGAATAATTATGCTAGCAATTGGTGAAACTAAATGAAGGTGTTACTGGTGTGCGAGGTAGAGTGTTGCTGGTGTGCGAGGTAGAGTGTTGCTGGTGTGCGAGGTAGAGTGTTGCTGGTGTGCGAGGTAGAGTGTTACTGGTGTGCGAGGTAGAGTGTTGCTGGTGTGCGAGGTAGAGTGTTGCTGGTGTGCGAGGTAGAGTGTTGCTGGTGTGCGAGGTTAGAGTGTTGCTGGTGTGCGAGGTAGAGTGTTGCTGGTGTGCGAGGTAGAGTGTTACTGGTGTGCGAGGTAGAGTGTTGCTGGTGTGCGAGGTAGAGTGTTGCTGGTGTGCGAGGTAGAGTGTTGCTGGTGTGCGAGGTAGAGTGTTGCTGGTGTGCGAGGTAGAGTGTTGCTGGTGTGCGAGGTAGAGTGTTGCTGGTGTGCGAGGTAGAGTGTTGCTGGTGTGCGAGGTAGAGTATTGCTGGTGTGCGAGGTAGAGTGTTGCTGGTGTGCGAGGTAGAGTGTTGCTGGTGTGCGAGGTAGAGTGTTGCTGGTGTGCGAGGTAGAGTGTTGCTGGTGTGCGAGGTAGAGTGTTGCTGGTGTGCGAGGTAGAGTGTTGCTGGTGTGCGAGGTAGAGTGTTGCTGGTGTGCGAGGTAGAGTGTTGCTGGTGTGCGAGGTAGAGTGTTGCTGGTGTGCGAGGTAGAGTTTTGCTGGTGTGCGAGGTAGAGTGTTGCTGGTGTGCGAGGTAGAGTGTTGCTGGTGTGCGAGGTAGAGTTTTGCTGGTGTGCGAGGTAGAGTGCTGCTGGTGTGCGAGGTAGAGTGTTGCTGGTGTGCGAGGTAGAGTGTTTCTGGTGTGCGATCTAGAGTGTTGCTGGTGTGCGAGGTAGAGTGTTGCTGGTGTGCGAGGTAGAGTGTTGCTGGTGTGCGAGGTAGAGTGTTGCTGGTGTGCAAGGTAGAGTGTTGCTGGTGAGCGAGGTAGAGTGCTGCTGGTGTGCGAGGTAGAGTGTTGCTGGTGTGCGAGGTAGAGTGTTGCTGGTGTGCGAGGTAGAGTGTTGCTGGTGTGCGAGGTAGAGTGTTGCTGGTGTGCGAGGTAGAGTGTTGCTGGTGTGCGAGGTAGAGTGTTGCTGGTGTGCGAGGTAGAGTGTTGCTGGTGTTCGAGGTAGAGTGTTGCTGGTGTGCGAGGTAGAGTGTTGCTAGTGTGCGAGGTAGAGTGTTGCTGGTGTGCGAGGTAGAGTGTTGCTGGTGTGCGAGTAGAGTGTTGCTGGTGTGCGAGGTAGAGTGTTGTTGGTGTGCGAGGTAGAGTGTTGCTGGTGTGCGAGGTAGAGTGTTGCTGGTGTGCGAGGTAGAGTGTTGCTGGTGTGCGAGGTAAAGTGTTGCTGGTGTGCGATGTAGAGTGTTGCTAGTGTGCGAGGTAAAGTGTCGCTGGTGTGCGAGGTAAAGTGTTGCTGGTGTGCGAGTGTAGAGTGTCGCTGGTGCGAGGTAAAGTGTGCTGGTGTGCGAGGTAGAGTGTTGCTGGTGTGCGAGGTAGAGTGTTGCTGGTGTGCGAGGTAGAGTGTCGCTGGTGTGCGAGGTAAAGTGTTGCTGGTGTGCGAGGTAGAGTGTTGCTGGTGTGCGAGGTAGAGTGTTGCTGGTGTGCGAGGTAGAGTGTTGCTGGTGTGCGAGGTAGAGTGTTGCTGGTGTGCGAGGTAGAGTGTTGCTGGTGTGCGAGGTAGAGTGTTGCTGGTGTGCGAGGTAGAGTGTTGCTGGTGTGCGAGGTAGAGTGTTGCTGGTGTGCGAGGTAGAGTGTTGCTGGTGTGCGAGGTAGAGTGTTGCTGGTGTGCGAGGTAGAGTGTTGCTGGTGTGCGAGGTAGAGTGTTGCTGGTGTGCGAGGTAGAGTGTTGCTGGTGTGCGAGGTAGAGTGTTGCTGGTGTGCGAGGTAGAGTGTTGCTGGTGTGCGAGGTAGAGTGTTCCTGGGGACGCCTTGCGCCTTCATTTACAACTATGGATATTGTCACGTTTTGAACATAATTTAGATTTGTTTCGCATCTTGGAAGTTTATTCAGTAATAAAAAGCAACACTGTGTCTCAGGTTGTCTGATGAGAAAATAAGGTTTTGGTCTTTTTTTATATTTCGAGAAATATATTAAATAATCGCCATTCACTGAGAGTCTGGTTGACTTTCTTGGCTTCAGTGTTGTTGCAGATGTTGATATCTGCAAGTCTAATGGGCTTTCATAATGACTTCAAACCTTTCCACCAACTAAAAGTATAATTATTAACTATAATTATTCAGTAACAAAATCTCCCTATTTATAACGCATTAGTTTATGTACTTAACTCCAAGCAATTACAAATTATTTGCATTTAAAATTAAAAATTCCCCAAACTTTCCACGAAGCCATTGTGGGACCTTTGTGATTTCGACACACTTTATGAAAAGTTCTATTGGTTTCTGATTTTCATTTATATCAGCAGTAAGCACACCTATTCGGCTATGCTATTTAAAATTTTCATGATTTTATCTACATTGCGTTAAGTCCGGTTGTTCTAAATGTGAGAAATGCTTTGCCATTTAAGACATTTTTTCAAGATTATTGAGAGGAATATTTGATGGGTGTGGGAGGGAAGAGGAAAGACCGATGGAATGATAAGGTAAAGAAAGCAGTAAGAGAAAAGTTAGCATAAGAGAGGTTTTTACAAAGTAGAAGTGATATAAGGAGGGAGTAGTATATGGAGGGAAATGGAGAGGTTGAGAGAGTGGTGAAGGGATGTAAAAGGAGAGCAAATGAGAGTGGGTGAGATGCTGTCAACAAATTTTGCTGAGAATAAGAAAAAGTTTTAGAGTGAAATATATAAGCTGAGAAAGCCTAGGGAACGAACTGATTTGACAGTTAAAAAATAGAAGAAGAAAGTTATTAGATGGAGAGTCGGAGATATCGGGAAGATAGAGGGAATATTTTGAAGAACTGTTTAACGTTTATGAAAATAGCGAAGCTATGATTTCGTATATTAGCCAAGGAGTTATATCATCATTTAGGAGTGAGGAAGAGCCAGATGAGAGTGTGGGGAAGATACATGATGCAGTGGGTAGAATAAAAGGGCGTAAAGCAGCTGGGATTGATAACCTCAAGACAGAAATGTTCAAAACAGGTGGCGATATAGTTTTGGGATAGTTAATAAATGTATGAAACATGGGATGGTACCTAGGGATTTGCAGAGAACATGTACAGTTCCTTTGTATAAAAGCAATGGGGACAAAAGACAGTGTAATAATTATAGGAAAATAAGCCTGTTGAGTAATCCTAGTAATGTGTAGCGCTGTTATTGAAAGAATTAAGATTAAGACGAAGAGCAGGATCACAGATGAACATGGATTTGGAATAGGCATATGATAGGGTGGCTAGGAGAGCAATGTGGCAGATGTTGCAAGTGTATGGAATAAGTTGTAGGTTACTGAATATAGCTAAAAGTTTTTACGAGGACGAATAGGCTCAGCTTAGAGTATATAGAGGAGAGAGATGATTTCCCAGTTAAAATAGGCCTTAGGCAGGGAAGTGTGATGTCACCACGGTTGTTCAATATATTTAAAGATGGCGATGTAAGAGAAGTGAATGCTCAGATGTCGGGAAGAGGTGTGGGATTAAAAGATAAAGAATGGAACACAAATTGGGAGTTGTCACAGTTGATTTTTGCTGATGACACTGTGTTTTGGGGAGATTCTGAAGAGAAGTTGCAAAGATTGGTAGACGAATTTGGGAAGGTATTTAAAAGAAGGAGATTAAAAGTAAACATTGGAAAGAGCAAAGTTTACCTTGAGTTAACCTGGAGAGATTTTCGGAGGTCAACGCCCCCCGAGGCCCGTTGTGAGACCAGGCCTCGTGGAGGATCAGGGCCTGATCAAACAGGCTATTACTGCTGACCACACGTAAACCGACGTACGAACCACAGCCCGGCTGATCAGGTAAGGTGATGATGATGACAAAATAATTATGTAATGAAAGATTGGATATCAGATTGGAGGGAGGGAGTATGGAGGAAGTGAATGTCTTTAGATATTTGGGAGTGGACTTGTCAGCAGATGGGTCTATGGAAGGCGAGGTGAACCATAGAATTAACGAGAAAAAAAAGGTAACTGGAAGCAAAGAGGGGAATGTATGAGAGAGTAGTGGTACCAAAGCTTTAATATGAATAGTGAATCTTGCAAAAAGGAGAAGACTGTAGGCAGTTGGGATGTCGTGTCTGAGGCCAATGTGTGATGTGAATATTCAGCGGAGAAGCCGTAGCTTAGAGATTAGAAGGAAGTGTGGGTCTCTCAAAGTATTATCCATGGGGCTAAGAAGGGGTTTTTGAGATGGTTCAGAGATTTAAAAAGGCCTGAACAAAACAGAATGACTAGGAGGGTGTATAAAACTACTGTGGATGACAGGATAAGGGTCGTCCTAGGAAAGGTTGGAGGGAGGGGGGTATAAGATGTTTTGTGTGCGAGGGGTTTGGACTTCCAGCACACGTGCGTGAGCATTTTAGATAGGAGCGAGTGAAGGTAAATGGATTTTATGACTTGATGTGCTGTTGGAGTGTGAGCAAAGTAACATTTATGAAGAGATTAGGGGAAACCGGTTAGCCAGAGGTGGGAAATACAGTGCCTGTGCTCTGAAGGACGGGTGAATATATGATGCAGTTTTTAAATGTAGTGTCAACAAGCCTCTGGAAAGGCAGTGATGAAGTAAGTGATCATGAATGTGTTTCTTCTTTCTCGGGTCACACTGCCTCGGTAGAAAACGGCCAGTGTTAATAAATTGAAGAATTCAGCCAAAACTAAGTCTTCTAAATGCACTCAAGATTGCATCAGGATAAACAAAAGCACTCTCTATGATTGAACTTGCGAGTCCATAACTAGATCAGTTTTCTTACTCTGACTAGTGGTCTTACCATCGTCCTTGTTCATTGATACGTGGTTCATTCTGCATTCGTCCTGGTTCGATGCTGCAGTAAATGAACTTCAGTCCTTTTGCCATGCTAAGAGTATGTTACATTTTATTCGACGTATGTCAGACACCCATATAGGCTGCCTCCCGACCACCTAACCAGGTGCTTGTGGATTTAATAAGAAGGGGCCCCATCGTTATACCAGTACCTTGGTTCAACCAATAACAAGGAAGCTTGCCTATGTTGTTAAGCAATGTGATAAACTCGTGAATCATCCTTTGCAGATTTACCGTCACGTCTGATCACTACGGGTCTCATGTGTCTTGTTTAGTGCATTTGCATTATTGTACATAAACGTATATATTGGACATGAGCTGTATATATTGTACTTACCAGATATTTGGTGAAGGAAATGCAAACAATTCTCTGTTGTCTCTTTGCTCGTTCCTACGTGTTTATGGTTCTACAGTCAGGTGTGCAGGCCAGTAGACTACACCTGTATTTGTAAACGTCCTAAGCCTCAGTTAGCTCTGGCGAGGCAACCTGTCCACACTGCACGTCTTTCAAATCACTTAATTTAGGTGAAGAGTTCCCCACTTTCCTCATATGCGACATTTCCAGTGTCACCTATCATCCTTCACAATATTAAACCTTGACAAGGATCGTAAATGATATATTAATTCTCCTGTGAAAAACGCATTTACAACTCGCTTACATTCACATAAACACCTCATTCATTCTCATTGAACTCCATCTAACATTACCATTCCTTCACTATCACTTTCACGCTTTTGCAAACATTTGGAGTTTGCTGCTTTACAGGTACTGACACTCCTCCTTTATAAAAGTCTCATAGAGGGCACCCTCCATACGGAGTTTCTTGTCTTATTTACATTATGTTTCTGCAAGAACATCTCATTCACTTTATGTCTTCACTTCATATATGATGTCCAGCACTTCTTTGCATCTTTGCACAATGGTTTTATATTTGCAGTCAATATATAGAGAAATTTCTTCCTAACATTTTTACTCATGGCACATTTTCCTGAGTACATCTGTATCTCTAGATACCTTAAACTTTACTCTCAGAGTCTTGATTCCCATATCACCTATTCGTTCGTGCCTCACTATTTCTACCAACAACTTCTTTACCAGGTAGTACTGCCCGGCATCAGCAGGTCATCATCTGAGTTTTTGACAACTTGACCATCACGTTTCCCAGTGGTGTGTTTCTTTATAACTGGATCCCCATGAAGGAGAATGCAAGCAAATTTTGCCCCAGGTTCCCTAATACCCAGGATAAGGTTTTAGGTTAGACGGCTATCCAAAATTATAATTAAGAGTAGGGAGCCCCTTGAACTGCACATTTGCTTGCTTGCATTAAGCTGGGTGATATATTTTGTAGTTATTTTTATACTCATTTCAAAAACATGTACGGTGATCCAATATTCTTATTTAGGAGGCTGTACCTTTCGGTGACATAATCTGCTCCTGCCTCCTGACTGGGTGGGTGATGGGGAGTGAGTTCTACACACCTAATTAATGACAAGGTGAGTATATGAGCATGAGTCTCCCACACTTATCTCTTCATAAGTCGAGCGTGGGTTGTGGGTTTGGTTCCTGGAGGTTTTTCAAGTTAATCGTTAGTGGGAAAGTTCACTAAGAATACAGATTTTTCCTCTCGGTTATAGCAAATAGAGGATCAACCATACATAACTCATGGTATTGTATGATTAGAATGGATATAAAACTTTATATTGAAGATAATAGTAATAACAACTGAACACCTAGCACGTTAATCTGCACTTTCTCGTTAAGATCTTGATTTAGTTCAATAAAGTAAAACAGGTCTTCCCTCTCGTGGGATGTCCTGGCTGCTTCTCCCTCCAACCCTTCAAGCAGAAAGGGGGAGAATTCTATTGATGCCAGTGAAGGGTTCTGTATTCTAGGAATTGGATCTATACTCTGCATTCCTTCCTCGGATTATAGCTGACCTCCTCTCATTTCCCCAGTGCTGAATGACCTCTTACAGGGCTAATACTTTCTCATGAATATAACAATAATCTTAATCTCTCTTTTGCATAATATCTTCCCGTCACGGCAGTGTTCTTCTCTTCGGCTCAGTTCAGGAAACGGAAATTAGAAGTTTTCTCTGTAATCTATGAATAATCTGCGAACTCTTCTAGCTGCAATACTTTGGTTTATATTTCTTTTATGTTAATTAATTTTCTGCATCATTGATTCAATCCTTCTATTTTAGATGCAGTGGTGGACAGTAGTGTTGGTGTGTGCTGCACTACTGCAGTCAGTGGTAGCCACCAAAGTGCTCTTCCTGGGACCTGTCTCTTCACGAAGTCACAAGAACTTTTACATGGGCATTGTTAATGCCTTGGCTGATGATAACATCCAGGTTAGTCATAAATGATTGTTAAAGAGATAGAGAGAGAGAGAGTTACATCCCTGTTTTACCTGTCTCAAGAACATGCACCTTGCAGTAACATCCATCAACTCAACCTGACCACAATTGTGAGGAGCCAGTTTATCTATATCCTGTCAGCCAACATTAGAGACTTCAATGCTAGTGTTGGAGAGGTCACGCACAGTTTCGTGAATACTCATCGTACTGACATGATCGCTGCCGTTGAGAGAGTTTTGGAAGGCTTGAATCTGGAAAATTTTGCTAGACTTGCTGGCTACACCTCATCTGTGAAAAGTCACGGGCAAGGATGTGGAGGAGGTGTTGCTGTGTGCTTCTCTAAAAGGTTAAATGCTCAGCCCATTGATGTTGCCATTCCTACTCACCTAGAAATCACATTCTTCAAGGTTTGCATAAACACTGTTATCTCTGTACAAGCGTGTGCAATATACAGACCTCAGTGACAACATGCACACCCCATCAACTTCCTGATGGAAAATGTGGACTCCCTTCTTCTTCAACACAAATGTCAACATATTATTATTGTTGGTGACTTGAACCAACATCTTACATATACAGAGGGACTTTGATGACCTTCTTGCACTGTTTGACATGAGAAACTTTTTTGATTTCTCTACTCACACACCTCTGGCTTGTCTCTCGACACTGTAGTGAGTGATCTGTCAGAAGGCATAGTCACTAGTCAACTCCTTGGCTATGTTGCATAATCTGACCACAAGGCTATCTTTGCTGCACCGAAGATTTCAACAGAACGAAGTGGGAAAGAGGAACCTTGCCAGCCCTTTGCTCTGAGTTCGCCACATCTTCTCCAAGGTAATGTTAACAACCAAGTGAATGCCTTCACTGAACACATCTGTAATCTCCAACAAGAACACATCCCTCACCGGAAGCAAGTGACGAAGCCTACAGATGAACCTTGGTTCAGCTTTCTTTGTCGAGAGGCTGCTACTGCTAAGTCCAAAGATTGAAGAAGGTATAAGAAGCATCCTACTGTCTATAACAGGAACCTGTATAGGCAGGCCTGTTGGCAAATAGTGTCAGTCCAAAAGTGGACCATCTAGAGGTGGGAGGCTGACACAAAAATAAAGCTGGCGTTAAGTAGAAAGGCTCTAAAACCTGGTGGCCCTTGGTCAAGGAGTGACAAGGTTATTCACCTGATAAAATGATTCCACCCCTAAATCGAGAAGATGGGACCTTCTGTAATAGCAGTCAGGAGAAAGCTGACCTTATTGCTTGCCGAACACTTCGTTGCCAAGACGCAAGTTTCTGATCCAGCAAGGAAACCTCCTTTGCTGTCTTCAAGAGCTGTAACAAAATTGTAAGTGGTGACGATAAGACAAGATGAAGTGTATCTTCTTAAATAGCTGGTCTTGGGAGAGGCCGTGGGCCCAGATAAATAGAAGCCAATACTGTTGAGTAGATGGCAGACCAGCTTGAAGTATCTCTTACTAGCATCTATAAGTACTGCCTAGGACAGTGTAAATGGTCTTCTCTGTGGAAAGAGCCAAATGTAGTCCCTGTTCACAAAATGAAGAGCAGAGCGGAAATCAGTAACTACAGACCAGTGTCACTCCTGTCAATCACTGGCAACATTCTTGAGACAATAATCTCACGGCAGTTGACAGAGTTTTTCGACTACCTCTCGCTTATTTGTGACCGTCAATACGGGTTCAGAAAAGGTCACCCTACTGCTGATCTACTGATTTCTCCACTAAGTGGCACCAGTCACTGGATAAAGCCAAAGTCAGCTGTGTACTAGCCCTGAACATTGCTTGAGCTTTCGACAGAATATGGCACCAGGGACTCTTGGCAAAACCGCAAGCACTGGAAATCGCTGGCTATACACTATGCCTTTTCAGTGATTACTTTCTAGGTAGATCTCGAAACGTAGTTGTCAATGGAACAGACTCAGCAATACACTATTGGAGCGAGTGTGCCACAGGGAAGTGTGTTTGGGCCATTGTTATTGAACGTCTACTTCGGTGACCTTCTTTATCTCATTCCAGAATCTCAAGCATATGCAGACGACTGTACTCAGACATTTACTTATCCATAAGAGGAAATGCCAGCTGCTTTAATTTATATCAATTAGCTATATCAACCTGGGGGAAAACAATGGCAGGACACATTTGCGCCTGAGAAAAGGCAAATAATGAGAGTCCCTAGGCACCATGATAGTAATGCTTATGCAGTGGTAAGAATGAATGGGAGGGTGTTTGTACCAAGGGACGAAGATGATATCCTTGGGTTGAAATTTGACTCCAAACGAACTATGAAAAACCACTTTGTAAATCATGCAAACAAAGCGTCCATGAAGCTTACAACACTTCGACGCATTACATTTGCTCGATAGTAGAGGTTCAATAAGGCACAAATGCGCTCACATCTTGAGTATGCTCTGCTTTCTTGGAATGTCTGCACTCCGTCTAATTTACGACTTTTTGACAGAACAGAGAACAGAGCAAGACGGCTCATCTTTCGCCTGGACCCATCCTGGATAGATCTGTCATTTCAGCAGAGTATTCAACACAGGAGGGATGTGGGAGGCCTTACTGTTATGTTTTAGACCAATATTGTCCAAGTACACCACTTGGCTCCACTCCGAGGAGCATTAACTACACTCTGACTGTGCTCTTCTCCAGAACATCTCCTCATCTGAGATTTATTTTTAGGATGACGCGTGGTTCAGCTTCATCCTGTTCCCTATTTTTATATTTCATAACAATAAAAAGGCTTTCAAATGAGCTGATGTTGGTAACAGCTCTTAGCTTGTAAATAAAGTAAGGAGCCTTATCCCACAGTTTAATTAAAACCCTGTGTAGAAAAAAGGAGAGAGAATAGAGAAAATGTGTGTGTGTGTGTGTGTGTGTGTGTGTGTGTGTGTGTGTGTGTGTGTGTGTGTGTGTGTGTGTGTGTGTGTGTGTGTGTGTGTGTGGTGTGTGTGTTTGTGTGAGAGAGATTTGATACAACAGCTGACAAACACTGGTTACTGTAACATCCGTCATATTCTGGAGTCGCAGATCTTCAAGATAACAGAGTACAAATTCTTCTTATACATATAAATAATACATTGCATGCAACTGGTTGTTGTGATAACAACGTATCACTTCCGTTTCGAAATCTTCATATTATCCATAATGGAGGCTCTGGTGGCCTGGTGGTTAACGCTCTCGCTTCACACGGCGAGGGCCTGGGTTCGATTTCCAGCCAGAGTGGAAACATTGGGCGTGTTTCTTTCCACCTGTTGTCTATGTTCCCCATCAAGTTAAATGGGTACCTGGGTGTTAGTCGACTGGTATGGGTTGCATCCTGGGACAACGACCTAATTTAACCGACATGCTAAGCATAACAAGGGGCTTTCTATATAGTAGTATGTCATTGATGTCAGCTGGGCCTGTATACTATGTACATGTACTTGTAGTAAATAAAGATATTATTATATAATTAAAGATATATATTTTACGCTAATTTGAATACATCCATTAAACAAATCTATATCTTACATCGTACGTTATATTGTAATAACAAGTGTTTCTTTAATAGTGGTAAACCTAACTATGGTATTCCAGTTGATGCTTAACCACAGAGAAAGTCATCAAACGTTAATTTCCCGAGTTCGAAGAAATCTGCTTTTTTTCTGAGAACAAAACACCACTATAAGTTTCTTTTTCTTTTACAGGTTACAATGGTGTCGCCATTTAAGTCATCAAAAGTACGAGAAAATGTTCATGAGGTAGTCCTCTCAGGCGGGGATCTTTCTCATCACGCTTCAAATGTTTTTAAGGAAAATAAAATTAATTTTTTTATGACAATGATGAACATTATGCCGCGCCTTTGCGTTGATGCTCTGGGAAAGGAAGAAGTTCAAAATTTATTGAAGGAAGATTTTGATTTGGTTCTCCTCAGCGCGATCATGTCTGATTGTTTCTTGTCAGTAGTTCATCAGTTGAAGGTGAGTCATGTATGTTGATAATGTGTGTTGACAGTACAAGTGAAATATACACAACAATGAAGGCCTATTCCATATTATTATTATTATTATTATTATTATTATTATTATTATTATTATTATTATTATTATTATTATTATTATTTATTTTATATTATTAGCACATCGGCTGTTTCCCACCAAGGCAGGGTGGCCAGAAAAAGAAAAACTTCTATAACCATTCACTCCATCACTGTCTTGCCAGAGGAATACTTTCACTACAGTTATAAAACTGCAACTACAGTGCCGACAGAGTGTCGGCACTGTACTTCCCATTTCCAGGAATCAAGTCCGGCCTGCCGGTTTCCCTGAATCCCTTCAAAAATGTTTCCCTGCTTATACTCCAACAGCACGTCAATCCTAAAAACCATTTGTCTCCATTTGCTCCTATCTAACACGCTCAGACATGCTTACTGGAAGTTCAAGCCCATCGCACAAGAAACCTCCTGTACCCCCTCCATCCTAGGTCGACCCTAACCCCGCCTTACTTCCACTGCTGATTTATACACTTTCGATGTCAATCTATTTTGTTCCAAACTCTCTACGTGTCCAAACCATCTCAATAACCCCTCCTCAGCCCTCTGGTTAATAGGTTTGGTAATCCCACACCTCCTACTAATCTCCAAACTACGGATTCTCTGCATTATATTCACACCACACATTGCCCTCAGACATGATGTCTCCACTGCCTCCAGCCTTCTCCTTGTTGTAACATTCACAACCCATGCCTCACACCCATACAAGAGTGTTGGTATAACTATACTCTCATACATTCCCTTCTTTGCTTTCATGGATAAAGTTCTTTGTCTCCACAGACTCCTCAGTGCACCACTCATCTTTTTCCCCTCGTCAATTCTATGATTCACCTCATCTGTTGACACATCCATTCCCAAATATCTGAATACATTCACCTCCTCCATACTCTCTCCCTCCAATCTTCCGATCCCTAATTTTGTTATCCTCATCACCTTACTCTTTCCCATATTAACTTTTAGTTTCCTTCTTTTACATACCTTACCAAACTCGTCCACCAGCCTCTGCAATTTTTCTTGAGAATCTCTCAACAGCAAAGAGTAACTGCGACAACTCCCACTTTGTGTTAGATTCTTTATCTTTTAACCCCACACATCTTGCGATGACCCTCGCATTCACTTCTCCTACAGCTCCATCTATAAATATATTGAACAGTCATGGTGACATCACTTATCCCTGTCTAAGGCCTACTTTTACTGGGAAATAATCTCCCTCTCTCCTACATACTCTAACCAGAGCCACACTATCCTTGTAAAGATTCTTCACTGCTTTCAGTAACCTACCTCGTATTCTATTATTATTATTATTATTATTATTATTATTATTATTATTATTATTATTATTATTATTATTATTATTATTATTATTATTATTATTTTTAATAATAATAATTATAGTAATAATAATAATAATAATAATAATAATAATAATAATAATAATAATAATAATAATAATATATATTATTATTATTATTATTATTATTATTATTATTATTATTATTATTAATTATTTTCAAAGCAGTTTATTGATACTATATTCATTGAATAGTTCTTAACCCACATAAGTCATACACCAGCTGGGAACGGGAAACTATCAGGTATGGTTCGAGGAGGGGTAGGGCTCCTTCATAATCTTTTATCAAGAGTTTCAGCAGCCTGAAGGCATCTTCCCACCGCCGTCATCGGAACTACAAAGAATCTTAGAAGTGCTGAATATTCGACTATATACAAATACTCAAATAATAGCCTGTAAAATATTTCCAAGCAGGAATGTGTTTAGCTTATCAGTCAGAGATTCAAGTTACTCTAGAGACCCAGGCGGTACATTATAAATAGCACAGGGACTAGAAGGATGCTGTGTGAGCGAGTTAGTTCAGGCAATTACGTAACGTTGCGTCATTTTATTTAATCATCTGCAAAATAATTTATTTATAGTAGTTTCTATTTTTAACTTAAAGCTTACAAAAACTAAATTATTTTAAGATAATATTAAGGCCTATGAATCTACAAAGAGTATAAAATATATGCCAACTGCCTCGCAGACTATGAGAGTAGAGTAGATGCAGCCAGGAGACCTGAAAGGAGTAGTGCGCATCATTCCTCTAATCAGACATTAACGAGAAAACTAATATATCTCGCTGCATTGTTTAACAGTGCTGTGAGGTACAGTACATATAAAGACATGGTCTTTCTATACACGAACTAGTTTACAAATTTCTTTTTTTTTTTTATTAAAATTTCGTCCGTTTTCCACCAGGGCAGGGTGACCAGAAAAAAAAGAACACTTTCACCATCATTCACTCTAACACTGTCTTGCCAGAGATACAATTCACCACAGTTAAAAAACTGCAACATATCAACAACCCTCCTTCAGATTACAGGCACCGTACTTCCCACCTCCAGGGCTCAGTTCCGACTAACAAGTCTCCATGAATCCCTTCATAAATATTACAATGCTCACACTGCAATAACACGATAAGTCATAAAAACAATTTGTCTCCACTCTCTCCTGTTTAACACACTCATGCACGCTTGCTGGAAGTCCAAGCCCCTCGCACACAAAACCTCCTTTACCCCCTCCATCTAACCTTCCCTTGGCCGACCCCTACTCTGCTTTCCTTCCACTACTATTTTATATGCCTTCCAGTCATTCCAGTTTGTTCCAGCCTCTCTAAATGTCCAAACCATCTCAACAAACCTTCCTCTGCCCTCTGGATAATACTTTTAGAAACCCCCAAGCCTCTTTCTAATCTCCAAGCTATGGATTCTCTGCATTATATTCACACTGCAAATTGCCCTCAGACGCGACATCTCCACTGTCTCCAGCCTTCTCCTTGTTACAATATTCACCACCCATGCTTCACTCCAGTATAAGAAAGTTGGCACCATTGTACTCTCATACATTCCTCTCTTTGTTTCCATGGATAACTTTCTTTCTCTCCACAGACTCCTTAGTGCTCCCCTCATCTTTTCCCTTCATCATTTCTTTGATTCACTTCGTCTGTCACAGACCTATCTGCTGACATGTCCACTCCCAAATTTCTAAATGCATTCACCTCCTCTATAATCCCTCCTTCCAAACTGATATCCAATCTTTCATTACCAAAATTTCTTGTTATCCTCATTACTTTGCTCTTTCTTACGTTCACTTTAAATTTCTTTCTTTTCAATACTCTTCCAAACTTGTTCACCAACCTCTACAACTTCTCTTCAGAATCTCCCAAAAGCAGAGTCATCAGCAAAAACCAAGTATGACAACTCCTACTCTGTGTTAGATCCTTTAGGTTTGGTTATAATTAATACATATTTTAAGAAAAAGATAATAAATAAGTATACAAGATATGATGTAGGGTGTAATGACAATAGTTTGTTGGATTACGTATTGGTAGATAAAAGATTCGAATGGATTCGATAGTTAAAAATAAGAGAGTAGAGTTATTAAATGGAGAGTTAGCGGTATCAGGAAGATGGAGAGAATATTTTGAGGAATTGTTAAATGTTGATGAAGACAGGGAAGCTGTGATTTCGTGTATAGGGCAAGGAGGAATAACATCTTGTAGGAGTGAGGAAGAGCCAGTTGTGAGTGTGGGGGAAGATCCTTAGGCAGTGAGTGGATTTTATTTAATAAATGTATGGAAGAGGGTAAGGTATCTAGGGATTTGCAGAGAGCATGCATAGTTCCTTTGTATAAAGGTAAAGGAGACAAAACAGAGTGCAAAAATTATAGGGGAATAAGCCTGTTGAGCATACCAGGTAAAGTGTATGGAAGAGTTATTATTGAAAGAATTAAGAGTAAGATGGAGAGTAGGATAGCAGATGAACAAGAAGGCTTTAGGAAGGGTAGGGAGGGGGTGTAGACCAAGTGTTTACAGTGAAACATATAAGTGATCAGTATTTAGATAATGGTAAAGATGTTTTTGTGGCATTTATTGGTTTTGAAAAGGTGCATGACATGGTGGATATGGGGGTAATGTGGCAAATGTTGCAAATGTACGGAATAATAGTTAGGTTATTGAAAGAAGTGAAGAGTGAGGCTCAAGTTATAGTATGTAGGAGAGACAGAGTATTTCCCAATAAAAGTAGGCCTTAGACAGGGAAGTGTGATGTCATAATGGTTGTTCAATACATTTATAGATGGGATTGTAAGAGAAGTGAATGCTCTGCTGATAGCAAGAGGTGTGGGTTTAAAAGATAAAGAATCTAACACAAAGTGGGAGTTGTCACAGTTGTTCTTTGTTGATGACACTGTTCTTTTGCGAGATTCTGAAGAGAAGTTGCAGAGTTTGGTGGATGAGTTTGGTAAGGTATGTAAAAGAAGAAAATTAAAAGTGAATCTAGGAAAGACAGTAAGATGATGAGGAAAACAAAAGAATATTAGGCAACGAAAGATTAGATATCAGGTTGGAGGGAGAGGGTATGTAAGTGGTGAATGAATTCAGATATTTAGAAGTGGAATTGTCAGCAGATGGGTCTACGAAAGATGAGGTGAATCACAGAATTGACCAAGGTGAGTGGTGCACTGAGGATTTGTGGAGATAAAGCACTTTGACCATGGAAGCAAAGAGGGTAATGTATGAGAGTATAGTTATACCAATGCCCGTATATGGGTATGAAACATGGGTAGTTTATGTTACAACAGGGAGAAGGCTGGAGGAAGTGGAGATGTCATGTCTGAGGGCAATGTGTGGTGTGAATATAATGTAGAGAATTCGTAGTTTCGAAATTAGGAGGTGTGGAATTACCAAGACTAATATCCAGAGGGTTGAGGGGGGCTCTTGAAGCGGTTCAGGCATGTAGAGAGGCTGGAACAAAATAGAATGACTTCGAAAGTGTATAAATCTGTAGTGGAGGGAAGGCGGGGTATGGATCGGCCTAGGAAAGGTTGGAGGGAGGGGGTAAAGAAGGTTTTGTGTGCGAGGGGCTTCGACTTCCAGGAAGAATGCATGATCGTGTTAGATAGGAGCAAATGGAGACAAGTGGTTTTTAGGACTTGACTTGCTGTTGGAGTGTGAGCAAGGTAACATTTATTAAGGGATTCAGGGAAACTGGCAGGCCGACTTGAGTCCTGGAGATGGTGAGTACAGTGCCTGCACTCTGAAGGAGGGGTATTAATGTTGCAATTTTGTAACTGTAGTGCTAGCCACCTCTGACAAGACAGGGTGGAAGTGAATGATGGTGATTTTTTTTTGGGGGGCCACCCTACCTTGGTGGGAAACGGCCTGTGTGTTAATAAAATAACAAGTAAATTATTATTAAGTGTACAGTGACTACCCGCACCTGTCCCCACCCATCTCCCTAACAGTCAGGCTGCCACCCCCACTGTAGAGGGCAGTTTTCCCTCACTGCTCCTTATGCCCAAAACCCAGAGTGAAATTTGTTCTTCCACGCACCATACACCCTCGATGCATTCATTATGGTGGCCTCCTCCACAACCTTGTTCCACCCAGCATGCTGTAGAGTCTAGCAGCCAAGGAAATGGCACGGCTAGCAATGCTATGAGAGGCAAGTGTCGATCGTGTTTACAGGTTTCTGGTCTCAACACTAAAGCTTTCCTCAATTATGAGAGCCACCTAGGTTCAGGACGTCCTCCCATTGAAAGTGATGACCCACAGCCACTCCAGGCACCTAAACATATCCCACCAGACCTCATCTCTTCAGATAATACCTTAGAAGCAATCAAAGCAACAGTTATGAGGACTCTCACACATATTCCCAAACCAGGTCGTCCACAAGCAGCCTGGAAACTCACAGACCTCTTGAAAAAAGAAAACGATAGTTCCACTATCCTAAATGCCCCACCAATGATCAAGGCATGGCACAACTTTCTTCCTTTCGACAATGTTTGCTTAGCTGTGCCGGAAAGAGGTGGAAAGTTGCTAGCCCGGACAATCATTAAATCTTTAAGAGAGTTTCTTAGGGCTGACAACTTCATTCACCTTCCTCATCAATACCAAAATAGGAGATGCGGAGCTCTAATCGTTTCACTGACAGTGAAAAATCAAAGTCCAAGTGAACAAGAAAACTGAAGGGCAACACAGTTGGGGCAATCAGGACAATCACGAGTGAAGATACAGTTGCCCCGAGGAATGCTTACACTGCTCAAGCATTTAAAAAAAATCACCCGGCCAGGGAAACCAGGGACACCAACAGTTCTAACATCCCTGTCCTCACTTTGGAACCATGGTTTATGCAAGAATCAGATGTTTACAAAGCAATTATGTCGTTCCCATGTGGCTCTGCTGGGGGCTACAGTGGAATGAGATCCCAGCATTTGAAAGAAATGGTTAATCCAGTTATCGGAGAGATTGCAGAGACACTGCTTTTTGGAATCACAAGGCTCGTTAACAATTCCTTGGCATTGGCTTGTCTGATTCCTGACGAAATTAAACCTTTTCCTTTGGTGCATCACTTTGTGCCCTGAAAAAGAAGAATGGAAGAATTAGGCCAGTTGTCGTGGGAATAGTCATCACCGCCTCGTTTCCAAAGTTGCTGTCCGTAATATTTGCACGGAGGCGGTTATGATGCTTTAACCAAACCAGCTTTGCTTTTGGGATCTCTCAAGGAAGCGAAGCAGCGGTTCATGCAACAAGGGCATATATCAACAACCTTCCTGAGGACAATGCAGTGGTAAAATTAGATTTCAAGAATGCAATTTAATCTCTGAAAAGAGACGTGGTATTAATAGCTGTACAAGATTATTTCATGGTCTCTTTCATTTTGTTTCAGCAGGATTCAGCAACGAATCAATGCTCCTGTTTGGAAAACATGAAATCCCTTCGTTGGAGGGTGTCCAGCAATGGTATCCTCTTGCTCCATTTCTCTTTTGAACAGCGGTTAGGGAAACCACCTTCAGGCTGACCAGTGAGAGAAACATCTGGTTCCTGGTTGATGGCACATCGGAGTCCCTTCTAGATGATCTTGACCATTTGAGCATACGGGGACTCATCATGAATCCATCCAAATGTGAAATCATCTCAGTCAATCAACAAGTGATCGGCACAATGAGATAAAACTACCAGGAGCATCAATCATTGCCTCCACAAATAGCGTCTTGCTTGGAGCTCCTCTGGGAACTGATGCCATTGGCTCAATTCTCAGGAAGAAACTGGACGAGTTGAGGAGGATGGAACAACGAGGAGGCAATCTTGACACTCATGATGCCTTGTACCTTCTCACAAAGTGCTGGAGTCTTCCCAGGTTGACATATTTACTAAGATATGCACCCTCATATGATAACCCTGTACTGCATGAATACGACGGTGTCCTGAAGCAAATCTTTACGAAAGTTCTCAAATCTTACGCTAGAAGACGAACAGTGGCAACCAAGCTACATTTCTAGTCAGACTAGGAGGTATTGGTGTCTGCAAAGTATCACAGATTTCACTAACTGCCTTCTTGTCCACATGCGTTAAATCCAATTTGCTTGCAGCAGCGATTCTCCCTGAACACCTCATGACAATGTTGAAGTTCATGACCAAAAGTTCGTTGAAGAAGCCACGCTTTGGAATAATCTAACGGTCTCTGCAGCCAAACCTGCTTCCCCCCAACAGCTACAGCCACACTGGGATGGCCCATAAGTGGAAAAAACAGCCTCAGTCATGCTTCAGAGTGTGTCGGGGAAGGATAGAGCCCGACTATTAGCAGTGAGAGCTCCTCCTGTTGACTGTTCCCCACTCCTTCCTTGGCACACTTCTCGACCCGCAGACCATCCGCATTAGTGTTGCCCTTCGCCTTGCCACCCTAATTCTCGCCGAACATGTCATTGCTATAATAATGGAATACTTTTCTCGGATCGCTCAGCGACCGAAATACATTTAGTATCAAAATTATTGCTATTGTTATTATCATTATTTTTATTATTATTATTATTATTATTGTTGTTGTTGTTTTTGTTGTTGTTGTTGTTGTTGTTGTTGTTGTTGTTGTTGTTGTTGTTGTTGTTATATTTTTTTTTTTTGTTATTTTATTATTATTATTATTATTATTATTATTATTATTATTATTATTAGTGTATTCTCAGCTTATATAAGGGTATTTTGTCTTCAGGTTCCTTTTATATACGTGAGCCCGGCAGGGTTGATATCACCACTGCCATCAATAACAGGAAACACACGATTTCCCTCCTATGATGCAAACATTATGATGGACTTCAAACATCCTATGACGTTCATGGAGAGAACAATCAGCACGCTCTCTGACATTGCTTGGGACGCTATGTTCTATTACTATATATCTCCAGCGTATGTAATCATTATTTTTTCTCGATTTTTATGTCATGAATAAAGCGTGCAGGAAATCTCCATACACTTGTTGTCCTTTTTCTCACTTAGCAGTAAATAGGTAACTGGGTCTTCGCATCCTTACACCTGCTGCTATTGTTGACTTAACTTACGTGAAAATTAGCATTTTTCAACGTACCCTTTCTCTCACTCATCCATCAGGAGTAAATAGGTTCTTAAGCGTAAATATTCTTTCATCAGTTGCTACTTTTCAATTATCATCTTATTGATGCCTGTCTGTTAGTCGAGTGTTGTTAGTGTATCCTGGGGGAGGAGGCATATCATAGCCATGACAGGACTTTCAAATAACCTGTGAGGCCTAACAGGTAAATTCAACACTTTTAAACGCCTCGTATTGTAGATACACTCAAAATTTACTTTAATTTCTCTTTACATATTAAAGTATTTTTGACTCTTGGCGGAATGTTCAAAGATATACTTTCTGACTTCAATTGCTTCAAAATCAAATGTGCCTAAATAGTGATTGTTTCCTGTCCCTCGTACTGTTGACAAGTTTAAAATAAAACAAACCAAACTTGACGATAATAATTTAACAATACAATATCTTCTTTATTTTGGGCAATTGAACATATATATAAATAACTGACATCTGTACCTAGAAGGGTGAAACATGTAAGAGTGAAAGATAAAGAGTAGCAATAGCAGTTCTCCACTACAAAAATGTAATCATTAAACACATGACAGATGGTAAAGATTTGGTAAATAAAGTTCTCGGATATAATAAACCTTGCAGAATGTAACTTCCAATGGCGTGAGGTTCAATGCTTGACGAAGTTCTGAGCCAAATGACCAGAAGTTCTCCTGACAGAGTCATAATGCGAGATCCATATTAGGAAACAATTCCTCACTTCACCTGATAAAAAAAATAATATAACCCATTCCATTGCTGATGTAAATAATATAACCCATTCCATTGCTGATGTAAATAATGTAACCCATTCCAATGCGGAGGTAGACTAATGTACTAACCCACCTCTTACATACCCAATTTATTGAATAATAAACGAACAACTTACTAAATATACACATTCTCTTTATTCATTTTACCCACCAGAGGAGAAATAATTTAGGAAAACGCTATTAATAAATTCATTTTCTCCATTTTTCACAGAACAGAATCTGAATGTCGTCGTCGCGGCCTTTGTCCAGATGATATGCCCAGCCTTTGGGAAATCGGTTCAAATACAAGTCTTGTACTGATAAATAGGTTAGTTACAACTTGCATGATAATAATAATAATAATAATAATAATAATAATAATAATAATAATAATAATAACAATAATAATAATAATAATAATAATAATAATAATAATAATAATTATTATTATTATCATTATTATTATTATCGTTATCATCATTATCATTATTTGAGTGATAAGCAAAACTTTGGTAGTTAAATCTGTTGATTCACATCCCATGTAACCCAAATTGGATAGTCAGGCCGGGATAGACGAACAGGCAAGTTACGCAAGTAACCCGCACATAGAAGAGAGGACCTTACGACGACGTTTCGGTCCGACTTGGACCATTTACAAAGTCACACTGTATCGTTCCAGTCACGGTATTGTGCTTTTTTTTTTATTTAACAGGCAAGTCTCCTAACATTTGCTACAACTATTATTATTATTATTATTATTACTACTATTTCTGCTACTACCACTATTTCTACTACTGCTACAAAAAAATTCCCCTTTACCATCTTCCCCATAAGAAGTGTTGTTTGGCCATCTCTACTTTTGTCGCCCAAGAGTGGTCTGACAATGGCCCAGGAAGGGCCAAAATATGGACCGAACTTTGCATTAAGTTGAGCAGGAAAACTGCTCTTTCCTTCCATTTACCCCTTATAACATTATAAGAAAATGATTCAAGAGGGACATTTTTTCAGTGCAAGTTTTCATTGACAACCTTTCAGTCAGCATTCTTTATGATAACATGATAATGCTTGACACTTACAGAAGCAGTGTGAGACCTGCTCCACATTCTGTGTTTCTATACCATGCCTTTGATATGATTTATCATGCCAGAGAAAACGAAAATGATTTGATATATGTTTAAGGTTAACAAAGTTTAGATTGTGTTGAATTTCTACAGCATACAAGCCGTCGATTATCCAGCTCGTCCTGTTGTTCCTGCAGTGGTGCATTGTGGTGGCATACATCTGCGTCCTGCACAGCCTCTCTCACAAGTAAGTTACCCCTACACATTTACAATTCGTTTCCTTGGTCCTACAAGGCCAACTCCCACATATTCCCAAAGCCTTCATGGCAGAACTGTTATTGATCCAGACTCATTAGTGTATGGATCAATAACAAGCTTCTTAAGCTGTTACTGATTAAACTGAGGGGTTCCACAGGGATGTGTTCTTAAAACCCTGTTTCTATTATCTGTTAATGGTTAAGCCTCAGCACATTCTTGGTAAATTTAGTCCTATTTATATGTGGGAGATTTTGATTTTGCGTGAACAGATACAGTGACTCCCGAAATCGTAATGACACGATTGCAAACAAACCATACCCCGGCCGGGATTGAACCCGCGGTCAGAAAGTCTCAAAACTCCAGACTGTCGCGTTAGCCACTAGATACAGTCATAAAGAGCGCAGCTTCCTGTACATGCTGCCGAGCTGCGTCACACCTGTTAAAGTTCTCAGTATTCAAACATAGTCGATTGAATTCATTCGGCGTTGTGTTATTCTCAATTTAATATGATATGACATATTTCACATGGACAATCTTTTCTTAAAGGATCTAGAAGACTGGGTGCAAGATGCTGGTGATGCTGGCTTCATCTTCTTCAGTCTTGGGTCAGCTGTCACGCCCTCCAGTATGCCAGAGGAGTAAGAATTATCAAAGTTACTTAATAAGATCATTGTCATGGAAAGCACTAAATCCATACAAATCATATAACGCCTAGGGAATACAAGTTGAAGGGGGTTATACGATTTGTTCTGAGTAAGGAAAGAGTACCTCTAGTTCCTTGAATCGAGAGTCCTTCACCAGCTTCAAGGCACACCCTTGAAAGAAGAGAAGTGAACCGCCTCTTCAGATTTTATTTAGGGATTACGTTTGGTCCACAGCCGATAGCTACCGAGTTCAATATTCAGATCAGCAAACAAGTAATGGGCAAGTTTCCTTACATGTTCTTGTCCCTTCCCACATTAGAGTAAAAATAGGTACCTGTGTTTCAGCGAAGAAAAGTGCAGTGCAAAAATATAATAGTCAGGTAATAATGGAAATGCAACCCGCTCTTCCAGAAATTGTCTCACTTTCACATAGGGTTTGCAACCCATTTCTAAGCTAGGTTGAGTTAGGTTAGATTACAAAGAATAAAATATTAAGGTAAAAAGGATAAAACAGACTGCCGCGTGAACAATATATGTCATATTTCAACTGTTCAAGGCTCCGTCAACAAGCTATCCATATGACTGATTTTACAACAGTACGATGATGTCTGTGGTTCAGAGGAAGGACTGTTTAAATGACAGTGTTCTCTTCAGTGTATGTAGGTAAGAAAACTAAAATATACTGAACGTATTCCAGAGTAATATAAAATATATTTTTTACATATTATTATTTTATAATAATAAAAATAATAATAATAAGTAATAATAATAATAATAATAATATATAATAATAATAATAATAAATAATAATAATAATAATAATAATTAATAATATTATTATTATTATTATTATTATATATATTATTATTATTATATTATTATTATATTATTATTATTATTATTATTATTATTATTATTATTATTTAGGCTGATTCAAAAAAGAAGAAACACTTTCACCATCATTCATCCCATAATTGTCTTGTCAGAATCGAGCCAATACTACAGCTTGGATGCCGCTCTAAACTGCAATATCTCCACCCCTCCAGGATTCAAGTCTGGCTAAAGAGTTTGCCTGAATCCCTTCATAAATGTTTCCTTGCTAACACGCCAAAAGCATGTAAAGTCCTAAAAAACACTTGCCTCCACTCATTCTTAACACACTCGTACGCACCTTTTGGATGTCTAACTCTCTCGGGGAGAATTCCTTAGCAGAGTTTCGTGATCAAGCAATCTTATTATTTACTTGGGAAAAAACTTCCCCAACATATATCACAGATGGCACTGAGAAACTGTACCATTTAGTGAGTATCTCGATACATGGAACTGGATATTTGAAATTGGTGCAAGTTTACCTGTCGCTAATTCCTCGCTCCTCACAGTATTGAACCTGAAAGTTCTCTTTCTTGTTTCTTAATTCTACAAGGAATAAAACAGTGTATGTTTGTGTGTGTCCATATAGCTGCACAATAAAAGCAATAAATAGTTGATAATATGTCTCACTTAAAGGTACTGGACCTGCACACTGTGATCCATGATCTGCCGTCACCAACTTTATACACTCTCACTATAACTCTGCTAGTTATGAACATTTTTGTTTAGAAATATATTAAAAAACTGTTGTAATTTCAAATAAACTAATGTAAAGATTTATTCAGAATAAGTTTAAAGTTTCTGTTCCTTAAGTTTTTTTTTTTTTCCACTGTATTGATTTGTTAATCAATATACTAATTAAAAAGTTATAGCCATATGTTATGCCAGTCCTCTATCACCCAGGAAAATTTCCTTAAAATATTTACTGCAGGATTCGCATGAAGGGTTCCTTCCACATAGGAAAATCTGTTCATATTCTTTCGTCACATTTGATTTTTTTTTTTAATTTTTAATAAATATTTAAATAATTAGTTTAACTAAATCATCTTAATTTGTAAATTCTGTTACCAGAGTAATTAAATAATTGTCATCTGGATTACACACTAAGAACTTCATAGTTTTAGACTCATATATTTCCTCAACCAGAGAGAAGGGCTAATTACTGACAAGTATAATGACAAAGATGCAAGTTGTAGAACAAACTTTAGTTAGACATAAAGTGTGTTCAGTGTAGAACATTATCATGACTTCACAAAGCACTACTAAGGGCGACACATTGTTTTCATAAAGCTTATTCTCCAACCTGTTTCTTTGTCTTTATATTTTCCATGTTTTTTTTCACGTTCAGGAAGGTGTGAGCAGCAGTATAATTAAACTAAACTCACTAAACACACAGGTACCGCACAATCTTGGTCCAAGTGTTTGCCTCCCTCAAGCAGAGAGTCTTGTGGAAGTGGGATAAGGACACTATGGATGACTTACCACCAAATGTCCGTCTTGGCAAGTGGCTCCCACAACAAGATATTCTTGGTAAGTAGATCTTAGTCCTTACACCAGGCCTAGAGGCCTGTCGCTTAAAAAGACTCATAATGTTGAGATATATCTTTTCAAAATTATTTTGAAGTATCTCAAAATAAAATTATTTATGTCAAGCTGAAATAACATTAAATATTTCATAACTTTTTAATTATTATTTAAGTAATGCCGAGAGAAATAATATTTAGTATTTTATAACTTTTCATTGTTATTGAATTCCATCCCATTATTGTAAGACCCTCATTAAAAATTCCTGCAGACCCTGTTGGACTATAACCAGGCTCATTAATTCCCATTAAATGAATTATTAATAAACACATTAAACGAAGACAAAAATCCAGCATCACAGAGTTACTTCAGATGAAGACAACTCTGACATTATTTAAACGTAATTCACAGAAACTACTGCAATGTTTGGAACTTTCAGTGTGTTTCCCAATGGGTAAAATAATAAAAATAATTTTAATAATAATAATAATACTAAAAAAAGAAGAGGAAGAAGAGAGGAAAACTAACATGTTATATAACACAGGTGACCCTCGCTTGCGTTTGTTCATCACACACGGTGGGTTGCTGAGCACCTTGGAGTCCATGTACCACGGTGTGGCGGTGCTGGGAATGCCTGTGTTTGCTGACCAGCATTCCAACATGAACATGGTGCAGAGGAACGGCTGGGGCAAAGTTCTTCTCTGGGAACAACTTTCCTTTGATAATCTCAAGAATATGATCAACATCATCTTGAATGATGAAAGGTAATTGTGACCTTAAGATTATAGCTTTAGCGTGAAGGTTGACTTTATTGTTTCAGTGTTTCAGTTTTTTCACCAAGGGTTACAAAAAAAGATAAAGATATTACCATTACTCATTCACTAGATCACTCCAGATATACAACGACATAACTACTCCAGTAATTCATTGCAACGCAACACATCAGTCGCGTCCAACAAACTCTCGTGATAAATTAAAAAGGATGTTAGATCCCTGTAAAGGATTATGAAAGAAATTATAATAATATTAATAGTGAAACTGAGTGTTTTTCGAAACATTGAATTGCTTCCTTCTCAAATCTTTGTGAATAAGACAAACGGATCCAAATTTCACTCTAAATATATTACAGTGACAAGACAGTGATGGAGCGATGATAAATGTTTTTTTTCGGGTCACCCTCCATAGGTGGGAAACGGCCGATGAGTTAATAATAAAAAAAAAGTTACCTTAACGCTGGAGATGACCCGCAATATGAAAGGAAATAGATTATGTATGGTGTCAAAACACGAAGGAGAATTGAGAATAGTTAAGTGTAAGTACTTCCGTTGTATTAATATCATATAGCACCTGAGAAATAGTGGTTTATTAGGCTTGATCCAAAGAGAGAAATAGTAGATTTATCTATTTTGGATCAAGAACCCTTCATCAGAATTAAGGCACCTCTATTTTGAAGGATTAGCTAACATACATGATGCGATATTTCTGTAATGACGTGAGTAATGATGCTATTTGTAAATCAAATAAATAATACAAATAATTTCTTGGTGTGTGTGTGTGTGTGACGAGGCAGCATGAGAGCTGAAGTAGCAAGAAGGTCCAAAGTTATGAAAGATCGTCCACAGGATCCAGCAGAGGTGGCCCTCTACTGGACCAAGTATGTAATACGACACAAGGGAGCCCCACATCTCCGATGTCCTGCGTCCACCATGACTTGGTCAGTACAACCCAGGAATGATGAAATATAATAGCTGTTGTGCAGAACAACCACTGTGAAAAAAATAGTGAATTTCCAAGAGCTTTCGTGACCTCTCACATTGTCATAATTCCTTTAGAATGTGAGAAATTATGAAAACGCTTGGAAGTTCACTATTCTTTCCACAATGGTTGTTCTGCATTTTATGATATCACTTTTTTACTGTGATCTTATTGCATAATAGTTAATGCAACTAATAATAATAATAATAATAATAATAATAATAATAATAATAATAATAATAATAATAATAATAATAATAATAATAATAATAATAATAGCAACAACAATAATAATAATGTATCATTATAAAATTGATAAATATTTATGTTGAGAAATACAATGAAAAGTGAACACTTCACAACCAAACTACAAATTATAACTGGAAAGTTAGAAAACGTTTTATTTCCTCCTGAAATTTATAGCGCTCCAGAAGCATTAAAATATCGACGTGTTATAATTAGGAATTTGTATGAGTGATATGGAGAAATATGTAATTTATTCTAAGAATCTGTTAATGTTTCTTCCATGCACGTTCACTTTTTGTTTTCCATTGTATCATGATTTATTTCTTCACCTTCTTCTTATGTTTAATAGTTATATCTGAGCGTTAAAAGTTTTTTCTCCTCAATTATTTATGGCATTGAATACATGTGAACGTGCGTGTGTGTGTGTGTGTACTCACCTAGTACTCACCTGGTTGAGGTTGCGGGGGTCGAGTCCGAGCTCCCTCCCCGCCTCTTCACTGATCGCTACTAGGTCACTGTCCCTGAACCGTGAGCTTTATCATACCTCTGCTTAAAGCTATGTATGGATCCTGCCTCCACTACATCGCTTCCCAAACTATTCCACTTCCTGACTACTCTGTGACTGAAGAAATACTTCCTAACATCCCTGTGATTCATCTGTGTCTTCAACTTCCAACTGTGTCCCCTTGTTACTGTGTCCAATCTCTGGAACATCCTGTCTGTCCACCTCGTCAATTCCTCTCAGTATTTTGTATGTCGTTATCATGTCCCCCCTATCTCTCCTGTCCTCCAGTGTCGTCAGGTTGATTTCCCTTAACCTCTCCTCGTAGGACATACCTCTTAGCTCTGGGACTAGTCTTGTTGCAAACCTTTGCACTTTCTCTAGTTTCTTTACGTGCTTGGCTAGGTGTGGGTTCCAAACTGGTACCGCATACTCCAATATGGGCCTAACGTACACGGTGTACAGGGTCCTGAACGATTCCTTATTAAGATGTCGGAATGCTGTTCTGAGGTTTGCTAGGCGCCCATATGCTGCAGGAGTTATTTGGTTGATGTGCGCTTCAGGAGATGTGCCTGGTGTTATACTCACCCCAAGATCTTTTTCCTTGAGTGAGGTTTGTAGTCTCTGGCCCCCTAGACTGTACTCCGTCTGCGGTCTTCTTTGCCCTTCCCCAATATTTATGACTTTGCACTTGGTGGGATTGAACTCCAGGAGCCAATTGCTGGACCAGGGCTGCAGCCTGTCCAGATCCCTTTGTAGTTTTGCCTGGTTTTCGATCGAGTGAATTCTTCTCATCAACTTCACGTCATCTGCAAACAGGGACACCTCAGAGTCTATTCCTTCCGTCATGTCGTTCACAAATACCAGAAACAGCACTGGTCCTAGGACTGACCCCTGTGGGACGCTGCTGGTCACAGGTGCTCACTCTGACACCTCGCCACGTACCATGACTCGCTGCTGTCTTCCTGACAAGTATTCACTGATCCATTATAGTGCCTTCCCTGTTTATCCCTGCTTGGTCTTCCAGTTTTTGCACGAATCTCTTGTGTGGAACTGCGTCAAACGCCTTCTTGCAGTCCAAGAATATGCAATACACCCACCCCTCTCTCTCTTGTCTTACTGCTGTCACCATGTGATAGAACTCCAGTAGGTTTGTGACACAGGATTTCCCGTCCCTGAAACCATGTTGGCTGCTGTTGATGAGATCATTCCTTTCCAGGTGTTCCACCACTCTTCTCCTGATAATCTTCTCAATGATTCTGCATACTATACATGTCAGTGACACTGGTCTGTAGTTTAGTGCTTCATGTCTATCTCCTTTTTTAAAGATTGGGACTACATTTGCTGTCTTCCATGCCTCAGGCAATCTCCCTGTTTCGATAGATGTATTGAATATTGTTATTAGGGGTACACAAAACGCCTCTGTTCCCTCTCTCAATACCCATGGGGAGATGTTATCTGGCCCCATTGCCTTTGAGGTATCTAGCTCACTCAGAAGCCTCTTCACTTCTTCCTCGGTTGTGTGCACTGTGTCCAGCACATGGTGGTGTGCCCCACCTCTCCGTCTTTCTGGAGCCCCTTCTGTCTCCTCTGTGAACACTTCTTTGAATCTCTTTTTGAGATCCTCACATACTTCACGGTCATTTCTTGTTGTCTCTCCTCCTTCCTTCCTTAGCCTGATTACCTGGTCCTTGACTGTTGTTTTCCTCCTGATGTGACTATATAACAGTTTCGGGTCAGATTTGGCTTTCGCTGCTATGTCATTTTCATATTGTCTTTGGGCCTCCCTTCTTATCTGTGCATATTCGTTTCTGGCTCTACGACTGCTCTCCTTATTCTCCTGGGTCCTTTGCCTTCTATATTTCTTCCATTCCCTAGCACACTTGGTTTTACCTCCCTGCACATTTGGGTGAACCATGGGCTCATCCTGACTTTTTCATTATTCCTGTTACCCTTGGGTACAAACCTCTCCTCAGCCTCCTTGCATTTTGTTGCTACATATTCCATCATCTCATTAACTGGCTTCCCTGCCAGTTCTCTGTCCCACTGAACCCCGTTCAGGAAGTTCCTCATTCCTGTGTAGTCCCCTTTCTTGTAGTTTGGCTTCATTCGTCCTGGCCTTCCTGCTTCTCCCTCCACTTGTAGCTCTACTGTGTATTCGAAGCTTAAAACCACATGGTCTCTGGCCCCAAGGGGTCTTTCATATGTGATGTCCTCGATATCTGAACTACTCAAGGTGAATACTAAGTCCAGCCTTGCTGGTTCATCCTCTCCTCTCTCTCTTGTAGTGTCCCTTATGTGTTGGTACATGAAGTTTTCCAGTACCACCTCCATCATCTTAGCCCTCCATGTATCTTGGCCCCCATGCGGGTCCAAGTTCTCCCAATCGATCTCCTTGTGGTTAAAGTCACCCATGATCAGGAGCTTTGCCCTGCATGCATGAGCTCTTCTGGCCACTGCAGCCAGTGTGTCAACCATCGCTCTATTGCTCTCGTCGTACTCTTGCCTTGGCCTCCTGCTGTTCTGTGGTGGGTTATACATCACTGCTATTACCACCTTGGGACCTCCAGAGTGAAGCGTTCCCGCTATGTAATCACTTTCTTCTCCGCTGTCTCCTCTCTTCAGCTCATCAAAATTCCAGCGATTTTTGATCAGCAATGCCACTCCTCCACCCCCCCCTTGTTCCCTCTGTCTTTCCTCAGGATTTGGTATCCCGTTGGAAAGATGGCATCTGTTATCATACCTGTAAGCTTGGTTTCTGTGAGAGCTATGATGTCCGGTGATGCCTCTTTGACTCTTTTGTGCCACTCCTCCCACTTATTTGTTATTCTATCAGCGTTTGTGTACCATTCCTTCAATTTCCTTTCCAACACTGTGGTTTGGGGGGCCTGTGAGGGTGGGAGACCTGGTAGCATACTGTGGGATTGTATAGCTCAGTGTTGGATGGAGGCTGTGGGTATAGATTGTAGTGTGTGTTGGGATGGTGCGATAGGTTGTGGGGTTCTGAGAATAGTTGTGTGTGTGCTTGCCCTTGCTGTTCTGTTCTGCTCTGACTGACCTCTGCTGGTTCCATCCTTGTCTCCTTTCCTAGCTCCTTTCACTTTTTTGTCCTCTCCCTCAGCTGCTGTCGTTCTGCTTGTGTTCTGTCTCTGTCTAGGAACACCCTCTTATACTCTTCCAAGTATTTCAACCGTGGTTTCTCTTGGAGGATCCTGTTCCGCACTGTTTCCGTCCTGAGAATCAGCTTGATCAGTCGGTTTCTCCCCTTCGAGTACCCCCCTATTCTCTGAAAATTTACAATCTCGTCCATCTCTTCACCTATTTCCGTGATGATTTTCTCAATCTCATTTCTTTCTTCCTGCTGCCTTTCAGTGTGTGTGTGTGTGTGTGTGTGTGTGTGTGTGTGTGTGTGTGTGTGTGTGTGTGTGTGCGTGTGTGTGTGTGTGTGTGTGTGTGTGTGTGTGTGTGTGTGTGTGTGTGTACTCAACTATTTGTGGTTGCAGGGGTCGAGTCATAGCTTCTGGCCCCGCCTCTTCGCTGATTGCTACTAGGTCCTCTCTCTCCCTGCCCTATGAGCTTTATCATACCTCGCCTTAAAACTGTGTATGGTTACCGCCTCCATTACGTCACTTTCTAGGCTATTCCACGGCCTGACAACTCTATGACTGAAGAAATACTTCCTAACATCCCTTTGATTCATCTGAGTCTTCAATTTCCAATTGTGACCTCTTGTGTCTGTGTCCCATCTCTGTTCTTGTCTATTCCGCACAGTATTTTATATGTCGTTATCATGTCTCCCCTGACCCTCCTGTCCTCCAGTGTCGTCAGGCCGATTTCCCTCAACCTTTCTTCGTAGGACAATCCCCGTAGCTCTGGGACTAGTCTTGTTGCAAACCGTTGCACTTTCTCTAATTTCTTGACGTGCTTGACTAGGTGTCGATTCCAAACTGGTGCTGCATACTCCAGTATGGGCCTGACGTAAATGGTATACAGAGTCTTGAACGAATCCTTACTGAGGTATCGGAACGCTATCCGTAGGTTTGCCAGGCGCCCGTATGCTGCAGCAGGTATCCGATTGATGTGCGCCTCAGTAGATATGCTCGGTGATATACTCACCCCCAGATCTTTTTCCTTGAGTGAGGTTTGCAGTCTTTGGCCATCTAAACTATATTGTGTCTGCGGTGTTCTTTGCCCTTCCCCAATCTTCATGACTTTGCATTTGGCAGGGTTAAACTCAAGGAGCCAGTTGCTGGACCAGGCTTGTAGCCTGTCCATGTCTCTTTGTAGTCCTGCCTGATCCTCATCCGATTTGATTTTTCTCATTAACTTCATATCATCTGCAAACAAGGACACTTCTGAGTCTATCCCTTCCGTTATGTCGTTCACATATACCAAGAACAGCACAGGTCCTAGGACTGGCCCCTGCGGAACCCCGCTTGTCTCAGGCTCCCACTCTGACACCTCGTCACGTACCATGACTCGTTGTTGCCTCCCTGATCCATTGCAGTGCCTTTCCTGTTATGTGTGCCTGATCCTCTAGCTTTTGCAGTAACCTTTTGTGAGGAACTGTGTCCAAGGCCTTCTTGCAGTCCAAAAAAATGCAGTCGATCCACCCCTCTCTCTCTTGTCTTACTTCTGTCACCTTGTCATAAAACTCTAGTAGGTTTGCGACACAGAATTTTCCTTCCCTGAAACCGTGTGTGTGTGTGTGTGTGTGTGTGTATGTGTGTGTGTGTGTGTGTGTGTGTGTGTGTGTGTACTCACCTAATTGTACTCACCTAATTGTGGTTGCAGGGGTCGAGACTCAGCTCCTGGCCCCGCCTCTTCACTGATCGCTACTGGATCCTCTCTCTGCTTCCTGAGCTTTGTCATACCTCTTCTTAAAACTATGTATGGTTCCTGCCTCCACTACTTCACTTGCTAGGCTATTCCACTTGCTGACAACTCTATGACTGAAGAAATACTTCCTAACGTCCCTGTGACTCGTCTGAGTCTTCAGCTTCCAGTTGTGACCCCTTGTCCTGTGTCCCCTCTCTGGAACATCCTATCTCTGTCCACCTTGTCTATTCCCCGCAGTATCTTGTATGTCGTTATCATGTCTCCCATGACCCTTCTGTCCTCCAGTGCCGTCAGTCCGATTTCCCTTAACCTTTCCTCGTACGACATTCCCTTGAGCTCTGGGACTAGCCTTGTTGCAAACCTTTGTACTTTCTCTAACTTCTTGACGTGCTTGACCAGGTGTGGGTTCCAGACTGGTGCTGCATACTCCAGTATGGGCCTAACATACACAGTGTACAGTGTCTTGAACGATTTCTTATTAAGGTATCGGAACGCTATTCTCAGGTTTGCCAGGCGCCCGTATGCTGCAGCGGTTATTTGGTTGATGTGTGCCTTCGGTGATGTGCTCGGTGTTATGGTCACCCCAAGGTCTTTCTCCCTGAGTGAGGTCTGTAGTCTTTGTCCACCTAGCCTATACTCTGTCTGCGGTCTTCTTTGCCCCTCCCCAATCTTCATGACTTTGCATTTGGCTGGATTGAATTCGAGAAGCCAAATACTGGACCACATGTCCAGCCTCGCCAGGTCTCTTTGCAGTCCTGCCTCATCCTCGTCCGATTTAATTCTTCTCATCAACTTCACGTCATCAGCGAACAGGGACACTTCAGAGTCTATTCCTTCCATCATATCGTTCACATATATCAAAAATAGCACTGGTCCTAGAACTGACCCCTGTGGGACCCCGCTCGTAACAGGCGCCCACTGTGATACCTCTTCACGTACCATGACTCGTTGCTGCCTCCCTGTCAGGTATTCCCTTATCCATTGCAGTGCCCTTCCTTTTACGTGTGCCTGATCCTCCAGCTTCTGCACTAATCTCTTGTGGGGAACTGTGTCAAAGGCCTTCCTGCAGTCTAGGAAAACGCAATCTACCCAACCCTCTCTCTCGTGTCTTACTTCTGTTACCTTGTCATAAAACTCCAGGAGGTTTGTGATGCAAGATTTGCCTTCCATGAACCCATGCTGGTTTTCATTTATAATCTTGTTCCTTTCCAGGTGTTCGACCACTCTCCTCCTGATAATCTTCTCCATGACTTTGCACACGATACATGTCAGAGACACAGGTCTGTAGTTTAGTGCCTCGTTTCTGTTTCCTTTCTTAAATATGGGGACTACATTAGCTGTCTTCCATTTCTCAGGTAGTTGCCCAGTTTCAAGGGATGTGTTGAAGATTTTGGTTAGAGACACACACAGCATCTCTGCTCCTTCTCTAAGGACCCATGGGGAGATGTTGTCCGGTCCCATCGCCTTTGAGGTGTCAAGGTCACTTAAGAGCTTCTTCACCTCCTCCTCAGTTGTTCGTATGTCATCCAACACTTGTTGGTATATTCCCTCTTGATGTTCCCTTCTGTTCTGTCTTCCCACAGCCCTTCCTGTCTCTACTGTAAAAACTTCCTTAAATCTCCTGTTCAGCTCCTCACATACCTCCTGATCATTTCTTGTGAGTTCTCCACCTTCTGTCCTTAATCTGATCACCTGGTCTTTGACTGTTGTCTTCCTCCTGATGTGGCTATACAACAGTTTCGGGTCAGTCTTGATTCTCGATGCTATGTCATTTTCATACTGTCGCTGGGCCTCCCTCCTTACCTGTGCGTACTCATTCCTGGCTCTGCGACTGATCTCCCTATTTTCGTGTGTTCTCTGCCTTCTGTACTTTTTCCATTCTCTATTGCACTTTGTTTTTGCCTCCTTACACCGTCGGGTGAACCAGGGGCTTGTTCTGGTCTTCCCGTTGTTACTGTTGCCCTTGGGAATGAACCTTTCCACTGCCTCTTTACATTTTGTTGCTACATATTCCATCATTTCATTTACTGGCTTTCCTGCCAGTTCTCTGTCCCACTGGACCTCCCACAGGAAGTTCTTCAACCCTATGTAGTCCCCTCTTTTATAGTCAGGTTTTTCCCATTCTACTCCTGTTATTCTCTCCACTTGCAGCTCTACTATGTATTCAAAGCACAGAACCACGTGGTCGCTAGCTCCTAGGGGACTCTCATACTTGATGTCCTCAATGCCTGAGCTGCACAGGGTGAACACAAGGTCCAATCTTGCTGGTTCATCCTCCCCTCTCACTCTGGTAGTGTCCTTAACATGTTGGTGCATGAGGTTTTCCAGCACCACGTCCAACATCCTGGCTCTCCATGTTTCGGGACCCCCATGTGGCTCCAGGTTTTCCCAGTCAATCTCCCTGTGGTTGAAATCCCCCATAACCAGCAACTTTGCTCTGCTGGAGTGAGCTCTTCTTGCCACCTCAGCAAGTGTGTCCACCATTGCTCTGTTGCTCTCTTCATATTCCTCTCTTGGCCTCCTGCAGTTCTGTGGTGGATTATACATCACTGCAATGACCACTTTGTGTTCCCCCGACTGAAGTGTACCTGCTATGTAGTCTCTTTCTCCCGTCTCATCTATTCCTTCCATTTTCTCGAATTTCCATCTGTTTTTTACGAGCAGAGCAACCCCACCTCCCCCCCTGCCCCTTCTATCTTTCCTCATGATCTGGTGTCCTGGTGGGAAGATTGCATCTGTTATTGTCTCCATGAGTTTTGTTTCTGTAACTGCTATGATGTCTGGGGACTTCTCATTGATTCTTTCTTGCCATTCCTCATGTTTATTCGTTAATCCATCTGCATTTGTGTACCAAACCTTCAACTTCTGTTCTAATACTGTAACTGTGGTGCGGGGGGTGGAAACAGAGGGATCAGTGTGTGATGGTTGGTTTGGATTGTTCAGTTGCCTTGGGGGTGTCGTGGCTGGAGTCCTTCTGCAGGTGTTTCTGGGGGGTGCGCTTGTCCTTCCATTTGATCCTGGGTTATTCTGCTTTCCTTTTTCATTTCCTCCCATTTCTCCTTTCGTTTTTGAACTCTCTCTTTCATTGTCTTCCTTTCGTCCTGTGTTCTGTCTCGAGGTCGAGTGTGTGTGTGTGTGTGTGTGTGTGTGTGTGTGTGTGTGTGTGTGTGTGTGTGTGTGTGTGTGTGTGTATGTGTGTATGTGTGTATTTGTTGTACAGATTAAGCAGAACGAAATTTTGTTTTTGCCACGAATCGGCGGAAATCAATCTGAATATAGTATATATATATATATATATATATATATATATATATATATATATATATATATATATATATATATATATATATATATATATATATATATATATGTATTATATATATATATATATATATATATATATATATATATATATATATATATATATATATATATATATATATATGTATATATATATATATATATATATATATATATATATATATATATATATGTATATATTGTGTGCACTGTGTCCAGCACATGGTGGTGTACCCCACCTCTCCGTCTTTCTGGAGCCCCTTCTGTCTCCTCTGTGAACACTTCTTTGAATCTCTTGTTGAGTTCCTCACATACTTCACGGTCATTTCTTGTTGTCTCTCCTCCTTCCTTCCTTAGCCTGATTACCTGGTCCTTAACGGTTGTTTTCTTCCTGATGTGGCTGTATAACAGCTTCGGGTCAGATTTGGCTTTTGCTGCTATGTCGTTTTCATATTGACGTTGGGCCTCCCTTCTTATCTGTGCATATTCGTTTCTGGCTCTACGACTGCTCTCCTTATTCTCCTGGGTCCTTTGCCTTCTATATTTCTTCCATTCCCTAACACACTTGGTTTTTGCCTCCTTGCATCTTTGGGTGAACCATGGGCTCATCCTGGCTTTTTCATTATTCCTGTTACCCTTGGGTACAAACCTCTCCTCAGCCTCCTTGCACATTGTTGCTACATATTCCATCATCTCATTAACTGGCTTCCCTGCCAGTTCTCTGTCCCACTGAACCTCATTCAGGAAGTTCCTCATTCCTGTGTAGTCCCCTTTCCTGTAGTTTGGTTTCATTTGTCCTTGCCTTCCTGCTTCCCCCTCCACTTGTAGCTCTACTGTGTATTCGAAGCTCCAAACCACATGATCGCTGGCCCCAAGGGGTCTTTCATATGTGATGTCCTCAATATGTGCACTACTCAAGGTGAATACTAAGTCCAGTCTTGCTGGTTCATCCTCTCCTCTCTCTCTTGTAGTGTCCCTTACGTGTTGGTACATGAAGTTTTCCAGTACCACCTCCATCATCTTAGCCCTCCATGTATCTTGGCCCCCATGTGGCTCCAAGTTCTCCCATTCGATCTCCTTGTGGTTAAAGTCGCCCATGATCTGGAGCTTTGTCCTGCATGCATGAGCTCTTCTGGCCACTGCAGCCAGTGTGTCAACCATCGCTCTATTGCTCTCATCATACTCTTGCCTTGGCCTCCTGCTGTTCTGTGGTGGGTTATACATTACTGCAATTATCACCTTGGGACCACCAGAGTGAAGCATTCCCGCTATGTAATCACTTTCTTCTCCGCTGTCTCCTCTCTCCAGCTCATCAAAATTCCATCGGTGTTTGATCAGCAATGCCACTCCTGCATCCCCCCTGTTCCTTCTGTCTTTTCTCAGGATCTGGTATCCCGCTGGAAAGATGGCATGTGTTATCATACCCGTAAGCTTGGTTTCTGTGATCGCTATGATGTCTGGTGATGCCTCTTTGACTCTTTCGTGCCACTCCTCCCACTTGTTTGTTATTCCATCAGCGTTTGTGTACCATACCTTCAGTTTCCTATCCAACACTGTGGTTTGGGGGGCCTGTGGGGGTGGGAGACCTGGTAGCTTACTGTGGAATTCTATGGTTGGGGGTTGGGTGGAAGCTGTGGGTATGGATTGTATTGTGTGTTGGGATGGTGTGATAGGTTGTGGGGTTCTGAGGATAGTTGTGTGTATGCTTGCCCTTGCTGCTCTGTTCTGCTCTGACTGACCTCTGCTGGTTCCATTCTTGTCTCCTTTCCTAGCTCCTTTCGCTTTTTTTGTCCTCTCCCTCAGCTGCTTTCTCTCTGTTTGTGTTCTGTCTCTGTCTAGGAACACCTTCTTGTACTCTTCCAAACTTTTCAACCGTGGTTTCTCTTGGAGGATCCTGTTCCGCACTGTTTCTGTCCTGAGAATCAGCTTGATTGGTCGGTTTCTCCCCTTCAAGTACCCCCCTATTCTCTGAAAATTTACAATCTCATCCATGTCTTCTCCCCCTATTTCCGTGATGATTTTCTCAATCTCCTTTCTTTCTTCCTGCCATCTTTCAGTGTGTGTCCTTTCCTCTCTCTCCCGAAGCCCATGGATAATCACTGATTTTGCCCTTTCCTCCTCCCATTGCCTCTTCCTCTGTGACTCTGGTTCCTGTCTGTATGTGGTCATTTTCTCCCTTGATTTTTTCCAGTGGCTCTTGATAGCATGGTCGTGCCTCAGCATTCGACCTATCTCCCTCTCCATCTGCACCCATCTGCTCTTCCCTTCCACTCACTGGCCCTTCTTTGCAGGCTGATATGACCTTAGCATAATTCATATCTCCTTCCTTCCTGTTCAGCCTCTCATCATCGTATGGTGTGTCTTCTCTAGTCACTACCCCTGAGACTTGCTTCAGCCTGTTTACCACAAATTCTAGGACCTTTACCCTGGCTACTGCAGTTTCGACTTGTGCCTCCCATTTCTTCGTCTCCTTCTCCAACCTCTTTTCCCATTTCACAGAGAGCTCCTTCTCCATTTTTTCAGAAAGCTCTCCTAATTTTCTCTCCCATTCTTGCTCTATCCTTTTCCACTGTTCCTCCATCCATTCCTCCCTACCAGTACCATTGTCATCTGATCCCTGATTCCTGCGAGTCCCAACCATTTTTTTTTTAATGAAAGAGAGAGAGAAAAAGAAAAAGAAAAGAGGGGGAGAGAGTGAGAGATAGGGAGAGAGAGAAGGGGAGCCTAGAAGGAGGGGAAAAGAAGGGAAAAAGGGGGAGAAAGTGAGAGAGGGAAAAGGTAAGAGAGAGGGGGGAGTGAAAAGGGAAGAGAGAGAGAGAGAAAAGAAGAGGAAGAGAGAGAGTAAGAGAGGAAGAGAGAGGAGAGGAGAGGGAGAGAGATGGGAGGGGAAAGGAAGGGTGTGTGTGTGTGTGTGTATGTGTGTGTGTGTGTGTGTGTATGTGTGTGTGTGTGTATGTGTGTGTGTGTGTATGTGTGTGTGTGTGTGTCTGTGTGCATATGAAAATGGTGAAATTTTTTTTTCAGGTTTTCTCCATCCTAACTGAGTAAGCTGCTGCTCCTGATATTTCTAACAAGGGTCGTATTGAAAGCATGTGACTTACTAATCTAAAACTTCTTATTTTACTTAATTATATTTATTTATTTTCCTGTCTTTATTATTTTTTGTTTCCTGCTGAAATGCTATCTAGTCTTATGATCTCTTACAATTTCAGGTATCAGTTGTATAACGTGGACGTCTGGGCATCAGTGACTGTGTTGGTCATCATTCTCAGCTACATCTCATTACGACTTGTAGTTTCCTTGTGTTCCTGGCTTTGTTTCTCCACCTCTGAAGCAAAAATTGATTAAGATTAATTCTGACTTTTTTTTTTTCAATCTTTTTATATTTGAAAAATTTTTTAACGCTGTGACTTCAAATTCCTTTTGACTAAAATCTTCCCTCAGAGACAAATTATAAACTAGAATAATTATCACCATTTTATTCACAACGTCCCACTACCCAAACATATTATAGAGAATAAAATTTGAGTACATAACAAGATTTGTCGGCGTCGAGGATCCCAAAAGTGACTCTGTATTTTTGAAGGGCCCCGCCCCCTTCCTCAATATCACAAAAAAGAAAAGTATAGATGAGACCTTAACCTAATGCAGCTGCTAACACTGTTAGGATCTAGACCAACAGGAAGGCAAACACAAATTTTTTCATGAAAACGGAATAACAGTTTTGCTAATTTCTAACATTTAAAAAAACATATTTACACCCACCCAAAAACCCCCTTTAAGTAAATAAAAAACTTTTTAAAGGGTTTTTCAGCATGAGGGAAGCATTCTCCATCATTGCAAAGGAAATTAAAATTTTAAAAAAGAATATTGGGAAAAAGAACTTGAACCCAAAAAACAAGGAAAGCCATCTAAATTATCTTAAAAAACCGTACTTCCAAGAACATTAATTTTTATTAAAAACTGAAAAATTTACATGTACACAGACAATGCCACTTCAGTTTCATCCTATTCATAAGAGACATCTGTCTTAAAGTCTGAAGCCGTTCAAAAGCGGCATACCTCAGTTATTTAATAGGAAAATATTGCATATTTTCAAAAAAATATATTGGCAGGTTTACAACTACACATCACAGTAATAACACCAACCTTTACCTAAGTAGGATACATTAGTGTTGAAAGTTCAAGGACAATCAGAAGGGCATTTCCAAGTTATTGCATGCCAACCAAAATTGGGATTGGTCTGTATATACTTACCCAGAGGGCACCTGCGCATGCCCATAGTTACATCAACTCTTTCCTAGGGATACACTTAAGTCTTGCCCTTTAGATTAGGAAAAAGATATCCCAATGTTTACCAAAGCAGAGCAATGTTCCAGCAGTTTTCATCACAGTTGAGTTGTGTTTCAGGAATATTTTCTTAAGTGCAGCAACGCTACAGCAATGTGCATCCCAAACAGTGCAATGGTCAGCAATATTTTCCCCAGCAGAGCTCAGCTATGATGATGGTCAACACAACAGAGTGTTTTTTAGTGTTCAACACAGCAAAACAGTGCTGATGAAAAAACACAGGGTAAAACAGGATACTCCTAGGTTAGACCCATAAGGGTGAAAGGGAGATTTGGATAGTGGACGAGAATTGGGGGAGAGGAATGGTTGAGAGATTGAAGGAAAGAGCCGGGGCTAAACCCAGCCGCTTGGCGTTGGTTGACCAGAGTAAAAAGAAAAGGCTGCTTCTTGTGCTGACTGTGAGCTTGCTCCTGCAAAGCGTTATCCGGATTCAGATGGCAAAGGACCGGGAATAAGCAGTGCATGTGCGTCATGCGCGAGGTTACTGTTTGCTTTTTCTCGAATGCTATTGTAGATAGTTGGAGAGGAATACGGAATTCATGGCTGTTAAAAAGGGCGCCTTTAAAGGTCCATTCCTGCAGAAGGTAGAACAGAAAAAAAACACTTTCAGACCAGCTTATATTGTGAACCATATATAGATCATTATCAAGTTATTATAATACATGTATTCTCTGCGTAGAACTTAATCAAGTCAGTACAATTAGTGAATTATCAACAGAGATCTTGTAATAATTATGCATAATATATATTTTATGCAACATAGCTTTGTCTGAATCTGAATCAAACCTGTTGAGAAAATGACCCAGTTCTATATCCTTGAGTATTTTTAGGAAGGCAGAGAACCAGCGATGTCTGAACTGGATCAACCGAAATTAAATGTTCGTGCTAGCTGATGATAATAATTACACCAGATGTGTAGCTGCAGAACCAAGTGACTAACAAAAACCTTGATTTATTTTGGTAGCTCAGCCATCCGTGAAAGATATCCTTGTACTGCATAACCCCAGACATCTCTACGTCAAAATTATTCCAATTTTTTTCCAAGAAAAATTGGTAATTGTTTAAGAAATTAATAAATAAATAGTATGTAATTCAGCATGTTTTATTTAAACTTTGGTTGCATAATATTATTTTGGTCATAAAATTCAATTGTTTTACAGTGGTCATAAGAGCACACAGATGTTACGTGTATATAAAAGTACATAACGTAGATTTAACGTAGGATAACACAATAGTCAAAAGAGTGAGTTATTTCACAGAAAATTATTTAAACATTGAAACTGGACCATTAAAACTTATACAACCTAAAATCAAAGTGGAAGCTTCCGTTAAGAACACATCAGCACTACAAGAGTCAAGCTGAACGGAGGAGGCATTCTCCTGTTATTGCAGAGAATTCAACATATTATGTACCTACAGAGCCTAAACGAAAAAAAAAGTTTCCTCTATTTATGCATGTATTCCTGAACCATTGCAAGTGATACTACAATCAGATTCAAAATGAAAGGCTTGCTTACAGGTCATAATAAGAATGTCAATACTTGACTTCCATTGTGAGGTCTGTGTTTGATTCCTGGACGAGTTACAATGCTGCCCATGATCACAGAGGAGAAAGAAGGAAAGTGAACATTAACAAACTTGCCTGGGCCGCCTCAGCAGAAAAGAATTAAAAAAAATCTCAGTGGGTTATCATGGGTTATTAAGTCTCTCATTTAATAATTCAGAATTAATATTCTTCTACTCTCACTTCCTCTCTGTAATTTATATCTTCCCTCTATGTTTCAAGTTTTGTAGGGAAGATTTAGATACTTGGAGTTGTTGCATGATGAGGAAATCATTGTACTTTGTCACTCTCTCTCTATAGCAAATTTTTTCTCTCACATGCTTTGTAATATTTTATTTAAATTTGGCTCAAATGCTGGTCTATCAATGTAAATATAATCATTAAGTTGCTTAAGTATTAATTATTATTAATAAGTTGCTTAAGCATTAATTATTATTATTAAGTTACTTAAGTATTAATTATTATTATTATTATTAAGTTGCTTAAGTATTAATTATTATTATTAAGTTGCTTAAGTATTAATTATTATTATTATTAAGTTGCTTAAGCATTAATTATTATTATTAAGTTGCTTAAGTATCAATTATTATTATTAAGTTGCTTAAGTATTAATTAAAATTTAATTTAAATTTTTAAAATTGCTTAAGTATTAATTATTATTATTAAGTTGCTTAAGTATTAATAAGTATTGCTCCTTTTATAAAAGAGAACCTTTGTGGACAAAATTTTGAGCACGTAATGTGCATATTTGTATTGTAAATAATGAATCTGAGTGTCAGAGGAACTTAGTAAGACACAACAATTACATGGTTTTAATAGAGGTACTGAGTGAGTATGTGAGACAAGAACGCATTATAGCAGTGTTAATGAGTGCTGAGTGTGTGTGTGTGATCAGTGTGTGCACTGTTATAATGTGAAGAACACATTATAACAGTGCTGAGAATGATCAAGTAATAACTTAATAAAGTTTATTTTCTTCACCATTATAAACTGTACATTACATAGCGTATTTCATCAGGTATTAATGTTTGATACTTCAGGTAATATTACTGGTTCCTAATGTAGGCAGTTAATATTATTCAGCATTGTTCAGTTGTTCAACAAACATATATCTCCACCTGAGAACACTGAACTACAAGATCAGTTAGAAATAACTGATCATCATAATGTTTGCATGATTCAATTAAAGCTGATGAATGGTTGCTGTTTATATATACTTATATGAGTGTATTTACATGTGCCAGCAAACATTCATCTTCTTGAATCTTAACAAGTCAAAGATTCTACAAAAGTGTTAATAATGACATTTTATACTCCATTGTGCGACTAGAAATTGAAATAATTAATGTCAACATGAGTTAATGTAATTACTCACAGAACTTCCTTTGCTATGCTAAATTACAAACTATTAATATTTAAAAAAAGTAGGTGATGCTTTGTGCCATTTAAAAGGGTGAAGAAAAGACATTCATTACTGGACAGTCTTTTCATTGAACAACGTTTCGATCTATGTTGATCTTGTCAGTCATTCTTTGACAATGTTTAATAATGTGCTCAACACTCCCACACACACTCAGCTCTTATTAACAATGTGCAATAATATGCTGTACACTCACACGCTCACTCGGCTAACAAATTATTATTATTATTATAATCAAGGGGGAAGCGCTAAACCCGGAGGATTATACAGCGCCTGGGGGGGGGGATGTTGAAGGCATTCAGGCTTAATTCGGGGAACTGGAGCACAGATCCAGTTCCCTAAATCAAGAGCCCCTCACCAACATCAAGGAACCTTCCTTGAGGGGTCGGCTAACAAAACAGCTTCATATCAGAAGAAAAATAAGGAACTGTTACAGTACATTTGAGGGGGACGTTGAGAGCTGTGAACCCCAAACACAGCATTTGAGGGGGACGTTGAGAGCTGTGAACCCCAAACACAGCATTTGAGGGGGACGTTGAGAGCTGTGAACCCCAAACACAGCATTTCCTCAAAGAGGAACTTAACTCTTCAAATGTAGCCTCCCCATGGAGCATTACCCATATATGATATTAGAACAAATGTTTTAATATCCTTATATACAGACAAATGCAATTACAGAGAGGGACACACAGGAAAATCTGTGCTCTGTAAATACATCCACCCGGGTAAGACTCGTACCGTAGTCCAGCCAGAAGAGGAGAGCTTCCTGTCCGGTTACACCACCATGGAGGGCCAATTATTTTAAATTTTATTCTTCTATTTATATCACATAGTTTATAATTTGTTAAACTTAATTTTATGCGTGTTTCTGTATATAACATCATCGTCTTTGTATATTTTGTGTTAACATGTATAACAGTTTGGTGTACGTATTTATGGTGTTACTATGTATAACACAGTGATCTCAGTATATCTAGTGTTATCATGCATAACATTATTATAGTGAGCGAAATGTTCTTATAATAAAGTTACATCATGATGTATAAGAATCTCAGTAATACAAATAATGTATATATGTACCATATTTGTATTAAGAAATAAGTAAATAATGAATCTAAGTGTCACAGGAATTCAGTAAGAAACAACAATTACATGGTTGGGATAGAAGTACTGAGTGTGTATGTGAGTGAAGAACATATTATAACATCAATAATAAGTGTTGTATGTGTATGTGAGTGAAAAATACGTTATAGCAGAGTTAATGAGTGATGTGTGTGTGTGTGTGTACTCACCTAATTGTACTCACCTAATTGTGGTTGCAGGGGTCGAGACTCAGCTCCTGGCCCCGCCTCTTGTGTGTGTGTGTGTGTGTGTGTGTGTGTGTGTGTGTGTGTTGTAAGGGCAACTCTATGCAGCACTGTCAATATGTATTACAACACAAATGTTGTAATAGCAATATGTAGAGGTGATCTTTGTATCTCTGTGAACGTGGTGCAGCCAGAGCAGAGAATTCTTCCAGCCAGCAAGAAGACAGGATCCTCCCAGCCAGCCAGAAGAGAGTATTCTCCCAGCAAGCCAGGAGAGAGGAACCTCCCAGCCAGCCAGAAGAGAGGATCCTCCCAGCAGCCAGAAGAGAGTATTCTCCCAGCAAGCCAGGAGAGAGGAACCTCCCAGCCAGCCAGAAGAGAGGATCCTCCCAGCCAGCCAGAAGAGAGTATTCTCCCAGCAAGCCAGGAGAGAGGAACCTCCCAGCCAGCCAGAAGAGAGGATCCTCCCAGCCAGCCAGAAGAGAGTATTCTCCCAGCAAGCCAGGAGAGAGGAACCTCCCAGCCAGCCAGAAGACAGGATCCTCCCAGGCAGCCAGAAGAGAGGATCCTGCCAGCCAGCCAGAAGAGAGGATCCTCAGAGCCAGCCAGACGAGAGGATCCTCCCAGCCAGCCAGAAGAGAGGATCCTCCCAGCCAGCCAGAAGAGAGGAACCTCCCAGCCAGCCAGAAGAGAGGAACCTCCCAGCCAGCCAGAAGAGAGGACCCTCCCAGCCAGCCAGAAGAGAGGATCCTTCCAGCCACCCAGAAGAAAGGATCCTCCCAGCCAGTCAGAAGAGAGGATCCTTCCAGCCAGCCAGAAGAGGGGATCCTCCCAGCCAGCCAGAAGAGAGGATCCTCCCAGCCAGCCAGAAGAGAGGATCCTCCCAGCCAGCCAGAAGAGAGGATCCTCCCAGCCAGCCAGAAGAGAGGATCCTCCAAGTCAGCTAGAACAGAGGATCCTCCCAGCCAGCCAGAAGAGAGGATCCTTCCAACCAGCCAGAAGAGAGGATCCTTCCAGCCAGCCAGAAGAGAGGATCCTTCCAGCCAGCCAGAAGAGAGGATCCTTCCAGCCAGCCAGACCATCATGGAAACGCCACCTGTTCTTCATCTGATCCTTCGATTTATGTGTTATATTTGTTTAATTTATTTTTGGTGTTGCTAAATATAACAGTTAGATCATTGTATACCTGGTGTTACTGTGTATAATAATGTGATCAATGTATACCTGGTGTTACTGTGTATAATAATGTGATCATTGTATACCTGGTGTTACTGTGTATAACGACGTAATCTTCGTATCTCTGGCGTTACTATTAAGATAATACATGTGTGATGCCTCTTAATCTCTGGTTAACTATGTTATAACGGTGTGATTTGGTATCTCTGGTTTACTATGTATAAGAATGTGATCATTATGTATCTTTTGTTACTAAGTATACAGAGATCACTACATCTCTGTGTTGTCAATGCATCTCCGACTCTTGTGTTAAGAAGGTTAATGTTTGCTTGTGTGTGAGCTCCAAACAATTAGTGATTTTCTGTCTGGCCTTCGAGCGGAAAGAATGCTGAACAAATGCTTGTGAACCCGTAAAGTGCATTTACCCGTTCCTAATTATACTTCAAGAAAATATTAGTTCGCTTTGAGAAGAACAAAAGAACATAGTGTTTAGTGTAGAGTAATTCCAAGTTAAAGCAGGTGCTGGGTAACCTTCCCATATCACCGTAAAAAAAGAGTAGTGGTGATGAAAGACTGAATGTAAAACAAAGGGAGAAGGTCAGTAAGATCAATGATTACAGCGCAAAATTCCAAACACTGAAATCAGACTAATGAAGTATTGAAAACTACGAGAAAATTTAAGTGAGTGCACACAATGCGCACACACACACACACAACACACAACACAACACACACACACACACACACACACCCACACACACACACACACACACACACACAACACACACACACAGGACTACACTGAAAGAGAGGGTACAGAGACGCAAGGAGGAACGAGAAGCAATGAAAATGAGCAGGACCCAGACACAGGAGGAAGGGCAAAACACACCCCACAGAACCTCCCACCAAAAGACTCCACCCGCGACATTCCCAACGCAACTGAGCAACCTATACTACAACCCACTCACTGTTCCCTCTGCCACCAATCCCCATATCACAAACCTCACCCCAACAGCTGTCCCTTATGGGCATTCTGACCCCACCCCCATCAACACAAACCCCACCTACACCACAGCCCCATATAGGCCCCCACCAAGGCTTTCGCTCCCCCAACCCCAATATTCTTGCATGACCACAATGATAGAAAAGAAACTAAAGGTTTGGTACACAAACGCAGATGGAATAATGAATAAACATGAGGAGTGGAATAAAAGAATCAGTGAAAAATCCCCAGACATCATAGCAGTCACAGAAACAAAACTCGCTGAGACAATAACAGACACAATCTTCCCAACAGGATATCAGATCCTGAGGAAAGATAGGAGTAGAGGGGGAGGAGGGGTTGCACTGCTCACAAAACACCGATGGGGATTTGAGGAAATGGAAGGCATGGACATGATTGGAGAAAGAGACTACATTGTAGGTACAATTCAGTCCGGAGAACATAAAGATTAGTCATTGGAGTGATGTATAACCCACCACAGAACTGCAGGAGGCCAAGAGAGGAGTACGAAGAAAACAACAGGGTGATGGTGGACACACTGGCTGAGGTGGCAAGAAGAGCTCACTCGAGCAGAGCAAAGTTACTGGTAATGGGCGATTTCAACCACAGGGAGATCGACTGGGAAAACCTGGAGCCACATGGGGGTCCCGAAACATGGAGAGCCAAGATGATGGATGTGGTACTTGAAAACCTCATGCATCAACATGTCAGGGACACAACCAGAGAGAGAGGGGAGGATGAGCCAGCAAGACTGGATCTTGTGTTCACCTGAGCAGTTCAGACATTGAGGACATCACTTATGAGAGGCCCCTTGGAGCTAGCGATCATGTGGTTCTGAGTTTTGACTATATAGTAGAGTTACAAGTGGAGAAGGTAACAGGAACTGAAGGGGACAGGCCAAACTATAAAAGGGGGGACTACACAGGTATGAGAAACTTCCTGCAGGAGGTTCAGTGGGACAGAGAAATGGTAGGAAAATCAGTAAACGAGATGATGGAATATGTGGCAACAAAGTGCAAGGAGGCAGAGGAAAGTTTTGTTCCCAAGGGAAACGGAAATAATAGGAAGACCAAAACGAGTCCTTGGTTTACCCGAAGGTGTAGGGAGGCAAAAACTAAGTGCAACAGAGAATGGAAAAGGTACAGGAGGCATAGGACCCAGGAAAACAAGGAGATTAGTAAAAAGAGCCAGAAACGAGTATGCACAGATAAGGAGGGAGGCCCAGCGACAGTATGAAAACGACATAGCATCGAAAGTCAAATCTGACCCGAAACTGCTGTATAGCCACATTAGGAGGAAGACAACAGTCAAGGACCAGGTGATAAGGCTGAGGAAAGAAGGTGGAGAACTCACAAGAAACGATCAAGAGGTATGTGAGGAGCTCAATACGAGATTTAAGGAAGTATTTACAGTAGAGACAGGAAGGACTCTGGGGGGACAGACCAGATGGGGACACCAGCAAGGAATACACCAACAAGTGTTGGACGACATACATACAGATGAGGAGGAGGTGAAGAAACTGCTAAGGGACATCGATACCTCAAAGGCAATGGGACCAGACAACATCTCCCCGTGGGTCCTTAGAGAGGGAGCAGATATGTTGTGCGTGCCACCTACCACAATCTTCAACACATCCCTGGAAACTGGGCAACTACCTGAGGAATGGAAGACGGCAAATGTAGTTCCCATTTTTAAAAAAGGAGACAGAAAAGAGGCACTAAACTATAGACCTGTGTCATTGACGTGTATAGTATGCAAAATTATGGAGAAGATTATCAGGAGGAGAGTGGTGGAGCACCTGGAACGGAACAGGAGTATAAATGCCAACCAGCACGGATTCACGGAAGGCAAATCCTGTGTCACAAACCTTCTGGAGTTTTATGATAAAATAACAGAAGTAAGACAAGAGAGAGAGGGGTGGGTTGATTGCATCTTCTTGGACTGCAAGAAGGCCTTTGACACAGTTCCTCACAAGAGATTAGTGCAGAAGCTAGAGCATCAGGCGCATATAACAGGAAGGGCACTGCAATGGATCAGAGAATACCTGACAGGGAGGCAACAACGAGTCATGGTACGTAATGATGTATCACAGTGGGCACCTGTGACGAGCGGGGTCCCACAGGGGTCGTCCTAGGACCAGTGCTATTTTTGGTATATGTGAACGACATGACGGAAGGGTTAGACTCAGAAGTGTCCCTGTTTGCAGATGATGTGAAGTTAATGAGGAGAATTAAATCTGATGAGGACCAGGCAGGACTTCAAGGAGACCTGGACAGACTGGACACCTGGTCCAGCAAATGGCTTCTCGAATTTAATCCTGCCAAATGCAAAGTCATGAAGATGGGGGAGGGGCACAGAAGACCACAGACAGAGTATAGGCTAGGTGGCCAAAGACTGCAAACCTCACTCAAGGAGAAAGATCTTGGGGTGAGTATAACACCGAGCATGTCTCCGGAAGCACACATCAATCAGATAACTGCTGCAGCATATGGGCGCCTGGCAAACCTGAGAACAGCATTCCGATACCTTAGTAAGGAATCATTCAAGACACTGTACACCGTGTATGTCAGGCCCATACTGGAGTATGCAGCACCTGTTTGGAACCCGCACTTGATAAAGCACGTCAAGAAACTAGAGAAAGTACAAAGGTTTGCGACAAGGTTAGTTCCAGAGCTAAGGGGAATGTCCTATGAAGAAAGATTAAGGGAAATCGGCCTGACCACACTGGAGGACAGGAGGGTCAGGGGAGACATGATAACGACATATAAAATACTGCGTGGAATAGACAAGGTGGACAAAGACAGGATGTTCCAGGGAGGGGACACAGAAACAAGAGGCCACAATTGGAAGTTGAAGACACAAATGAGTCAGAGAGATAGTAGGAAGTATTTCTTCAGTCATAGAGTTGTAAGGCAGTGGAATAGCCTAGAAAATGACGTAGTGGAGGCAGGAACCATACACAGTTTTAAGACGAGGTTTGATAAAGCTCATGGAGCGGGGAGAGAGAGGGCCTAGTAGCAACCGGTGAAGAGGCGGGGCCAGGAGCTAGGACTCGACCCCTGCAACCACAAATAGGTGAGTACAAATAGGTGAGTACACACATACACACACACACACACACACACACACACACACAAACACACACATCTCAGATGATGTGAAGTTAATGAGGAGAATTAAATCGGATGAGGATCAGGCAGGACTTTAAAGAGAACTGGACAGACTAGACACCTGGTCCAGCAACTGGCTTCTCGAATTTAACCCAGCCAAATGCAAAGTCATGAAGATCGGGGAAGGGCACAGAAGACCGCAGACTGCAAACCTCGCTCACGGAGAAAGATCTTGGGGTGAGTATAACACCGAGCATGTCTCCGGAAGCACACATCAACCAGATAACTGCTGCAGGATATGGGCGCCTGGCAAACCTGAGAACAGCGTTCCGATACCTTAGTAAGGAATCGTTCAAGACACTGTACACCGAGTACGTCAGGCCCATACTGGAGTATGCAGCACCTGTCTTGAACCCGCACTTGATCAAGCACGTCAAGAAATTAGAGAAAGTGCTAAGATTTGCCACAAGGTTAGTTCCAGAGCTAAGGGGAATGTCCTATGAAGAAAGGTTAAAGAAAATCGGCCTGACGACACGGGAGGACAGGAGGGTCAGGGGAGACATGATAACGACATATAAAATACTGCGCGGAATAGACAAGGTGGACAAAGACAGGATGTTCCAGGGAGGGGACACAGAAACAAGAGGTCACAATTGGATGTTGAAGACTCAGATGAGTCAAAGGGATGTTAGGAAGTATTTCTTCAGTCATAGAGTTGTCAGGAAGTGGAATAGCCTAGAAATTGGAGTAGTGGAAGCGGGAAACATACAAAATTTTTAAGTCGAGGTATGATAAAGCTCATGAAGCATGGTGAGAGAGGACCCAGTAGCAACCAGTGAAGAGGCTGGGCCAGGAGCTAAGACTCGACCCCTGCAACCACAAATAGGTGAGTACAAATAGGTGAGCACACACACATGCACACACACACATACACATACACACATACACACACACACACACACACACACACACACACACACACACACACACACACACACACACACACACACACACACACACACACACACACACACACGCTGATGGAATAACGAATAAGTGGGAGGAGTGGCACGAAAGAATCAGAGGCATCATCAGACATTCACAGAAACCAAGCTCACATTAATGATACCAGATGCTATCTTTACAACGGTATATCAGATCCTGAGGAAAGACAGAGGGAACTGAGGGGCGGGTGGAGGAGTGGCACTGATCATCAAAAACCAATGGGATTTTGATGAGCTGGAAAGAGAAGACAGAGGAGAAGCAAGAGACTACATAATAGGAACATTTCAGTCTGGATGTATAACCCACCACAGAACAGCAGGGGGGCCAAGGGAAGAGCATGATGAGAGTAACAGAGCGATCGTTGACAGTCTGGCTGAAGTTGCCAGAATGGCTCATGCGAGCAGGGCAAAGCTGCTGATTGTGGGTGACTTCAGTCACAAGAAAATTGAGCCACATGGGGGCCGGATGAGGATGAACCATCAAGATTGGAACTAGTATTCACCTTAAGTAGTGCAGATATTGAGGACATCACATCTGAAAGACCCCTCTGGGCCAGTGACCATGTGGTTCTGAGCTTCGAATTCATAGTAGATTTACAAGTGGAGAGGGAAGCAGGAAGGGCAGGACGAATGAAGCCAAACTACAAGAGAGGGGACTACACAGGCATGAAGAATTTCCTGCACGGGGTTCAGTGGGTCAGAGAACTGGCAGGGAAGTCAATAAGTGAGATGATGGAATATGTAACAACAATATGCAAGGAAGCTGGGGAGAGATTTGTTCCTAAGGGTAACCGAAATAACAAGAAAGCGGGATGATCTCTTGGTTCACCCAAAGGTGTAGAGAGGCCAAAACCAAGTGTGTTAGAGAATGGAAGAAATATAGAAGGCAAAGGACCCAGGAGAATAAGGAGAGCATTCGTGGAGCCAGAAATGAATATGCACATGAAAGAAGGGAGGCCCAACGACAATGCGAAAATGACATAGACATAGGAGCTTAATTTATCAACTAAATCAATGTTGTTTTTAACATTAAAGTTAGAAATTTTGCCAACAATAGGGCTCAAAATGTCAACAAGCCATTTGGATAATTTATATGAAACTGATCCTATGGAGCTAATAATTGGTCTGACTGGATTCCCTGGTTTGTGTTTTTATTAGTCCATACATGTAAGGTAAAGATGGATTAGTGGAAGTAAATTGTTTGATTAATTCATCTTTGCCTTTCAGTAGAAGTTTTATTGTTTTATTGAAGTTGAAATTAATATTAGTAAAGGAATGGTACATAGCTCTATGTTAAAACCAAACATTCCCAATTGCCCTCAAAGATTCTTTAAGTCCTATGATACACTTAATAACAATAAAAATTTGCGCCTTACTAAAGCAGATAAAATAAATGCAATAGTAATTATGAAAGAAAATGATTACCAAGAAAAAAATAATAATCTAATCTTAGATGATACTGAAACCTATTCAAAACTTAGAAAAAATCCCCTAGAAACCGTTAACAGCAATTTCAATAAAACAATAAAACTTCTACTGAAAGGCAAAGATGAATTAGTCAAATAATTTACTTCCACTAATCCATCTTTACCTTACATGTATGGACTAATAAAAACACACAAACCAGGGAATCCAGTCAGACCAATTATTAGCTCCATAAGAACAGTTTCATATAAATTATCCAAATGGCTTGTTGACATTTTGAGCCTTATTGTTGGCAAAATTTCTAACTTTAATGTTAAAAACAACATAAATTTAGTTGATAAATTAAGCTCCTTGACTGACTTAAATGATTTTAACATGGTTAGTTTTGATGTTACTTCCTTGTTTACGAAAGTTCCTGTTGATGATTTATTAAGTTTCTTATCTGAAGAACTAGTTAATTATAATTTACCATTGCCAGTTCCTACTATTATTAAACTTATTAAACTTTGCACTGTTGATGCAAAATTTGTATTTAATGATATTTTTTTACACTCAGAAGTTTGGTATGGCAATGGGAAATCCTCTTTCACCTGTTCTTAGTAACCTATACATGGAATTTTTTGAAACAAGGCTGCTTAATACAATCCTCCCTAATAGAGCTAAATGGTTCAGATATGCTGATGATATTTTGTGTCTTATGCCCAAGAATGCAGATATACACCATTTCCTTGGCAAATTAAATAGCTTAGCCCATTCTATAAACTTTACTGTTGAGTTTGAAGAAAATAACTCATTGCCTTTTCTAGATGTTTTAATTATTAAGGGTAATAATGAATTCAAATTTAAAATTTACAGAAAACCTACAAATAATCGATATCGTTATCTGCAGTGCACAACAAAAATTATTATCTCTATGATATAGAAGTCGTCCATCAGTCTCGTTCTGCTGACAAAAGAGATTTTGTCAGCCACTCCCACAACCTGCCTAGTTCGTTTCATTGTTAATATCTCCTATTCTGCTGTTTTATGCAGTAATGTCTTGTTTTACTATACATAAGTCATGGTTTTCACAACAAAGCACTTATTTTGTTTTAGTTATTCTTGTCTGTTTACAAGAGAAAAGATATAATGAAAGGAAGATATAATTATACATTCGAGAGATTTCTGTATAATGTTTCAGGTAAATAAAACTGAGGTCACTAGCAATTTAGTAGCGATTTTCAAAGTAAGATGTAAAGATATGCATAAAAATAAGACGAAACTCTTGTGAACACTCGTTAGAAACACTGAATTATCATACATAATAAATAAATAATTTAATAAGACTTTCTCGCTTAGTAATTATTTAACAGCTACGTTTCTTTCACCATTTCTTTGCAAACATAAACAACAATGACCATCACAAACATGAAACAAAAATTCTTTTGGTAAAAAATAGTCTTTTTATTTAGGAGACCAGATCCTGGGACAAAGAGTTATGGTCAACAGAAACCTGAAGCCAAGACAACGGTGCCTAAATGTGTGCAATAAATTTATCAGATTACTTGGATTTATAGTAAAAGTTAAGTAATAGGAGATCAAAAGTTACTTTACAGCTCTATACATTACTAGTAAGATCTCACATAGAGTATGATAGATTAGACACATGTGTAACACACACACACACACACACACACACAAATAACCCGCACATAAAAGACAGAAGCTTACGACGACGTTTCGGTCCGACTTGGACCATTTCACGCACCTTTCACGCACCTCGGTGCGCTTGCTCTCCCTCTGTGGGTTTCTAGCTCTCTTGCAGTGCTCCCCTTCCTTTGTATTTGACTGGCTCGTCTTCCTTATTTCCCAGTTCTACCACTACCACTACTACTGCCTCTTCTTCTTCTACTACATCTACTGATGAAATTAGACACATGTGCGGCGTCTGGTTGTCTTTGTTGTGGACGTTTCGCCATCCAGTGGCTGGCTGGATGGCATCTGGCAAAGAGCAAGCCCAGACCAGCACACCCGAACACAGACCAAGAAACTGAGAGACTGGTGGAGATCTTCACCTCCAGGGGAGTCTCCACTCAGTACCCACAGAGCATCTGGAACATACAGGTGGATCTTCCACCACAACGCCAGAAAATGATACAAGCTGCACGTGAGCCTGAAGATGTGACTGATGAAGATTTCACGGACTTCAAACTCCGGCATTCCATTAAGAACGCAGGTGACACTGCCCCGGGCATCGATGGGGTTACTCACTCCATAACTGCACGAGCTGGGTGGAGTTGACAGGAGGCCATACTAGACGTCATAAACAATTCGTGGAGGGCTGGGTCATTCCCAGTGGCTTGGAAGAGAGCCAACATTTTACCAATCTTAAAACTTAAGGACCCAGGTAACATGAGACCTATACCGTTGACCAACTGCGTAGCCAAGACTGCTGAGAAGATGGTACTGAACCGCCTCCTGTGGAAACTTGGACCGCCGCATCATCACCAATTTGGCTTCGGCTTCAAAGGAGTGGATATGGCCAAGTGCATAACCACCCAACTAAGCCAGATTGTTGACAGCAACAACAAACCTAGTGTCGTCGTCTATCTTGACCTTGAGAAGGCATTTAAGGTAACCAGCAGCACAGCAATTCTAGCAATACTAGCTCACAAGGGATCAAAGAGCGCCTCCAAGCCTGGACAGAGTCCTGTCACAGGGACAGGTAGGCCTGTGTCAGCTTCCTGGAGCACCATTCTTCCTTTAAAACCTGGAAAACGGCACGCCATATGGAGGTATGCTCAGTTCTACCCTCTTCAACATCCTTATTGAATGGCTCGTGAATCTTCCCTTTCATAGTGGTACACACCTCCTCAGCTATGCTGATGATCTTGCACTTGTAGTGACTGGGGAAAGGCAATTTGGAGCGACAGGTCCAGAAACCATTGAACTTAATAACTCAGTCTTGTAAAGAATTATGACTCTTGAAATGACGTTCAAGGGACCAGACCCTGTGAACAGGCTACGTATTCAGGATATAGAACTTAAGTGGAAGGGTCTTACCCATATTTAGGCTTCTACATTGGAAAAAGACTTACCTTTCAGAAACAGGCCCAGTATGTCAGATCCCGTGCTCTAATCAGACTCAACGCCATGAAAGCCATGACGAGGCACCATGCAGGGACGAGCACAGAAGTACTTTGCTTGTAATGTATACAGTTGTGAGCTCGCTCACTGACTACGGTGCACCGGCGTTGGCTCATCTCTTTCCACAGAGCAGGCAAAGTGTGGAGGTCGTACAAAATCGGGCGATAAGAACTGTTTGGGGCCTCCCATCTGGACCAAAACAATATGCCTCAGAACTGAAGCTCGACTTCCTTTCCTGGCTGACAGAATCAGATACATTCTGCACTGGCAACAAGGCACCCAGCTGAAAAGACGGATATTGGTAACCATGACACTAGATGCAACTCTTTACACCGATTACTCCTGCAAGAGTACTTGAAAGAACCATTTCTCCTGGAGTTTACCTGTAGAGGGTTTCGGGGGGTCAACACCCCCGCGACTCGGTCTGAGACCAGGCCTCGTGGTGTAACAGGGTCTGATCAACCAGGCTGTTACTGCTGGCCGTAATCAAGATGACTTAAGAAATCGTAATGACACGATTGCAAATAAACCATACCCCCGGCCGGGATTGAACCCGCGGTCATAGAGTCTCAAAACTCCAGCCCGTCGCGCTAGCCACTAGACCAGCTAGCCACAAAAGATTCATCCAACTAGGTATATTTCTACACCATAGGAAAGTGGCTAGCGCGACGGGCTGGAGTTTTGAGACTCTATGACCGCGGGTTCAATCCCGGCCGGGGGTATGGCCGTAATCAAACTGACGTACGAACCACAGCCCGGTTGGTCAGGTACTGATTTTAGGTGCCTCTCCAGTGCCTTCTCGAAGACAGCCAGGGGTTTATTATGTATGCTGGGAGGCAGCTGAACAGTCTTGGGCCCCGGATACTTACTGTGTTGTCTCTCAGTGTACTCGTGGCGTCCCTGTTTTTCATTGGGGAAATGTTGCATCTCCTGCTGAGTCTTCTGCTTTCATAGGGAGCGATTTTCGAGTGCAAGTTTGGTATCAATCCCTCTTGTATTTTCCAGGCATATATTATCATGTATCTCCTTCGCCTGCGCTCCAGGGAATACAGATCAAGGGCCTTCAACCGTTCTCAGTAAATTAGGTGCCCTGTCGTACTTATGTGTGCCTTGACAGTTCTTTGTACACTTTCCAGGTCAGCAATTTCCCCTGCCTTGAATGGGGTAGTTAGTGTACAGCAGTATTCCAGCCTAGAGAGAACAAGCGATTTGAAGAGAATCATCATGGGCATGGCGTCCCTAGTTTTGAAGGTTCTCATTATCCAACCTATCATTTTCCTAGCAGATGTGGTAGATACAAGTAGTGGAAAATGCGGCTGAGCGCACCCTTCCGGAAAAGGCATGCGGCTGAGCGACTCCTTCCGGTTTAGGGGGTGCGGCTGAGCGACTCCTTCTGGTTTAGGGGTGCGGCTGAGCGACTCCTTCCGGTTTAGGCCTTCCATTGAGCGACTCCTTCCGGTTTAGGACCAGCGGCTGGAGGGTCCCCTTTTCACACCTAGGTGTTACTTCCGGTTTGACCTTGACCTCGCCCTCGAGACTACCTCTCCCTTGACCCCCCCAACCAACACCCCCCACCCACGACCCCCCTTCGCGACCCCCCGTCGCGCCGCACGCCCGCCCGCGTGCCCGCCCGCGCCATTCGCGACCCCCGCCCGCGCCTTCTGCTGCGCCTTCTGCAGCGTCGTCCGGATCGCCCCCGCGCCTCGAATTTTTTCCGATTTTTTTCGAATTTTTTTTGAATTTCATTTTCTTGTGCTCTCCATCTCCTCGAATCAAGTTTTTTTTGGATTCCCCCCCTATGGGGTTTTCGAAATTCTCCATCTCCTCGGATCAAGGTTTTTGGATTGTCCCTCCCCCACCCCCCAATCCCAAAAATTTCTCAATATTACCAAGTTTTTGGATTCCCCCCCTATGGGGTTTTCGAAATTTCTCCAATTCCTCGGATCAAGTTTTTGGATTCCCCCTATGGGGTTTTCGAAATTCTCCAATTCCTCGGATCAAGTTTTTGGAATCCCCCCTCTGGGGGTAAGCATGCTTACTACAGGTCTAAACATGTCAAATGACCTAAGAAGGGTGTTTACTCGGGCGGTCAGTGACGTCACGCGCACACAGGTTGAATCTTGTCGACCCTTTTAGTTCATTAAAGTTAATAAGGGGACATAGTAGTGACGTCACGCGCACACAGGTTGAAACTTGTCGATCCTTTTAGTTCATTAAAGTTAATAAGGGGATATAGTACCTACATCATAGGGAAAACATTTTCATCATCAGAAAGACACATTTCAGGATAACACTAATACACAATATTTTTTCATTATTTATTATACAACCATTTTCTGGTAATACATCACTCTATTCTCCTACGTTTAGATGGTGGAATATCAGGGTGTCCATAAGCCAAGGATTCATTAGTATTCAAATGATATCTTTTATCATCAAAGGCTGACAAACCTCTCTTATTAATTCTTACCGTACATATTTCACCTTTTACATTACTTATAGACTTACACGTGAATAATTCTCTATCTGCATTTGATAAAACATTCTTATATCTTGCATGTGTTAATAATGGCATAAATTGCGAAGGAATACCCTTGGCTCTGCTGACAGTATTTGATCTTCCAGCAATCTTGACAGTACACAAATAACCCGCACATAAAAGACAGAAGCTTACGACGACGTTTCGGTCCGACTTGGACCATTGACAAAGTCACACTAACAGGGGAGGAGCAGGACGGCTATATATAGGCAGGAAGAGGTGGAGGTAGTAGTAGTGGTAGTAGTAGTAGTAGTAGTAGTACAAGAATTGTATATAATACCGACAGGATGAAATGACACACGCACAACACCCGGGCATCCCCACCGTAGACGTTTCGCCATCCAGCCAGCCACTGGATGGCGAAACGTCCACAACAAAGACAACCAGACGCCGCACATGTGTCTAATTTCATCAGTAGATGTAGTAGAAGAAGAAGAGGTAGTAGTAGTGGTAGTGGTAGAAGTGGGAAATATTATTTGTGTATTACCTGGAGACGTGTATCGTTCCAGTCACGGTATTGTGCCTTTTTGTTATTTATTTAATCTTGACAGAATACATTTTAGCTTTCAGGGCTATCAACTCGCTAATATGGTTATCACACATTTCAGATTTCAATAACCCCAGCTCCCCTTTTCTACTATCATCATATAAGGGATGCTCAGGACTGAAATTTGAAAAATCCATATAACCTAACAATGGTTCACTTTTTAACTCGGTGTACAAATCTTTACATTTCAAGCTAAAAATATAGGAGTCAGTATCGGTATAAAGAAGTCTTACATCATCACCATAATGTTGTTTTAAAACTTTATACCAAAAATGATACAATTTCTTTTTAGCTATCTCAAGAATTTGAAAACCGAGATAAAGTGGTTGCTTAACTTCTAATATATCTTTATTGAATGTGCAAATTACTCTATCTTGATTTAAATGTGTGATATTTTTTAACAAAGGATCCTTACTCGCTCTAATAAATGCTTTCTCATTATTGATATATCTATATTTCTCAGCATACTTTGTAATATTCAACAATGATTTCCCATATATGGCGTTATTAATTAATTTGAAGGCTTTTGACTTGATAGGACATCTTGTAGCTGTTGTCTGTGCAATATTAGTTGATATGAAAGGTTCTAAAAATTTTGTCTGTGTATATTCATATATGGTATGAACCTTTTCCACCTCTAACGCAAGTTCCAGTAATAATTGTAACAATTCTAGACTGATCAGCGCAGCAGAAGGCGCGGGCGGGGGTCGCGAAGGGCGCGGGCGGGCGCGCGGGCGGGCGCGCGGCGCGACGGGGGGTCGCGAAGGGGGGTCGTGGGTGGGGGTGTTGGTTGGGGGGGTCAAGGGTGGACTCGAGGGCGAGGTCAAGGTCATTAGCACATAGGTGTGAAAAGGGGATACGTGTCCAGAAGGGTCATTATCATAGGGTCAAGGTCATTAGCACATAGGTGTGAAAACTCAAAAACTTGATTCGAGGAGATGGAGAGCACAAGAAAATGAAATTCAAAAAAAAATCGAAAAAAATCGGAAAAAAATTCGAGGCGCGGGGGCGATCCGGACGACGCTGCAGAAGGCGCAGCAGAAGCCGCGGGCGGGGGTCGCGAAGGGCTCGGGCGGGGGTCGCAAAGGGCGCGGGCGGGCGTGCGGGCGGGCGCGCGGCGCGATGGGGGGGTCGCGAAGGGGGGTCGTGGGCGGGGGTATTGGTTGGGGGATCAAGGGTGAGGTAGTCTCGAGGGCGAGGTCAAGGTCAAGGTCAAACCGGAAGTAACACCTAGGTGTGAAAAGGGGACCCTCCAGCCGCTGACCCTAAACCGGAAGGAGTCGCTCAGTGGAAGGCCTAAACCGGAAGGGTGCACTCAGTGGAAGGCCTAAACCGGAAGGGTGCGCTCAGTGGAAGGCCTAAACCGGAAGGAGTCGCTCAGCCGCATGCCTTTTCCGGAAGGGTGCGCTCAGCCGCATTTTCCACTACTGATACACTGTTGTGATCTTTGAAGGCGAGATCCTCTGACATTATCACTCGCAGGTCCTTCACATTACTTTTTCGCTCTATTGTATGGTTGTGTCGTATACCCTGATACAGTTTTAATTTCTTCAAGTTTTCCATATTTGAGCAGTTGAAAATTCTCTTCATTGAACTTCATATTGTTTTGAGTGGCACATTTGAAGATTTGGTTTAATTCTGCTTGGAGTCTTGCGGTGTCTTCGATGGAGGTCACTGTCATGGCAATCCAGGTGTCATCCGCAAAGGAAGCTTACATCTCTGTCTATGTCAGATATGAAGATGAGGAGCAAGATAGGAGCGAGCACTGTGCCTTGTGGAGCAGAGCTTTTCACAGTAGCTGCCTCAGAGTTTACTCTGTTTACTATTACTCTTTTTGTTCTGTTTGTCAGGAAGTTATAGGTTCATCTACCAACTTTTCCTGTTATTCCTTTATCACGTATTTTGTGTTATTACACCATGGTCACACTTGCCGAAAGCTTTTGCAGTCTGTATATACTACATCTGTATTTTGTTTATCCTCTACAACATCCAGGACCTTGTCATAGTGATTCAGTAGCTGGGACAGGCAGGAGCTACCTGCTCTAAACTCGTGTTGCCCTGGGTTGTGTAACTAATGGGTATCTAGGAGGTTGGCGATCTTGCTTCTTAGAACTCTTTCTAAGATTTTTATGATATGGGATGTTAGTTAGATAAAAGAGAGTGCAAAAATTATAGGGGGATAAGTCTGTTGAGTGTACCTGGTAAAGTGTATGGTAGAGTTATAATTGAAAGAATTAAGAGTAAGACGGAGAATAGGATAGCAGATGAACAAGGAGGCTTTAGGAAAGGTAGGGGGTGTGTGGACCAGGTGTTTACAGTGAAACATATAAGTGAACAGTATTTAGATAAGGCTAAAGAGGTCTTTGTGGCATTTATGGATTTGGAAAAGGCGTATGACAGGGTGGATAGGGGGGCAATGTGGCAGATGTTGCAAGTGTATGGTGTAGGAGGTAGGTTACTGAAAGCAGTGAAGAGTTTTTACGAGGATAGTGAGGCTCAAGTTAGAGTATGTAGGAAAGAGGGAAATTTTTTCCCAGTAAAAGTAGGCCTTAGACAAGGATGTGTGATGTCACCGTGGTTGTTTAATATATTTATAGATGGGGTTGTAAGAGAAGTAAATGCGAGGGTCTTGGCAAGAGGCGTGGAGTTAAAAGATAAAGAATCACACACAAAGTGGGAGTTGTCACAGCTGCTGTTTGCTGATGACACGATGCTCTTGGGAGATTCTGAAGAGAAGCTGCAGAGATTGGTGGATGAATTTGGTAGGGTGTGCAAAAGAAGAAAATTAAAGGTGAATACAGGAAAGAGTAAGGTTATGAGGATAACAAGAAGATTAGGTGATGAAAGATTGAATATCAGATTGGAGGGAGAGAGTATGGAGGAGGTGAACGTATTCAGATATTTGGGAGTGGACGTGTCAGCGGATGGGTCTATGAAAGATGAGGTGAATCATAGAATTGATGAGGGAAAAAGAGTGAGTGGTGCACTTAGGAGTCTGTGGAGACAAAGAACTTTGTCCTTGGAGGCAAAGAGGGGAATGTATGAGAGTATAGTTTTACCAACGCTCTTATATGGGTGTGAAGCGTGGGTGATGAATGTTGCAGTGAGGAGAAGGCTGGAGGCAGTGGAGATGTCATGTCTGAGGGCAATGTGTGGTGTGAATATAATGCAGAGAATTCGTAGTTTGGAAGTTAGGAGGAGGTGCGGGATTACCAAAACTGTTGTCCAGAGGGCTGAGGAAGGGTTGTTGAGGTGGTTCGGACATGTAGAGAGAATGGAGCGAAACAGAATGACTTCAAGAGTGTATCAGTCTGTAGTGGAAGGAAGGCGGGGTAGGGGTCGGCCTAGGAAGGGTTGGAGGGAGGGGGTAAAGGAGGTTTTGTGTGCGAGGGGCTTGGACTTCCAGCAGGCATGCGTGAGCGTGTTTGATAGGAGTGAATGGAGACAAATGGTTTTTAATACTTGACGTGCTGTTGGAGTGTGAGCAAAGTAACATTTATGAAGGGATTCAGGGAAACCGGCAGGCCGGACTTGAGTCCTGGAGATGGGAAGTACAGTGCCTGCACTCTGAAGGAGGGGTGTTAATGTTGCAGTTTAAAAACTGTAGTGTAAAGCACCCTTCTGGCAAGACAGTGATGGAGCGAATGATGGTGAAAGTTTTTCTTTTTCGGGCCACCCTGCCTTGGTGGGAATCGGCCAGTGTGATAATAATAATAAAAAATGTTAGTGCTATCGGTTTGTAGTTCTTTGCAATTGCTTTACTGCCACCTTTGTAGAATGGGGCTATATCTGTTGTTTGTAGTGAGTGTGGGATGACCCCTGTGTCCGTGCTCCCTCTCCATAGAGTGCTGAAGGCACGCAACAGAGGCTTCTTGCAATTGTTGATGAACACGGAGTTCCATGAGTCTGGGCCTGGGGCAGAGTGCATGGGCATGTCATTTATTGCCTTTTCAAAGTCTTGTGGTGTTAGGATAATATCCGGGATTTTTTGAGAAGACCAAATTCTGGGTCTCATTCATAAAGAATTCATTTGGATTGTCGACCCTTATACTGGGCAGCGGCGCGCTGAATACTGAGTCATATTGGGACTTTAGTTTCTCACTCATTTCTCGACTGTCATCAGTGTATGTCCCATCTTGCCTAAGCAGGGGCCCAATACTGGGTGTTGTTTTTCCCTTAGATTTAGCATAAGAGAAAAAGTATTTTTTTTTTTTGAGTTTTCTTTATGGCTTTTAGTTCTTCCTGCAGTTCTTGTCTCCTATAAGTTTCCTTCAGCTTAAGTTCGATATTTGCAATTTCATTAACCAGTGCCTCCCTTCGTATCTCAGCAGCTCTGTGACTCTTCGCCTTCGTCTGTATAGGGAGCGTATTTCTCTTTCTAGTTTACATCTTCTCTTTCTTTTTCTTAATGAAATGTGCCTTGAGCAGATCTCCAGCACCACAGAGTTTATATTTTCTAGACAAAGGTTCGGATCTGTGTTGTTTACGATATCATCCCAGCTTGTTTCATTTAGGACATAGTTGACTTGTTCCAATTGTATGTTTTTGTTATTGAAATTGAATTTTGTGAAGACACCCTCACGACTGATCACGTTTTGCTGGTCAGGAACCCTGTGCATACATGTCTGTACCTCTATTATATTGTGATCTGAGTGTATTGTCTTTGATACTGTTATATTACGTATCGGATCGTCGTTGTTAGTGAAGATGAGGTCCAGCGTATTTTCTAGTCTTGTAGGCTCTAATATTTGCTGGTTTAAGGTGAATTTGGTGCAGAGATTTGATAGCTCATGTGTGTGTGAATTTTCATCTGAGCTGCCTCCTGGGGTGATCTCTGCTAAAATATTATTTGCTACACTCCTCTATTTTAGGTGTCCCAAGTTGAAATTTCCTAGTAGCAAGATGTTTGGTGCATGAGTTGGAAGATTTTCCAGATAGCGTTCAATTTTCATAAGCTGCTCCCGGAAATGCTGAGAAGTTGTATCTGGAGGCCTATACACAACCACAATGACAAGGCTTTGGTTTTCAATCTTTACTGCCAAAACTTTAACTACATCATTTGTGGTGTTTAGTAGTTCTGAGCAAATGAGCGACTCTATGATGTACAAGCAAACCCCCCTTTGTTGCCTGTTTAGCCTGTCGCATCTGAATAGGTTATAACCTGGGTTCCATATTTCGTTGTCAAAATGATCCTTTGTGTGGGTCTCCGTGAATGCTGCAAACATTGCATTTGACTCCATGAGCAGTCCCTTTATGTGAGGGATTTTGTTGTTTGTTGACAGCTTTAGACCCTGTATGTTTGCAAAGACAAATGTCTTTATATTGGTGGAATTTAGGGGGGTTTATTTGCTGGCTCTAATATCTGTTGTTCTGGAGTGGAGGCCAATGATTGTGCCTCTGCTCCAGAAGTATTTTCAGTTGGTGGAAGATTGATGTAATTTCTTGACAGTTTTTTTCCCTCATGACCCTAAACAACCTCTTTCCCTGGAGAGGTTATGGGTCCCCTCCTTTATTTCCCATAGTCTGGCTGGTCTGTGTCTTCTTGTCCCCTTTAGATGATGAGCTTTTCAGTATGCGTTATAGCATTTTCTTTCATGGAGTGACGATTGACACATTTCGGGGTGTAATAGGTTACAGGAAGGGGAGTTGCACTCTCCTGCTGTCATGCGGGGGCAGCACTTTTTGGGATGGTCAAAGGTGCATGTCCCACCTGTTTTACCAGATATACCATACCTGCAGATAACCAAGGCATAAAATTTGCATAGATTGGAGTTCTGTTTGCTAGGATTTATTGCAGCTGCGTTCGCTGGTGGTGCATTTTTTCTGTTTCCCCTCTACCTACCGCCCCTGTATGGACATCAGTGCTTCCACAAGGTTTTTACTGGTAGTGTGTCAACACTATTCCATGAGGCATCATCCCCTTTTGTTCCATCTCCAGCAGTATCTCTATTTTGTACCTCTGCAAACTGAATAGCGTTGCCTTTACTTGTTTCATCACCAAGGCCAATATCTCCTTTTGGTTCACTGTCCTCCAGGACAACACTAGCACCCTCAAGAGCACTGTCTTCCAAGACAGCCCCGTCCAACCTACCCATTTTATTTTCCCATGCTGACATGTCTTCCAAGAAGGATCTTTTATTGGTGTTCTTGTCTTTTAATATAATGTAATTTTCTCATACAGGTGTATCTCGTTTGGTCAGACCCAAAAAAGTTCTCTGATTTTATATCAGAATAATAAATTATAAAGGAAGAAAATATAAAATTTTATTGATAATAAGCAAAAATATAATTATATAAAATTAAAAACAATCAAACAAGAAATGTTCCTAACTGAAGCAAATAATGAGAAAATAAAATAAATAAATTTCGTGAAACGAAGCTAATGTATACAGTGGACAGATGGTATTCCATTGTGCCGATGGTTGTGGGAAGTAGCTCTCAGGATTTAATTAAGGTATATGAACGAGAAACCGGACATGACTTGTATCAAGTTCAGCCCAAGACCGAGTACAGACGCCAATGTTTCACCTATGTAAACTTCTGAAGACAACAGATGATCAATTACTAAGGTGAAGTGACACACTGCTGTGTTCCCTTGAAGATGAGATGAAGTTCTTGATTTACAGTGGTACCCGGGTACTCGAACAATATGTCTCAACATGATGTGAATTTTCAGATTTTTTTTACTTATTTTTTAATTATTTCTGTGTATCATTCTAACATATAAAAATTACCATCTGCCATGGCTACAAAGTGGGAGGTGCTATTATTATTATTATTATTATTATTATTATTATTATTATTATTATTATTATTATTATTATTATTATTATTATTATTATTATTATTATAATCATGGGGGAGCGCTAAACCCGTAGGGATTATGCAGCTCTTTTTTTTGGGGGGGGGGGAAGGAAGGCATTCAGACTCATTTCAGGGAACTGGCACACAGATCCAATTCCCTAGAACAAGAGCTTCTCACCAGCGTCAAGGGACCTCCCTTGAGGGGTGGGAGGAGCTGTGAGAGAGAGGGTGGGACCAGTTGCAGAGCGCTTAGTGTATGCTGAGTTAGCAACCCGCGAAGTAAATGGTTCTCACGGCACTATAAAATATTGTATTACTATGCGATTATTAACGATAAAATTATCTACCCATCACAAATTACACGTAAGAAAAATAACAGTAAACATAATAAAAGACGTCCAAATTAAAAATAACTGTCAGATGACAGCAAGGAAATGAGTGAGCTACTCAAGTCGCATTATGACTCGGTTTTCAGTGAGCCGCTAACCAGACGAAGAGTGTCGAAGACCTATCACGCGCTTTTAACATCCTATGGAGAGGGAGCAATGACACAAGGGTCGTCCCACAGCTGCTAAAAACAACAGACATAACCCCACTCCACAAAGGGGGTAGTAGAACAATAGCAAAGAACTACAGATCGATAGCGCTAACGTCCCACATCATAAAAATCTTTGAAAGAGTTCTAAGAAGGAAGATCGCCACCCATCTAGATACCCATCAGTTACACAACCCAGGGCAGCATGGGTTTAGAGCAGGTCGCTCCTGTCTGTCCCAACTACTGGACCACTATGATAATGTCCTAGATGCTCTAGAAGATAAACAAAATGCATGTGTAATACACATAGACTTTGCTAAAGCTTTTGACAAGTGTGATCATGGTGTAATAGCGTACAAAATGTGTGATAAAGGAATAACAGGAAAAGTTGGCAGATGGATCTATAATTTCCTAACAAATAGAACACAAAGAATAATAGTCAACAGAGTAAAGTCCGAGGCAGCTACGGTGAAAAGCTCTGTTCCACAACGCACAGTACTCGCTCCCATCTTGTTCCTCATCCTCATACCTGACATACACAGAGATGTAAGCCACAGCGCCGTGTCTTCCTTTGCAGATGATACCCGAATTTGCATAACAGTGTCTTCCATTGAAGACACCGCAAGACTTCAGGCGGACATCAATCAATCTTTATTTCGGCCGCAGAAAACAATATGAAGTTCAATGATGAGAAATTTCCATTACTCTGATATGGAAAATGTGAGGAAATCAAAACTACAACGGAGCTTAAAACAAATTCCAACCACACAATAGAGCGAGAAACTAACGTAAAAGACCTGGGAGTAATCATGTCAGAAGATCTCACCTTTAAAGACCATAACATTGTATCAATTGCATCTGCTAGAAAAATGACAGGATGGGTAAAGAGAACCTTCAAAACTAGGGATGCCAAACCCATGATGACACTCTTCAGGTAGCTTGTTCTATCTAGGCTGGAATATTGCTGCACACTACCATCACCTTTCAAGTCAGGCGAAATTGCTGACCTAGAAAATGTACAGAGAACCTTCATGGCATGCATAACTGCGATAAAACGCCTAAATTACTGGGAACGCTTGAAGTTCCTCAACCTGTACTCCCTAGAAAGCAGGCAGGAGAGATACATGATCATATACACTTGGAAAATCCTACAGGGATTAATACCAAACTTGCACACGAAAATCACTCCTTATGAAAGCAAAAGACTCGGCAGACGATGCAACATCCCCCCCTGTGGAGAAATTTTCTCCAGGAGGGGGGTATCAGCCCCCTTCAGCCCCTTCAGCCCCTTCAGCCCTTTCAGCCCTGAGGGGCCAAGCCCTCTCAGAAGGGACGAGCGTCTTATTTACTGCTAGAGTGAGTAATTGATCACAGATGCTATGCCACGTAGTCAAGTGACCTCTGCTCCTTGCAGCGGTGTTGCAAAGTGTATTTTTATAAGAGACAGTACATCTCTTACTTAGCAGGACAATTAAGGAAAATCCTGCTCCCACTTTATTACCATAGTAAAAATAGTGTACATTGTTGTCTATGCTTAAGACAGGGAGAAACAAACATTCTGCTTTGCTTCATCGAGGAGGTGACAAGGATGCAAGGTACTAGGTCAGCGTTTTTTTTTTTTTTTTGTGCTAGGGCAGTGACGGCTTGGGGCGGTGTGGCATCGCCAGACTATCTTTGACTCTAGGGAGAGTGACACTGACGCCAGGATACTGATCTGTGCGTTAGTGTGAACAAAGTGTCTCAAACACAATAAATACTTAAGAGAAGTGTGATCAGCTTCTCTTGTGATACATTGTGAACAATAAAGACAAATCTTGTGGAACATAGTGTACCAGTGTGCGTTTCCTAGACAATGGAAAACGTGGACATCCAATGACACTTCAGCTTCTATCAAGTCACCGATACCTGTCGAAGGTGTTGAGAACACCATAGCTCACGTTACAAAGAGCAAGGTATGTTACGAATTTCTTGTAGATCGGGGGATTGCGCAATTCTTGAGTCACAAGGAGTTTGTAATCAACCTATAATCGGCAGTAAGGTGTGGACTTTTGAGTCCAAACAAGTAGGTATTTCGTCAGCCATCATCGAGTGAAATATGCTGACATAACACCCCCTAGGGGTAATTTATACTTACAAATTGTATCTCTTGACAGCCCAATGTTGTGATGGTTTCAACAGCTTCTAGACCTCGTCTGCAGGGGCGGCTGTGTAGACGATTTGCTGTCATTTATCAGCTAAGTGTTCATTATATAGTTATAATATAAACATAGCTGGTAAGGCCATAATCTTCAACAGAATTTGTGGCGCCCAGTTGAGCCTCGGTGGTCTGAGGTACAGGCTTCAAACTTGTAGCTGACTAACGTCAGAGTGGTTCAACTCCACCTACTGGGCGCCACAAATTCTGTTGAAGATTATGGCCTTACCAGCCATGTTTATATTATAACTATATAATGAACACTTAGCTGATAAATGACAGCAAATCGTCTACACAGCCGCCCCTGCAGACGAGGTCTAGAAGCTGTCGAAACCATCACAACAATGGGCTGTCAAGAGATACAATTTGTAAGTATAAATTACCCCTAGGGGGTGTTATGTCAGCATATTTCATTCGATGATGGCTGACGAAATACCTACTTGTTTGGACTCAAAAGTCCACACCTTACTGCCGATTATAGGTTGATTACAAACTCCTTGTGACTCAAGAATTGCGCAATCCCCCGATCTACAAGAAATTCGTAACTGTATTTTGGCATAGGGTTGTTTATTCAGTTTCTGTAGCACTGTTCTTCTTATGAAGGACCTTTGTGAGCCTTGATCAAATAGTGTTAGCACATTGGTTTTGTGTAATTTATTAGATAACTCAACTCGAGCTATCGGGAGAGCAGTTGCTTTAAACTTATCTCTCACATTTAATGCTGTTGCTTGTTGACTTCCTGATTCTGTGGAAGTATGCTGCTGTTCAGCAAAAGCATTTGGGCATAATCCCTGTATGATGCTTTACCCTTGCTTTTTTAAAAAAACACTTCTTCAGTGAGCATTTACCTCCCTTGTGTTCCCAAAAACACTTGATGCACCTTTCAGCTGATGAACACGTTGTTTACGTGCCTCCATTGATGTGTATTGAATACAATACTGTGCCCAATGTGTTCCATCACAAAGTACACATTTTGGAGTACGTTTATGTGTGACAGTTTGTTTACTGTCTGTTGTATTCACAGCTTGATAAATGCCTATATGGATTTCCATTATGGGTTTAGTGGGAGTAGGTATACTCCTTTTATACTAAAGTTGAGGTTTCTTACCCACTGGATTTGTGGATTTTTCATCTTGTTCGTGCTTGCATGCATGAAACTATTGTTTGTAAACCATTGCTAATTTCTTCCAAGTGAAATAGCGTTTATTGAACTTTAATTTTTTAATCGTTCATAGTTTGTGGGTGGACAACTTATCTTGTACATACCACGATAAACCAATCAATTGTCTTAGGTCTATTTAGCATCTAGAGATCTGAGACTATTGTCTAATGTAATTCTAATGCCTGTAAGTCTGAAAAACAATGTTTGGGGTGGCTTCAAGCATGATATTAAGACTGCATGTCTAACTCTAGCCTTGTCAGCATCGAAGTAATTGTCTGCTAAGACACGTAAGGCTATTTGATAATTGCCTTTAACCACCGGAAAGGGACTTAATCAGTTCATAGGGTTTTTCCCTTCACAAGACATTTAAGGTAATTGAACTTGGCAATCTCATCTATGTCAGTTCGTGAATTTACTATGGATTGAAAACCCACTAATGATTTCTTCATAATTATGACCTTGGAAAATGGGTAATGACAATGTAGGTAAGCTTGGTAATGGGACACTTGTTGTTGTTACAGGTGTAACAGGTGTTTGACCACTAGTTTACAGTAGGTCTCTGTGACAGAGTTTTGGGGCAGATAGCCTTTTACCCCTGTCCCCCCTTAATTGTTGATCACTAAATGTATCCAAAACATTTTTAATTTCATCCTCAGATGGATCGATTCAAGAAATTTATTTTCATAATGGGGAATAGTCTGAATTAATTATTTCCAGACGCTGTGTAAATAATCCAAACTTGACCTCAAGATCATCAAAATCTATGTTTGTATCCCTTTAGTTAAACCTATACAGACTGGAAATTAGATTTTCTAATTGTGTAATTTAGTCTGTAAAGACTGAAACTGAGTTTTCAAACAAGCCATTTTAAAGGTATACGAAAATTCTAGCACCACACTTAGAGTGTTTAAAAAACACTGTACTGCTATAAACACTGAGTTTTTGTTATGTTAAGTCAGCAATAATCGAGTCAGACACTACTGGGCCCACTAAGCTTTAAACCCCAGGGTCAATGACCATGAAGGGTACAGGGTACATGTGTCTGGTGTTTATGGCTTAGAGTTTGCTGTGTCAGCCTACCACGATGACTAAACATAAATAAACGAATTATACACTTCATTCACTATACACTAATAAATGTCACTGTATAACTGTAAAAACACACGTGAATATTACTTACACATATATAAATTTCACTGTTAATATATATTTGAAAGCTTAAACCCTTTAAAAATATAAGTTCCTTTAAAATAACAGGTAGATCTATAAGAAACAAACTTTAACACAATTGTCTCTTAATTTTGTCCTTTAAACATTATAAAACACTATGTGTATATATACACTCAGACAAAAAAACATCACTTGGGTTGCTGTTGTTTAATCAGCATTTTTCGAGATTGGAGCAGTGGTGCGGGTGCCATCCCCCGTCTTCTTGTTGGGTGAGTCACCCAGCTCCGTTTTCTTTTTGGGTTTAATGCTGGGTGAGCGTCCGTTTTCTTTTGGCTGCCCATTCTCTGTGATTTGAGTCTGGAGGGAGTCATTTATACTGATTTATATTGTAAAACACTAGTTTTACAGCTTTTTTCGAAGGACCTTGGCTCATAGGTTATTTGTACACTGTAGTACAACATATTTGGACCACAGTGTGGTCTTTATCCGGTTCGAGCACAACCAAATTCTGTTGAAGATTATGGCCTTACCAGCTATGTTTATATTATAACTATATAATGAACACTTAGCTGATAAATGACAGCAAATCGTCTACACAGCCGCCCCTGCAGACGAGGTCTAGAAGCTGTCGAAACCATCACAACATTGGGCTGTCAAGAGATACAATTTGTAAGTATAAATTACCCCTAGGGGGTGTTATGTCAGCATATTTCATTCGATGATGGCTGACGAAATACCTACTTGTTTGGACTCAAAAGTCCACACCTTACTGCCGATTATAGGTTGATTACAAACTCCTTGTGACTCAAGAATTGCGCAAATCCCCCGATCTACAAGAAATTTCGTAACATAACTTGCTCTTGTAACGTGAGCTATGGTGTTTCAACACCTTCGACAGGTATCAGTGACTTGATAGAAGCTGAAGTGTCCTTGGATGTCCACGTCTTCCATTGTCTAGGAAACGCACACTGGTACACTATGTTCCACAAGATTTGTCTTTATTGTTCACAATGTATCACAAGAGAAGCTGATCACACTTCTCTTAAGTGTTTATTGTGTTTGAGACACTTTGTTCACACTAACCCCAGATCAGTATCCTGGCGTCAGTGTCACTCTCCCTAGAGTCAAAGATAGTCTGGCGATGCCACACCGCCCCAAGCCGTCACTGCCCTAGCACAAAAAAAAAAAAACGCTGACCTAGTACCTTGCATCCTTGTCACCTCCTCAATGAAGCAAAGCAGAATGTTTGTTTCTTGCTGTCTTAAGCATAGACAACAATGTACACTATTTTTACTATGGTAATAAAGTGGGAGCAGGATTTTCCTTAATTGTCCTGCTAAGTAAGAGATGTACTGTCTCTTATAAAAATACACTTTGCAACACCGCTGCAAGGAGCAGAGGTCACTTGACTACGTGGCATAGCATCTGTGATCAATTACTCACTCTAGCAGTAAACAAGACGCTCGTCCCTTCTGAGAAGGCTTGGCCCCTCAGGGCTGAAAGGGCTGAAGGGGCTGAAAGGGCTGAAGGGGGCTGATACCCCCCTCCTGGAGAAAATTTCTCCACATCCCCAGTGAAAAGCAGGGGTGCCACTAGTACGATAAGAGACAACACAGTAAGTGTCAGGGGCCCAAGACTTCAATTGCCTCCCAGCATACATATGGGGGATTACCAATAGTCCCCTGGCTGTCTTAAAGCATGCACTGTACAGGCACCTAAAGTCAGTACCTGATCAGCCGGGCTGCGGTTCGTACGTTGGTTTGCGTGCTGCCAACAGTAACAGCCTGGTTGATCAGACCCTGATCTACCATGAAAGGGCAATGAGCCTCGAAACCCTCTCCAGGTAAACTCCAGGTAATATGTAGCACTTGGTCAGCGAACAGAAATACTTGATATGAGCCCACGTGTTCCTCTGATCACTAACACTAGAGAAAACGAAGTTTACGAGAGGGGTAACACTGATATCTTATGGAAGACTCAAAAATAGCACGATTTTCTCCTTTTCTTTATCTTTTTTTTTCAAGTAACCAATTATGTGTGCGTCCCCTCGAATATCTTGAAAGTAAGATATTGACCTATTTCTTGGAAGTGAGCCATTAATAATGAGCGGATTGAATTCATTTTCACAATGAACATAAAACAATAGCTGTTGCAGTATCGAGAGACCTAACCTTTGACATACCTCAAATATTTTATGATTTGTGGGGGAGTAAAAGGCAGATATTTTGCTAAATGTCAAAAACTTACGAAATTTATTTTTGGGTGGAATGAAGATAAGATAAATTGCAATATAGCTGTCCTCATAATATTGGATTAGCATTGTTTTATGAGTGCAGAGTGTATTTTTGGGGGGTCTGAAACAGATTAACCTAATTTACATTATTCCTTATGAGAAAAATTCCTTCAGTACTCGAACAGATCGGCACTAGAACAGTCTTCTGGGACGAATTAAGTTCAAGTACCGAGGTACTACTGTATCGCCTAGATCAAAACTGCCCGTCTAAACTTATTAGTGTCGGTGATCCAATCCGATCAACACGACTAGAAAACAAATTAAATTATTGTAAACAAATCTAAAATATAATTAGTTGGGTTAGGCTAAAATAAATTGTTCTTGTTATAATAAGGTTAGGTAAGTTTTCTAAGATTCTTTTGGAGCAAAATTAAAAATTTTACATTAACATTAATGAAAAAAATATATCTTTAAACGTAAAAGAGAAAATTTTAGAAAGGACTTAATTTTAAATGAGTTCTTGCTAATTGACCAGTTTTACATATTCGGCACGGCATATATATATATATATAATATATATATATATATATATAATATTATATATATATATATATATATATATATATATATATATATATGTATATATATGTATGTATGTATATTTAAATACACACACACATACATATAAAGAAAGGCTATAACAATTATAAGTTACAATTGGTAAGAGTCTCAGCGAAGGTCAAGAAATCAGAAATAAGCATAACCCACCGTACTCACTGCACTTAATTCTCTGATTGCAGATGGTGTACTGAGTGATCCTATTCGCTCATGACATTCCATAAATTATATGATACTGATTTAAAATATGAACAAAAAACAAAAACAGTAAAAGGAAGACTGGAAATTTTGGTCTCGACCTGGTGAGAGTGAGGACACCAGCGGTCGACTCCAACGCCTGACTGTGGGTCTTCCTTGTTAATAAATGTATCAATTTACACCTCTTACGTTCCTCAGTTAAACTAATAAATTTTAATTACATGTTGTTTAAGTGTTCTTAATTTAATTAGACTTTGTTATTGTAGGGAATTTGTGGGTATTAAATGCTATCTAGAAAGTTGACGCAGTTAGGATTCTACAATTATCTCTGACCGCCCTCTACTCCTTCCTGCCACACTACCAATGATGATGCACCAGAAGGATCTTTCCCATCCTTCACTACATCCTGCCACACTACCAGGGGTAATATGCAAGAAGGAGCTGTGCCCAGTCTCTTCTTCTTGCCATACTGCCAAAGATGGGATACCAGCAGCATCTCTCCCAGCCTCCACAAGAGTAGAGAGTGACGAAAAGCGGAAGTCGATTTTAGGCATCTACTGCTGTGATGAATTAGACACATGTGCAACATTTGCAATTTGGTTGAAGATCAATTATAATTGATCTTTAGTTATTCTACTCCATGTTGAACTGAGGAAGCCGCTGGTTGACGAAACGCTTCCACAATAAATCTACCCAAGTGTTGCACAAGGTTAGATTATGTGTACTGTCATGCTTTAATATATTTAATATTTCAACAGAGACCCAACATTGTTTTAAGTTTACTTTGCATAAAAAAACGTTTTTGGTTAATTTGAGTTTTATACATTACATCGATTTCTAAGTTTCGCCAGGTTACTGAATAAGGTTTTAAGTTTGGGGGTCAATATTTCATTTTTTCTGATCACTATCTTTTCGATGTCTCTGTAGAGAGAGCATCGTTAGCGAATATTTTTGTTAGTGGATCTTGGTTTGACAAGGACCTACCAAGTATGAGCCAGTGGGCATACTGCAGTGTTCCTCCATTCTTATGTTCTTAAAAATTTACAATGTCTTCACGCAGCATTTCCTTGAACATATTTTCAGTGTAACTGCCCATTATCTCCAGACAGTGGTTTATATTCTTGTTACTCTCACTATCAACAATATTCTTGACTTATTTGGTTCTAGTTATAACGTTCGTCTTTAATATTTTCTATCCAAACTGCAAACTGCAGTCATTAGTGAGGAAGAAACCACAGCGAGGGAATAGTAAAACTCACTACCTGGGCAATTGCGTGAGTCAGTAGTGAGGAGGAGACGAAGAACAGAGCGAAACGTTGACCATTGTCAATAAAAGATTGCTCTGCAGCGTGTACCGTCTCTTGGAAATTTAATTTGGCTGAAACACTCTTGAGCAACGTTATTTGTGAATGTAAGTTCAAGGGAGTTTTCCACCATGGTCGGCTATGTTACTTGCTAACTTACATAAATTTGTCATCACGAGTGCCTGATTACATTTACATTACTTTGCGCGAAAATGTAACATTTCATTGTATTAATTAGTATTACTGTAACTGAAGAGGAAGCGGCAGAAATAACGGCTGACATGTTAATTAATCAGGACGAATTTGATAATTATAGAGAGTTGTTATACCAGAAGCCGACCTAAAAAGTCTTGGATTTCCCTAAAGATAATTGATGAGGGAGGTGATCTACACACACATCAAAACACTCTCCAGAACTGGGAAAAATAACTTAACCATTTTCCCAAACTTCGTAGTAAGTTTCTTTTTCCAGTGTGCGAGGAATTTGTGTATTGTTCCAGTCACTGAATTGTGTCTTTATGTTCTTTCTTGATGGGGTACTTTGATATTTAATTTTCTCGAGAATGGTGTTTGTCACCATATATAAATGTTTAGAAAACTCTAATAATCAAATCAATAATTACGGATGCTCACAATCTAAGAAAAATCCACCAAAACAAAATAATCAGATTTTACCAAACTCATCACATTTTTTTCTGATGCTGGATGACCTCATTCACACGACATCCCGTAAACTGTGACACTGATTTATTAAAAAATCTGTAAAAGGAAGATTTACCCTTAAATTGGGCTGGACCTGTCAAGAGTAACACCACCACCAGTCGATCCCACAGTCTGGCTGCGGATTTTCCTGATATATGTCAACCCTTATTTAAATCACCTTCCAAGTTCTGAGGATAAATTTACAAGGAAAAACGTAATATAATTTTACATTTAAAGTCCAATTGTTTTACACACACTGTATCAGCTTGAACATTTGTATGTGCCTTTTAACAGACGTTCTTACTATCCATTACCGTTTGGGAGTTATCGCAAAGGTATCACAGGATGTATACAGGCTATCTGCTGAGAGGGGATACCTACGTTCTAGCTACCTGTGCACCTCCCACCCCGGGGGCGGTGGAAAGGTATTTACTCATTTGTGCTGACAAACATTCACGAATATTTAATAGGAAAAGCAGAAGAAGAGTTTAAGCTACTGCTAGACTTAACACTATGTCTGACTTTTATGGGTTATCTACACATATGCTGTGTGTACCTGAATAAATTTACTTAACATTATTGTTGTTATCATTACTACTAGTACTACCATCATCATTACTACTATTATCATTACTACTACTACTACTATTATCATTACTACTACTACTACTATTATCATTACTACTACTTCATTACTACTATTACTACTGCTACAATTATGATTATCATTACTGCTACCATTATGATTATCATTACGACTACCACTACTATTATCATTACTACTACTATCATTACTACTATTATTATCATTACTACTACTACTTTTATCATTACTACTACAATCGTTACTACTATTATTAGCATTACTACTACTACTATTATCATTACTGCTACTATTATAATGAACATTACTGCTACTACTACTACTACTATTATCATTACTGCTACTATTATAATGAACATTACTGCTACTATTACTACTAATGTTATCAATCTGTCTGGTCATATCCACCTGGAATCGCACAGCTTCCCAACGATTTCTATATAAAAATTCTCTCCAAATCTTGCGTCCGCATTCATCATGTTTAGTTAATTGTTTTGTAGAGGAAACTGTCATAACTGGTAACACCTTACTGACGCTCATGCAGGTGTTACATAACTGGTGACACCTTACTGACACTCATTCAGGTGTTACATAACTGGTAACACCTTACTGACACTCATTCAGGTGTTACATAACTGGTGACACCTTACTGACACTCATTCAGGTGTTACATAACTGGTGACACCTTACTGACACTTCATTCAGGTGTTACATAAACTGGTGACACCTTACTGACACTCATTCAGGTGTTACATAACTGGTAACACCTTACTGACACTCATTCAGGTGTTACATAACTGGTGACACCTTACTGACACTCATTCAGGTGTTACATAACTGGTAACACCTTACTGACACTCATTCAGGTGTTACATAACTGGTGACACCTTACTGACACTCTTTCAGGTGTTACATAACTGGTAACACTTTACTGACACTCACTCAGGTGTTACATCACTGGTAACACCTTACTGACACTCTTTCAGGTGTTACATAACTGGTAGCACTTTACTGACACTCAATCAGGTGTTACATAACTGGTAACACCTTACTGACACTCTTTCAGGTGTTACATAACTGGTAACACCTTACTGACACTCATTCAGGTGTTACATAACTGGTGACACCTTACTGACACTCATTCAGGTGTTACATAACTGGTAACACCTTACTGACACTCATTCAGGTGTTACATAACTGGTGACACCTTACTGGCGCTCACTCAGGTGTTACATAACTGGTGACACCTTACTGACGCTCACTCAGGTGTTACATAACTGGTGACACCTTACTGGCGCTCACTCAGGTGTTACATCACTGGTAACACCTTACTGACACTCTTTCAGGTGTTACATAACTGGTAACACTTTACTGACACTCACTAAGGTGTTACATCACTGGTAACACCTTACTGACACTCTTTCAGGTGTTACATCACTGGTAACACCTTACTGACACTCTTTCAGGTGTTACATAACTGGTAGCACTTTACTGACACTCAATCAGGTGTTACATAACTGGTAACATCTTACTGACACTCTTTCAGGTGTTACATAACTGGTAACACTTTACTGACACTCACTCAGGTGTTACATCACTGGTAACACCTTACTGACACTCTTTCAGGTGTTACATAACTGGTAGCACTTTACTGACACTCAATCAGGTGTTACATAACTGGTAACACCTTACTGACACTCTTTCAGGTGTTACATAACTGGTAACACCTTACTGACACTCACTCAGGTGTTACATTTGCAGTAATGGTTGTCAAAGAATTACTGAACTTTTGTTTACTGTCTAAACTAATCGTCTTTGTTATCGTATTATTTCGTACAGTTTGTCTAATAATTAGCTAACTGTAATTACTTATTCGACAGTAATTTTTTGTGTTGCTTCCTATTACTGTAATTAATGTTGTTAAACATTATAATACTTGTATAAGAATAGTATACAATACAGACACACTGAAGAATTACACACGACTCACGAAATCGTAATGGCACGATTGCAAATAAACCGCGGGTTCAATCCCGCCCGTTGTATGGTTTAAGAATTACACACGTGTGTAAAATCTGGGTATCTTAATTTGCTGGTCCTCACTTTATGGAATTCTATTGTAGTGATAAAGCCACTGCTTGGTGAAACGTCTACAAATTAAAGAAACCCAGATGTTGCACATGTATCTAATTCTTCATAATATTTGTTGTACTCTCAACTTTCTCCTGTAGCTCTCGACACTCTTCAAGTGTTCTGTTTATTACGAAATATTTTTAGATTATTCTTTTCATATTTTCTGCACTACTTCTTCGATTTTATTTGAATTATGAATCACTGCAACTTTTAAGAAAATTTTAACAACTGAAAAATAATTAAGTTAGAAGTTATTCATGAATGAGCAGAATAATATTCACTCACAACTTAAACATCACCTAAACATTAACGTTAAGTGTTATTTATAGCATAAACATTAGGACTAAAGAAATAACATTGTGTGCCACAACATTCAAGGTATTATACTTGCTAACATCTAAACATCTCAATACATTTCAACACAACATTAATTTTACATTTGACTAACATTTACCCATCAAAGACCTTTACATCATAACACAGTATCTTAGAGGAGCACTGACCAGTGTGCAGCAGCGACCATCTTAATTCTTTTCGTCAAAAGATCGAATATGCCCAGCTGCTTGTTTGTATTTTCTTCCCATAACATTTAAAGTGTGTGGGAGGGGGGGAAGGCTAATGTTTTATTATAGTCTACAGGAGGTGAGGGAAGTGAAAATGAGAATAGAGAGAAACTTGTTAAATTGTTTAATAATGATTTCTAGCTAAACGTTTTCTACCATAAGATAATTCATAAGAGTGTCTTCTTTACCTTACCCAGAAGAGTCTAAAACTAGTAACTTTTCGCACCATTCACAATGGATGTCTTAAAATAACGAAAACCAACGTTCTCCATCTGAATATTGAAAGATATAAAGTTCCCAAATTGCCGAACATTGAGGAAGCTGATTTTTTCTTCTTCCAGGTTTTCGATTTTATTTTGAAAACACAAACAAAATTTTAACAATAATGAGGTAGAGTGAATATATGAAAGTGTACAAACTTGTGTACATATGTGTGTGTGGCAGAGGGGGACGTATGTGTGTGTGTGTTTTGTGATTATATGCATATTAGTGTAAGAGGCAATGAGTGTGTTTCATACTTGTCTGTGTGTGTGTGCACGTACGTAGTTTTGTGCGTGTATGAATGATGGTGAATCCTCAAGCTGCGTTTGTGGAAATGCGCAAATAAGTATAAAAATAAGTCTGTGTGTGTGTGTGTGTGTGTGTGTGTGTGTGTGTGAGTGTGTAAGTAAGTTTACTTAGGTAGAGGTACACGTAAACACAGTTACACAAATTATCAAACATATTGACGTATGTGTAAATTTCTCAGGTAACTCAAAAAAAAAGTTAGATAAAGTGACTTATTTCCATTATGCGCGGCGCTTGTAACTAATCGTCTTGCAAATACATAAGATAAATAACCAAATAAAAATATGAATTTCAACACATATTTCAGTTCTCTTGGAGGTGGACACACATATTTACACACGACTACTCATCCGTACACAATAAAACATTCACAAACAAACTTAAGCTGCTGATTAAGTACAAATAAAATTATGTTTAATGTAGATGAATCATGTAACATAAATAGACTTCCCAAATTTTCACTGAGTGGCCAGGCCTTGGTGGTCGAACTGGACGGTAGCTTGGCTGCGTCTGGCTGACCCACGGTCTAGGCTGTCTTGGTGGGTGTAATCACAGGACGTAGATTTCTGCGTGTCCCCTCCTGTAATTCCACCCACCTGGACAGTCTCTACCGTAGACCAGCTAGACAAGACCTAGTTCTCATCTAGCTAGATCACTGAGGGTGGCTGAGCTGACTTCGGGATACATAACCTGGGGAAGGCTGAGACTGGAAGAAATCCTAAGGGAAGTGAAGAAGGGGAGACATCCGGGGGCCCACAGATGGACTCCTGGACACATGGACCTGGGAAAGGCGTGGATAGTTGAGGCATACCTTGGGGAAGTGGGGAAGGGAGACATCCGGGGGCCCACAGATGGACTCCTGGACACATGGACCTGGGAAAGGCGTGGATAGTTGAGGCATACCTTGGGGAAGTGGGGAAGGGAGACATCCGGGGGCCCACAGATGGACTCCTGGATACATGGACCTGGGAAAGGGGTGGATAGTTGAGGCATACCTTGGGGAAGTGGGGAAGGGAGACATCCGGGGGCCCACAGACGGACTCCTGGACACATGGACCTGGGAAAGGCGTGGATAGTTGAGGCATACCTTGGGGAAGTGGGGAAGGGAGACATCCGGGGGCACACAGATGGACTCCTGGACACATGGACCTGATGGACCTGGGAAAGGCGTGGATAGTTGAGGCATACCTTGGGGAAGTGGGGAAGGGAGACATTCGGAGGCCCACAGATGGACTCCTGGACACATGGACCTGGGAAAGGCGTGAATAGTTGAGGCATACCTTGGGGAAGTGGGGAAGGGAGACATCCGCGGGGCCCACAGATGGACTCCTGGACACATGGACCTGGGAAAGGCGTGAATAGTTGAGGCATACCTTGGGGAAGTGGGGAAGGGAGACATTCGGGGGCCCACAGATGGACTCCTGGACACATGGACCTGGGAAAGGCGTGAATAGTTGAGGCATACCTTGGGGAAGTGGGGAAGGGAGACATCCGGGGGCCCACAGATGGACTCCTGGACACATGGACCTGGGAAAGGCGTGAATAGTTGAGACATACCTTGGGGAAGTGGGGAAGGGAGACATCCGGGGGCCCACAGATGGACTCCTGGACACATGGACCTGGGAAAGGCGTGGATAGTTGAGGCAAACCTTGGGGAAGTGGGGAAGGGAGAATATATGAGGGGACACAGATGGACTCCTGGACACACGGACCTGGGAAAGGGCGTGGTAGTTGAGGCAAACCTTGGGGAAGTGGGGAAGGGAGAATATCTGAGGGGACACAGATGGACTCCTGGACACACGGACCTGGGAAAGACGTGGATAGTTGAGGCAAACCTTGGGGAAGTGGGGAAGGGAGAATATCTGAGGGGACACAGATGGACTCCTGGACACACGGACCTGGGAAAGACGTGGGTAGTTGAGGCAAACCTTGGGGAAGTGGGGAAGGGAGAATATCTGAGGGGACACAGATGGACTCCTGGACACACGGACCTGGGAAAGACGTGGGTAGTTGAGGCAAACCTTGGGGAAGTGGGGAAGGGAGAATATCTGAGGGGACACAGATGGACTCCTGGACACACGGACCTGGGAAAGACGTGGGTAGTTGAGGCAAACCTTGGGGAAGTGGGGAAGGGAGAATATCTGAGGGGACACAGATGGACTCCTGGACACACGGACCTGGGAAAGACGTGGGTAGTTGAGGCAAACCTTGGGGAAGTGGGGAAGGGAGAATATCTGAGGGGACACAGATGGACTCCTGGACACACGGACCTGGGAAAGACGTGGTAGTTGAGGCAAACCTTGGGGAAGTGGGGAAGGGAGAATATCTGAGGGGACACAGATGGACTCCTGGACACACGGACCTGGGAAAGACGTGGGTAGTTGAGGCAAACCTTGGGGAAGTGGGGAAGGGAGAATATCTGAGGGGACACAGATGGACTCCTGGACACACGGACCTGGGAAAGACGTGGATAGTTGAGGCAAACCTTGGGGAAGTGGGGAAGGGAGAATATCTGAGGGGACACAGATGGACTCCTGGACACACGGACCTGGGAAAGACGTGGATAGTTGAGGCAAACCTTGGGAAGTGGGGAAGGGAGAATATCTGAGGGGACACAGATGGACTCCTGGACACACGGACCTGGGAAAGACGTGGATAGTTGAGGCAAACCTTGGGAAAGTGGGGAAGGGAGAATATCTGAGGGGACACAGATGGACTCCTGGACACACGGACCTGGGAAAGACGTGGATAGTTGAGGCAAACCTTGGGGAAAGTGGGGAAGGGAGAATATCTGAGGGGACACGATGGACTCCTGGACACACGGACCTGGAAAGACGTGGTAGTTGAGGCAAAACCTTGGGAAAGTGGGGAAGGAGAATATCTGAGGGGACACAGATGGACTCCTGGACACACGGACCTGGAGAAAGACGTGTAATGTTTTTCATTTGGGGAAACTTTGTTACTTTTGGGAACGACCTTTACTTTTGGGAAAAAAATGTTACCTTTTGTTCCTTTTTTTTAAATAAACTTTGTTTTTGTTTAACTGTAGGGTAATTTAAATTTTTTTTTTGAAACCAATGTTCATTTTTTAAAAAGTACCATTTCACTTTTGGGGCTTTTTCCCTTTTTCACTGTTTGAACGTCCATGTTCACTTTGGGTTGCCCTTTTTGGGTAACGTGTTTTTTTTGTGAAAAATTTTGGGGAACTTTTCATTTTTTTAAACTGTTTTTTGGAACTGTACCTGTTTCACTTTTGTAAAATGGGGAACTGTAATTTCCCCTTTGTGAACTGTACCTTTTCACTTTTGTGAATGTTCCCCTTTGTTTTTAACGTAATGTTCACTTTTTTGAACTTCCCATGTTCCTTTGTGAACTGTCCATTTTACTGTTGTAATGACCAGTTCACTGTTGTGAATTAAGTTCATTTTGGGACCTTTTCCTTTTTTTTTTTTTTTTGGGTGTCCCGGGTATTTTGTTAATTTTTTTTTAAAAACTGTACCGTTCCTTTTTGGGAATTCCCTGTTCATTTGTGAATGCCTGTTACTTTTGTCTTTTAACTCCCCCAATGTAACCCTTTTTTTGGAACTGTCCCCGTTCCTTTGTGAACTGTCCTTTCCCTTTGGGAAATTTCCTGTTACTTTGTAATGTCCAGTTCACTTTTCGTCCATGTTTCACGTTGTGAATGTCCTGTTCATGTTGTAAGCCTTTCCTTGTAAGCCATTTTTTAAACCCCGGTAAACTTCCCTTTACTGTGTAACGTACCATTTCATTGGTGAATGTTGTTTTTAACTGTTGACTTTTATGTCCATTTTTTAAATGTTTTTATGTTGGGTAGGTTCATTTTTGGAACTGCCTTTCCTGTTGTGAATGTACCATGTTCACTGTTGTGAAACCCTTTTTTTAAGGTTTTAATTTGTCTGTAGTTGTTTGAAACTGTACCATTTTTTGTTTTTTCCCCCCTTTCCTTTGTGAAAAGGTTCACTGTTGAGAACTTTTAACTTAATTTCACTTTTGGAACTGTTTTCCTTTTTTAAACCCGTACTTTGTAAACTTTGGGTCCTGTTACTTGGAACTGTCCATTTCAATGTTTTGACTTTGAAACCCGGTTACTGTTTAAACTGTCCTTTTTTGTTTGCTGCCAGTTCACTGTTTGAACTTTTCCTTTTTACGGGTTTTCCTGTTCACTTTTGGGAACTTCCTGTTTTTTTCTGTTTACTGGTAATTCCGGTTTGGGGTCCCATGTTCCTTTTGGAGTCCCAAGTTAATGTTACCTGTCCAAATTTTTTCACTGTTGTAAAAAATTTTTTTTGGGGGTTTTCACTGTTTACCTTTTCAGGTTTGTAACCTGTATGCACTTTTTAAGTCATTTTTTTTCCCCCTGACCTGTTCCTTTTGGTTAAACCATTTTGTTAGGTTTGAACTGTCCATGTTCACTTTTAACTGTACCATTTCCCTGGGGGCCCTTTTCCTTTTGTACCTGTTATTTTTTCCCATGTTCCTGTTGTGAACCCTGTTTTCATGTTGTAACTGTCCATTTCACTGTTGGGAACTGGTTCATTTGGGAAAACCCCCCGTTCACTGTTGGAATGTCATTTTACTGTTGTGAACGGGTTTTTTTGTGAACCCCCCCGTTCCTTTTTGGGGAAATTCCAGTTCAGGGGGGAAACTGTCCATGTTCATTTGTAACTGTCCATTTTCATTTTGTACTTCCCATTTCATGTTTAAAACCCCTTTTCCTGTTGTAACTTACCATGTTCCTTTGTTTGTAACCATTTTCCCTTTGTGCTGACCTGTTTTTTTTTGTAACCCCCAATGTTCACTGTTGTGAACTTCCCATTTTCACTGTTGGAACCCATGTTCATTTTGTGAACTGTACCATGTTCACTTTTAATTACCATTTCATGTTGTAAGTCCCATTTTCAGGGTTTAAATTACCTTTCCTTTTGAAACTGTCCTTTTCTGTTGTGAACTGTCCATTTCACTTTTGGGAACCCCTGTTACTGTTGTAACTTTTCCATTTCTTTTTTTCCCCCCATTTCATTTTAAAAAAACCCCTGTTCCTGTTTGAACTGCCATGTTCCTGTTGTGAACTGCCCATGTTTTTTGCCCCCCCTTTGTTTTTTTTAACACCTGTTCATGTTGTAAACCCCTTTCATTTTTCCCCGTTTTTTGAATGTCCATGTTCCTGTTGTAACTTCCATGTTCACTTTGTTAATTTCCATTTTCACTTTTTGTCCGTACCTGTTCACTGTTGTAAATGTACCAGTTCACTGTTTACTGACCTTTCACTGTTTTTACCATTTTCCCCTTTTAACTGTACCTTTTTCACTTTTGTGAATGTCCATGTTCATTTTGGGAATGTCCCTTTTCATTTTTTGGAAATGTCCAGTTCACTGTTTTAAATTTACCATTTCCGTTTGGCCCTTCCAGTTTTGTTTTTTCATTTGAAACTTTTTTTTTGTTTAACCCTTTCATGTTGTAAAAGTCCTGTTCACTGTTTGAACTGTCCTTTCCCTTTTTTTTGGGTACTTTTTTAAATTTTTTTGGAACTTCCATGTCACTTTGAACCCCTTTTCCTTTTGTTTTTGTAAACTTCCCAAAAACTGTACCATGTTTTTTTTGGAATGCCCATGTTCACGTTGTAAATGTCCCTTTCCTTTGGTTTCCCTGTACTGTTTGTTTTTTACTTTTTTGGTTCACTTTTTTGGGAAAATTTTCACTTTTTTTGGGGAATGTCATTTGGGTTTGAACGTCCATTTTTTGGGGGTTTCCATGTTCACTGTTGAAACCCCTGTTCACTGTTGTGAACTGTACCAGTTCAGTTTTTTCCATGTTCACTTTGGGAACTTACCGGTTCACTGTTTGAACCCTTTTTTTTTGGTTGTTACTGTTTGAACTGTACTGTTACTTGTAATTTTGTTTTTTGAAATTACCTTTTGGGTTTGGAACTGTACCAGTTTTTGGGAATGTACCTTTATGTTGTGAACTTCCCCTTTCACTGTTGGAACGTACATTTTCACTTTTTTTGAACTGTACCTTTCATGTTGTAACTGAATTTTATTGGGGAACTTTACCTGTTCCTGTTGTAAAAATTTTTTTTCCCCTTTTTTTGGGGAAAACTGTACCTGTTTTTTTGTAAACTGTCCCTGTTCACTTTTTACCGTTTTCACTGTTGGAACTGTACCATTTTACGGTTGAATGAAATGTTCCTGTTGTGAATTTTTTCAGGGTTTTGAACGTCCTGTTCACTTTTGGGTTGCCCTTTTACTTTGTTTTTTTTTGTGAACTGTCCCGTTCACTTTTGTGACCTGTCCCCCGGGGTTTTCCGGGGAAACTTTTTTTGGGGAACTGTCCTTTCACTTTAACTGTACCTTTCACTGTTTGAACGTCCGGTTCACTTTGTGAATTACCAGTTACTTTTAAAAACTGTCCTGTTCACTTTTGTAACTTAATTTCCTGGGGAATGCATGTTTTAATTATGTTTTTTAAACCTGTTCACTGTTGTGAACTTAACCTGTTCATGTTGTGAACTTCTTTTCCTTTTGTGAACTGTCCATGTTACTTTTGGGGAAAAGTACCGTTTCCCTTTGAATTTCCTTTCCTTTTTAAACTGTACCATGTTTTTGATTTAAATTACCTGTTCAGTTGGGAACTGTACCTTTTCCCTTTTGTGAACTGTCCTGTTTTTTGGGGAAAAATTTCCTGTTGTGAATGAGGTTTTTTGTGAATTTCCATGTTCCTTTTTGGTAAAATTTCCGAGGGGAAACTGTAATTATTTTTGGGGGGGGTCCCTGTTCCTGTTTGGGATGTCCTTCCCTTTGGGGCGTACCTGTTTTTTTTTTAAAAAATTTCACTGTTGTAACTTTTCCGTTCACGGGCTGTAACCTTTTACGTTGTCAGTTTGTGCCCCGGCCCTTTGGGTACCATGTTCACTGTTTAATTTCCGTATGGTTTTTATTTCCCCAAACGTTTAATTTACCATTTTACTGTTTGGAAAACTTTTCCCTTGTTTTTTTTAAAACTGTTTCCATGTTTTTTTTACCTTTTTCCTTTGGGGCCCTTTTGTTTTGTCCCTTTCTTTTTGGGGGCCCTGCCTTTTTAATTTCCTGTTACGAAACCCTTTCCCCCCTTTTCATTTTAACTTATTTTTTTTGAATTAAAATTTCCCGTTTTACCTTTTCCCTTTTATTAACCAAAAAGGTTTTTGGGAATTTTCCTTTTAAATTCCCATTTCCTTTTTGGGGGTTTTATTTCTCTTTATTTTTAAAAACCAAATTCCCTTTTAAGGGAAATACCCAGTTTTTTTTGGAACTTCCCCACTTTTAATTTTTTTTGGTAAGTTTTATTTGCTTTCCTTTTTTTTTTTTTTACTTAATTTACCCCTTTTTTTCCTTTTTTTTTGGGGAAAATTTTTAAAAAAGGTTTTGAGTAAAAGGAAAATGGAAATTTGAAAAAAAAAAAATTTTTTTTTAAAATTTCCAAAAAACCTTGCCCTTTACCTTTTTTTAAAAAATTCCAACCCTTTAAACCCTTTTAAATTTTTTCAAAAAAATTTTCCCTCTAATTTTTTTTTTTATTCCCTAATTTATTTTTGGGTTTTTTTCCCCAAAATTTTAAAAATTTAAAAAGAAAAAAAATTTTTCAAAATTTTTTGGGAAAAAATTTTTAAAAAAAAAAATATTTTTTTGGGTTTTGGGTTTTTTTTTTTTTTTGGGTTTGGGTTTTTTAAAATTGTTTTTTTTTTTTTTTTTTTTTTTATTTTTTGGTTTTGGGAAAAATTTTTTTTAAATGGGTTTTGGGTTTTTGTGGGTTTGTTTGGGTTGTTATTTTTTTTTTTTGGGGTTTTTTGTTTTTTGGGATGGTTTTTGGGTGGTTTTGTGGGGTTGGGTTTTTTGGTTTTTTTGGGGGTGTTTGGGTTTTTTGGTGTGTGTGTGTGTTGTGTGTGTGTTGTTTGGTGTGTTTTGTTTTTTTGGGGGGTTTGTGTTGTTTTTTTTTGGGGGGGGTTTTTTAGTTGTGTGAAATGTTTGTTGTGTGTTGTTTTTTTGTGATGCCTTGTTTTTGGGGGTTTTTAATGTTCACTGTTGTGAACTGCCCCCATTTCCTTTGTAACTGTACCATTTTCATGTTGTGAACTGTACCGGTTCACTGTTGTGAACTGCCCATTTCACTTTTGGTGAACTGTACCTGTTCATGTTGTGAACTGTCCCATGTTCCGTTGTAAACGTCCCGTGTTCATGTTGTGAACTTCCCTGTTCACTGTTGTGAATGTACCATGTTCACTGTTGTGAATGTCCCCGGTTCACTTTGTGAACTGTACCATTTTCATGTTGTGAACTTTACCATGTTCCTTTTGTGAATGTACCGTGTTCACTTTGTGAACTGTCCCAAGTTCACTGTTTGAACTGCCCCATTTCACTGTTGTAACTGTCCCAGTTCACTGTTGTAAACTGTACCGTGTTCATGTTGTGAACTGCCCATTTTCACTTTTGTAAACTGTACCGTGTTCACTGTTGGGAAATTCCGTTCCTGTTGTGAATGTCCCAGTTCACTTTTGTGAACTGTCCCCATGTTCACGTTGTGAACTGCCCCATTTCATGTTGTGAACTGTCCCATGTTCCTGTTGTGAACTGTCCATTTTCACGTTGTGAACTGTACCATTTTCATGTTGGAACTGTCCATGTTCCTGTTGTGAACTGTCCAGTTACTGTTGTGAACTGTCCCAGTTACTGTTGTAAAACTGTCCCATTTTCCCTGTTGTGAACTGTCCCGTTTTCACTGTTGGAACTGTACCATGTTCACTGTTGTGAACTGTACCAGTTCACTGTTGTAATGCCCCCTGTTCATGTTGTGAACTGTACATTGCACTTTTGGGAACAGTCCTATTTTCATGTTGTGAATTTTCCCCATTTTCATTTTTGTGAACTGTCCATGTTCATTTTTGTAACTGTACCATGTTCACGTTGTAAAACTTCCATGTTCCGTTGTGAACTGTACCGTTTCACTTTTGTTCATTTTCCGTTCACTGTTGTTACTGTACCATGTTCACTGTTTAAAACTGTCCCATGTTCACTTTGGGAAACTGATATGTTCACTGTTTAACTGTACTGTTCATGTTGTGAACTGTCCCATGTTCACTTTTGTGAACTGTACCATGTTCATGTTGTGAACTTACCATGTTCATGTTGTGAACTGTAATGTTCACTTTTGTGAACTGTACCAGTTCACTGTTGTGAACTGTACCATGTTCCTGTGTTCACTGACCATGTTCACTGTTTTTCACTGCCCATGTTCACTGTTGTTCACTGTACCAGTTCACTGTTGTTCACTGTCCCTGTTCCTGTTGTGAACGGGTACCTGTTCACTGTTGTGAACTGTCCCATGTTCACGTTTGAACTGCCCATGTTCACTGTTGTAAACTGTACCATGTTCCTGTTGTAAAACTGCCCATGTTCACTGTTGTGAACTGTACCTTTTCACTTTTGTGACTACCATTTTCCCTGTTGTGAACTGTACCGTTTTCATTGTTGTGAATGTCCATTTTTCACTGTTGTGAATGCCCCATGTTCACTGTTGTGAACTGTCCTGTTCATGTTTGAACTGCCCCATGTTCACTTTTGAACTCCCATGTTCACTGTTGTGAACTGTACCTGTTCCTGTTGTGAACTGTCCCATGTTCACTTTTGTGAACTGTCCCATGTTCCTGTTGTGAACTGTACCTTTTCATTTTTGTGAACTGTCCCATTTACGTTGTGAACTGCCCCCTGTTCACTGTTGTGAACTGTCCCATGTTCACTGTTGTGAACTGTACCATGTTCACTGTTGTGAACTGTACCATGTTCACTGTTTTTGAACTGTACCATTTCATGTTGTGAACTTACCATGTTCACTTTTGTGAACTTCCATGTTCATGTTGTGAACTGTACCATTTTCACTGTTGTGAACTCCCCCATTTTTCATTTGTGAACGTACCATGTTCACTGTTGTGAACTTCCCATGTTCACTGTTTAACTCTCCCTTTTCACTTTTTGAACTGTCCATTTTCACTGTTGTAACTGTCCATTTTCCCTTTTTGGAACGACCGTTTTCACTGTTGTGAACTGTACCGTGTTCACTGTTGTAACTGTCCCATTTTCACTGTTTAAACTTACCATGTTCACTGTTGTGAATGTCCCATGTTCACTTTTGTGAACTGTACCTGTTCACTGTTGTGAACTGTACCATTTTCACTGTTGTGAACTGAAATTTTCCCCTGTTGTGAACTGTCCCTGTTCATGTTGTGAACTGTCCATGTTCACTTTTTGTGAACTGTCCCTTTCACTGTTGGAACTGTACCTGTTAACTTTTGTGAACTGTACCAGTTCACTGTTGTGAACTGTACCATGTTCACTTTTGTGAACTGTCCCATGTTCACTGTTTGAACTGTCCATTTTCATGTTGTAAAAAACTGTCCATGTTCACTTTTGTGAACTGTACCATGTTCATGTTGTGAACTGTACGTGTTCACTTTTTAAACTGTACCTGTTACTGTTGTGAATGTACCATGTTCACTGTTGTAAACTGTACCATTTCACGTTGTGAACTGTACCGTGTTCACTGTTGTGAACTGTCCATGTTCACTGTTGTGAACTGTCCCATGTTCACTGTTGTGAACTGTCCATGTTCACTGTTGTGAACTGTACCGTGTTCACTGTTGTGAACTGTCCCATTTTCACTGTGACTGTACCATGTTCACGTTGTGAACTGTACCATGTTCACTGTTGTAAAATGTACCTTTTCACGTTGTGAACTGTCCCATGTTCACGTTGTGAACTGTACCATGTTATGTTTGAACTGTACCGTGTTACGTTGTGAATGTACCAAGTTACGTTGGAACTGCCATGTTCACGTTGGAACTTCCCCATTTCACTGTTGTGAATGTCCCGTGTTCACTGTTGTAAACTGTACCATGTTCACTTTTGTGAACGTACCGTGTTCACTTTTGTGAACGTCCCATGTTCATGTTGTGAACTGTCCCATGTTCACGTTGTGAACTGTCCATGTTCACTGTTGTGAATGTCCTGTTCACGTTGTGAACTGTACCAGTTCACTGTTGTGAACTGTCCCCAGTTCACTGTTGTGAACTTACCATGTTCACTGTTGTAACTGTACGTGTTTTTTGTTGTAAACTGTCCCGTGTTCACTGTTGTGAACTGTACCATTTTCACTGTTGTGAACTGTACCGTTTTCACGTTGTGAACGTACCATGTTCACTGTGTGAACTGTACCATGTTCACTTTTGTGAACTGTACCGTTTCCATGTTGTAAAACGTCCATGTTCCGTTTGAACTGTACCGTTCACTTTTTGTGAACTTCCCAGTTACGTTGGAAAACTGTCCCAGTTCATGTTGTGAATGTACCGTTTTCATGTTGTGAACGTCCCATTTCATTTGTAATTACCATTTCACTGTTGGAACTGTCCATGTTCACTGTTGTGAACTGTCCCATGTTCACTGTTGTTAACTGTACCAGTCACTGTTGTAAAAATATACCATTTCCTGTTTGAACGCCCCATTTCATGTTGTGAACTGTACCTGTTCATGTTGTGAACTGTACGTTTTACTGTTGTGAACTCCCCCATGTTCACTGTTGTGAACGTCCCAGTTCACTGTTTGAACTGTACCTGTTCACTGTTGTGAACTGTCCCGTTTTCACTGTTGTAAATTTTCCTTTTTCACGTTGTAAACTGTCCCCTGTTCACTTTGTGAACTGTCCGTGTTCACTGTTGTGAACTGTACCATGTTCACTGTTGTGAACTGTCCCATGTTCACTGTTGTGAACTGTCCCATGTTCACTGTTGTGAACTGACCGTGTTCATTTTGTGAACTGTACCATTTCATGTTGAAACTGTACCGTGTTCACTTTTGTGAACTGTCCCATTTTCACTGTTGGACTGCCCATGTTCATGTTGTGAACTGTCCCAGTTCACTGTTGTGAACTGTCCCATTTTTCACTGTTGTAAAAGCCCCATGTTCATGTTGTGAACTGCCCATGTCATTTGTGAATGCCCCATTTAACGTTGTGAACTGCCCCCATGTTCACTGTTGTGAACTGTACTTTTTCACTTTTGTGAACTGTCCCAGTTCCTGTTTGAATGTACCATTTCACTGTTTAAACTGTCCCATGTTCCTGTTGTGAACTGTCCCATGTTCACTGTTGTGAATGCCCCGTGTTCACTTTTGTAAACTTCCCATGTTCAGTTTGAACTGTACCATTTCACTGTTGTGAATGCCCCATGTTACGTTGTGAACTGTCCATGTTCACCTTGTGGAAAGTCCTTGTTCACTGTTGTGAACTGTCCCATGTCACTGTTTGAACTGTACCATGTTCACTGTTGTAAATGTCCATTTTCACTGTTGTGAACTGTCCAGTTCACTGGTGAATGTACCGTTCATGTTGTAACTGTACCATGTTATGTTGTGAACTGTCCCATTTTCCCGTTGTGAACTGTACCATTTTCACTGTTTGAACTGTACCGTTTTCCTGTTGTTCACTGTACCATGTTCAGTTGTTCACTGTACCATGTTCACTGTTGTGAACGTACCATGTTCACTGTTGGAACTGTACCATTTTCACTTTTTTGGAACTGTCCCAGTTCACTGTTGTGAACTGCCCCATGTTCCTGTTGTGAACGTACCATGTTCACTGTTGTGAACTTACCATGTTCACGTTGTGAACTGTACCAGTTCACTGTTGTGAACTGTCCATTTTCCTGTTGTAAACTTCCCTGTTCACTGTTGTGAACTGTCCCCTTTTTTCCTGTTTTTCACTGTACCAGTTCACTGTTGTTCACTGTACCTGTTCATGTTGTTCACTGTACCATGTTCATGTTTAAACTGTACCATGTTCATTTTGTGAACTGCCCCATGTTCACTGTTGTGAACGTCCCATGTTCCTGTTGTGAACTGTCCCTTTTCACTTTTGTGAACTGTCCATTTCACTGTTGTGAACGACCATGTTCAGTTGTGAACTGTACCAGTTCATGTTGTGAACGTCCCCGTTTTCATTGTTGTGAAGTCCCTGTTCACTGTGGAACTGTCCCATGTTACTGTTGTAATGTCCCATGTTCATGTTGTAAACTGCCCCATGTTCACTGTTGTAACTGCCCCCATGTTCCCGTTGTGAACTGTACCTGTTCATGTTGTGAACTGTACCATGTTCATGTTGTGAACGCCCCATTTCATGTTGGAACTGTACCAGTTCACTTTTGTGAATGTACCTGTTCCTGTTGTAAAAACTGTACCATGTTTCACTGTTGTGAACTGCCCCCATTTTTCAATGTTGTACTGTACCATGTTACTGTTTGAACTGTCCCAGTTCACTGTTGTGAACTCTACCTGTTCACTGTTCTGAATGCCCCATGTTCATGTTGTGAACTGTCCCGTTCCTGTTGGAACTGTACCATGTCACGGGTTGTGAACTGTCCATGTTCCTTTTGGAACTGTACCATGTTCACTTTTGTGAACGTCCCTTTTTTCATTGTTGTAAAACTGTCCTGTTCACTTTTGTGAACGCCCCATGTTCACTGTTGTGAACTGTCCCATGTTCACTGTTGTAACTGTCCCATGTTCCTGTTTGAACGCCCCATGTTCACTTTTGAATTTACCATGTTCACGTTGTAAAACTGTACCTGTTCCTGTTGTGAACTGTCCCTTTCATTTTGTGAACTTACCTGTTCATGTTTGAACTGCCCCATGTTCAGTTGTGAACGCCCCATGTTCACTGTTGTAAAACTGTCCCATGTTCACTGTTGTGAACTGTACCAGTTCACTGTTGTGAACTGTCCCCTGTTCATGTTGGAACGTACCATGTTCATGTTTGAACTGTACCGTTACGTTGTGACTGTACCATTTTCATGTTGTAACTGTCCCAGTTCACTGTTGTGAATGCCCCTGTTCCTGTTGTGAACTGTACCATTTTCACTGTTGGGGAACTGTCCCATGTACACTTTTGTGAACTTAAAAATTTTAAAGTTCTGAACTGCCCCATGTTCACTTTTGTGAATTTCCCCTGTTCACTGTTGTGAACTGTACCTGTTCACTTTTGTGAACGTACCGTGTTCATGTTGGAACTGTACCATGTTCATTTTGTGAACTGTCCCATGTTCACTTTTGTGAACTGTACCATTTCACTGTTGTAACTGACCCATGTTCACTGTTTGAACTGTACCAGTTCACTGTTGTAATTCCCTGTTCACTGTTGTGAATGTACCATGTTCATGTTGTGAACTGTCCCAATGTTCACTTTTGTAAAAGTACATGTTCACTTTTGGAACTGCCCCTGTTCACTGTGTAAACTGCCCCGTTTCATTTGTGAACTGTACCTGTTCAGTTTAAACTGTACCATGTTCACTGTTTGAACGCCCCATGTTCACTGTTGTGAACTGTACCATGTTCACTGTTGTGAACAGTCCATTTTCACTTTTTGTGAATGCCCCTTTTCACTGTTGTGAATGTACCATGTTCACTTTTTGTAAACGTACCATGTTCACTGTTGGAACTGACCATGTTCACTGTTGTGAACTGTCCCATGTTCATGTTGGAACTGACCATGTTCACTGTTGTGAACTGTCCCATGTTATGTTGTGAACTTTACCATGTTCACTGTTGTAAACTGTCCATTTTCACTGTTGGGAACGTACCATTTTCACGTTTAAACGTCCATGTTCACTGTTGTAACTGTCCCATGTTCACTGTTGAAAAATGTACCATGTTCATGTTGGAAAAGTACCTGTTCCTGTTGTGAACTGCCCCATGTTCACTGTTGTGAACTGCCCCCGTGTCATGTTGTGAACTGTCCATGTTCACTGTTTGAACTTACCATGTTCACTGTTGTGAATGTCCCATGTTCACTGTTGTGAACTGTACCATGTTCACTGTTTGAACAGTCCATGTTCACTGTGTGAACTGCCCATGTTATGTTGTAAACGTACCAGTTCACTGTTGTGAACTGTCCCTTTTCACTGTTGTGAACTGTACCTTTTCACTGTTGGGAACTTCATGTTACTGTTGTGAACTGTCCAGTTCATGTTGTGAACTGCCCCATTTCCTGTTTGAACTGTACCATGCACTGTTTTAAAACTGTACCGTTTCATGTTGTTCACTGTACATGTTCCTGTTGTTCACTTTCCCATGTTCATGTTGTGAACTGTACCATGTTCACGTTGTAACTGTCCCATGTTCACTTTGTGAACTGTCCATGTTACTGTTTGAACTGTCCCATTTTCACTTTGAAAAACCTGTACCATTTTCATGTTGTAAAATGTACCATGATCACTGTTGTAAACTGTACCATGTTCATGTTGTGAACTGTACCATGTTCACTGTTGGAAACTGTACCATGTTCACTGTTGCCCTGTACCAGTTCACTGTTTTTAACTTACCATGTTCACTTTTTGAACTGTCCCTTTCACTGTTGTTCACTGTACCATTTTCACTGTTGTGAATGTACATGTTCACTTTTGTGAACTGCCCCATGTTCACTTTTGTGAACTGTACAATTTCACTTTTGTAAACTGTACCATGTTCACTTTGTAAGTACCAGTTCACTGTTGTGAACTGTACCATTTCACTTTTGTGAACTGTACCGTTTCATTGTTGTGAACGTCCCTGTTCACTGTTGGACTGCCCCATGTTCACTTTTTGTGAACTGTCCCATTTTCACTGTTGAGAACTGTCCTTTTCACTGTTGTGAACTGTCCCATTTCCTTTTGTAAACTGTCCCATGTTCAGTGTGAATTCCTGTCACTGTTGTGAACTGCCCCCTTTTTCATGTTGGAACTGTCCCTTTCCTTTGTGAACTGCCCCCTGTTCATGTTGTGAACTGTCCTATGTTCCTGTTGTGAACTGCCCCCATTTTCACGTTGGAACTGTACCCATGTTCATGTTGTAAACGTCCAGTTCACTGGTGTGAACTGTCATGTTCACTGTTGTGAACTTACCATGTTCACTGTTGTGAACTGTCCCATGTTCACTGTTGTGAACTGTACCATTTTCATTTTGTAAACTGCCCATTTTCCTGTTGTAAATGTCCCCATGTTCACTTTTGTGAACTGCCCAGTTCACTGTTGTGAACCTACCATGTTCATGTTCTGAACTGTCCCATGTTCATGTTGTGAACTGTCCCATTTCACTGTTGTGAATGACGGTTCACTGTTGTGAATGTACCGTTTTTCACTGTTGTAACTGTACCATGTTCACTGTTGGAATGTACCATTTTCACTGTTGTGAACGTACCATTTTCCCTGTTGTAACGTCCCATGTTCACTGTTTGTGAATTACCTTTTCACTGTTGTGAACGTACCTGTTCACGTTGGAACTGAAACCATTTTCACTGTTGTGAACTGTCCCATGTTCACGTTGTAAAATGTACCATTTCACTGTTGTGAACTGTCCCGTGTTCACTGTTGTGAACTGTCCATGTTCATTTTGGGAAAACTGTACCGTGTCACTGTTGTGAACTGTACCATTTTCATGTTGTGAACGTACCATTTCATCTTGTGAACTGCCCTGTTCATGTTGTGAACTGTCCCCGTTCATTTTGGGAACGTCCATGTTCACTTTGTGAACTGTCCCAATGTTCCTGTTGTGAACTGTACCATTTTCACTGTTGTAACTGTACCATGTTCATGTTGTGAACTGTCCCGTTTCATTTTGGAACTTACCATGTTCATGTTGTAAACGTACCTGTTCACTGTTGTGAACTGTCCCAGTTCACTGTTGTAACTGCCCGTGTTCCTGTTGGAAGTACCATGTTCCTGTTTAACTGCCCCATGTTCCTTTGTAAAAACTGTACCATGTTCACTGTTGTGAACTGTAGGGTTTTAAATGGGGAAAGCCCCTGTTTCACTTTTGAACGTCCCAGTTCACTGTTGGAACTGTACCATGTTCACTTTTGTGATCTGTACCGTGTTCACTGTTGTGAACTGTCCCATGTTCATGTTGTAACTGTACCATGTTCATGTTGTGAACTGTACCGTGTTCATTTTGTGAACTGCCCAAGTTCACCGTTGTGAACTCCCCCATTTCACTGTTTGAACTTACCAGTTCATGTTGTAAACGTACCGTGTTCACTGTTTAACTGTCCATGTTTCACTTTTGTGAACTGTCCCGTGTTCACTTTGAACTGTCCCATTTTCACTTTTGTAAACGCCCCATGTTCACGTTGGAACTGTCCCTGTTCATGTTGTGAACTGTCTCAGTTACTTTTGAACTGTCCCATGTTCCTTTTTGTGAACTGTCCATGTTCATTTTGTGAACTGTCCTGTTCCTGTTTGAACTGTACCGTGTTCACTGTTGTGAACTGTACCGGTTCATGTTGTAACGTACCATGTTCATTTTGGGAAAACTGTACCGTTTTCCTGTTTGTGAAAACGTACCTGTTCATGTTGGAATGTACCTTTCACTGTTGTAAACTTTACCGTTTTCATGTTTGAATGTACCATTTTCAGTTGTGAACTGTACCATTTTCACTTTTGTGAACTGTACATTTTCATGTTGGAACTGTACCTGTTCACTTTTGGGAACTGACCGTGTTCATGTTTGAACTGTCCATGTTCACTGTTGTGAACTGTACCATTTTCACGTTGTGAATGTACCATTTTTCACTGTTGTAAACTCCCCCATGTTCACTTTTGTTAACTGTACATGTTCACTGTTGTGAACTGTACCATGTTCACTGTTGTAACTTACCATTTTCACTTTTTGTGAACGTACCATGTTACGTGTAAAACTGTAAGGTTCATGTTGTAAACTGTCCCTTTTCACTGTTGTGAACTGTACCATGTTCACTGTTGTGAACTGTACCATGTTCACTTTTGTGAACTGTCCCGTGTTCACGTTGTGAACTGTACCATGTTCACTTTTGAACTGTCCCATGTTCACTGTTGTGAACGACCGTGTTCACGTTGTGAACTGTCCAATTCACGTTTGTGAACTGCCCCAGTTCACTGTTGTGAACTGTCCCTGTTCCTGTTGTGAACTGTACATGTTCCTGTTGTGTACTGTCCCAGTTCACTTTTTGTGACTGACCGTGTTCCTGTTGTGAACTTCCAGTTCCTGTTGTGAACTGCCCATGTTCACTGTTGTTAAATGTCCCATTTCACTGTTGTGCTGTCCCATTTTTCACTTTTGTGAACTGCCCCATGTTCATGTTGGAACTGCCCCTTTTTCACTGTTGTGAATTACCTGTTAACTGTTGTGAACTGCCCCCAGTTCACTGTTTGAACTGACCATGTTCACTTTTGTGAACTGTCCCATGTTCACTGTTGTAAAATGTACCTGTTCATGTTGTGAACTGTCCATGTTCATGTTGTGACTGTCCCATTTTCACTGTTGGGGGAACTGTCCCGTGTTCACTGTTGGAACTGTCCATGTTCACGTTGGAACTGCCCAGTTCATGTTTGAACTGCCCTTTTACTGTTGTGAACTGTCCCCATGTTCAGTTGTAAAACACCTATGTTCATTTTGTAAAACTTCCCATTTCACTGTTGGAACTGTCCCATGTTCACTGTTGTGAACTGTACCTGTTCACTGTTGTGAACTGTACTTTTCACGTTGTAACTGTCCCTGTTCCTGTTGGAACTTACCATGTTCACTGTTTGAACTGTCCCATGTTCATGTTGTGAACTGTCCCATGTTCCTGTGTAATGACCGTGTTCACTGTTGTTCATGTCCCATTTTCCCTGTTGTTACTGTACGATTTCCTGTTGTAACTGTACCATGTTCACTGTTGTGAACTGTACCTTTTTCACTGTTGTGAACGGGCATGTTCACTGTTGTGAACTGCCCCAGTTCACTGTTGTAACTGCCCATGTTCACTGTTGAACTGTCCCATTTCACTGTTGTGAATGTACCAGTTCCTGTTGGAACTGTACCATGTTCCTGTTGTTCACTGTACCATGTTCATGTTGTTCACTGTACCATTTTCATGTTGTTCACGTCCCATGTTCATGTTTTTCACTGTACCATGTTCACTTTTGTTACTGTACCATGTTCACTGTTTGAACTGTACCAGTTCAGTTGTTCACTGTACCATGTTCCTGTTGTGAACTGTACCTTTTTTCACTGTTGGAACTGCCCCAGTTCACTGTTGTAAACTGTCCATGTTCATGTTTAACTGTCCATTTCACTTTTTGAACTGTACCATTTCATGTTGTGAACGTCCATTTTCACTGTTTGAATTCCCATGTTCACTGTTGTAAAACTGGTACCTTTTTCATTGTTGTGAACTGCCCTGTTCACTGTTTAAAATTCCCATGTTACTTTGTAACTGTCCCATTTTTCACTGTTTGAACGTCCCATGTTCATGTTGTGAATTTTTCCCATTTCCTTTGTGAACTGTACCATTTCACTGTTGTGAACTGTCCCATGTTCATTGTTGTGTTCAAAACTGCCCCAGCACTGTTGGAACTGACCATGTTCACGTTGTGAATGTCCCATGTTCACGTTGTGAACTGTCCATGTTCACTGTTGGAAACTGCCCCATTTTCACTGTTTAACTGTACCATTTCATGTTGTGAAGTACCATGTTCATGTTGTGACTGACCTGTTCACTTTTGTGAACTGTACCATGTTCATGTTGTGAACTTTTACCTGTCACTTTTGTGAAGTCCCCATGTTCATGTTTGAACTGTCCCCATTTTCCTGTTGTAAAACTGTCCCAGTTCATGTTGAAAACTCCCTGTTCACTTTTTTGAATTCCATGTTCCGGTTTAAAACTGCCCATGTTCACTGTTGTGAACGTCTTTGTTACTGTTTTGAACGTACCGTGTTCACGTTGTGAACTTACCTGTTCACTGTTTGAACTGTACCATGTTCTGTTGTGAACTGTACCAGTTCACTGTTGTGAACTGAAACCATGTTCACTGTTGTGAACTGTACCATGTCACTGTTGGAAACGTCCCATGTCACTGTTTAAAACTGTACCTTTCACTGTTGTGAACTGTACCATGTTCACTGTTGTAAAATGTACCATGTTCATGTTGTAAAATGTACCATTTTTCCGTTGGAACTTACCAGTTCACTTTTGTAAATTTGTACCTGTTCACTGTTGTGAATGTCCTGTTCACTTTGTGAACTGTCCCAGTTCACGTTGGAACTGTACCATTTTTTCACTGTTGTGAACTGTACCATGTTACTGTTGTGAACTTCCCCCATGTTCACTGTTTGAACGTACCTGTTCACTGTTGTGACTGTACCATGTTCACTGTTGTGAACTGTACCTTTCATTTGTGAACTTACCTGTTCACTTTGTAAAACTTACCATTTTACGTTGTGAACGTCCCATTTTATGTTGTGAACTGTACCATGTTCACTGTTTTTGAACTGTACCATTTTCACTGTTGGTGAACTGTACCTGTTCATGTTTGGGAACTGTCCCGTGTTACTGTTGTGAACTTCCCGGTTCACTGTTTTAAATGTCCTTTCACTTTTTGTGAACTGTCCCATTTCATGTGTGAACTGACCTGTTCACTTTTTGTGAATGTACTGTTCACTGTTGTAACGACCATGTTCACTGTTGTGAACTGTACCATGTTCATTTTTGTGAACGTCCCATTTTCACTTTGTGAACTGTACCGGTTCACTGTTTGAACGTCCCTTTTGTTTTTCTTCCTGTTGTGAACTGTCCATGTTCATGTTGTGAACGTACCGTGTTCACTGTTGTGAATGTACCATGTTCACTTTTGGGAAACTGTACCTGTTCACTGTTGTGAATGTCCCATGTTCATGTTGTGAACTGTACCTGTTCACTTTGGGAAAACTGTACCATGTTCACTGTTGTGAACTGTACCGTTTTCACTGTTGTAACTGTACCATGTTCACTGTTGTGAACTTTCCGGTTCCTGTTGTAACTGTCCCATGTTCACTGTTGGGGGAAACTGTACCGTGTTCACTGTTGTAAACTGTACCATTCCCCTGGTGAACGTACCTTCATTTTGGGAACTTCCCAGTTCACTTTTGTAACTGTACCGTTTCACGTTGTAAAATTTTTTAAATTTTCCTTTTCCTGTTGGAAACCTTTGTTACTGTTGTTCACTGTTTTTTTGAACGTCCATTTTTCACGTTGTGAACTGTACCGGTTCCTTTTTGAACTTACCATGTTCACCGTTTTTGTCCCGAAACTTTTTTTCCCATGTTACGTTGTGAACTGTTCCAGTTCACGTTGTGAATGTCCCCCATGTTCCTTTTGTGAACAAAAACCTTTTTACTTTTGTGAATGAAATTTTTCTGTTGTGCTGTAATGTCATTTTGGATTCCATGTTACTGTTGTGAACCTGTTACTTATTTTTTAACTGTCCATGTTCACGTTTGAAACTTACCGTGTTCACCGTTGTAAAATGTCCCCGTGTTCCCCGTTGTGAACTGTACCATGTTCACTGTTGGAATGTACCGGTTCACCGTTGTAAACTCTCCATTTTCCTGTTGTAAACGTACCATGTTCATGTTGTGAACTGTCCCATGTTCAGTTGTAAAAACTGTACCATGTTCATGTTGTGAACTGTCCATTTTTCATTTTGGAACGTACCATGTTCATGTTTAACTGTACCATTTCATGTTGTAAACTTCCCCATGTTCACTTTTTGTGAACTTTTCCATGTTATGTTGTGAACTGCCCCATTTTCAGTTGGAAGGGGCCCCTGTTCACTGTTGTAAACTTACCGTGTTCACTGTTGTAAACTGTCCCCTTTTCCCCTGTTGTAAACGTCCCGTTTCCTGTTGTGAACTGTACCATGTTCACTGTTGTGAACTTCCGGTTCATGTTGTAACGTCCCTTTTCACGTTGTGAATGTACCATGTTCATGTTGTGAACTGTACCATGTTCCTTTTGTAAAACTGTTCAATTTTCACTGTTGTAAACTGTACCATGTTCCTTTTTTGGAATGACCATGTTCACTGTTCCAATGTTCCATGTTCACTGTTGTAATGTACCATGCACGTTGCGAATTGTACCTTTTCACTTTGTAAACTGTTCCATGTTCCTGTTTGACTGTTCCATATTCACGCTGTAAAACTTTTCCCATGTTCACTGGTTTTACCGCAAACTCCCTAAACATTAACATTTTTTATTTTCAAGGGGATAAACAAAAAGTTTAAACGAAGTAACTTTTATGTCCCACCCCAGTAAAGGTAAATATCGCAAAACTTAAAACTCGCTGTAAATAACAATACAACAATAATTTTGAATTTTTGCTGAATTGACCATCCCAGAACACGACAAATAACATATATCCGAGTAAACACAGAGTCGTATACCATGTGCGCC
>NC_069410.1:47249028-47266528 GCF_026875155.1 Cherax quadricarinatus | reverse complement strand
ATATCTGAGGGGACACAGATGGATTTCTAGACATATGGACCTGGGAGAGACGTGGAAACTGGTAGTTAAGACAGGCCTTGGGGAAGGGAGAATAACTGAGGGGACACAGATGGTCACATGGACCAGAGGAAAGCTTAAAATCTCAGTAAGTAGATGGGTGGACCTTAAAAAACGAACCACTGGCATCCACGTAACTCAGAGGCTGACAGTCTTCGCAAACAGTTAATTAATAATAATGACAATTTCACTTTCTTATAAAGAGCACAACTGATATATTATTATTTAACATTTAGATTTTTTTTGATAAACAGATGACGTGTTGGATGATCTCGCTCACACATTATACTTCATAAATTGTGCGACATTAAATTACATGAAAAAAAAAATTACTTATAACATTTTTGGGCATTTTCTTTTTACATATGAACGATTATCATTTTACTGAATCCGTATCAGCTCATCTCTGCCCTGTATCTGTCATGCATGGACATCCTATCTTTGTACTCGGGTGATATTCCTGCATTTATAATAAAGGCACCCATATGTTGCACATGTGTCTAATTTTCATCTGTAAGTAGGTACCTGGGTGACAGTCACCTTACATCTGCTGCCCCTGTCTACCTAGCAGTAAGTAGGTACCTGAGTGTTAGTCACCTTACATCTGCTGACTTTGTCTACCTGTCTCCAGATTTGCTATTTCGCTTGCCTTGAAAGGGGCAGTTAGTTTATAGCAGTATTCAAACCTAGAAAGAACACGTAATCTGAAGAGAATTTCCATCATTGATTTAACATCCCATCCGATCATTTTCCTAGCAGATGTTGTTATCTTCGAAGGCGAGATTTTCTGACATTATCACTCCCAGGTCCTTCATATTAGTTTCTCGGTCTATTTTTTGCTAGAAATTGTTTAATACGTTGATCCACCTTTTATTTTCACAAATTTTTGATAGCGGAGTAATTGAAATTTGTATTAATTGAAATTCATATTGTTTTCTGAAGCCCATTTTAGGACTTTGTTTATATCCGCTTTGAGATTTACAGTGTTGTCAATGGATGATACTGTGGTGCAAATTCTGTTATTCTTATCAAGAGAAGACACGGCTTACATTTCTGTCTGTCAGATGCAAGGATGAGGAAAAGAATGAGAGCACTTACCTTGTTTTCGCTTTAGCAGCCTCTGACTAGTTAAGAGTTACAGATCTATCTACCTGCTTTTCCTTTTAATTCTTTAACACCCATTCTGTGTGCTATCACACCATAATTACACTTGTCGAAGGCTTTTGCAAAGTCTTCTTATACGACATCTGTCCTAGAGCGACCTGCTGTAAACCCGTGCTGCCATGGTTGTGCAATTTTTGGATATCTAAGTGTTTGGCTGGCGATCTTACTTCTTAGAACCCTTTAAATGATTTTTGTGATGTGAGACTTTAGACCTATCGATCTATAATTCTTTGTAATTGCTTAAATGCCACCTTTGTGGAGTGGGGCTATATGCGTTGTTTTTTACTTACTGTGGGATCGCCTGTGTCTATGCTCCCTCTCCGAAGAATATTTAAGGCACGTGAAAGGGGTTTCTTGCAGTTTTTGATGAACACGGAGTTCTATTAGTCTGGAACTGGTGCAGAGTACATGGGCATGTCGTAAATTGTGGTTTTAGGGTTATATCAGAAATTCTGGAATTAACACAATTTTTCAGTCTCGGTCATAATAAATTTATTTAGATTGTCAACCCTTAGTCTGATTAATGGCTCACTAAACACTGGGTAAAGAAAAACTACTCCTGTGTGTTTACCTTTGATTGCTGAAGTTGTTCCTTGATTTAATACTTAAGCTACAGGTGTGGTAGTGGCTTCTGTGTTCTTATTACTGAGTTTTAATCTGACAGCATGACAAAATAAACAAACTCTCTAAAACGAGATAAAGCGTAAAACTGTTCGTGTAATTGTACATGGAACTCTAAACTTAGCTACTGTTAGGGATTGTGGAGGAAGTAAATGTATCAAGATGTCTAGGAGTGAACTTGCCTACAGATGACGAAAATCATATTAATGACATGGACAAAATTTTGGGTGGGGTACTGAAGCATCTGTGAAACCAAAGAAGCGTATTATTGAAGATAAAAAGATAATGCATCAAAGCACAGTTTTATGTATGTGAAGTATGGGGTTTAAACGTTGCAGTATGAAAGAGGCCTCACTGTTTGACATGGCCTGTGCGAAAGCTCTTGTCATCGCGAAGAACAAAGAGGATCGAGCTTTCTTGTTGGTTCATCAGGAACCAAGAAGAGGAGGTAACATGGAAATAATCGATAAGAAAACAGAAAGAAAGGATGAGACGGCTGCAGGGTGGAAATTGCAAGAAAAGAGAAAGCATAAGATGGCAGGTGAGATTTTGTCACAGAAAGTAGAACCGTGCACAATAAGAAATGGGGAAGAACGGATTATTTGGCATAGAAGAAATCAGGGCGAGGAAACAAAGAGGGAAACTGGACAGCCACAGTCATAGAAGAGGGTAAATATTCTTTCAGACTGGTAGGCCGTAAGTTAACGATTTTTTAGGCATAGTGATTTTTTTAGACATAACAATTTTTTGAGGCACTGAATGACTCAAACCCATTTGGGTCATTCAATGTAGAAATCAATGGAAGCTCCATCCTCCGGCCGCTAATCGGGGTTAAGACACGCGACATATCTGTACTCACCTACTGCTGCTGCGCTAATTGTACAAAAGAGGAGTAATCCTTGGAATAATGCAGTAAAAAGTCTTATCCCTCCCTTCACAAGCATAAAAAGTAAATATGACTTTAATATATACCATCAGTAACCCTATCTTCAAAAACCAGGGCCAAGAGATAGAGCTTAAAACGTGATAAATCTATTTAGTAAATAGGACTTCCGACCGCTGCAGGAACTCCACTATTTTGTTCCCTCTTTCCAGCGAGAACTAAACAAGTTTTGTGATAATACTGCAGTGTATAGTAAATAAATGAGAATGGGATCAGAAGTACAACGAAGGGACTCGGCAACAAATGCAAATAAAAGGGACTGGCAGTAAATAATAGCGCCAGAGACCAGAAGTGACGAAGACAACAGTGTTCACCTGCGAAGAGAAAACTAATGATAGACACGAAGTATTTCATTGTTTATTATTATTATTATTATTATTATTATTATTATTATTATTATTATTATTATTATTATTATTATTATTATTATTATTATTATTATTATTATTTTTGTTATCATTGCTGTTACTATTATTATTATTGTTATTATTATCATTTTTAATATTATTTTTATTATTAGTAGTAGAAGTGCTAATAGTAGTAGTAGTAGAATTGTTATTTTCATTATTATTCTTAATAATATTGCTTTTATGAGCAATTGCTAAAGGAAGAGGACTTATAAAGTGAATTGGAAATGGGTGATAATCAGAATTAATGCATAGAAAGAGGAGGGTATTTCCTATTCCTTGGTTAAGGAGTCCAACTCTGGCATCAGGCACTCACTCCTTTCTGGAAGGATCAGCTCAACTGAAGATATATCATGTAAAGGATACTCAATCTGGGTGTCAATATACCACATTTAGATACCTTGGCCCATGTAAAGGTAATTTAACATAATTTAAACATAATTTAAATTTAAAAACTGAATCCCTACGCCTGAAAGTTCAGTCTTTAAATATTGTTATAAATGTCTTAACTATTCTTTGCATAATACTGGCATTTATTAACAAAACTTCCAAATTAGAATAAGAGAGCATAAATATTCTTCACTTTGAACTTATTTTCCACTGACTTAAAGTTGACCAGAAGACGCAGTCATTGCTCATAACCCAATAAAATTTGTACCTACTCATTGTATATACACAAAAATCGCTTCATCCATTTAATAAAGTGAATTAGAGTTAATTAAATCTTGAAGAGGTTCAAATGGTTTTTGCATCTTTTTCGAAACATTTCATGGTAAACTACTGAGAATTTTGGAAGTTATCCTAGCCATTCCAGGATGCTGGGAATGGATTCTCCATCCTTGGCCGTAAGGTACTTGAGTATACCAGTTGTTACAAGAATTAGTTTCTCGTTACCTTGCTGAAGAGTTGAAATTTTGAAGACGATTGGATGAGGCGTTCTCGACATATGAGTGAAATTATACTGATGAGTTAGAGGAAGAAAAAAATGTCAACCTCATAAAAGTAATCCTTCAGGGGTACCCAATAAAACGGCGAATTGAGTTTTATTGAGGCTAATGGCAAAGTGAACCTTGCTTTCTTGACTACACATAAGGGCTGAAAAATTAAAGCAGATAAAAGGAGGTATTCTGCAGATATTACAAAGATTTCAAATTAAATTTAAAAAAATAGTATAATGTCTAATTTGCCAGCACATGAACTAAGCTAAATGACCCTATCCTGGTCATACGATGCGTCAGTCATTAAATATATTTTTGAACGTTTGAATCTAAGCCACAGAGAATTTTGAAGATAACACAACCATTCGAGGATGCTAAGAACCTTGACAATAGGGAACCTGCACATGCCTATTATTTACAGAATTATTTTCTGGTTACCGTACACGAGCGTTGAAATTTGGAAGCCGATCAAGAAAAGTTGGAAATAAAAAGGGACCAGAGACGCTTTATGTTTATGGACAAACAACAGATTAACACATCTCATAGGTCAAAAGAGAGGCATTTTCAGGCTAATCAAGAGGGAAGAGAGGCACTTAAGAAATCAGTATACTGATTTTTTAAAAAGAGAAATAAGAAAAGGAATTAGAAAAGCCAAAAAGAGATTATGAAATTAAAGAGACAAGGGATGCAAGGATTAACTAATAGTTTCTTTCATAAATGTAAGAGTAAAATTAGGGACAGGATAGGTACACTGACAAGTTACCCAAGTTACCTCACTGACAGTGACAAAGGTACACTGACAAGTTACCCAAGTTACCTCACTGACAGTGACAAAGCAATATACTCAGTCTTCAACACTTATCACAGAACAGTATAATAACATAGAAGACCAGTACAGTGCACTAACACAGAAGAGTACAGTACAGTGACACAGAAGATCAGGGCAGGACAGTAACACAGAAGAACAGTATAGTAACACTGAAGAACAGAACAGGATAGTAATAAAGAAAACCAGTACAGTCACACAGAAGACCATTACAGTAACACAGAAGACCAGTAAAATAAACACAGAATGCCAGAATTATAACACAGAAGACCAGTACAGTAACAATGAGCAGTACAGTCACACAGAAGAACAGTACAGCAATGTACAGAAGCACGGAAGAACAGTAGAGTAATGTACAGTAACACAGAAGTCCAGTTCAGTAACATGGAAGACCAGAACAGCAATGTACAGTAACACAGGAGAACAGTAGAATAACACAGAAGAACAGTACAGTAACACAGAAGATCAGTACAGTAACACAGGAGAACAGTAGAGTAACAAAGAAGAACAGTATAGTAACACGGAAGACCGGTACAGTAACACAAAAGACAAATACAGTAACACAGAAGGCCAGTACACTAACACGGAAGACCAGTCCAGTACAGTAACACAGATGACCAGTACAGTAACATAGAAGACCAGTACAGTAACACACAATACCAGAACAGTAACACAGGAGACCAGAACAGTAACACACAATACCAGACCAGTAACACAGGAGACCAGAACAGTAACACAGAAGAACAGTACAGTAACATAGAAGACCAGTACAGTATCACAGAAGACCAGTCCAGTACAGTAACACACAATACCAGACCAGTAACACAGGAGACCAGAACAGTAACACAGAAGAAAAGTACAGTAACACGAGCACAGCAATGTAAAGTAACGAATAAGAATGGTACAGCGGAGAAGTACAGAACAAAAAACAGTAATGTACAGTAACACAGAAGAACAGTTCAAATGGTTAGTAAATGAAGAACAGTTCAGTTACATAGAAAAAGAGTACAACCTCACAAAAACAATACAGTAACACAGAAGACCAGTACAGTAACACAGAAAGAACAGTACAATAACACACAAGGCCAGTACAGTACAATAACACACAAGACCAGTACAGTTACAATAACACACAAGACCAGTACAGTACAATAACACACATGACCAGTACAGTACAATAACACACATGACCATACAGTACAATAACACACATGACCAGTACAGTACAATAACACACAAGACCAGTACAGTACAATAACACACAAGACCAGTACAGTACAATAACACACAAGACCAGTACAGTACAATAACACACATGACCAGTACAGTACAATAACAACATGACCAGTACAGTACAATAACACACAAGACCATACAGTGCAATAACACACATGACCAGTACAGTGCAATAACACACAAGACCAGTACAGTACAATAACAACAAGACCAGTACAGTACAATAACACACAAGACCAGTACAGTACAATAACACACATGACAGTACAGTACAATAACACACATGACCAGTACAGTGCAATAACACAATGACCAGCCTCAACCTTCCTCAGGTTCATGTATCCAGGAGATCCATCCGTCTACCACCGGATGTCTCCCTTCCCCACTTACCCAAGTCAGCCTCAACAGCTGGTATTCATGCCTTCCCCAGGTTCATGTATCCAGGAATCCATCCGTTCGCTCCCGGAGTCTTCCCTTCCCCACGTCCCCAAGGTCAGCCTCAACAACAACCTTCCCCAGTTCATGTATCCAGAATCCATCCATTCGCTCCCGGATGTCTCCCCTTCCCCACTTACCTAAGGTCGGCGATGTTTTCCCTGGATCAGTGTCTCCAGGAGTCCACTTGTGTCACCTCAGGTGGACTCCCTTTTCCACTTCCCCAAAGTCAGCGGTATTTTTGCTTTCCCCAGGCTCATGTATCCAGGAATCCATCCGTCTACCGCCGGAGGTCTCTCCTTCCCCAGTTACCCAAGGTCAGCCTCAACAGCTGGTATTCATGCTTTCCCCAGGTTCATGTATCCAGGAATCCATCCGTTCGCTCCCGGATGTCTCCCCTTCCTCACTTACTTAAGGTCAGCCTCAACAACAACCTTCCCCTAGTTCATGTATCCAGAAATCCATTCGTTCGGTCCCGGATGTCTCCCCTTCCCCACTTACCTAAGGTCGGCGGTGCCTTCCCTGGATCAGTGTCTCCAGGAGTCCACTTGTGTCACCTGAATGGACTCCCTTTCCCACTTCCCCAGAGTCAGCGGTGCCTTCCCCTGATCAGTGTCTCCAGGAGTCCACTTATGTCACCTCAGGTGGACTCCCTTCCCCACTTTCCCAGAGTCAGCGGTTGCCACCCCCAGTGACTTTGCTGGGTGGAAACTTGGTCTTGTCTAGCTGGTCTACGGTAGAGACTGTCCAGGTAGGTGGAATTACTGGAGGGGACACACAGAAAACTGCGTCCAGTAATTACACCCACCAAGACAGCCTGGAACAGTAGGTCAGCTGGACGAGACGAAGCTCGCCCACAGCTCGGCCAACGAGGAGAGGCTAATTAAGAACAATTTTGGAAATCTTTTTATGTTACACTATTAATTTATACTCTGTACATTTTTTTACTTATTTAGCAATTTAAAAGTATCTGTGAGTGTTTTATTTTATTTAGTGTTGATTAACTTTTCCACCTCCATCACAACTGTATTAAATATTACACTGTTTTTATTTTTATTTATTTATTCATCTTTTGCATTTGACACTCAAAGGATAACAAGCGCACCAACATACACATCAACAAGTATTTTCACCTACATTTATGCGTTTCAGCACACGCACCTTACGCATACACCATTACACATAATCTTACATGAATAAAACACATACACCCATTCCCAGGTATTACAAATACACTCACATACAAACAGAAAGCCTATCTAATATTTATGAGGTCATACATTCATTCGTACCCACATATCACTCCAAATCCCATGTCACGAACACTCGTGCACACATACCATGTCACGAACACTCGTGCACACATATCATGTCACGAACACTCGTGCATACATACCATGCCACGAACACTCGTGCACACATATCATGTCATGAACACTCGTGCACACATACCATGCCACGAACACTCGTGCACACATGCGTGTAACCACATGGTGGTTAAAATTAAGTAATGTAGTAGAAGCAATGTAAGGGAAATAAGGAAATATTAATGTGCTTCAATATTTAGAATATATAACATAAAGAACGTTGGTTCAGATGACCCTTGTCACATATATTTACCGAGTTTGAATTATTCTCTCTGATCAGCAGCACCAGCTGTTTCCCCCACACTATAACTGTTGCCCATGTTCACCCATCAGTATAAAATTGGTACCTAGGTGTTAGTCGACTGGTGTGTAGGTCGCATCCTGGGACAAAACTGACCTAATTTGTCCGAAATGCTCTCCATAGCAAACTGCTTTCTATTATTTTTCAAGAAGAATAGTTGTGATCTATACAACTTGATCTATCATATTCACTAATTCCTCTTTCAAGCGCACTACAACAATATTTACGGGTGATAACTGTTATATAATTGAAATATATCCCCCTTCTCACTAGCTGCTATGTGACATAAGGCTGTGACATAAGTTTTAGTGTGTGACCACAGTCAGCTTCAGAGTAAAGTCTGATCTACCAAAGCACTGCCACTCGGAGGTCAGTCTCTGGTCTTTATAAAGGACTCACTCACCCGCTTAATTCATTAGGTATTCTAGAAGTGGAGAGCATTAGTGGTAGTCTGAAGTTTTCTTTTTCTTTCCTCTAAGTTTTTGTTTATATTTCCTGTACAGGTGAGTAAAACCTTATCTGTTTACTACCACTGCTGTGAGGTTGGTAGTAAGAGATCTCTATGTCTCCTTCCTCACATATTGTTACTTTCACTATATTATGGCATTTTAGTTAATACTGGCTGCAATGGAGAATTATGTTATAAATGTTACCTGAGGCAAGAGCTGCCATTGAGACCAAAGTTGCGTCTTTCATAACTGCTGAATTAATTACGGGTTTTCTTTAATGTTGTTTTTAATGTAGTTTGTGTTTCGGTTAGTGAGTTTTCTTGTGAAGTCAACAGTCTGTGACTCCCACCATTATTAACTCTCACATTGTTTCTATATTTGCAATGTAAAACATTAATTTTAAGATTTTTAACTTGAAGCTAAATTTATTAGAGATCTCTAAACTTTTCGGCATATAATGAATAAAAGTATTAACAGCGTGTGAAAAATACAGCACAATATTATGTGATGAAAGGAAAAATGAACCTCAAGTGAGCTGAGGTTCTCCTCAGTATTTTAACTTTCACAAGATCATTGAGACGGTAACTTTATTAGTTTCAAAACTTACCAACTACACTACGGTCATTAATACTGCATAAATAGAATACATTAGTCTCTGAAACAGAGACTACATTAAACATACACATCTCTCAGTGCATGGAATCCTTGACAAGTGAGAGCATCACATCGTTTCTTTCATTACTGATAAAATAGTTGACACAAAATGTATGTACATTACGTATTATATTTAGTAAATTATTTAAATTTAAATTATATATCATACAAAAATATAAACAAAAAGCATATGAAAAGAGACAATCCATTTCTGTGATGAAGGCTGAAGGTGAGTACCATCAGGACCCTGACTCCCTCTCACAGTCTGGCCACCATGTCTCTGATTTGTATTATACCAATCATATTTATGAAGAATTGAGTTTCATACAGCTGCTGATCAAGAACGTTCATAATGGTTGCCTATATATCTTTTCCTAGAATTCTTTTAATCTTTTTGGGAAAAGGTGTTTTATTATATGGAAAATAAAAATCACAAGCTCAGAAACAGAGGTAACAGACGATGTTTCGGTCCTTCCTGGATCGCCCTTCATAGAAACATTGTTGTTTTGATTGTTAAATTGCTCAAGCAAAACATGATAATAAAGGTAAAATGGTGTTACTCACCTGAACAGTGGAATGAAAATAATAATAATTACCAAAGATAGTTAAGTCCATGTTGATGGCTGGGTTAAAAGTTGGAATAAAGAAAGAGATGAACTTTTGTTCAGAGGAATGTTCTTGTACCAACTGCAGGGTGGGTAGTGGTGTGGTCTTGCTGGTCTTGACTCAGCTGCAGGGTGGGTAGTGGTGTGGTCTTGCTGGGTCTTGACCTAGCTGCAGGGTGGGTAGTGGTGTGGTCTTGCTGGTCTTGACTCAGCTGCAGGGTGGGTAGTGGTGTGGTCTTGCTGGGTCTTGACTCAGCTGCAGGGTAGGTAGTGGTGTGGTCTTGCTGGTCTTGACTCAGCTGCAGGGTGGGTAGTGGTGTGGTCTTGCTGGGTCTTGACTCAGCTGCAGGGAAGGTAGTGGTGTGGTCTTGCTGGGTCTTGACTCAGCTGCAGGGTGGGTAGTGGTGTAGTCTTGCTGGTCTTGACTCAGCTGCAGGATGGGTAGTGGTGTGGTCTTGCTGGTCTTGACTCAGCTGCAGGGTGGGTAGTGGGTGGTCTTGCTGGTCTTGACTCAGCTGCAGGGTAGGTAGTGGTGTGGTCTTGCTGGTCTTGACTCAGCTGCAGGGTGGGTAGTGGTGTGGTCTTGCTGGTCTTGACTCAGCTGCAGGGTGGGTAGTGGTGTGGTCTTGCTGGTCTTGACTCAGCTGCAGGGTGGGTAGTGGTGTGGTCTTGCTGGTCTTGACTCAGCTGCAGGGTGGGTAGCGGTGTGGTCTTGCTGGTCTTGACTCAGCTGCAGGGTGGGTAGTGGTGTGGTCTTGCTGGGCCTTGACTCAGCTGCAGGGTGGGTAGTGGTGTGGTCTTGCTGGTCTTGACTCAGCTGCAGGGTGGGTAGTGGTGTGGTCTTGCTGGGTCTTGACTCAGCTGCAGGGTGGGTAGTGGTGTAGTCTTGCTGGTCTTGACTCAGCTGCAGGGTGGGTAGTGGTGTGGTCTTGCTGGTATTGACTCAGCTGCACGGTGGGTAGTGGTGTGGTCTTGCTGGTCTTGACTCAGCTGCAGGGTAGGTAGTGGTGTGGTCTTGCTGGTCTTGACTCAGCTGCAGGGTGGGTAGTGGTGTGGTCTTGCTGGTCTTGACTCATCTGCAGGGTGGGTAGTGGTGTGGTCTTGCTGGTCTTGACTCAGCTGCAGGGTGGGTAGTGGTGTGGTCTTGCTGGTCTTGACTCAGCTGCAGGGTGGGTAGCGGTGTGGTCTTGCTGGTCTTGACTCAGCTGCAGGGTGGGTAGTGGTGTGGTCTTGCTGGGCCTTGACTCAGCTGCAGGGTGGGTAGTGGTGTGGTCTTGCTGGTCTTGACTCAGCTGCAGGGTGGGTAGTGGTGTAGTCTTGCTGGTCTTGACTCAGCTGCAGGGTGGGTAAGTGGTGGTCTTGCTGGTCTTGACTCAGCTGCAGGGTGGGTAGTGGTGTGGTCTTGCTGGTCTTGACTCAGCTGCAGGGTGGGTAGCGGTGTGGTCTTGCTGGTCTTGACTCAGCTGCAGGGTGGGTAGTGGTGTGGTCTTGCTGGGCCTTGACTCAGCTGCAGGGTAGGTAGTGGTGTGGTCTTGCTGCTCTTGACTCAGCTGCAGGGTGGGTAGTGGTGTGGTCTTGCTGGTCTTGACTCAGCTGCAGGGTGGGTAGTGGTGTGGTCTTGCTGGGCCTTGACTCAGCTGCAGGGTGGGTAGTGGTGTGGTCTTGCTGGTCTTGACTCAGCTGCAGGGTGGGTAGTGGTGTAGTCTTGCTGGTCTTGACTCAGCTGCAGGGTGGGTAGTGGTGTGGTCTTGCTGGTCTTGACTCAGCTGCAGGGTGGGTAGTGGTGTGGTCTTGCTGGTCTTGACTCAGCTGCAGGGTGGGTAGCGGTGTGGTCTTGCTGGTCTTGACTCAGCTGCAGGGTGGGTAGTGGTGTGGTTCTTGCTGGCCTTGACTCAGCTGCAGGGTAGGTAGTGGTGTGGTCTTGCTGCTCTTGACTCAGCTGCAGGGTGGGTAGTGGTGTGGTCTTGCTGGTCTTGACTCAGCTGCAGGGTAGGTAGTGGTGTGGTCTTGCTGGTCTTGACTCAGCTGCAGGGTGGGTAGTGGTGTGGTCTTGCTGGTCTTGACTCAGCTGCAGGGTGGGTAGTGGTGTGGTCTTGCTGGTCTTGACTCAGCTGCAGGGTGGGTAGTGGTGTGGTCTTGCTGGTCTTGACTCAGCTGCAGGGTGGGTAGCGGTGTGGTCTTGCTGGTCTTGACTCAGCTGCAGGGTGGGTAGTGGTGTGGTCTTCCTGGGCCTTGACTCAGCTGCAGGGTAGGTAGTGGTGTGGTCTTGCTGGTCTTGACTCAGCTGCAGGGTGGGTAGCGGTGTGGTCTTGCTGGGCCTTGACTCAGCTGCAGGGTAGGTAGTGGTGTGGTCGTGCTGGGTCTTGACTCAGCTGCAGAGTGGGTAGTGGTGTGGCCTTGCTGGTCTTGACTCAGCTGCATGGTAGGTAGTGGTGTAGTCTTGCTGGTCTTGACTCAGCTGCAGGGTGGGTAGTGGTGTAGTCTTGCTGAGTCTTGACTCAGCTGCAGGGTGGGTAGTGATGTAGTCTTGCTGGGTCTTGACTCAGCTGCAGGGTGGGTAGTGATGTAGTCTTGCTGGTCTTGACTCAGCTGCAGGGTAGGTAGTGGTGTGATCTTGCTGGGTCTTGACTCAGCTGCAGGATGGGTAGTGGTGTAGTCTTGCTGGTCTTGACTCAGCTGCAGGGTGGGTAGTGGTGTGGTCTTGCTGGGTCTTGACTCAGCTGCAGGGTTGGTAGTGGTGTGGTCTTACTGGGTCTTGACTCAGCTGCAGGGTAGGTAGTGGTGTGGTCTTGCTGGGTCTTGAATCAGCTGCAGGATAGGTAGTGGTGTGGTCTTGCTGGGTCTTGACTCAGCTGCAGGGTGGGTAGTGGTGTGGTCTTGCTGGGTCTTGACTCAGCTGCAGGGTGGGTAGTTCTGTGGTCTTGCTGAGTCTTGACTCAGCTGCAGGGTAGGTAGTGGTGTGGTCTTGCTGAGTCTTGACTCAGCTGCAGGGTAGGTAGTGGTGTAGTCTTGCTGGTCTTGACTCAGCTGCAGGGTTGGTAGTGGTGTGGTCTTGCTGGGTCTTGACTCAGCTGCAGGGTGGGTAGTGGTGTGGTCTTGCTGGGTCTTGACTCAGCTGCAGGGTAGGTAGTGGTGTGGTCTTGCTGGGTCTTGACTCAGCTGCAGGGTGGGTAGTGGTGTGGTCTTGCTGGTCTTGACTCAGCTGCAGGGTAGGTAGTGGTGTGGTCTTGCTGAGTCTTGACTCAGCTGCAGGGTAGGTAGTGGTGTAGTCTTGCTGGTCTTGACTCAGCAGCAGGGTTGGTAGTGGTGTGGTCTTGCTGGTCTTGACTCAGCTGCAGGGTAGGTAGTGGTGTGGTCTTGCTGAGTCTTGACTCAGCTGCAGGGTAGGTAGTGGTGTGGTCTTGCTGAGTCTTGAGTCAGCTGCAGGATTGGTAGTGGTGTAGTCTTGCTGGTCTTGACTCAGCTGCAGGGTAGGTAGTGGTGTGGTCTTGCTGAGTCTTGACTCAGCTGCAGGGTAGGTAGTGGTGTGGTCTTGCTGAGTCTTGACTCAGCTGCAGGGTAGGTAGTGGTGTAGTCTTGCTGGTCTTGACTCAGCTGCAGGGTTGGTAGTGGTGTGGTCTTGCTGGGTCTTGACTTAGCTGCAGGGTAGGTAGTGGTGTGGTCTTGCTGGGTCTTGACTCAGCTGCAGGGTGGGTAGTGGTGTGGTCTTGCTGAGTCTTGACTCAGCTGCAGGGTGGGTAGTGGTGTAGTCTTGCTGAGTCTTGGCTCAGCTGCAGGGTGGGTAGTGGTGTGGTCTTGCTGAGTCTTGACTTAGCTGCAGGGTTAGTAGTGGTGTGGTCTTGCTGAGTCTTGACTCAGCTGCAGGGTGGGTAGTGGTGTAGTCTTGCTGAGTCTTGACTCAGCTGCAGGGTGGGTAGTGGTGTAGTCTTGCTGAGTCTTGACTCAGCTGCAGGGTTGGTAGTGGTGTGGTCTTGCTGGGTCTTGACTCAGCTGCAGGGTGGGTAGTGGTGTGGTCTTGCTGGTCTTGACTCAGCTGCACGGTGGGTAGTGGTGTGGTCTTGCTGGTCTTGACTCAGCTGCAGGGTAGGTAGTGGTGTGGTCTTGCTGGTCTTGACTCAGCTGCAGGGTGGGTAGTGGTGTGGTCTTGCTGGTCTTGACTCAGCTGCGGGTGGGTAGTGGTGTGGTCTTGCTGGTCTTGACTCAGCTGCAGGGTGGGTAGTGGTGTGGTCTTGCTGGTCTTGACTCTGCTGCAGGGTGGGTAGCGGTGGGGTCTTGCTGGTCTTGACTCAGCTGCAGGGTGGGTAGTGGTGTGGTCTTGCTGGGCCTTGACTCAGCTGCAGGGTGGGTAGTGGTGTGGTCTTGCTGGTCTTGACTCAGCTGCAGGGTGGGTAGTGGTGGTGGTCTTGCTGGTCTTGACTCAGCTGCAGGGTGGGTAGTGGTGTGGTCTTGCTGGTCTTGACTCAGCTGCAGGGTGGGTAGTGGTGTGGTCTTGCTGGTCTTGACTCAGCTGCAGGGTGGGTAGCGGTGTGGTCTTGCTGGTCTTGACTCAGCTGCAGGGTGGGTAGTGGTGTGGTCTTGCTGGGCCTTGACTCAGCTGCAGGGTGGGTAGTGGTGTGGTCTTGCTGGTCTTGACTCAGCTGCAGGGTGGGTAGTGGTGTGGTCTTGCTGGTCTTGACTCAGCTGCAGGGTAGGTAGTGGTGTGGTCTTGCTGGTCTTGACTCAGCTGCAGGGTGGGTAGTGGTGTGGTCTTGCTGGTCTTGACTCAGCTGCAGGGTGGGTAGTGGTGTGGTCTTGCTGGTCTTGACTCAGCTGCAGGGTGGGTAGTGGTGTGGTCTTGCTGGTATTGACTCAGCTGCAGGGTGGGTAGCGGTGTGGTCTTGCTGGTCTTGACTTCAGCTGCAGGGTGGGTAGTGGTGTGGTCTTGCTGGGCCTTGACTCAGCTGCAGGGTAGGTAGTGGTGTGGTCTTGCTGGTCTTGACTCAGCTGCAGGGTGGGTAGCGGTGTGGTCTTGCTGGTCTTGACTCAGCTGCAGGGTGGGTAGTGGTGTGGTCTTGCTGGGCCTTGACTCAGCTGCAGGGTAGGTAGTGGTGTGGTCGTGCTGGGTCTTGACTCAGCTGCAGAGTGGGTAGTGGTATGGCCTTGCTGGTCTTGACTCAGCTGCATGGTAGGTATGTTGTAGTCTTGCTGGTCTTGACTCAGCTGCAGGTGGGTAGTGGTGTAGTCTTGCTGAGTCTTGACTCAGCTGCAGGGTGGGTAGTGATGTAGTCTTGCTGGGTCTTGACTCAGCTGCAGGGTGGGTAGTGATGTAGTCTTGCTGGTCTTGACTCAGCTGCAATGTAGGTAGTGGTGTGATCTTGCTGGGTCTTGACTCAGCTGCAGGATGGGTAGTGGTGTAGTCTTGCTGGTCTTGACTCAGCTGCAGGGTGGGTAGTGGTGTGGTCTTGCTGGTCTTGACTCAGCTGCAGGGTTGGTAGTGGTGTGGTCTTACTGGGTCTTGACTCAGCTGCAGGGTAGGTAGTGGTGTGGTCTTGCTGGGTCTTGAATCAGCTGCAGGATAGGTAGTGGTGTGGTCTTGCTGGGTCTTGACTCAGCTGCAGGGTGGGTAGTGGTGTGGTCTTGCTGGGTCTTGACTCAGCTGCAGGGTGGGTAGTTCTGTGGTCTTGCTGAGTCTTGACTCAGCTGCAGGGTAGGTAGTGGTGTGGTCTTGCTGAGTCTTGACTCAGCTGCAGGGTAGGTAGTGGTGTAGTCTTGCTGGTCTTGACTCAGCTGCAGGGTTGGTAGTGGTGTGGTCTTGCTGGGTCTTGACTCAGCTGCAGGGTAGGTAGTGGTGTGGTCTTGCTGGGTCTTGACTCAGCTGCAGGGTAGGTAGTGGTGTGGTCTTGCTGGGTCTTGACTCAGCTGCAGGGTAGGTAGTGGTGTGGTCTTGCTGGTCTTGACTCAGCTGCAGGGTAGGTAGTGGTGTGGTCTTGCTGAGTCTTGACTCAGCTGCAGGGTAGGTAGTGGTGTAGTCTTGCTGGGTCTTGACTCAGCTGCAGGGTTGGTAGTGGTGTGGTCTTGCTGGGTCTTGACTCAGCTGCAGTGTAGGTAGTGGTGTGGTCTTGCTGGGTCTTGACACAGCTGCAGGGTAGGTAGTGGTGTGGTCTTGCTGAGTCTTGACTCAGCTGCCGTGTTGGTAGTGGTGTAGTCTTGCTGGTCTTGACTCAGCTGCAGGGTAGGTAGTGGTGTGGTCTTGCTGAGTCTTGACTTAGCTGCAGGGTTAGTAGTGGTGTGGTCTTGCTGAGTCTTGACTCAGCTGCAGGGTGGGTAGTGGTGTAGTCTTGCTGAGTCTTGACTCAGCTGCAGGGTGGGTAGTGGTGTAGTCTTGCTGAGTCTTGACTCAGCTGCAGGGTGGGTAGTGGTGTGGTCTTGCTGGGTCTTGACTCAGCTGCAGGGTGGGTAGTGGTGTGGTCTTGCTGAGTCTTGACTCAGCTGCACGGAAGTTAATTCTGAAGTCTTGCTATCAGTAAGTTCCATCGTGTACGTCTCATTATGTGTTAACATACAACCGTTGATGGTGAGAATGTTGTGTTGATTGTGTGTTATTTTAATATGTTCACCAGATGTCGTGGCGTTGATTTGTCTTTTTCTAAATGTTGTCTAACTTTAATCTTAATTTGTTGGGAAGAGAATGTTCATGTGTATAGGAGTATATTTTATCATTGTTTTATTCGCATTTGATCTGATTCTTTTCCCTGTTCTGGACCATATATTTTTCGTCTTCTGTTTTGCGAGAAAATGTGTTAATTTATCTTGCTGAGATATGTTGTTTCATGCTAGAGTAAATGAGTTGTCATAATGGGGCGAGAGAAAGTAACTTGTGTTAATTTTCTTGACAGATTTATTGATATTGATTTTGTATCAGTATTCTACATTATTGTCTACTTGTGTCATCAAGCAGCAGCAACGTATTATACATATTCAATAATACTGTGTCTCCCAAACTGGTATTCATATCTTCTAAAATTTACATTTCCCAAAATATTCACCGAATACTTTTCAGTAACCACAGTCGTCTCTCATCCACATTTATCTCCTCTATGTAAAATTTATAAAAATATTGCAAGAAACAACACATATACAAAAACAATAACTCTCTGGGAATAAAGTCGACCATCATGATAGTCTGGACCTGTTGACGATTTTTGGTTTATCTGAATGACATGATGGAAGGGATAGACTCAGAAGTGTCCCTGTTCGCGGATGATGTGAAGTTAATGAGGAGGATTAAATCAGATGAGGACCAGGCAGGACTTCAAAGAGACCTGGACAGGCTGGACACCTGGTTCAGCAACTGGCTTCTCGAATTTAATCCCGCCAAATGCAAAGTAATGAAGATCGGGGAAGGGCACAGAAGACCGCAGACGGAGTTAAAGGCTAAGTGGCCAAAGACTGTAAATCTCTCTCAAGGAGAAAGATCTTGGGGTGAGTATAACACCGAGCACGTCTCCGGAAGCACAC
>NC_069410.1:47221528-47244028 GCF_026875155.1 Cherax quadricarinatus | reverse complement strand
AGGAATAATGAAAAAGCCAGGATGAGCCTATGGTTCACCCAAAGGTGCAGGGAGGCAAAAACCAAGTGTGCTAGGGAATGGAAGAAATATAGAAGGCAAAGGACCCAGGAGAATAAGGAGAGCAGTCGTAGAGCCAGAAACGAATATGCACAGATAAGAAGGGAGGCCCAACGACAATATGAAAATGACATAGCAGCGAAAGCCAAATCTGACCTAAAACTGTTATACAGCCACATCAGGAGGAAAACAACAGTCAAGGACCAGGTAATCAGGCTAAGGAAGGAAGGAAGGAGGAGAGACAACAAGAAATGACCGTGAAATATGTGAGGAACTCAACAAGAGATTCAAAGAAGTGTTCACAGAGGAGACAGAAGGGGCTCCAGAAAGATGGAGAGGTGGGGCACACCACCATGTGCTGGAAACAGTGCACACAACCTAAGAAGAAGTGAAGAGGCTTCTGAGTGAGCTAGATACCTCAAAGGCAATGGGGCCAGATAACATCTCCCAAAGGGTCCTGAGAGAGGGAGCAGAGGCGCTATGTGTACCCCTAACAACAATATTCAATACATCTATCGAAACAGGGAGATTGCCTGAGGCATGGAAGACGGCAAATGTAGTCCCAATCTTTAAAAAAGGAGACAGACATGAAGCACTAAACTACAGACCAGTGTCACTGACATGTATAGTATGCAAAATCATGGAGAAGATTATCAGGAGAAGAGTGGTGGAACACCTAGAAAGGAATGATCTGATCAACAGCAGCCAACATGGTTTCAGGGACGGGAAATCCTGTGTCAAAAACCTACTGGAGTTCTATGACATGGTGATAGCAGTAAGACAAGAGAGAGAGGATTGGGTGGATTGCATTTTCTTGGACTGCAAGAAGGCTTTTTGACACAGTACCACACAAGAGATTATGAAAAAAACTGGAGGACCAAGCAGGGATAACAGGGAAGGCACTGCAATTGATCAGGGAATACTTGTCAGGAAGACAGCAGCGAGTCATGGTACGTGGCGAGGTGTCAGAGTGGGCACCTGTGACCAGCGGGGTCCCACAGGGGTCAGTCCTAGGACCAGTGCGTTTTGCATTTGTGAACGACATGAGGGGAGGAAAATAAACTCCGAGGTGTCCCTGTTTGCAGATGACGTGAAGTTGATGAGAAGATTTCAGTCGATCGAAGACCAGGCAGAACTACAAAGGGATCTGGATGGGCCCTGCAGACCTGGTCCAGCAACTGGCTCCTGGAGTTAAATTTCCCAAACCAAGTGCAAAGTCATGAGGATTGGGGGAAGGGCAAAGAAGACCGCAGACGGAGTACAGTCTAGGGGCCAGAGACTAACAAACTCACTCAAGGAAAAAGATCTTGGGGTGAGTATAGCACCAAGCACATCTCCTGAAGCCCCACATCAACCAATAACTGCTGCAGCATAGGGGCGCCTGGCAAACCTCAAAACAGCATTCCGACATCTTAATAAGGAATCGTTCAGGCCCCTGTACACCGTGTACGTTAGGCCCATATTGGAGTATGCGGCACCAGTTGGAACCCACACCAGCCAAGCATGTAAAGAACTAGAAAAATTTGAAAAAGGTTTGCAACAAGACTGGCCCCAGAGTTAAGGAGGTATGTCCTATGAAGAGAGGTTAAGGGAAATCAACCTGACGACATGGAGGACAGGAGAGATAGGGGGGACATGATAACGACATACAAAATACTGAGAGGAATTGACAAGGTGGACAAAGACAGATGTTCCAGAGTTTGGACCCCAGCAACACGGGACACAGTTGGAAGCTGAAGACACAGATGAATCAAAGGGATGTTACAAAGTATTTCTTCAGCCACAGATAGTCAGGAAGTGGAATAGTTTTGGGAACGATGAAGTGGAGGCAGGATCCATACATAGCTTTAAAGCAGAGGTACGATAAAGCTCATGGTTCAGGGAGATTGACCTAGTAGCGACCATGAAGAGGCGGGGCCAGGAGCTTGGACTCGACCCCTTGCAACCTCAACTAGGTGAACTAGGTGAGTACACACACACACACACACACACACACACACAACACGCACACACACACACACACCCCACCCCACACACACACACACACACACCTACACACCCCACACACACACACACACACACACACACACACACACACACACACACACACACCACCTCGTTGCCAGGAGCTGAGCCCTCGGCCCCAGCAACCACAATTAGGTGAGTTACACACACATAATATACACACACACCACACACACACACCACCACACACACACACACACACACAACACACACACACACACACACACCACACACACACACACACACACACACACACACACCCCACACACACACACACACACACACACACACACACACACCCCCACACCACACACACACACACACACACACACGCAACACACACACACACACACACACACACACACACACACACACACACCTCGTTGCCAGGAGCTGAGTCTCGACCCCAGCAACCACAATTAGGTGAGTACACATACACACTCACACACACACACACACTGACATGTTGATTATGCTGTTCTTTGATTAACCAATGACCATCTTGTGTTTTGTTTGTTAATTATTATTAATAAAGGAATGTGTGAGGTGAACTTGAAGTGGAATGATGGTGTAATGTGTACCACATGTCAAGGTGTAATGTGCACTACATATCAAGGGATAATGTGCACTACATGTCAAGGTGTAATGTAGGAACGATAACTTGAACAACGCCTGCTTTCAACTCTGGAATTCCACCAATCACCTCATGAAATTAACTACGCCCGACTAGTAATCAGAGAACCTAATTTCCGCAGACGTAAGTGCTTAGAAACATCATTAATCGCTGTTTCTAACACAATCAAGGAAAATAAAGGAAGCTTCGTCATCTCTGAAGTATAGGGAAAAATCCTCCTCAAAACAATAAACCATGCCATCAATTAGTCCCTGCTTCTAATACTACATAAAAACATATCAGAAAGCGAACACTGAAACAGACCTAATGTAACTAATGTGACATTAGTTACAAACAGTACATGGACACAAAGTGTATATATAGGCTCAGAATGAGGTGCAGTACTAGTGGTAGTAGTAGTAGTTTACCTGGAGTTTACCTGGAGAGAGTTCCGGGGGTCAACGCCCCCGCGGCCCGGTCTGAGACCAGGCCTCCTGGTGGATCAGAGCCTGATCAACCAGGCTGTTGCTGCTGGCTGCACGCAAACCAACATACGAGCCACAGCCCGGCTGATCCGGAACTGACTTTAGGTGCTTGTCCAGTGCCAGCTTGAAGACTGCCAGGGGTCTGTTGGTAATCCCCCTTATGTGTGCTGGGAGGCAGTTGAACAGTCTCGGGCCCCTGATACTTATTGTATGGTCTCTTAACGTGCTAGTGACACCCCTGCTTTTCATTGGGGGATGGTGCTCGTCCCGCCAAGTCTTTTGCTTTCGTAGTGGGTGATTTTCGTGTGCAAGTTCGGTACTAGTCCCTCTAGGATTTTCCAGGTGTATATAATCATGTATCTCTCCCTCCTGCGTTCCAGGGAATACAGGTTTAGGAACCTCAAGCGCTCCCAATAATTGAGGTGTTTTATCTCCGTTATGCGCGCCGTGAAAGTTCTCTGTACATTTTCTAGGTCGGCAATTTCACCTGCCTTGAAAGGTGCTGTTAGTGTGCAGCAATATTCCAGCCTAGATAGAACAAGTGACCTGAAGAGTGTCATCATGGGCTTGGCCTCCCTAGTTTTGTAGTGATACAAGTTGTAGTATTAGTAGTAACACAATATGTAAGAACAATTAACTCGCACATGAGTAAAAGGATGTAAAAGCTATTACTTGGGTAACATAAAAAAAGGTTAGACAAATATTTCTATTGGAGACTGGATAGAGAAGGCCTGTTACAATGCTCATTCTTTGTAATGTGCTTTTGTAGTATTAACAGGAGAGACTATGTGATGGCAGGGTTTTCAGGAGGATTCTTGCTAAGATTTCAGAGATAGTGAAGCTGCCTTTGTTTCGTTTAATTGTATTAGAAACAGCTATTAGTGAAGATTCAAGGCACTTGCGTCTGCGGAAATTAGTTTCTTTGATCACTAATTGGGCGTCCTTGAATTTCATGAGATGATTGGTAGAATTTCGGTGTTGTACATAGGCGTTGTTCAAGTTATCGTTCCTACATGCGTAAATGTGTTCATTGAGGCGGATGTAGAGGTTTCTTGCTGTTTCACCTACATAAATCTTGTCGCAGCCTCCACAGGGTATAGTGTAAACCCCTGCTTTGACTGGTTCGTGGTGCTTGGATTTTGCTCTGGTTAGATCCTTTATTGACACATACGAACACATATCCCACCCCAAACTCTATGACACAAACTCACGTACATTCTCAAAAACATATCTTTATTCTCACATACGTTGTAAAATTCTACAAAATAAATTGTGACGTTGAGTCAAGACCCAGGAAGACCACACCATTACCTACGCTGCAGCTGTGTCAAGACCTAGCAAGACCACATCACTACTTACGCTGCAGCTGCGTCAAGACCTAACAAGACCACATCACTACCTACGCTGCAGCTGCGTCAAGATCTAGCAAGACCACATAACTACCTACGCTGCAGCCGTGTCAAGACCTAGCAAGACCACACCACTACCTACCCTGCAGCTGTGTCAAGACCTAGCAGACCACACCACTACCTACACTGCAGCCGTGTCAAGACCTAGCAGACCACACCACTACCTACACTGCAGCCGTGTCAAGACCTAGCAAGACCACACCACTACCTACACTGCAGCTGTGTCAAGACCTAGCAGACCACACCACTACCTACGCTGCAGCTGTGTCAAGACCTAGCAAGACCACATAACTACCTACGCTGCAGCTGTGTCAAGACCTAGCAAGACCACACCACTACCTACGCTGCAGCTGTGTCAAGACCTAGCAGACCACACCACTACCTACACTGCAGCCGTGTCAAGACCTAGCAGACCACACCACTACCTACGCTACAGCCGTGTCAAGACCTAGCAAGACCACATAACTACCTACGCTGCAGCTGTGTCAAGACCTAGCAAGACACACCACTAACTACGCTGCAAACCGTGTCAGACCTAGCAGAAACCCCACCACTACCTACACGCAGCTGTGTCAAGACCTAGCAGACCACACCACTACCTACACTGCAGCCGTGTCAAGACCCAAACAGACCACACCACTACCTACCTACAGCCGTGTCAAGACCTAGCAAGACCACATAACTAAACCCACGGCTGCAGCTGTGTCAAGACCTAGCAAGACCACACCACTACCTACGCTGCAGCCGTGTCAAGACCTAGCAGACCACACCACTACCTACACTGCAGCTGTGTCAAGACCTAGCAGACCACACCACTACCTACACTGCAGCCGGGCAAGACCTAGCAGACCACACCAAATACCTACGCTCAAGCCGTGTCAAGACCTAGCAAGACCACAACCCCTACCTACGCTACAGCCGTGTCAAGACCTAGCAAGACCACACCACACCTACGCTACAGCCGGTCAAAACCTAGCAAGACCACACCCCTACCTACACTGCAGCCGTGTCAAGACCTAGCAGACCACAACCACTACCTACGCTGCAGCCGTGTCAAGACCTAGCAGACCACACCACTACCTACGCTGCAGCCGTGTCAAGACCTAGCAGACCACACCACTACCTACACTGCAGCTGTGTCAAGACCTAGCAGACCACACCACTACCTACACTGCAGCCGTGTCAAGACCTAGCAGACCACACCACTACCTACGCTACAGCCGTGTCAAGACCTAGCAGACCACACCACTACCTACGCTACAGCCGTGTCAAGACCTAGCAAGACCACACCACTACCTACGCTACAGCCGTGTCAAGACCTAGCAAGACCACACCACTACCTACACTGCAGCCGTGTCAAGACCTAGCAGACCACACCACTACCTACGCTGCAGCCGTGTCAAGACCTAGCAGACCACACCACTACCTACGCTGCAGCCGTGTCAAGACCTAGCAGACCACACCACTACCTACGCTGCAGCCGTGTCAAGACCTAGCAGACCACACCACTACTGATGATGAAAGTTTTTCTTTTTCAGGGCACCCTGCCTTGGTGGGCAACGGCCGATGTGTTAATAAGAATAATAATAATAATAAAAAAATGATCATACTTATGGAAATGTTTGGAATTGATTTAGGCCTGTGTAAGTCCCAGTTTACTTTTTTGGAATTATTTGGAATAAATGAAATACAGTTTTGCATGCACCATAGGCTATTTTTCATTTTAATGCAGAAATGATATGCGAAGACTGTAGAAAAGGAGGTAATGAGTCCCTTAGGCTTGCTGAACTGTTTATAGAAGACAGTGGAAGACGAGGTAATTATTTCTTCAGTGTAGAAGCTGATGTTCAGTACTTACTGTAAGTAAGTAAGTAAGTAAGTTTATTCAGGTATACACAAATACAGTTACATAGAATTATCATACATAGCAGATATGTGTAGAGAACCTGGGATAACCCAAAAAAGTCATACAGAGTGACTTATTTCCATTGGGGTCCTTTTACCTTATTATTATAATATAAAGGTTATACTATTTTCTTATTATTCCATAATGAAGATAACATCTTATTACCATACTAAAAAGACTATCTACTACACCAAGGTCATTAAGACTATCTACAGTACGAGAGTCATTACTAGGAATAAGGTAAAATTTACATGTATGTTAGCTAAAAAATAGAAAATCATTCCCCTCCTTTTTTGAAGCTACATTCATCAGACACCTTTTGGCACTCTTCTTGAGCTGCTTCATGCTATAACTGGCTTTGATATGTGCAGGTAGTCTGTTCCATTCCTTTATTGCTGTACAATAAAAGGTGTTTGAAGCCTGACCACTGACTGTGGGTACTACAAAGTTGTGGTCTTCTCCCCTAGTACTATGATTGCTTTGGTTCCCAACCTTGACAAAATTGACAGCAAGGTATTCTGGACACTGTTTGTGAGCAATGTTATAAACATGATTTAGCTTCAGTTGTTTTACTTTGTCTTCAACATTCAGCATATCCAACTACTGTAAATCTTGATGAAACTGTTTTATCAAGAATAAGGTAATGAACACCAGCTTTTGCGATGAGGAACTGATTATTTCGTCTTCTACTGTATTAGTAACATCTGTATTGAACTGAAGAAAAACACTGGTTGGCGAAACATCTTCAAATAAAGATATCCAGGTGTTGCATATGCTTCCAATTCTTCATCTTTTCGGTATTGTATACCATTATTATAATATAATCTTCCATACTCATCTTTCCCAAAAAACAAAGCACCAAACCTAAATGAGGCTTATGTAGGTTAGTTGAAAGTTATTCCAGTTGCGGTATTATTACATTCTCCTTTATGTCAGTACTGATCAGTTAAGTTCTTCAGTATGGAAACTTCATATGCTCTAAATAAACTATGAATCCTCTCTAAATTAACTCTGCTCCTAACTCAAAGTTAGGAGCAGGATCCACACAGTCCTTAGTTACAGAAAACATCCACTGTTAAAGTTATTTATTCTTACCTGTTTTCGTCGTTTCAATCTTAATCTAATCCAACAATTGTTCCGTTTTCAACTATGAACCCAATTTGTGCAGCAGGTGAAGGTTTAATGTGGATCTAAGATGACAGTGTTAAACGGCCAATTGAACAGGTATTAATATGTGTCCATCTCATCATCTGTTACTTGTCCACCCAAAACACTGACGTTATTTTTACATTTATGGAGTGCATTTTGTGTACATCCTGTACATACACGTAGCATCTGGTACAGAAAAAACACTCTTGGACAAGCTTTTAAGTGAGGAAAGGTTTGGATCTGTAGAGGGACATAGACATCTCATTGCTTCTAACTAATAACTACTATGTACTATTCCTATACTCACAAACCCTGCTACCCTACCTTCCGACAGATTTAAGTCTCGCACTGGTCGCTTGATCTTAGATAGTTCCTGACTATGAACTGAACTTCTCCAGGCGAAGACTGACAACCCCCAAAAATTCTACGACTGAATTAAGGGTGATGACTTGATTACCCCGTTCTTCACATCTCTATGTTTCTAGCTACTTTTGTATTCGTACTGAAGAAGCTTACTTTAGCTTAAACGTTTCGGAAATAAAGTAGTCTAATGTTGCCATATGTCTGCTTCAAGCTTATTTCAACTATTTATGGACTTTTCTCCCTTTCACGCAATCCCTTTAAAATTATCTTCACATTATATGCAGTGCTGCACAACAGCTATATCTGCCGGATGATGCAGCACACTCTTGAGAGCGATAACTTTCATACTGTAATAAAGCATTCAAAAAGAGAGTTTTCTGCGTTACCTAGTAGAATAGACATGTTTCTTCTTGGTATTAGTAAACTAAGAAGAACGTCTTTTGCTAATTACTGCCCTTACTCGGCAAACCGCCTGCTACCACACCTCGCAATACCCTGCTTGTCTTCAGAGTATGGTGTTGACACTACTCACAACGCCTGTTTATATGATTTACGTAGCGTGTTTCTTATATAATTTTGCAAACATGTCTATAATGCGTAAATTAGGGACTTATGCACCTCCAAACAACATTCTTCCTGCCCGATGGAAATAATTCACTGTCTGACTTTTTGGGTTATCCCAGGTTCTCTACAATGTGCTTAATGTATGATAATCTAATGTAACTATATTTGTGTATACCTGAATAACTTATTCTTAATTACTTTACACACTCTGTACTCCCTCCCCTGCATGCTCCTACTTAAATAGATGCTTTTACCCGCCCATAATGCTCGCATTCAAGGGGCTTTTGGCATTTACACTTAATTACATGTATTCCTTTGTACTTCTCTGTATCATGTACTAAATAAAATAAATAAATAAATTATTCTCCTCTTTATCACGGCTACCCTTAGATGCCTATATTCTGTTTTCCGGTCATCCTTGCCCTTTATCAGTTATCTTAACTTTCCATCATCTGGGGTTTAAATTCCAACAGCCATCTGGCAGAAAAATCCTGCAGCACTGATCCGTCTGTCTCTCTCCTAGACTGTGAAACTAAGATGCCTTGCTCGATTTCTTCTTTACTGTCGTATACTTACACAAGAAAACAGTATTGTTGCTAATACTGATCTTATGGAACCCTACTCTTCACACTAGCAATAGACCCCTGGCTGTCTTCAAGAAGGAGCTGGACAGGCACCTAAAGCCAGTACCCGACCAGACGGTCCGTGGCTCATACGTCAGTTTACGTGCGTCCAGCGGTAAGAACCTGGCTGATCAGGCTGATCTAGTGATGGACCGGGACGCGGGGGCGTTGACCCCTGAAACCCCTTCCAGTATACTTGTCCTTTCCAGCACCTCCGGGCAATAATTCGTTGCTTCCTTCCTCTTAGGTGTTTCTTGATCCTATCTGTATATTTTAATGGTATAATTAATCTGCCAAAGTAGATGAGCAAGACACAATGACAACAGTTGAGTATATTTACTGTATTCACCTAATTGTGGTTGCAGGGAGGGGTCGAGCCATAACTTGTGACCCCGCCTCTTCTCTGGTTGCTACTAGCACCACTCTCTCCTTTTTCCATGAGCTTTATCGAGCCTCTTCTTAAACCTATGTATCGATCCTACCTCCACTATATCACTCTCCAGAGTGTTCTGCTTCCTGACAAACTCTATCACTGAAGAAATATTTTCTAACATCCCTGTGACTCATCTGAGTTTTCAACTTCCAGCTGCGACCCCTTGTTGCTGTGTATCATCTCTGAAACATTCTATCCTTATCCACTCTGTCAATTCTTCTCAGTATTTTATGTCGTTACCTCTCTCCTGTCCTCCAGTGTTGTCAGATCGAGTTCCCTTAACTCTCTTCGTAGGACATACCTACAGCTTCGAGACCAGTTTTGTTTGGAAACCTTCGCACTGGACGTGTTTGACAGGTGTGGGTTCCATACTGGTACTGCATAGTCGATATGGGATACCTCTGACTCTATCCCTTCCGTCATGTCATTCACATATACAAGAAACAGCACAGGATTTTTTCCCCCCCCCCCTACCTCCTCTTTCACACGCACCCTTCTTCATCCCAAACTTCTGCTTGTCTAACACCACTTTGTTAGATTTACTCCATGCCATCGTCGACATCATTGCTATACTTCACCAGCCATACTAAACAGTTATTTATATTTTACCTTTAGTTTACTAGTGAGGCACTAGAATTTCTGAATTCTGCCCTATTATATTGCTCGCTGTACTAACTAAAAATGTCTGATATATCTGTTGCCCCTCTATAAATATGACATTGAAGTCAATTCATCAACCATTTTATTCCACCAATACATAGTCCACAAATACGTCATTTGCATATATCATTCTCGTATAACTTATTTATCATTTTTAAATATATGTTACCAGGTTCAACTTTACAAGTTCAGTCAAAGCCCCCATTATCATTTACACTGGCAACCCAACTTAGCCAACACCACAATACCGTTTCTCACTTCAGCATTTAGTCCTAATAAAAACCCATATGTATAGCTTAACCACTTTTGGGGACTATGCTCTAGCCTTTGTGTACCATGTGCTCATTGCGCTACCGTCACAGGACAATATGAATGGAGCACAATAAATAGCCATTTGGTGGAAAATTAATCTAATTCGTCCCATCACAGTTATCTCCACGTCAAAACTCCTAAATCTCACTTAACATCTCCCAAATCCTTCTTTCATCTACATCCTCTTATCTTCAGGTGTCTTAAACACTTATTATACCTCTTCACATCCAACCCTTTATTATATCAATTTATCCTTGATTTATACATTATATCCTATTCTTTTACAATAACTAGATTATTCGAATTATATGCTATCATCCTTGCTCTAAATGGTAGATAAATTGATATTTAAGTTAATTTGGCAAACCAGCCAGTAAATATCTGGAGTTAAGAACTCAAATTGAGAGCGACATGATTGTTCACACCAGAGGAATCTCTTTCGTAGACAACATATTAACTTCCAAAATGAGATGTTTATGTTCCTTAACTCAGATTGAGAAGTTTTAGGTATGTTAAAGGTGCGATTAATAGGTATGTCCTGAATTATTATTCCTGACTTACTTTCGTTTAATTTGTTGTAACTCGAGAAGCCTCATCCATCGTTAAAATTCAGAAGTTGTCGGTAACGGGCCTTTTCCTAAAGGCAAAGTTACCTGCCCAAAGAAAATTGGCCTTCCGTAGGGGAAAGCCTTTTCTAAAATAGTGACGTACTTTAAAAGTTCACATAAGATAAAAAAATACGCGCGGCGGAGAGTGAATTCATAAGAATGTTACAGTTTTTGATGTTTTGATATGTAATATAGTGTGGAATTTTTATTCTCGTTTAAATTTTGTTAAGAAATCCAGTTTCCCTGTTGAAAGTTTCAGTTTTTAAATAGCGACGCTCGAGGCCCCTCGAATAATTTTTTCATTTTCCTGCGGGGAAAATTTTTGATGAAGGGAAATTATTAAAAAACTATTGGAATTTTGGGAATCTTCCAAAAAGTGGACCACTTATGTTGTGTCTTGAAACAAGGTTCACTTGCCACTGGCTGTTAAGTTAAAAAACCCCCAATTTTATTAAAAGTGGTTTTTGTTTTTATTCAAAAACTTAAATCCTTCAGTTTGCTCTTTCAAATTTTTTGACGATTCTTCTATTAAAAGTGAGAATTCATTGTTTAGCCCGAATGTGAAATCTAAATTTTTTGCATTGACTTTCGCTTTGGGGCCCCGTGAAGTTGTTGTACTTTGCCCCCTGCTTTCGCACTAAACCTTGGTGGGGGACGGACATTGGCGGTTGAGCTAGCACCTGTTGGTAGCACGAGTTTTTTCCCAAAAATGGCGCAGGCTATCAGGCGGGGAAAAAGAATCGCATGTGTGTACTGGGGTTTTAAAAGGAAGGTTTAAAACCCAAGTTCTGTTATGTGCCTGGCTACTACGGGATCCCTACTGCATCAACAACGACGATCTGTTGGTATTGCCTTAAATGGAGCTACTAGGATCTTTGTGAAATTTGTGACGGCGCGACTATGCAAGTGGTGGAAAAAATCCAAGGAGTGTGTATGAAGGTTAATCCGGGTTTAAAAGTACGACTGAGGGACTACCCAAGATTTACTTGGGTAAAATTACGGAATTTTCCCATTTGAAGCGGTGAAGAAGATATAAAGAAAATTCAAGAGTATGGTGTTATACTCAGGCTCAGGGGGAAAGGGGGTCTGTGGTAAGTTGTGGACTGCCGGAGGGTCCTTTACCCTAAAAATGTTTTGGCAAATCTATCCCATCAATGTGACACTGAGTGACTTGAAACGGTTATGTAACATATGCGGGGCAGGGGAAAAACCTGTAGACTGTGGGGGCCCTTTTGTTTATATGGCATTTTGTGCCTCGTCGATCGACACCTGAGAAAATGGAGGGGGAAAGGAGGGGGAAGGAGAGAGAGGTAGACCCATTTCTAGGGGGAGCATCTTCAACATGGAGTAAAATCGTGGGGGGGAAAATCGGAAGAATGTGAAACTTTCCCCGGAGGTCTCACGGGTTTTGAGAATATGGTTGGAGGATGAGGTGAGACGAGTGGTTTGGGTAGTCAGGTTCGGACAATAGCACTGTTTACAAGAATTTTTGGGGTTAATCAGATGGGAGGGACACAAAGCATGGTTTGGATGGGAAAACTTATAGGTGAGGGTGGAATGCAAGAGGAGGGAAATGTGGGGGGGGGGGTATGCAATAAAAGGGGATTATGAGGTTGTGGTTAAGTCCACAACGGGGAATGTGAAGTAAGGGAATGACATGTAGGGGCATACGTAAGAGAGGGGCCCGGGGGCTTTGAAGTGATGATGTCCTCCCCCAGCGAACGAATGGAAAGAAATTCAGTGGATGTGCAAAAAAGTAAAGGGGGGGGGAAGGGGCAGGGAAAGGTAGGAAAAGAAAGGCAATGTAAAAAGAATTTTCAGAAAAAGAAAGGAAAATTTCTGGATTCGGTCGATTGGAAAGCCCCGATAGCATTTTTAAGTGGCAAACATTAAATGTTAATCCCCTAAGGGTGATGAAAAGCAAAGATATTTAGTGTTTTTTTAAAGAGATTGGGAAATCAAAAATATTTTTACAAGAGCATAATTTTTGGTTTGGGAAAGGGATTTTTTGGTAGATGGATATAAAGTTTTTTGGGTATAGGGGAAGCTTTAATGGAGGTGCTGTTTTTTAATAGCTGGCCCAGTCCTTTTCCAATTGTTACTTGGGAAGAAGGGGGAGATGGGGAGTAGCGAGGGTGGATGGGACATGGGGGGGTCGTGTGTGTTTTGTGAGTGTTACTGCCGGCGGACAGTAATAGACGTGTTAAAAAAGATTTGTAAGGGACCACAAATTTTTTTCATATGCGGGGTTTCCCTGTTTTTTCTTATTTGGGGGGATTGGAATGTGTGTACGTAGAAAAGAGGGGGGCCCGAGGGGTGCAGGGTGTTTTTTGGGGGTCCTAGGGATGTTTTAGGGGAAAGCGGGTTGGGATGTAGTGGGGGGGGGGAGGGGGGGAAAACGGGGGAGCTACTTATGTGAGGAGGGATATGCGGCACGATAGATCGTATTTATGCTTTACCGGGTTCGGTTGCTAATACAGAAACTAAAAATGTAGTGTTTTCAGATCTTTGAGGGGGGGTTGGATGGGGGATGGGGAGGTTTCCCAAAAGGCGTTACATGAGTTATTGGAAATTAATGGAGATTTTTAGATGGCTGGGGACGGTGATAGTTTGTTGAGTGGTGGAAAAATGAGTGGACCAAGGGAAAAAAAAAAAAGGGGGGGTGATTACACGATGGGGGGAGGATTGCTAAACCGGGAATAAAAAATTTTTTATGGGAAAGGAAAGGGGAAAGTCAATGGAAATAGGGCTTCAGAGATATTTGGGAAAGGGCAGTTGAAACAGTGCTATGAAGGTTTTAGGGGGGTTTATCCAGTAAAGGGGATTGAGGGCATCAAAGCGCAATTGATGAAAAGCAGAATCAAGATTTTATGGTGGAGAAAGAGAGGTGGATTTGGGAAAATGTTTTTGGGGGGGTAAACCTGCCTTGAATTGCGGCGATTTAAAAATACAGAGAACAATGACTATGATGAAGTTGGCGTACATGCGGATGTGGGGGGGAATGTGGGTTATGCTGTAGTGGTTTGGATATATATGGAGGGGGAAAAAAGGAAGATGGCAGATATGAAGATTTTAGGAAGGGGTAAGAGAAAAAGGCAGAGTAGAGCGATGATAGAAGGGCCTATAGTGAAGAGGAAGTGTGACGGCTTTAAAAGGGGTGGTTCGGGAAGCATGGGATAGAGGAATCCCCAAAAGAATTTTTTTTGGAACTGGGATGTCATGAAGGAAAATTTTTGGTGCAGTTGGTGAATGTAAAGAAGGATAAAGGGGGGCATGAGTCTAACCAAAAGGGCAGTGTGTTCATGGTTCCAAAGGGGGGAAATACAGAATTGCATCCCGATTTTAGAGGTTTATCTTAATGTGTGGGGATTATAAATTTTTTGTCAAAGGGGTTTTGGGAATAGATTGCGTAAAGTAAATTGGGAAAGGTTTTAGTGGGGGACAGATGGTTTTGCCCGGGGAAAAAATGTTTAGTGGGCATGGGGGGAAAAAAGGGTTATGAGGAGCGAGGATGGACGGGGAGGTGTTCTTCTTTGGATTTGGGAAAGGGGTTATGATTGTGTAGAGAGAGAGACATTTGGGATTATGAGGAGGATGGGTTTTGGTGAGGAAATTTTGCAGGGGCGGAAAATTTATTAGAGGTGCGAAATACGGTGCAAAAAATGGAAGGGGGGGGAAGATGTTAGTTGGGTAGGGGGGTGAGGCAGGGATGCCCCCTGTCTCAGATCATATTTGATGTCTGCAAGACCCATTTATGGGTTGATAAATGTAGGAGTTGTGAGGGGGGGGGGAGATTAGGGGAGTCGGGTATAGTTGGGTTTTGTGGATGACACTACGGTTTATGGGGGGAGAGGAGGGGTTAAAAAGTAAGCAGAAATTTTTGAAATATTTAGTGGGCCAAAAAGGGATGGTATTAAAAGTAAAAGTCGAAATTATGAAAGTTGGGATGGGGGGAGGGGAATGGGAAAAAAGTATGGTGGCAGGAGTAGAGCAGATAAAAATTTGTGGAGTATTGACAGAGGGGCAGTGCGGGTGGGTAGAGAGGGAAAATTTTAAAGGTAGGCAAAAAGTATTGCTTAGGTTAGGGGGGGAAAAAGACCCAGTGGTTTGATATACAAAGAGAGTCATTGTGTTTTAAAACATCATTTATCCCAAAATTTTGGCCGTGGTTGTGGTGTACCCCTTGGTGGCGAAAGACGTGCGGCAAGTGCAAAGGGGGAAAATTCTGAAATTTTTTTGGGAATATGGTTGTCTTGGCTGAGGGGGAAAGGCGTAAAAACACCGCTGGCAAAAGGGGGTTTAGGTTTAATTCTTTTGGGTAGCAGATGAAGGCATGTACGTGAAACATTGTTATTGAGATTGGGGGGGAACGTGGGTCAGAGTGAGGGATTGATGGAAGATGTGAGGGGGGGTGGGGGGGGTGGGATTTGAGGAGTGTATGAGTATGTTGGTACTTTTTACAAAATAAAAAAAAAAAAAAAAAAATCCGGAAAATGTAAAGGCGTGTGTTTTGGGGAGGTTGGAAAGATGTCAAGAGGTGTTGGAAGAGGAGAAGTTTTTTCCCTTATATATTGGACGAAACTGGGGGGACTTCGTAAGTTTGGGTTAAGTCAAGGGTGAGGGAAACTATGTAAGGTTTTTACATGGGATTTTGCCAACTAAAGTACGACTGTATCAGTTTGGGGAAATTTTTTTGTCTCAATGTTGTGTTTTGTGTGTGGGGGGAAAACAGCATATCTGTGGTGTATTTTTGTGGTATCGAGAGGGCAGTCATGGTTTAGCGGTGTTGGATTGGTGGGTGGGAGTGGTTAGTGGTATTAAGGGCACTGAGTTTGGGTATAGAGGGGGGGGGAGATAGTGTGAGGAGGGCCCTCATGTATTTAGTGGCGATTAATCTATTATCGTGGGCGATGAGGGAGGGGGGGGGGGGTGAGGGAGTTTGGGGGGGGGAGGAAAAAGAACAAGGCTTTAGAGGAAATTTTTGTAAAACAAAGTGTATAAATGGGTGTGTATGGACGTGATGGGTATATTTTTCCGGTATGTTTTAGAGGTATGACTGTGAGGGATTGCGGAGTTTAGTGTTTTAATGGCTGGGTGGGTGGTTTTTCTGTATAAGGGGGAAGGGGAAAAAATGAATAAATGACAAAGAATATCATGTTTTAAACACTATTTTCCTGAAAAACGAGGGGGGTTTTCAATTCATTAGGGGTAATGTTTTTTTCAAACCATTGTTGATAAAACTTAGGTTGATACTTTTTTCTGTCCATATATACTATATTTTTTTTTAAATACTATCAATTGATATTACTTTCTAAAATTAAAAATACATTTTTTTCTTAATTTTCTATAATTTCAATTTTTTAAAATTTTTTACATTTAATAACCCTTACTGTCTAATTACCCTTTTCCTGTTTTAAAACCACAATTTTTCTATCTTAGGTATTTTTAAATTTCCTTGTATGCCATATAACTAAGATAAATACCAGTGCAAATTTAAAAAAAAATAAAAATTATTTTTCCTTTTTTTTAATCATTTTACTTACTAAAATTTTATTAAAACACCAATTTCTACCAGTCAAATTTTACTTTTTTTTACATTAAACATTATTTTTACTTCCCATTAAAAATTTTTTTCCAAATTTTCAAATTTGTAATTCAACCCCACCCTTTATTTTATCCCTTTTTACCCGTGACCGTGACTGTGTACCGTGTAAGTCTACCCTCTTATATAATTTTAAATTTTATTCTTTTTGAATTTAATGTGAATTTATTTTGTCAGTTTAATCTAGTTATACTCTGATCTTTTCAACAACCTTACCAAACTTAGTGCAATTTCAAAAATACCTTTCAATTTGTATTTTTATTTATAAATTTTATTTTTTGCTGCCAATATGCCCATCATTACACTAATGAAACCTGGCTAACCCTGATACTACAATGTCTATCCCATTCCTGGTTACACAGCCATACCAACTGTAGGCCAGACCAACAAGGGGGTGGCAAAGGGAATAAAACTCAGACCAACTGAAGTTTCACTAATACTTGAAAAGGGGGAGAACAGGGGAATTATAAAGCTAAATTCAAATCCAAATACCAAAAAAAAACCCTCTCAAGTGATAAACATTTACAGAGTTCCACAAAAAAAACTTTACCCCCCAAATTACCCTAGGAATATGATAATGATGCAATGAAAAAAGTCACTTACTCCTCCAGGTGTTTCAATATAAATCCCCTGAAGACCAGGACCCCACGTTACTGAATTCACAAACACAATGAGTAACTGCATGTTGCTCCCAAACAGTAAAAAAAACCTACAAGGTTAGGGAAACTAGTTTTTCCCCTACTTGCCATCTGGCCCAACCCATACCCCTTTAAAACGGATAATTACAAAAATCCCACAGACCATACCCTACTTTCCTCATACAACTCTTGGTAAAATACCCAAGACACTACAAAAGTCCCCTTAGCTCACAATGAGGCAGCCATTAAAAACTTCACAACAGCAGTAAAAAAAACAATTGACTGGACACTGAGCTAAAATCTTAACAGATATGACGAATGTTTAATTTTTTTCAAAAAAAAGCCCCCAATCCCCTCTTAACAAGACTGCCCAAAAAAAACTAAACAAGACAGCAAGAGAAAAACGCCCCTGGCTAAACCCCTTCCAAACCATAATACAAAACCCGAATGAAAAACAGTAAAATGGGTAATAACCAGAGACCAAACAAAACGTTACTCGTAAATCCTAACCAGCCTGATAAGAAGGGCAAAAAAACTGTATTATGAGAACAGTTTACCCCAACTTACGGGGTGAATAAAAAAAAACCCGGGGAAAACCTATCAAAATTTAGGAAATAAAAAAATATCACGGAATAGCGAATAAAATTTGCAAATCAGATGAACCCCAACTCCCCCCAAAAGAAACGCAAACAGACTCAATGATTTTTCTTTCCCCTATAGGGGCAAACCCTTTTCCAATAAAATCCAAAACCAGATACCCCACCCAAATGACTACCTCACTGGAACTACCGAAAACACGTTCCTAGCCCGACTAACCCTCAAAGTCCCCCTTATTATCAACACCTAAAAAAAAAGCAGGAGATTTAAAATATTCCCACCCTTTTATAAAAAAAAAGTGTCACAAGTACATCACCATGATTGCAAACAACAAATCCATTGAATCCTCCCCCTTTCCCCTACAGCTTTTCCAAATAGAAAGGGGTCCCCCCGATCCAAAAAGGAGGGACCAAACAGATTTGAAAAATCTTGGACAATATCCAATTTACACCCCTCTAAAAAATCTTCGAAAAAATTAATTCATAAACGAATCTACCCCTACCTATCTCCCAAACTTTCTAAACCCCCTCCCAAATTTGGATTGGGCCCTAAAAAAAATATAATGTGCTATTATACACATGCTAGAACATGACAACACGAAATAGAGAAAAAAAAAGTCCATGGGGATTTCTTTTGACTTACGTAAAGCTTTTGATACATTTGCCATGACTTGCCCCACAAAAAATTGTCACACTATGGTATTAAGGGCACCCCCTAAATACCTCAAGTCTACCCGCAAAAAGCAATATGTGTACGCAAAGGGGGGCAAGCTCTTCCCTAAACCAATTACAGTTGGTGCCCCACAGGGAAGTGCCCTTTGGCCCTCTTCTCTTTCTCCTATACAAAAATGACCTACCAAATGCTTCGAAATTTATCAAACCCACATTTTTTGCAGATGACATACATACGCTTCTCTCACCCGAGCCCAGTCACGTTTTCCCAATACTGAAACACCGAATTTACAGAAAAATATCTCCGGATGGGACTAAAAACTTACACTAAACTTTGACAAAACCTATTTCTTTTCATTTTTGGTAACAGAGCTACGATGTACCTCTTAAATAAGAAAAAAAGTCACCTATCACAAAGCTAACAGAGGGAAAAAATTTCTTAGGAATAAACCTTTGAAAATAGACTAAAATTTCATAACATATACAAAAAAATTTTAAGAAAATTTTCCAAAGATGTAGGCTACTATCGAAGATACGGTACTTTTTTCCACAGTCAGCCTCCGGGGCCCTTTATCACTCTTTATTTACCCTATCTCACCTAGGGAAATTTGTGCAGGGGCTCAACAAAAATTTAAACCATCTCGACTCTAATTCCCAAAAAAAAAGCCTCATTAGATTGAAAAAAAAAACAAATTTCACTACGGGCAGCACATCCACCAATATTCAAAACACTAAACCTACTCCCCAAACAAAACACTATTTTTATTGACCTATTACATACAAAAAACATTTAACTTGATTTTAAACCCTCCCCCTCAAACATCTCCTTCCAACCTCAACAGAACACATGACCATAAACAAGGACAGATCACTCTTTGAGTTCCTCGTGTCCCTCTCACGCTATGCAAAAAAACAATGCACATAAAGGCCCAAAATCGGAATTTTATTACCTGTAAAAATAAAAGAAAAACCCACCCGTTTTAAATTCAAATCTTTCTCAAAAATCACTTCTCACTCAAAACCAAATAAATACTGAAAAACAACCTTAAAATTGTATATCCATAGTTTCTCACAATTAATCACACAAATGTTAAAACCCAGGGCCCAATCTAACTTTGTTATTTTTTTTAATACATACCCCCAACCGAATACTCCATTCGATGAAAGTACAGCAATGCATGAACCTAGACCTGTCTTGTAATACCCTTTGTCTTTTTTTTGTTATCTGTTTACAAAATGTTTTTTCATGATTCACATTGCTTAGTTAATCTTAAGTTAATTTTAACCAGCCCGTAATGTTTGATATAAGTGGCTTTGGATGTGCTCTTCCTTATTTTTTGTACCTCTGTATGTATGCAAAAAAATGTGTAAAAGCAAGTCGAAATTGCCGAAACATGTCAAAAAACATCTAGAATTTTTTGAACTGAAATCGTGTTTAAAATTATGAAAAAAAGTGTGTATGTTTTTAAAATTTCCCGTGTACAGTGATCTATTAGTTTTTTGCATTGTTTACTATAGTAAAGTTGGTTATTTTTTATATATGTCATAAAGTGTAATAGTTGTTGTATTTTAAAAGTTTTTTGAATAGTTTTTTGATGTTGGGAGTCTAGTGTTTTTGTATTCTTTTTGACTGTGGAAAAGGGGGGGGAAATATGCAAATCATTACGAAGAATCAAACCACATGTAATTGCTGTGTGAACAATTTTTAAGCACTAATTTTTGTATTAATTCTTTAGTAAATTTCTGATATGTAAAATTAAAATTTTATGCAATTGTAATATATTTGAATGATAAAAAGCAAATTTTTTTTTGAAAAAATGTTTTAGAAAAAGGATAAAAAAACATAGGATGGGGGAAAATTTTGCATCATAGTAAATGTAAGGTATTGCGAATATGTAAATTGTTTTTTCTGTGGAGGACTGCTAAGGTTCTTTTTTTATTAATGCTTTGCAATGTTTTAAACTAAAAATGATAATTATGGAGTATATAAAATGTTAAAGTACTGTTCACCATTGTGGTTTAGCGCAATTTTTTTGAGTATAAAAATAACAATAACGTAAATTTTGGGGGGGGGGGGGGGGTTGAGTCACTAGTATGTAAGCTTTTGTGTCTTTTACATTATGAAAAAAAAACGTGAGGGAACACGTGTATTTTGCAGTAGTGTTTTAGTTAGAGTTAGGTGTATATCAAAATCATTTAAATAGTGTTCTTAGGGCCCGGAAAACCCCTGAAAAGCCTTTTTTTATATATATTTATATCACATTTATATATGTAATTTTCGTTATTGTATAAAATGTTTTAAATAAAATATAAAAAAAAAATCTGAATTTTATCTGAAATAGTTAAAAAACTGGAAATCAAAGGAGTCGGATCAATTATTCGAGAATACCTTTTTGATGGGTTTGTCACTCATTTGAGTTGTGTAATTGCATTTCCAGTTTTTTTAAAACAAATTGTATCCACTTAATAACTAGTGAATATTCATCTGTTTTTATTTCAAAGCCTAAACGGTGGTGTATTTTTTTAAAAAATTTAAAATTTTTAATTTTGAGTGTGTGGTTGCCTATTTGACACATTTTTTTGCAAATTTTATCAAATCAGGTTTTCAAAAAATCTAAGTTAAATACTTTTTCTTGCAGGATTGTAGAGAATTTTAAATAGATTGCAAAAATGAAAAAATTAACACCGGGTTTCACGCTTGCTGGGGGGTCCAAGCCCTCACATACAAAATTCCTTTCCCCTCCCTCCTTCCTTTCCTTCCCCTTTAAAAATTTATGCTCTTTTTCAAACTTCTATTTCGTTCCCTTTTCTCTAATATCTGAACCACTTGAAAACAAAATTCTGATTTATGACGATTCAAGTTGAACGACGCGAGACTTTTTTATTTTTTTAGATCAACTGCAACATTTTCCAAATTTAAAATTTAGACACATTTAGATATGGGAATCTTTATTCAGGAAAAGTTTCGCCAACAGTGGCTTTTCATCCAAAACAAAGAGGGGGGCGTAAAGGGGAGAGGAGAATGAGGTATTCATCCCCCAACCCGGAGCGATGTTTCTCCAACAATCTTTATGGACTGAAAAACCCTCGACTCCCCGGTTGAGGGACTGAATACCCCATTAAGATAAGATTTCGTTCGGATTTTTAAAACCCGGAGGGTTTTGCCACCCCGGATAACCCCAAAAAAAAGTCAGTGCGTTTGAGGATGCTAACTTATTTTTCCCCTGGGGGCCTCAATCTTGCCCCAGGAAAGCGACCCACACCAGTCGACTAACACCCCGGTACTTTGTGCTAGGTGAAAGGGCAATAGGTGTAAGGAAAAGTGTCGAAATGTTTCCCCCGCCGGGAAACGAACCCGGGCCCCCGTGGTGAAAAAGGGAGTTTTAGCCACCAGGCCACCGGGGACGGGCCACCCGCCTTCCTCTTTGATTGGGCTGATGAAGCCCCCTGTGTGGCGAAAAGTTTCCTGAATAAAGATTTCCCATGCTCATAAGTGTCTCAATCTTAACTTTTCGGTTTTCAAACCCTTCATCACTTTTTCAAAAAATTTTTTACAAATTCTTTGCCATATTCGATCTTTTCCCAAAAAATTTTTATTTTTAATGTTTGTTATGTATCTTTACAAAAATTCATGGGACTATTTGCATGTCTGGGTTCCTATGCACAAAACTACATAGGTCATTACTATTTTTGAGTGTTATTTCAGGGGAAAGGGTTTCCCATGACCCCCCATTTTTAATTTTTTTCTTTAAAATTTTATAATATCATTTCAAAACTTATTTTTT
>NC_069410.1:47182293-47221028 GCF_026875155.1 Cherax quadricarinatus | reverse complement strand
TAGAAGCTGATGTTCAGTACTTACTGTAAGTAAGTAAGTAAGTAAGTTTATTCAGGTATACACAAATACAGTTACATAGAATTATCATACATAGCAGAATATGTGTAGAGAACCTGGGATAACCCAAAAAAGTCATACAGAGTGACTTATTTCCATTGGGGTCCTTTTACCTTATTATTATAATATAAAGGTTATACTATTTTCTTATTATTCCATAATGATGATAACATCTTATTACCATACTAAAAAGACTATCTACTACACCAAGGTCATTAAGACTATCTACAGTACGAGAGTCATTACTAGGAATAAGGTAAAATTTACATGTATGTTAGCTAAAAAATAGAAAATCATTCCCCTCATTTTTTGTAGCTACATTCATCAGACACCTTTTGGCACTCTTCTTGAGCTGCTTCATGCTATAACTGGCTTTGATATGTGCAGGTAGTCTGTTCCATTCCTTTATTGCTGTACAATAAAAGGTGTTTGAAGCCTGACCACTGACTGTGGGTACTACAAAGTTGTGGTCTCTCCCCCTAGTACTATGATTGCTTTGGTTCCCAACCTTGACAAAATTGACAGCAAGGTATTCTGGACACTGTTTGTGAGCAATTTTATAAACATGATTTAGCTTCAGTTGTTTTACTCTGTCTTCAACATTCAGCATATCCAACTACTGTAAATCTTGATGAAACTGTTTTATCAAGAATAAGGTAATGAACACCAGCTTTTGCGATGAGGAACTGATTATTTCGTCTTCTACTGTATTAGTAACATCTGTATTGAACTGAAGAAAAACACTGGTTGGCGAAACATCTTCAAATAAAGATATCCAGGTTTTGCATATGCTTCCAATTCTTCATCTTTTCGGTATTGTATACCATTATTATAATATAATCTTCCATATTCATTTTTCCCACAAAACAAAGCACCAAACCTAAGTGAGGCTTATGTAGGTTAGTTGAAAGTTATTCCAGTTGCGGTATTAATACATTCTCCTTTATGTCAGTACTGATCAGTTAAGTTCTTCAGTATGGAAACTTCATATGCTCTAAATAAACTATGAATCCTCTCTAAATTAACTCTGCTCCTAACTCAAAGGTAGGAGCAGGATCCACACAGTCCTTAGTTACAGAAAACATCCACTGTTAAAGTTATTTATTCTTACCTGTTTTCGTCGTTTCAATCTTAATCTAATCCAACAATGTTCCGTTTTCAACTATGAACCCAATTTGTGCAGCAGGTGAAGGTTTAATGTGGATCTAAGATGACAGTATTAAACGGCCAATTGAACAGGTATTAATATGTGTCCATCTCATCATCTGTTACTTGTCCACCCAAAACACTGACGTTATTTTTACATTTATGGAGCATTTTTCCCTTCACGCAATCCCTTTACATTATCTTCACATTAATGCAGTGCCTGCACAACAGCAATACTGCCAGGATGATGCAGCACACTCTTGAGAGCGACTGACACTTTATTAGTGTAGGCATTCAAAAAGAGTTTTCTGCAGTTACCCCTAGTAGAATAGACAGTTTCTCTGGTATTAGTAAACTAGAGAGAGCGTCTTATTGTAATTATTGCCCTATACTCCGACAAACCGCCTGGCTACCACACCTCGCAATTACATCAATTTGTTCGAGTATGGTTGTTTGTATTATGTTTATATGATATGTAGCATGTTTCTTATATAATTTTGCAAAACATGTCTATAATAGCGTAAATATATGACTTTATAGCACCCCAAAACAACATTCTTCCTGCCCGATGGAAATAAGTCACTCTGTAGACTTTTTTGGGTTATCCCAGGTTCTCTACACATGTGCTTCTATGTATGATAATCTATGTAACTATATTTGTGTGTACCTGAATAAACTTACTTTCTTACTTACTTACACACTCTAGCTACTCCCTCCCCTGGCATAGCTCCTACTTAAAGTAAGATGCTTATTACCTGCCCATAATGCTCTGCATTCAAGGGGCTTTGGCATGTTACGCTTAATTACTGTATTCCTTTGTACTTCTCTGTATCATGTACAAATAAATAAATAAATAAATTATTCTCCTCTTTATCACGGCTACCCTTAGATGCCTATATTCTGTTTCCGGTCATCCTTGCCCTTTATCAGTTATCTTAACTTTCCATCATCTGGGGTTAAATTCTAACAGCCATCTGGCAGAAAAATCCTGCAGCACTGATCCGTCTGTCTCTCTCCTAGACTGTGAACTAAGATGCCTCTGGCTCGATTTCTTCTGTACTGTCGTATACTTACACAAGAAACAGTATTGTTGCTAATACTGACTCTTATGGAACCCTACTCTTCACACTAGCCAATAGACCCCTGGCTGTCTTCAAGAAGGAGCTGGACAGGCACCTAAAGCCAGTACCCGACCAGACGGTCCGTGGCTCATACGTCAGTTTACGTGCGTCCAGCGGTAAGAACCTGGCTGATCAGGCTGATCTAGTGATGGACCGGGACGCGGGGGCGTTGACCCCTGAAACCCCTTCCAGGTATACTTGTCCTTTCCAGCACCTCCCGGGCAATAATTCGTTGCTTCCTTCCTCTTAGGTGTTTCTTGATCCTATCTGTATATTTTAATGGTATAATTAACTGCCAAGTAGATGAGCAAGACACAATGACAACAGTTGAGTATATTTACTGTATTCACCTAATTGTGGTTGCAGGGAGGGGTCGAGCCATAACTTGTGACCCCGCCTCTTCTCTGGTTGCTACTAGCACCACTCTCTCCTTTTTCCATGAGCTTTATCGAGCCTCTTCTTAAACCTATGTATCGATCCTACCTCCACTATATCACTCTCCAGAGTGTTCTGCTTCCTGACAACTCTATCACTGAAGAAATATTTTCTAACATCCCTGTGACTCATCTGAGTTTTCAACTTCCAGCTGCGACCCCTTGTTGCTGTGTATCATCTCTGAAACATTCTATCCTTATCCACTCTGTCAATTCTTCTCAGTATTTTATGTCGTTACCTCTCTCCTGTCCTCCAGTGTTGTCAGATCGAGTTCCCTTAACCTCTCTTCGTAGGACATACCTTACAGCTTCGAGACCAGTTTTGTTGGAAACCTTCGCACTGGACGTGTTTGACCAGGTGTGGGTTCCATACTGGTACTGCATAGTCCGATATGGGATACCTCTGACTCTATCCCTTCCGTCATGTCATTCACATATACAAGAAACAGCACCTAGGATCTCCTCTTTCCACCCGCACTCACCTTCCTACATCCACAAACTTCTGCTGATACGCTAACACCACTTTGTTAGATTTACTCCATGCCTCGTCGACCTCATTGCCTATACTCTCACAAGCCCATCATTCTACAACAGTTATTTATATTTTACCCTTTAGTTTATAAGGAGGCAGTTAGGCAGTTACCATTCTACCTTTTTCTCTCGCTGTACCTACAACTAAAAAATGATCTGATATATCTGTTGCCCCTCTATAAATATGCACATCCTGAAGTCTATTCATCAACCTTTTATCCACCAATACATAGTCCAACAAACTACTGTCATTTCGCCCTATATCATTTCTCGTATACTTATTTATCATTTTTTAAATATATATGTTACCTGTTACCAAACCTTATACAAAGTTCAGTCAAAGGCCCCCCATTATCATTTACACCTGGCACCCTAAACTTACCTACCACACCCTCTACAACCGTTTCTCCCACTTCAGCATTTATGTCCCCTAAATAAAAACCCATATGTATACCTGTTAACCCTTTTGGGGACTAGCTCCTAGGCCTTTTGTGTATCCATGTGCTCTTGCGCTACCGTCCACAGGATGGATATGGGGTGCACAATAAACTAGCCACTTTGGTGGCAAAATCTAATCTAATCTCTGTCCCCCATCACAGTTACTCTCTCACTTGGTTCAAAACTCCCTAAACTCTCACTTAACATCTCCCAAAATCTCTAACTTTCCTCTACATTCCTCTCTTCTTCAGGTGCTTAAACACTTATTATAACCTACTCTTCACATCCAACCCTTATTTTAATCAATATAATCCTTGAATTTATACATTTATATTCCTTTTTCTTCTTCAATAACTTTTTTCGCATTATTGCATCCATCCTTCTCTAAAAGGGTAGATAAAATATGATATTTTTTTTACATTCTGGAAACCCCAGCCAGTAAAATCGGTTAAACCTCACCGGGAAGCGACAATTGTTCCACCAGAGGAAATCTCTCTTCGAAAAACATTTAAACTTCCAAAATGAATGTTTATGTTCCTTAACTTCAGCTTGAAATTTTGGGTTTCCTAAAGATGCCTTTAATAGGTTGTCTAATTTTTATTTTTTTGCTCCTACTTTCGTTTCTTTTTTGTTCGAAACTCGGAAGCCTCATCCAATTTTTTAAAAAATTTTTCAGAAGGTCTAACGAGGACCATATTTGGGGACAAATGGCATTTCACGTCCCTATGACCAAAATTATTGAACCTTCCCAAATACGGAATTCTTGGTAATTTCCCAAAAAATCTCATGACGTTTTTTTAAAAAGTTCAAATAAGTAAAAAAATTCGACGCGGCGGGAGTGAAATTCAAAAGAATAGTTACGATATGATGATTTGTATGTAATATATGGGGAAAATTTTTATTCTCGTTAAATCTTTTAAGTAAATCCCATTTACCTTTTGAACGTTTCGTATTTAATAGTGACGCCCCCGGGACCTCGATTAAGTTTCATTTTCCGCGGAAAATTTTTTGATAAAGGAAATTTTTAAAAAAAAAAACTACTTGGAATCGTTGGAACCTCTCCATAAGGGGGACCACTTTTTTGTTCTTAAAACACAAGGTTCACATTGCCACGGGCGCCTTAATTTTACAATTCCCCAATTTTTATTGAAAAGTGGTTCGGTTTTATTCAAAACAATAAATGCGTTCAGTTTGCTTTTCAAAAAATTTTTGACGATTCTTTTCTAAAAAAATGATGGAATTCATTATTTTAGTCCGAATAGATGCAAATCTGAATTTTTTGCTTTTGACCTCTGTTAGGGCCGTGAAGTTTTGTGCTACGTCTGCCCCCTGCTTTCGTCACTAAACCCTTTGGTGGAGGAGGGACATTGGGGGTTTGGCTAGCCCCCTGTTGGTAGCACGGTGATTTTCACAAAATGGCCAGGCTACGGGGGAAATCGCACGTTTACTGGGGTTAAAAGGGAAAAAGGTTTATCAAACCAATCTTCTGTTATGCTGCCGGGGAAATACTAGGGGATCCTAGCATCAACAACGAGATCGTAGGATTGCCTTAATGGAGTACTAGGATCTTGTGAATTTGGACGGCTGCGAAAATTTGCAAATGGTGGAAAATCCCCAAACGTGTGATGAAGGTTAATCCGGGTTTTTAGAAGTACGATGAGGGACGTACCCAAGTTTTAACTTGGGAAAAGTTACGGAATGTTCCTTTTGGGGGGCGGATGAAGAAATAAAAAGCAACATTAAATGGTAGGGGTTATACACGGGTCAGGGGGAAGGTGGTCTGTGGTATTATGCGGGACTGCGTGGGGGCTCCTTTACCCAAAATGTCTTGCCAAAATCTTACCATCATATTAAAACGGGAGTGCTTAGAAACATATATTAATTTTTGGGGGGCAGAACAACCCGTAACGTGTGGAGCCTTTGACATAGGGCATTAATTGCCTCGTCGATCGACACCGGAAAAACGGGGGGGGAAAGGAGTGGGGAAGGAAGAGGGTGATGCCCAGCTCAGGGACATTTTCAACAGGAGAAAAATCGTGGGGACAATCCGGAAAGAATGTGCAACAACCGGGGTCTCACGGGTTATTGAGAATATGCGTATGGAGGTGATGAGACAGTGGAATTGGGTAGTCAGTTACGCTAAAATAAAACATGTTATACAAAATTCTTGGGTAATCAAATGAGGACGGGCCCAAAAAAGCATGGGGTCGGATGGAAACTTATAGGTGGGGGGAATGAAAGAGGAGGGTAATGTGGGTGAGGGGATATGCAATCAAAGAGGATTAGGGGGTTGTGGTTTTGGGAAGAAAAAGTGAATGTGAATTAAGGGGAAAGACATAGTAGAGGCTCATAAGGAGGGCAGGGGCTTCTTTTGGGTGCCCAAAAAACGCGGTAAGAAAAAAGGGTGTCCCAAAAAAGAAAAGGGGGGGGGGAAGGGGCAAAAAGGGGCGAAAGGCAATGTGAAAAGAAATTTTGAAAAAGTAAGGTCTGGGATATCGGTGTTTGGGTAAATGGATACTTTTTTTAAGTGTAACAAAAATTTTTAAAAGGCCCTAAAAGGGGATGAAAGCGAAAGATATTTAGTGATTTTTAAAGAGTTGGAAACAAGTAATTTTTTTTACAAGAGCTAATTTTAGGTAGGGGGGGTTTTTTTTGGGTAGTGAAAAAAATTTTTATGTTGGGAATGGGAACTTTGGGGGAGGGGTTTTTTGGGAAGTTTTCTTTTTCATTGGGGGGGGGGGGGGGGGGGGGGGGTTTTAATGGGGGGGGGGAGTGGTGTTTTGTGAGTGTATACATGCCGCGGACGAATAGCTGTTAAAGAAGATTTTGAAGGGACACACTAATTTTCATAGGGGGGGGGGGGTTTACCTTTTTTCATTTTTTGGGGGGATTGGAATAGGTGATACTAAAAAGATGTGGACCGGGGGGTGGGGGTGTGTTTTGGGGGCCCTAGGGGGTTTTTTTGGGGGACAGGCTTAGGGATGTATGAGGGGGAGGGGGGGAACGGGGGCATACTTATGTAGGGAGATATGCGACGATAGATCGTATTTATGCTTCTACCGGGGTTTCAGGTTGCTAAACAAAAAATAATTAGTTTTTCAGTCATAGAGGGGGTGGGCGTGGTGTGGGTGGGGGGGTTTTACCAAAGGGGTTTCATGAGTTATTGGAAACTTAATGGAGATTGTTAGATGACTGGGGACGGTGATAGTTTTGTTGAGTGGGGACAAATGAGTGGACCAAAGGGGAAAAAAAGGAGGGGGATATTACGATGGTGGGAGGAATATCTAAACCGGAATCAAAAATTTTTATATGAGGAAAGGAAAGGGGGTAAGTCAATGGAAATATGGGTTTCAGAGATTTTTGGAAGGGGGTTGAAACGTGCTATGAAGGGTTTTTGTGGGGGGTTTTCCGTACAAAAATTGAGGGCATAAAGCGCATTTTTGGGAAAGCAGAAGCAAGATTGATGGTGAGAGAAGAGAGGTGGATTTTGGAAAAAGTTTTATGGGGGGTAAACCATCCCCCTGTAAATTTCGGCGAAAAGATACAGAGAAATGACTTGATGAAGTTTGGCTACATGCGGAGTGGGAGGGTAAATTTTATGGGTTATGCTATAATTGGTTTTTTAGATTTATATAGAGGGGGGAAAAAGGAAGATGGGAATTATGAAGATTTTAGAGAGGGGTACAGAGAAACAGAGCACAGATAGACATGATAGAAGGGCCTAAATAAGAGGAAGTGGGAGGGTTTAAAAGGGGGGTGCGGGAAAAGCACCTGGATAGATGGAATCCCAAATGAATTTTATTTGAGCAACGGGATGTCATGAAGAATTTTTGGGGCGTTGTGAATGTAATGAAGGATAAAGGGAAACATGAGTCTAACACAAAGGTCTGTGTATAGTCCCGGTTTCCAAAAGGGGGGAATACAGAAAGATCCTAGATTATAGGGTTTTCATTAATTTTGGGGGTTTTTAAAATTTTTTTGTCAAGGGTTTTAATAGATTTCGTAAAGTAATTGGGGAAATTATAGATGGGGGCAGTGGTTTTGGGCCCGGGCGAACAATGTTTAGTGGGGGATGGGGGGATAAAGGGTTATACAGAAGCGTAGGATGGGGCGGGGGAGGGGTTCTTTCTTTGGGTTGGAAGGGGCTTATGATTGTGTAGAGAGAGGAATTTTGGATGATTATGAGGAGGATGGGTTTTGGGGAGGGAAAAAGTGCATGGCGGGAAACTTTATATAAGGTGCAGAATACGAGGCAAATAAAGGAAGGGGGGGAAAATGGTTTTTTTTGGGGGGGCGGGGCAGGGGTGCCCCGTCTCAGTCATATTTTTCATGTCTGCAAGACCCATTTTATTTATAAATGTAGGAGTATGGAGGGGGGGTGAGACTTAGGGGAGCTAGGGATATTGGTTTGGGATGACCTACGGCCTAGTGGGGGGAGAGGGGGGGGTTAAAAAATTAAGCAGAATTGTTGAAAATATTTATGGGCAACAGGGTTTAGTATTTAAAAGGAAAAGTCGAAAAAAACGAAAGTTGGTCATGGGGGGGGGGAAAATGGGAAAAAAAATATGGATGGGAGGGAGTAGAGCAGATAAAAATTTGTGGAGTTTGTACAAGGGGGGAGTGCGGGTGCTAGAGGGGCAAATTCTAAAGGGTAGGCAAAGGTATTGCTTTTGGTTAGGGGGGAAAAAGCCGAGTGGGGTTTACTAACAACAGAGGTCATTGTAGTTAATACACTTTTATCCCAAATTGTGGCACGTGGCTTTGACCCCCTTTGGTGGCGAAGACGTCGGCAAAGTGCAAAGAAAGTTCTGAATTTTAATGGGGAATAGGTTGTATTGGTGAGGAAAAAGGGTGTAATGACACCGCTGGCAAAAAGGGGTTAGGTTTTTTAAATTCCCTTTGGGGAGCAACTGAAGAGCATGTACTGAAGCATTGTTATTAGTTGGGTGGGGAACGTGGGTCAGGTGAGGGGTGGATGGAATTGGGGGTGGTGGTGGGGGGTGGGACTTAGAGGAGTGTAGAGTTGTTGGTACTTATTAAAAAAAAAGGGGGGGGGGGGGGGGGGGGGGGGGGGGGCCAAAAAAGGAACATTGGGGGGAATTTAGAAATTACGGTTGTGGGGAGGGAAAATGTAAGGTTTTTAAAGGGATTTTCCAATAAAATAATTTTTCCGATGGGAACTGTCTAATTTGGTTTTGTTTGGGGGGGGGGAAAAAAAAGTATAGTTTTTTCGGAGCATATGGGGGGGGGGGGGGGGGGGGGGGGGGGGGGGGGGGGGGGGGGGGGGGGGGGGGGGGGGGGGGGGGGGGGGGGGGGGGGGGGGGGGGGGGTGGGGGGGGGGGGGGGGGGGGGGGGGGGTTTTTAAAAAATTTTGGGGGGGGGGGGGGGGGGGTTTTTGGGGGGGGGGGGTTTTTGGGGGGGGTTTTGGGGGGGGGGGGGGGGGGGGGGGGGGGGGGGTTTGTTTGGGGGGGGGGGGGGGGGGGGGTTTTTGGGGGGGGGGGGGGTTTTTTAATTATTGGGGTTTGTTCTTTAAAATTGTTTTTTAAAACAAAGTGAAAGTTTTTTTCTTCCCTTTACACCTCTTTTTTTTTACAATTTTTTATTTTAATTTTATTTTTATTAAACCTAATTTATTTTTTAAATTTTTAATTTTTTTACGTCATTATTATTTTCCCCAATTTTTTCTTAATATTTAAAAAACTGCGATTAATGGGGAAATAAAGGATTTGGAAAAAAACAACTTTTTTTACTTTTTGTAACAAATTAAAAAATTTTTTTAAAAACAATTTCTAAAAATTTTTCGTACTTAAAAATTTTTAAAAAACTTTTGTTGCCAAATTTTAAATTTTTTTTTAAAATTTCCCTTTTTTTAACCCGGTTTTGTAGTATTAGTAGTAACACAATAATTGATAAGAACAATTAATCGCAATGAGTAAAAGGATGTAAAAGCTTATTACTGTGGGTAAACATAAAAAAAGGTTAGTAGAAAATATTTCTAGTGGAGACTGGTTAGGTGAAGGCCTGTTACAATGCTCATTCTGTGTTAATGTGCTTTATGTAGTATATAACAGGCAGAGATATGTGATAACAGGGTTATTCGAGGAGGATTCTTGTTAAGATTTCAGGAGATTGTGAAGCTGCCTTGGTTCGTTTAAATTGTTTTAGGGGAACAGCTATTAGGTGAAGATTCAAGGCATTGCGTCTGCGGGAAATTAGTTTCTTTGATCACTAATTGGGCGTCCCTGAATTTCAAGAGGATGATTGTCGATTTCGGTGTATATGTACATAGGCGTTGTTCAAGGTTATTCGGTTTCCTACTTGCGTAAATTGTGTTATTTATTGAGGGGATGTATGAGGGTTCTTGCTGTTTTCCCTACATAAATCTTGTCGCAAGAGGTTCCACAGGGTATGTGTGGAAAAACCTGCTTTGAATGGTTCGTGGTGCCATTGGTATGTGCTCTGGTTAGATCCCTTTTGACACATACGAATCGTATCCCACCCCAAACTCTATGACACAAACTTCACGTTCAGTCTCAAAAACATATCATTATTTCTCCACATAACGTTGTAAAAATTCTACAAAAATAAATTGGTGACGTGAGTAAGGAACCAGGAAGACCACACCATTACCTACGCTGCAGCTGTGGTCAAGACCTTAGCAAGACCACATCCTACTTACGCTGCAGCTGGCGTCAAGACTTACAAAGACCCTCACTACCTACGCTTGCAGGCTGCGGCAAGATTAGCAGGACCAACATTTAACTACCTTACGCTGCCGCTGTGTTCAAAGACTAGGCTAAGGACCCACACCACTACCTACCCTGCTAAGCTGTGTCAAAGATCCTAGCAAGACCACACCACTACTACGTGCAGCTGTGTCAGGACTAGGCATAGACCACACCATACCTACCCTGCAGCTGTGTCAAGACCTAGCAGTCCACACCACTACCTACATTGCAGCCGTGTCTAGAACCTAGCAAGACACACCACTACCTACACTGCAGCTGTGTCAAGGGGACCTAGGCAGAAACTACACACCACTACTACGCTGCAGCATGTGTCAAGGAACCTTAGCAAGTGCCATCATAACTAACTTTACGCTGCAGCTGTGTCAAGACATAGAAAGACCACACCACTACTACGGCTGAGATGTGTCAAGGACTAGCAGACCAGCAATACCTACACTGCCAGCCGTGTCAAGACCTAGCAGACCACACCACTACCTACGCTACAGCCGTGTCAAGACCTAGCAAGACCAAAGAACTACCTACGCTACTGCCGTGTCAAGACCTAGCAAGACCACATCAACTACCTAGCTATGCAGCTGTGTCAAGGACCTAGCATGACCACACCTACTACCTACGCTGCAGCCGTGTCAAAGGACCTAGCAGACCACACCACTACCTACCACGGGCAGGCTGTGGTCAAGACTAGCAGAACCACAACCATAACCTACCTACAGCGAGTCAAGACCTAGCAGCACACCATGCTCCTACGCTACAGCCGTGTTTCATGACCTAGGCAAGACCACACCAATTTACCTACGTTACAGTCCGTGTTCAAGACTAGCAAGACCACACCATACTACGCTACAGCCGGTGTCAAGGGACTAGCAGACCACACCAAAACCTTTACCACTGAATAGCCGCACTGTTCTAAAAGACCTAGAGACCACACCACCTAGCCTACGCTGCCAGCCGTTTGTCAAGACCTAGCATGACCACACCATACCTAGCTGCATGCTGGTCAAGATCTAGCATGACCACACCACCTACTGATGATGAAAGTTTTTTTTTTTTTTCTTTTTCTGAGGCACCCTGCCTTGGTGGGCAACTGCCGATGTGTAATAAGAATAATAATAAAGCATGAAAAATGATTCATACTTATGCCCCCCCTACGAAAGGATTTGGAATTGATTTAGGCCTGTGTAGTCCAGTTTACCTTTTTTGGAATTATTATTGGAAATAAAATTGAAATTTCACCTTTTGAATGTTCACCATAGAGCTATTTTTCATTTTAATGCAGAGATGATATGCGAATTAGACTGTAGGAAAGGGAGGTACATGAGTCTCCTTAGGCTTGCTGAACTGTTTATAGAAGACAGTGGAAGACGTAGGTAATTATTTTCATCGTCTAGAAGCTGATGTTTTCAGTAACTTTATGAAGTAAGTAAGTAAGTAAGTTTATTCAGGTTATACACAAAATACAGATACATAGAAGATATCATTACATAGCAGAAATATGTGAAGTGAACGCTGGGGAATTAACCAAAAAAGTCATACATGTGACTTAATTTCATGGGGTCCTTTTACCTCCATTTATGTATTATTCAATGTATAAAGGATGTTACTATTTTCTCTATTTATATTCCAATAATGTATGTGATTTAACATGCTTATTACCTTACTATCAAAAAAGCGAATGTCTACTTCACACCTAGGTCATTAAGGACTATTCTACCGTATCGAGGAGTCATTATAGGAATAAGGTTAAAAATTGCTAACATGTAATGTTAGCTAAGAAAAAAATAGAAAATCATTCCCCGCATGTTTTTGTAGCTACAGTTCATCAGACACTGTTTGGCACTCTTTCTTGAGCTGCTTCATGCTATATAACTGGGCTTTGATATGTGCGGTTGGTACTGTTTCCATTCCATTATATTGCTTCTGTACATAAAAGGTGTTTGAAGCTCTGACCAATGACTGTGGTACTACACAAAAGTTTGTGGTCTCTCCCCCTGTAGTACTATTGATTGCTTTCGGTTCCCAACCTTGACAAAATTGGACAGCAAGGTATTTGGAACTGTTTGTGAGCTAATTTTATAAAAACATGATTTAGCTTTTCAGTTGTGTGACTCTGTTGTCTTCAAACATTCAAGGTTATTCCAACTACTGTAAATTCTTGATGAAACTGTTTTATCCATGGAATAAGGTAATGAACACCAGCTTTTTGCGAATGAGGGAACTGAGTTTTTCGTCTTCTACTGTATTAGTAACATTGTAATTGAAACTGATAGAAAACACTGGGTTAGAGCGAAACATCTTCAAATAAAGTATCATCAAGGTTTTTGCAGTGTATGCTTCCAAATTCGTCATCTCTTTTCGGTATGTTTACCCCTTATTATACATATAATCTCTCCTCCATATTCATTTTTTTTCGCTACAAGAAAGTACAAGTTAGCTCACCAATGACTCATAAGTGAGGCTTTATGTTGGGTTTGTTTGAAAAGTTAGAATTGTCCCAGTTGTGCGGTGTGTATTAATCACGTTGCTTCGACTTATTGTGTTGTCAGGTATCCCGGTATTGCAGTTAGTGTGTCTATCAGGTTTTGGAAAACTTGTTTCACTGATTCGTCATTCTAAGTATGTCTAGTGTATGGAATCCTCTCTAAATTAACTCGTGCGCTCCTAACCTTCAAGAGGTTGTGCTGTGCCAGGATATCCATCACTACGAGTGTCCTTGTAAGTGTTCAGAAAAGAGTGTGTGTACTCTGTTAGTAGTTAGTTTGATTTCCGTGTATTGATTTTCGTCTTGCGTTGTTTTCAATTCGCTTATGTGCCCTATGCGCGCCTTCGAACATATGCTTCCGTTGTGTTCAACTATGAACTGCATTTTGTTAGTCTCGTCTCAGCAATGTCTTGGTGTCAAGTGTTTAATGTGGGGTATGGATGAGTCTGTCAATGCACGCGACAGTAGATATGAATACGCTGCCATTTGAGAGACATAGGTGTTAGGTGTGTAATATGTGGCTCTCATTTCATCATCCTGTTACTTGTCCCACCAGTAATGATGCTACGGTACGTGTATTTTTGTTGCTGTTTATGGAGCATTGTTCCCTTCACGTCAATCCCTTTAATTATCTTCACATTGAAATGCAGTGCTGCACAACTGCAGTATTACAGCCAGGATGATGCAGCACACTTTGAAGAGCGATGGACACTTTATTAGTGTAGGCATTCAAAAAGAGTGCACTTTACCCTGTCCTGCGCTGTCTTCCCACCTAGTTGTGTGTGAAATTCAGGTACAGTTTCTCTGGTATTCAGAGTGTAACTAGAGAGAGTCGTTCTGGTACGTGTTATAAAGGTAATTAATTTGCCCTATTACTCCGACAAACCGCCTGGCTCACCATGCCTTCCTTCGCAATTACATCAAGTTGTTCGAGTATGGTTGTTTGTATTTGTTTATCTGATATTGTGATGTTTCTTATATAATTTTGCCTGAAAACATGTCTATAGTATAGGCGTAAATAAATCGACTTTATTGCACCCCAAACAACATTGTTTCCTTGCCCGATTGGAAATAAGTCCACTCTGTATGTGGAGTCTTTGTTGGGTTATCCCCAGTGGTTCATTTGTCTCACTCCTTGTACTGGTATTGTCTCCCTTTACTCATGTGCTTCTATGTATGAATAAATCTATGGAAACATATTTGTGTGTTACCTGAATAAACTTACTTTCTTACTTTACTCTACACACTCTAGCTACTCCCTCCCTGGTCATGACTGCCTACTTAAATGTAAAGATGCATACTTACCTGCCATAATGCTCTGCATTCAGCGGGCTTTGGTCATGTTAGCTTAATTTAGCTGTTTCCCTTTTGTACGTGGTGATGCATGTACAAATAATTAACTAAATAAATTATTCTCCCGCCTTTATCACCGGCTACACCGAGATTGCCTATATGTTCTGCTTTTCGGTCCTCTCTTCCTTGTCCCTTGTATCGTTTAATCTTAACTTTCCATTATCTGGGGTTAAATTCTAACACGCCATCTGGCGAAAAATCGTCCTGAGGCATGATCGGCGTCTTCTCTCTATAGACTGTGAAACTAAGATGCCTCTGGCTCGATTTTTTCTGTACTGTCGTGTAATATGTTTACTACAAGAGATAAAACATGTAATTGTTGTAATATGACTCTTATGGAGATGCCACCTGAGGTCTTTCAAACCACTAGCCAATAGGGGGACCCCTGGCTGTCTCTTCAAGAAGGTGTGGGACAGGCACCTAAAGCCGAGTTACCCGCCCAGGACGTCCGTGGCCAGATACGTCAGTTTCGGTGGCGTTCCAGCGGTAAGAAACCTGGTCTGATCAGGTCTGATCTGTAGTGACTGCTGACCGCGGCACTTGTCTGGGGGCGTTTTGACCCTAGAACCTCCTTCCAGGTATAGATATACTTGTCTTTCCATGTACTTCCGGGCAATAATTTCGTTGCTTCCTTCCTTATTGAGGTGTTTCTATGTGCTATGCCTATCTGCTAAGTATTTTTAATGGTATAATTAACTGCCAAGTAGATGAGCAAGGAAACAATGACAACCAGTTGAGTAGTATTTACTGATGATTCACCTACTGTTGTGGTTAGCAGGGATGGGGTCGAGCTACTATAAACTTGGGTGGACCCCGGGCTCTCGTTCTCTGGTTGTCTACTTGCACCAACCCTTACCTCTTGTCTGGCATGTGTTCTCCATCCTTGTCCTGTGTTTCCATGAGCTTTGTATCAGCCTCGATCTTAAACCTTATGCTATTGCTTGTCCTACCTTCCACTAATCACTTCCACGGATCGTGTTTTCTGGCACGTGCATTGAGACAACTCTATGTCGTGACAGAAACTAATTGTTGTGTTCTTAACATCCCGGTGACTGCAATGTCTGAGTTTTTCCAATTCCAGCTTGTCGGACCCCTCTGTTGCCCTTGTGTATCCATCTTCTGTGAATCATGACTATCCTTATCCACTCTGTCAATTTTCTCGTATTTTATGTCGTATCCTCTCTCCTGTCCTCCAGTGTTGTCAGATCGAGTTCCCTTAAACCTGTCTCTTGAAGGACCCCCCCCCCATACCTTACAGGACTTCGAGGGACCAGTTTTGTTGGAAAAAAAAAAAAAAACCTTCGCACTGGACGTGTTTGACCAGGTGTGGGATTTCCATAGGTATGCATTGTCCGATATGGGTATACCTCTGACTCTATCCCTTCCGTCATGTCATTCACATATACAAGAAACAGCAGCTAGGATCTTCCTCGTTTTCTCACCGCACTCATCTTTCGTACATCACAAACTTTTGCTGATACGCTGAAACGCACCACTATTTGTTAGATTTTAATCATTGCTCGTCGGACCTCATTGCCTATACTCTCACAAGAGGGCGCCATCATTCTACAACAGTTATTTATATTTTTACCCTTAGTTTATAAAGGAGGCAGTTAGGCAGTACCTCTACCATTTACCTTTTTTCTCTGCTGACCTAAAATAAAAATGATCTGATATATCTGTTGTTTGCCTCTATAAATATTTGTTTGCACATACTGAAGTCTATTTTCATCAACCCTTTTATCCACCATACAATAGTCCAACAAAATACTACTGTCATTTCGCCGCCTTATCATGTTCTTCGTATACTATTATTTATCATTTTTGTTAAAATATATATGTTACCTGTTACCAAACCTTATACATATTCAGACAAGGGGACCCCATTATCATTTACACCTGGCACCCTAAACTTATCTACCACACCTCTTAATCAACGTTTCTCCCACTTCAGTCTCATTTATGTCCCCTAAGATAAAAACATTATGTATCCATGTTAACCCTTTTGGGGACTAGCTCCTAGGCCTTTTTGTGTAGTCCACTGTGCTCATTGCGCTACGTCCACAGGATGGATATGGGGGTGCACAATTGAAACTAGCCCACTTTTGGGCAAAATCTAATCTAAGCTCTGATCCCCCATCACAGTACTCTCTCTCACTTGGTTTCGCAAAACTCCCTAAACTCCTCACTTAACATCTGTCCAAATTCTCTCTTAACTTGCCTCTTGTACATTTCTCTCTTATTCAGGTGCTTAAAACACTTATTATGACCTACTCTTCACATCCAACCCTTATTTTAATCAAATATAATCTTGAATTTTTACATTTATATCCTTGTGTTTTCTTCTTCATAAACGGAGTGTTTCGAATTATTGTATGCCATCTCCTTAGCTCTTAAATGGTGGAGAAATTAAATATGATTATTTTGATAACATTTCTGGCAAATACCCAGCAGTAAAAAAAATATCTGAGGTTAAAAAACCTTCATCACTGGGAGAGCGACAGATTGTTCTAGCACCCAGAGGAAATCTCTTACGTAGAAAAATTATTAACTTCCAAAATGAGATGTTTATGTTCCTTAAACTTCAGCTTGAGAAGTTTTAGGCTATTCTAAGGAAAGTGCCTTTTAATAGGTTGTCTGAATTTAATTAATTCTTGATCCTACCTTTCGGCAGTTTCATTTTGTTCGTAACTCGAGAACGCTCAATCCAATCGATTAAAATTTTCATGAAAATCGTGTAGGTATCGAGGACCATATTCTGGGGACAAATGGCATGTTCACGTGCCATATGACCAAAATTATTGATAACCCATTCCCAGAAAATACTGGAAATGTCTTGGATAAACTTCCAAAAATATCAAGTGACGTAAACTTTAAAAGCTTCACATAAGTACAAAAAAATTACGACGGAAGGGCGGAGAGTGAAAATTTCTTTAAGGAATAGTTACAGATATGATCTGATTTGATATGTAATTATAGTGTGGAATTTTTTATTATCGTTAAAATCTTGTTAAGTAATCCAGTTTAACCTTGTTATGAACAGTTTCAGTATTTAATAGCTGACGCCTCCGAGGGACCTCGAGTATAAGTTTCATTTTCCTGCAGGAAAATTTGTTGATGAAGGAAATTATTAAAAAAACTACTTGGAATCGTTGGAATCCTCTCCATAAGTGGACCACTTATGTTGTGTCTTGAACACAAGGTTCACATTGCCACTGGCTGCCTTAAGTTACAAATTCCCAATTTTATTGAAAAGTGTTGTTCGTGTTTTATTCAATAAACTAATAATAATGTGCTTCAGTTTGCTCTTCAAATATTTTTGACGATTCATTCTATTAAAATGATGAGAATTCATTAGTTTAGTCCGAATAGATGCAAATCTGAATTTTTTGCATTGACCTCATCGCTTTAGGGCCGTGAAGTTGTGCTACGTCTGCTCCTGCATTCGTCACTCAACCTTGGTGGAGGACGGACATTGGCGGTTGAGCTAGCACCTGTTGGTAGCACTGAGTTGTTTTTCACCAAAATGGCGCTGGCTATCAGGCGGAGAATCAGCACTGTGTGTACTGAGCTGTTGAAAGGAACGGTTTATCAAACCAATGCTTCTGTTATGCTGCCTGGCATACTACGGGATACCTACTGCATCAACAACGACGATCTGTATGGTATTGCCTTAAATGGAGCTACTAGGATCTTTGTGAAATTTGGACGATGCGACATTATGACAGATGGGTGTGAAAATACCACGAGTGTCGTATGGAAGGTTAAATCCTGGGTTTTAGAAGTACGATCTGAGGGGACGTATCCAAGTATTATACTTGGGTTAAAGTTACGGAAAATGTCGCCATTTGAAGCGGATGAAGAAGATATAAAAGAAAATTCAATGAGTATTGGTGTTATACTTCATGGCATCAGTGGGAGGTGGTCTGATGGTATGGTATGCTGGGACTGCTTGAGGGCTCCTTTACCCTCAAAAATGTTCTTTGCGCAAAAATTCGTTTATACCAATCACTTTATGTGGACACTGGAGTGACTTTAGAACACGGTTATATGTAACATATGCGGGGCAGATGACGAACTGTAGACTGTGTGGAGCCCTTTGATCATATGGCATTAATGTGTCCTCGTCGATCGACACGCGTGTAGAAACATGGTGAGGGGAAAGGAAGTGGGGGAGGAGAGAGAGGTCGATGACCCAGTCTACAGGGGAGCATCTTGCCAACATGGAGTGAAAATCGTGGAGGACAATCCGGAAGAATGTGCAAATTACCGGAGGTTCAACAAGCGTTATTGAGAATATGCGTATGGGAGGAATGAGGTGAGGACGAGTGGAATTGGGTTAGTCGTTTACGGCTACATAGACCAATGTTATACAAGTATTCTTGTTGGTAATCAGAATGAGGACGGGGACACTAAGCATGGTTGTCGGATGGGACAAAACTTTATTTGGTAGGTGGTGGGTGGAATGCAAGAGGAGGGTAAATGTGGGATGATTGCGGGATATGCAATCAAAAGAGGATTAGTGGAGGTTGTGGTTGAAGTCCACAACGTGGATGTGAGGGATAAGGGAGATGCACATAGTAGAGGCATCACGTAAGAGAGAGGCATGGGCTTCTGATTAAGTGATGATGTCCTAACACCAGCGCCAACGAACTGTGTTAGAACTATCCTGTGGATGTGCAAAAAAGTGTAACAGGGGGGGGGGGAAGGGGCAGAGGAAAGGTGAGGAAGAAAGGTGGACAATGTGAAAAAGACTGTTTCAGCAAAAAAACGTTAAGGAATCTTAGGATATCGGTTCGATTGGTAAGCCCCGATAGCATTTTAAGGTCATAACATTAAATGTTAATGGGCCAAGGGCTGATGTAAAGCGTAAGTATTTAGTGATTTTTTAAAAGAGACTTGGAATACAAGTAATATTTTTACTAGAGCATAATTTTAGGTAATGGATAAGGGGATTTGTTGGTAGATGGATGATAAGTTTATGTTGGAGTATACTGGGAAGCTTAAATGGGAGGGTGTGCTGTTTTAAATAGCTGAGAACCAGTCCTTTCAAATTGGCAATCCGGCAAGTGAAGTGGGGGGATGAGACTGGGGCTGCCTAGTAGCGTGGGTGGATGGGAATGGGGTGGGGTACGTGTTGTGTTTTGTGAGTGTTTACATGCGCGAGGACAGTAATAGATTCGTGTTTAAGAAGATTTGTAAGGGACACACTAATGTCTCTCATATGCGGGGTTTACCCTGTTTTTCATTATTTTGGAGGGATGGAATAGTGTGATACGTAGAAAGATTGGAAGGCAGCCGAGGGGTGCAGGGTGTTGTTTTTGGGGGTCCTACGGGATGTTTTAGGGGGAGCAGGCTTAGGGATGTAGTGAGGGGGGAGGGGTGGAAAACGTGGGAGATACTTATGTGATGTAGGAGGATATTGCGGCACGATAGATCGTTTTTATGCTTTACCGGGGGTTACAGGTTGCTAATACGGAAACTATAAATGTAGTGTTTTCAGATATAGGAGGAGGTGTCGTGGATGTGGATGGGAGGTTTACCAAAAGCCTGTTACATTGAGTTATTGGAAAAACTTAATTTGAGGATTGTTAGATGGAGCCTGGGAGGACGGTGATGTTTTTGTTGAGTGGTGGGACAAATGAGGGACCAAGGAAGAAAAAGGAGGTGAGTATACTACGATGGTGGGAGGAATATGTAAAACCAGGAATCAAAAATTTTTATTCTGGAGGAAAGTGAAAGGAGTGTAAGTCAATGGAAAATATGGCTTACAGGAGATATTTGGAAGGGCAGTGGAAACAAGTGGCTCTATGAAGTTTTTAGTGGGGGGTTTATCCAAGTACAAGCGATTTGTGAGGGCATCAATAGCGCCGATTGATGGAAATGCAGAATGCAAGATTTGATGGTGAGAGAATGAGAGGTGGATTGGAAGATGTTTTATGGGGAGATCAAGCCCATGTCGCCCTGTGAAATTGCGGCGATTAAAGAAACAAGATAACAATGGACTATGATGATTTGGGACGTACATGCGGGATGTGGGGAGGGTATTATGATGGGTTATGCTGATAAAGTGGTTTGAGATAATATATGTGAGGGGGAAACTAGGAAGAATGGGGTATGAAGTATTTTAGGAGAAGGGGATACCAGAAAAAGAGTCAGCAGGGATAGAGCGAATGATAGAAGGGGCCTATAGATGAAGAGGAAGTGTGGACGGGTTTAAAAGGGGTGGAGTGTGGGAAAGCACCTGGGATAGATGGAATCCCAAATGAATTTTATTTATGAGCAACTGAGATAGTTATGAGGTATTTCTTGGGGCAGTTGGTGAATGGTAAATGAAGGATAAGGAGAAGCAATGAGTCTTAACACAAAGGTCATGTGTAGTAGTATGGTTACAAAGGGGGACAGTACAGAATAGCCATCCTAGGATTATAGAGGTTTATCATTATTGTGTGGGGATTCATATTATTGTTATGTCAAGGGTGTTAGGTAACTAGTAGTGAGTAAAATAATTGGGAGTGGTTATAGGATGGGGGGACAGATGGGTTGTGCCAGGGCTGCGAAACACATGTGTATAGTGGGGCTGGGAGGATAAGAGGGTTATACTGAGGGGAGGCGTCTTAGAGAGTATGGGCGGGCGGAGGTGTTCTTGCTTTGGATTGGAAGGCGGCTTATGATTGTGTAGAGAGAGAAGACATTCATGGATGATTATGCAGGGAGGATGGGTTCTCGGTGAGGAAATTGTGCAGTGGGCGGAAATTTGTATATAGAGTGTGCAGAAATACGAGTGCAAATAAATGGAAGGGTGGGGAAGATGGTTGCTATGGGTAGGGGGCTGAGGCGGGATGCCCCATGTCTCAGATCAGTAATTTGCATGTCTGCAACGACCCATTATAATGGGTTGATAAGGTGTAGGAGTATGTGAGGGGGGGTGTTGAGGACTTTAGGGGAGCTTGACGGTATAGGTTGGTTATGGTGGAGTGACACTACGGTCTTAATGGGGGGATGTGGAAGGGGTTAATAGAATTTAAGCAGAAAATTGTTGAAAGATGTAAGTGGAGCAAAACAGGTATGAGTATTAGTAGTGTAAAAAAGTGAACATTTATTGCTAATGTTCTTGGGTCATGGGTGGGAGGGGAACTGGGAAAAAAAAGTATGGGAATGGCAGGTAGCTAGAGCAGAGTAAAAATTTGTGGAGTATTGTTACAGAGGGGCAAGTGCAGGTGGCGAGAAGAGGCAAATTCTAAAAGGGTAGTGAAAGAGTATTGCTTAGGTTTAGGGGGAATAAGACCGAGTGGTTTGATATAAAACTCGTGGAGTCATTGTATTAATCAACTCATTTTATCCCAAATTGTGGCAAGTTGGGCTGTGGTGTACCCCTTGGTGGCGAAAAAGGACGTGCTGGCAAGTGCAACGGAAAAGTTCTGAAATTTTTATGGTAAGTATGGTTGTCAGTTGGCTGGGCAATAAAAAAAAGGGTGAATGACACCGCTGGGCAAAGGGGGTTTAGGGTTTAATTCCTTGGGTTGCAGGACTGAAAGAGCATGTACGTGAAGCATTGTTATGCTGAGAGATTGGGTGGGGAAAACGTGGTGTCAGAGTGAGGGGAATGTGATGGAAGATGTGAGGTGGGTGGGTGGGGGGGTAGGGTAGGGACTTAGAGGAGTGTCCATGAGTATGTTGAGATACTTATTACAGTAAGAAAATCGGAAAAATGTAGAAGGCGTGTGTTTTTGGGAGGTTGGGATAAGATGTCAAGAGGTGTTGGAAGAGGAGAATGTTTTTCCATTTATATAATTTGGACACGGAATCTGGGGGAGACTTGCAGTAAGTTACGGGTTAAAAGTCAAGGGTGAGGGGGAAACTATGTATAGGTTTTTTACATGGAATTTTGCCAACTAAAGTTACGACTGTATCTGTGGGATTTTTCTGTCTCAATGTTATGTTTTTGTTGTGTGGGGAGGAAACAGCATATCATGTGGTGTAATTTCTGTGAGCTATCGAGAGGGACGGCTATGGTTTAGCAGAGTGTTTGGATATGGTGGGTGGGATGTGGGATAGTGGTTATTAAGGGCACTGAGTTTGGAATATAGAGGGAGTGGGAGATTGTGTGAGGAGGGCCGTCATGTATTTAGTGGCAGAATTATATCTATATATCGTGGGGCGATGGAGGGAGGTAGGGGGGGGAGGTGAGGGGAGTGGTGGGGGGAGGAAACGAACAAGGGATTTAAGCAGGGACCATTTCTGTAAAACAAGTGTATAATGAGGTAGTGTATGGACGTAGATGGGCTATATAATTTCCCCGGTTATCGTTATAGAGGTATGACTGTGAGAGGGATTGCGCGAGTTAGTGTGTGGTTCATGGAGTATTGGTGGTGTGGGATCACGTCATGTGTCTCTGTATATAGTGGGTGCTGGGAAAAATGAATTACATGAATCAGTGAGAAAATCTGATTATTAAGCACTATTTTCCTGAAAGCGAAGAGGGGGCTTATCAATTCGATTAGGGGCTCTAAATGTTCTATTATTCAACCATTGTTGATTAAAACATTAGCTGAATTGATACTTTCTCTGTCCATTTACTACCTCATATTTTTTTATAATGGACTATCAGTATTGTAGTATCTTAACTAAAATTTTAATAATTACATTTTTTACTATATTTACTATAATTTCAATTTCATTAACATTTTTGACATTTATTAACCAGTACTTGTCTAATTACCTTTATCTGTTTGTAAGTACCACAGTGTACTATCTTTGAGTACTTACTTAATTACCTATGTTACTTGCCATATAACCTCAAGTAAGAAAACTACCAGCTGCAATATTGAAATGAAAATAAAACATTTACTTTTCACTTTTTTTGTAATCATTATTACTTATTAAAATTTGTTTAAACCACTATGTCTAACCAGTCCAATTTTATTTTTGTACATTAAAACACTATTTTTCTACTTTCCTTATACATATTGTTTGCCAAAACGCGCTATCAAAGTTATTGTATATCAACTCCAACCTTTATTTTATCCTTTTGTACATGCTGTGTACTGTCTGTACGCTGTGTACCTTGTGTACCTGTCTTACACATATACTATTCATATTTTATTACTATTACCTTCTTTTCGAAACATTTAACTGTGGAATTATATTTTGTTCAGTTTTTTTAAAATCTAGTTATACTCATATCTTGTCAACAACTGTATACCAAACTCTAGTGCAATTTCATGTACATTTCAATTTGTATTGTTTATATCTATAAATCTCTATATTATAATTCACTACTTCTAAGGGATTGTTTTCATATCTTAGTGACTATATTGTGTTGTGCAATTAGTGTCATTATTTCATTTATATTAATGTTCACGGCCCTTAAACTATCATTTTTGACTAAACTAGAGTACCAACTATCTCATACATTTGTTTTGCTTACTTTTTTATTCTTTTGCTACTTTAACTTGTATATTTTTGATCGTTGTTCTGAACTCGCTGTATCAGATTCTAGTTATACTCTAATTTGTAAAAAAATATATATAAGCCTTAGTGCAATTTTCCAATTTAGGTAGCGTCGCTTGGCCTTTTTATATATTGTAGTGATTAAACTTCAGTTGTTTTCTATAATCAATACCATAGTGCAATTACTGTATAGGGAGAGGAATGGTGCTATTTTTAAATTGTATTGTTATAGTGTGTTTTGGATTTAATCTAGGTTGTAGTATAGCTCATTCTAGCTCAAAGACATAGACTCCCAAAAAAAGTCATTATTATTAGGACCTTGTGCACTTATGTTTGATTACCGCTTTATTGTTCACCACAACTATATTAAGTCCTTTTATATTATTAATTTATATTATAATTCTTAACTTTAAAGAATTACCTTTAAAGTAAACCTGACTTATTCATATCCCAAGCTACATTATTTTGATTCATCCTTTATTTGTTCAACCACAATATTTTAGTCCCTTTTAATATTGTTCCTTAATATTTTAGCTTTCATAAGAAAAACTACCTCGAGATTCATTATTTTTACATTTGATGAAATAATTCAGGTTGCTATTTTTTTAGCTTTTAGAATATTAACTACTTGTTTTTTTTTTTATTAATTCTAACTATAGATTTCACTACAAATTTTTGATTACAAGCTTTGATCCTGATACCAATCCTCTTATTTAATGGAGCTTAAATGATTCAAAACAGTTACTGTAATTTATACACAGCTGAGAACAATCAAAAGGCATTCTCAGAGCCAAACAACAACATAACTTCTTTAACTACAATATCTCAGATCTTTAAGCATGAAGCATTCGATGACTCCAGCATTAACTAAATTTCCTTGCATGCCAATATGTTCCATCTGTACACTAACTGAAAACCTGGGTAAAGCCTGATACTACAGATGTCAAGGCCATTCCTGGTTACACAGCCGCATACCCAATGAGGCCAGGACCAAAAGGGGGTTGGCACAAGCTAGTATACTACTCAGACCAAACTAGAATGGTATCTAATACTTGCACAAGGGGATGGAATCCTGGGGAAATTATATAATAGACTAAATTTCAAATTCCAAATTACTTACAAAAACCTCCACAGTGATAAAACACTAAGAGTTCCACAATCAAACATTAGCCAATTTAGTCAAAACCTGGAAAAAGTATTGATAATGATGCACGATAGTACAAAGATCACTTACTTACTCTCAGGTGACTGTCAATATAAAAATCTCCTGCAAGACCAGGACCGACACGTTACGGAATTCACCACAAATGAGTTAACTGCTGTTGCTACCATCAGTAACAAAAAATCTACATGAGTTAGGAGCCTAGGTTTCCTACTTGACCACATCTGGACCAACACCATATCCCTTTAAAATCAGGCAATAATTACAGATAATACACAGAACCACTACCCTTACTTTCTGACATAAGACATTATTTGGGTCTAGAAAAAATTCCCAGAAGAATGCATACTAAAGTCACCTTCACGGACTTCACAATGACTCGGCAGTCCGTGTAAAAGCGTGTCACAACACGCATGTAGAAATCAACAATGACTGGCCGACACTGGTAGCTAGAAAATCGCTAATATTGTCTAAGATAGTTTGACGGTAATGTTTTAATGATTTTCTAAAAAAAGACCAAATACCTCTTAATATAACGAAGCACTGTTGCCCTGTGAAAAAAAAATGATAAATAGATGACAGATAAGTGTATCCTGTGTGAACAGACGGGCTCTTGTGCGAGAGCGAATCTACCAGCATTCAGTCACAAACGCTCTCGCTAAGATAGAAATACGCATCAAAATCATCGCGATATGAAAAAAAACTGGACAGAATGGGGGGCTATATATACCGTAGAGAACCAAAAACAAAAGTACTCGTCAATCCTAACCAGCCTGATAAGAAGGGCAAAAAAAAACTGTATTATGAGAAAGATTATCCAAACTTACGGTATATCGGTTGATATTAAAAAAGAATGGAAGGCCCTATCAGAGAAATTCTAGGAAAACTTACTAAGATAATCAGGAATAGCGAAATAAAAATTTCAGTGCAAAATCGAGAACCCCAACTTCCCACCAACAGAACAACAGAAACAGGACTCATTGATTTCTTCTCCACTATAGGACAAAACCTTGCCAATAAAAATCCCATGCTCAGATACCCCACCAAATGGATTCCCTCACTAGTGTAGTATTAGTAGTAACACAATAATTGATAAGAACAATTAATCGCAATGAGTAAAAGGATGTAAAAGCTTATTACTGTGGGTAAACATAAAAAAAGGTTAGTAGAAAATATTTCTAGTGGAGACTGGTTAGGTGAAGGCCTGTTACAATGCTCATTCTGTGTTAATGTGCTTTATGTAGTATATAACAGGCAGAGATATGTGATAACAGGGTTATTCGAGGAGGATTCTTGTTAAGATTTCAGGAGATTGTGAAGCTGCCTTGGTTCGTTTAAATTGTTTTAGGGGAACAGCTATTAGGTGAAGATTCAAGGCATTGCGTCTGCGGGAAATTAGTTTCTTTGATCACTAATTGGGCGTCCCTGAATTTCAAGAGGATGATTGTCGATTTCGGTGTATATGTACATAGGCGTTGTTCAAGGTTATTCGGTTTCCTACTTGCGTAAATTGTGTTATTTATTGAGGGGATGTATGAGGGTTCTTGCTGTTTTCCCTACATAAATCTTGTCGCAAGAGGTTCCACAGGGTATGTGTGGAAAAACCTGCTTTGAATGGTTCGTGGTGCCATTGGTATGTGCTCTGGTTAGATCCCTTTTGACACATACGAATCGTATCCCACCCCAAACTCTATGACACAAACTTCACGTTCAGTCTCAAAAACATATCATTATTTCTCCACATAACGTTGTAAAAATTCTACAAAAATAAATTGGTGACGTGAGTAAGGAACCAGGAAGACCACACCATTACCTACGCTGCAGCTGTGGTCAAGACCTTAGCAAGACCACATCCTACTTACGCTGCAGCTGGCGTCAAGACTTACAAAGACCCTCACTACCTACGCTTGCAGGCTGCGGCAAGATTAGCAGGACCAACATTTAACTACCTTACGCTGCCGCTGTGTTCAAAGACTAGGCTAAGGACCCACACCACTACCTACCCTGCTAAGCTGTGTCAAAGATCCTAGCAAGACCACACCACTACTACGTGCAGCTGTGTCAGGACTAGGCATAGACCACACCATACCTACCCTGCAGCTGTGTCAAGACCTAGCAGTCCACACCACTACCTACATTGCAGCCGTGTCTAGAACCTAGCAAGACACACCACTACCTACACTGCAGCTGTGTCAAGGGGACCTAGGCAGAAACTACACACCACTACTACGCTGCAGCATGTGTCAAGGAACCTTAGCAAGTGCCATCATAACTAACTTTACGCTGCAGCTGTGTCAAGACATAGAAAGACCACACCACTACTACGGCTGAGATGTGTCAAGGACTAGCAGACCAGCAATACCTACACTGCCAGCCGTGTCAAGACCTAGCAGACCACACCACTACCTACGCTACAGCCGTGTCAAGACCTAGCAAGACCAAAGAACTACCTACGCTACTGCCGTGTCAAGACCTAGCAAGACCACATCAACTACCTAGCTATGCAGCTGTGTCAAGGACCTAGCATGACCACACCTACTACCTACGCTGCAGCCGTGTCAAAGGACCTAGCAGACCACACCACTACCTACCACGGGCAGGCTGTGGTCAAGACTAGCAGAACCACAACCATAACCTACCTACAGCGAGTCAAGACCTAGCAGCACACCATGCTCCTACGCTACAGCCGTGTTTCATGACCTAGGCAAGACCACACCAATTTACCTACGTTACAGTCCGTGTTCAAGACTAGCAAGACCACACCATACTACGCTACAGCCGGTGTCAAGGGACTAGCAGACCACACCAAAACCTTTACCACTGAATAGCCGCACTGTTCTAAAAGACCTAGAGACCACACCACCTAGCCTACGCTGCCAGCCGTTTGTCAAGACCTAGCATGACCACACCATACCTAGCTGCATGCTGGTCAAGATCTAGCATGACCACACCACCTACTGATGATGAAAGTTTTTTTTTTTTTTCTTTTTCTGAGGCACCCTGCCTTGGTGGGCAACTGCCGATGTGTAATAAGAATAATAATAAAGCATGAAAAATGATTCATACTTATGCCCCCCCTACGAAAGGATTTGGAATTGATTTAGGCCTGTGTAGTCCAGTTTACCTTTTTTGGAATTATTATTGGAAATAAAATTGAAATTTCACCTTTTGAATGTTCACCATAGAGCTATTTTTCATTTTAATGCAGAGATGATATGCGAATTAGACTGTAGGAAAGGGAGGTACATGAGTCTCCTTAGGCTTGCTGAACTGTTTATAGAAGACAGTGGAAGACGTAGGTAATTATTTTCATCGTCTAGAAGCTGATGTTTTCAGTAACTTTATGAAGTAAGTAAGTAAGTAAGTTTATTCAGGTTATACACAAAATACAGATACATAGAAGATATCATTACATAGCAGAAATATGTGAAGTGAACGCTGGGGAATTAACCAAAAAAGTCATACATGTGACTTAATTTCATGGGGTCCTTTTACCTCCATTTATGTATTATTCAATGTATAAAGGATGTTACTATTTTCTCTATTTATATTCCAATAATGTATGTGATTTAACATGCTTATTACCTTACTATCAAAAAAGCGAATGTCTACTTCACACCTAGGTCATTAAGGACTATTCTACCGTATCGAGGAGTCATTATAGGAATAAGGTTAAAAATTGCTAACATGTAATGTTAGCTAAGAAAAAAATAGAAAATCATTCCCCGCATGTTTTTGTAGCTACAGTTCATCAGACACTGTTTGGCACTCTTTCTTGAGCTGCTTCATGCTATATAACTGGGCTTTGATATGTGCGGTTGGTACTGTTTCCATTCCATTATATTGCTTCTGTACATAAAAGGTGTTTGAAGCTCTGACCAATGACTGTGGTACTACACAAAAGTTTGTGGTCTCTCCCCCTGTAGTACTATTGATTGCTTTCGGTTCCCAACCTTGACAAAATTGGACAGCAAGGTATTTGGAACTGTTTGTGAGCTAATTTTATAAAAACATGATTTAGCTTTTCAGTTGTGTGACTCTGTTGTCTTCAAACATTCAAGGTTATTCCAACTACTGTAAATTCTTGATGAAACTGTTTTATCCATGGAATAAGGTAATGAACACCAGCTTTTTGCGAATGAGGGAACTGAGTTTTTCGTCTTCTACTGTATTAGTAACATTGTAATTGAAACTGATAGAAAACACTGGGTTAGAGCGAAACATCTTCAAATAAAGTATCATCAAGGTTTTTGCAGTGTATGCTTCCAAATTCGTCATCTCTTTTCGGTATGTTTACCCCTTATTATACATATAATCTCTCCTCCATATTCATTTTTTTTCGCTACAAGAAAGTACAAGTTAGCTCACCAATGACTCATAAGTGAGGCTTTATGTTGGGTTTGTTTGAAAAGTTAGAATTGTCCCAGTTGTGCGGTGTGTATTAATCACGTTGCTTCGACTTATTGTGTTGTCAGGTATCCCGGTATTGCAGTTAGTGTGTCTATCAGGTTTTGGAAAACTTGTTTCACTGATTCGTCATTCTAAGTATGTCTAGTGTATGGAATCCTCTCTAAATTAACTCGTGCGCTCCTAACCTTCAAGAGGTTGTGCTGTGCCAGGATATCCATCACTACGAGTGTCCTTGTAAGTGTTCAGAAAAGAGTGTGTGTACTCTGTTAGTAGTTAGTTTGATTTCCGTGTATTGATTTTCGTCTTGCGTTGTTTTCAATTCGCTTATGTGCCCTATGCGCGCCTTCGAACATATGCTTCCGTTGTGTTCAACTATGAACTGCATTTTGTTAGTCTCGTCTCAGCAATGTCTTGGTGTCAAGTGTTTAATGTGGGGTATGGATGAGTCTGTCAATGCACGCGACAGTAGATATGAATACGCTGCCATTTGAGAGACATAGGTGTTAGGTGTGTAATATGTGGCTCTCATTTCATCATCCTGTTACTTGTCCCACCAGTAATGATGCTACGGTACGTGTATTTTTGTTGCTGTTTATGGAGCATTGTTCCCTTCACGTCAATCCCTTTAATTATCTTCACATTGAAATGCAGTGCTGCACAACTGCAGTATTACAGCCAGGATGATGCAGCACACTTTGAAGAGCGATGGACACTTTATTAGTGTAGGCATTCAAAAAGAGTGCACTTTACCCTGTCCTGCGCTGTCTTCCCACCTAGTTGTGTGTGAAATTCAGGTACAGTTTCTCTGGTATTCAGAGTGTAACTAGAGAGAGTCGTTCTGGTACGTGTTATAAAGGTAATTAATTTGCCCTATTACTCCGACAAACCGCCTGGCTCACCATGCCTTCCTTCGCAATTACATCAAGTTGTTCGAGTATGGTTGTTTGTATTTGTTTATCTGATATTGTGATGTTTCTTATATAATTTTGCCTGAAAACATGTCTATAGTATAGGCGTAAATAAATCGACTTTATTGCACCCCAAACAACATTGTTTCCTTGCCCGATTGGAAATAAGTCCACTCTGTATGTGGAGTCTTTGTTGGGTTATCCCCAGTGGTTCATTTGTCTCACTCCTTGTACTGGTATTGTCTCCCTTTACTCATGTGCTTCTATGTATGAATAAATCTATGGAAACATATTTGTGTGTTACCTGAATAAACTTACTTTCTTACTTTACTCTACACACTCTAGCTACTCCCTCCCTGGTCATGACTGCCTACTTAAATGTAAAGATGCATACTTACCTGCCATAATGCTCTGCATTCAGCGGGCTTTGGTCATGTTAGCTTAATTTAGCTGTTTCCCTTTTGTACGTGGTGATGCATGTACAAATAATTAACTAAATAAATTATTCTCCCGCCTTTATCACCGGCTACACCGAGATTGCCTATATGTTCTGCTTTTCGGTCCTCTCTTCCTTGTCCCTTGTATCGTTTAATCTTAACTTTCCATTATCTGGGGTTAAATTCTAACACGCCATCTGGCGAAAAATCGTCCTGAGGCATGATCGGCGTCTTCTCTCTATAGACTGTGAAACTAAGATGCCTCTGGCTCGATTTTTTCTGTACTGTCGTGTAATATGTTTACTACAAGAGATAAAACATGTAATTGTTGTAATATGACTCTTATGGAGATGCCACCTGAGGTCTTTCAAACCACTAGCCAATAGGGGGACCCCTGGCTGTCTCTTCAAGAAGGTGTGGGACAGGCACCTAAAGCCGAGTTACCCGCCCAGGACGTCCGTGGCCAGATACGTCAGTTTCGGTGGCGTTCCAGCGGTAAGAAACCTGGTCTGATCAGGTCTGATCTGTAGTGACTGCTGACCGCGGCACTTGTCTGGGGGCGTTTTGACCCTAGAACCTCCTTCCAGGTATAGATATACTTGTCTTTCCATGTACTTCCGGGCAATAATTTCGTTGCTTCCTTCCTTATTGAGGTGTTTCTATGTGCTATGCCTATCTGCTAAGTATTTTTAATGGTATAATTAACTGCCAAGTAGATGAGCAAGGAAACAATGACAACCAGTTGAGTAGTATTTACTGATGATTCACCTACTGTTGTGGTTAGCAGGGATGGGGTCGAGCTACTATAAACTTGGGTGGACCCCGGGCTCTCGTTCTCTGGTTGTCTACTTGCACCAACCCTTACCTCTTGTCTGGCATGTGTTCTCCATCCTTGTCCTGTGTTTCCATGAGCTTTGTATCAGCCTCGATCTTAAACCTTATGCTATTGCTTGTCCTACCTTCCACTAATCACTTCCACGGATCGTGTTTTCTGGCACGTGCATTGAGACAACTCTATGTCGTGACAGAAACTAATTGTTGTGTTCTTAACATCCCGGTGACTGCAATGTCTGAGTTTTTCCAATTCCAGCTTGTCGGACCCCTCTGTTGCCCTTGTGTATCCATCTTCTGTGAATCATGACTATCCTTATCCACTCTGTCAATTTTCTCGTATTTTATGTCGTATCCTCTCTCCTGTCCTCCAGTGTTGTCAGATCGAGTTCCCTTAAACCTGTCTCTTGAAGGACCCCCCCCCCATACCTTACAGGACTTCGAGGGACCAGTTTTGTTGGAAAAAAAAAAAAAAACCTTCGCACTGGACGTGTTTGACCAGGTGTGGGATTTCCATAGGTATGCATTGTCCGATATGGGTATACCTCTGACTCTATCCCTTCCGTCATGTCATTCACATATACAAGAAACAGCAGCTAGGATCTTCCTCGTTTTCTCACCGCACTCATCTTTCGTACATCACAAACTTTTGCTGATACGCTGAAACGCACCACTATTTGTTAGATTTTAATCATTGCTCGTCGGACCTCATTGCCTATACTCTCACAAGAGGGCGCCATCATTCTACAACAGTTATTTATATTTTTACCCTTAGTTTATAAAGGAGGCAGTTAGGCAGTACCTCTACCATTTACCTTTTTTCTCTGCTGACCTAAAATAAAAATGATCTGATATATCTGTTGTTTGCCTCTATAAATATTTGTTTGCACATACTGAAGTCTATTTTCATCAACCCTTTTATCCACCATACAATAGTCCAACAAAATACTACTGTCATTTCGCCGCCTTATCATGTTCTTCGTATACTATTATTTATCATTTTTGTTAAAATATATATGTTACCTGTTACCAAACCTTATACATATTCAGACAAGGGGACCCCATTATCATTTACACCTGGCACCCTAAACTTATCTACCACACCTCTTAATCAACGTTTCTCCCACTTCAGTCTCATTTATGTCCCCTAAGATAAAAACATTATGTATCCATGTTAACCCTTTTGGGGACTAGCTCCTAGGCCTTTTTGTGTAGTCCACTGTGCTCATTGCGCTACGTCCACAGGATGGATATGGGGGTGCACAATTGAAACTAGCCCACTTTTGGGCAAAATCTAATCTAAGCTCTGATCCCCCATCACAGTACTCTCTCTCACTTGGTTTCGCAAAACTCCCTAAACTCCTCACTTAACATCTGTCCAAATTCTCTCTTAACTTGCCTCTTGTACATTTCTCTCTTATTCAGGTGCTTAAAACACTTATTATGACCTACTCTTCACATCCAACCCTTATTTTAATCAAATATAATCTTGAATTTTTACATTTATATCCTTGTGTTTTCTTCTTCATAAACGGAGTGTTTCGAATTATTGTATGCCATCTCCTTAGCTCTTAAATGGTGGAGAAATTAAATATGATTATTTTGATAACATTTCTGGCAAATACCCAGCAGTAAAAAAAATATCTGAGGTTAAAAAACCTTCATCACTGGGAGAGCGACAGATTGTTCTAGCACCCAGAGGAAATCTCTTACGTAGAAAAATTATTAACTTCCAAAATGAGATGTTTATGTTCCTTAAACTTCAGCTTGAGAAGTTTTAGGCTATTCTAAGGAAAGTGCCTTTTAATAGGTTGTCTGAATTTAATTAATTCTTGATCCTACCTTTCGGCAGTTTCATTTTGTTCGTAACTCGAGAACGCTCAATCCAATCGATTAAAATTTTCATGAAAATCGTGTAGGTATCGAGGACCATATTCTGTGGACAAATGGCATGTTCACGTGCCATATGACCAAAATTATTGATAACCCATTCCCAGAAAATACTGGAAATGTCTTGGATAAACTTCCAAAAATATCAAGTGACGTAAACTTTAAAAGCTTCACATAAGTACAAAAAAATTACGACGGAAGGGCGGAGAGTGAAAATTTCTTTAAGGAATAGTTACAGATATGATCTGATTTGATATGTAATTATAGTGTGGAATTTTTTATTATCGTTAAAATCTTGTTAAGTAAATTCCAGTTTACCTGTTATGAACAGTTTCAGTATTTAATAGCTGACGCCTCCGAGGACCTCGATATAAGTTTCATTTTCCTGCAGGAAAATTTGTTGATGAAGGAAATTATTAAAAAAACTACTTGGAATCGTTGGAATCCTCTCCATAAGTGGACCACTTATGTTGTGTCTTGAACACAAGGTTCACATTGCCACTGGCTGCCTTAAGTTACAAATTCCCAATTTTATTGAAAAGTGATGTTCGTGTTTTATTCAATAACTAATAAATGCTGCTTCAGTTTGCTCTTCAAAATATTTTTGACGATTCATTCTATTAAAATGATGAGAATTCATTAGTTTAGTCCGAATAGATGCAAATCTGAATTTTTTGCATTGACCTCATCGCTTTAGGGCCGTGAAGTTGTGCTACGTCTGGCTCCTGCCATTCGTCACTCCAACCTTGGTGGAGGACGGACATTGGCGGTTGAGCTAGCACCTGTTGGTAGCACTGAGTGATTTTCACAAAATGGCGCAGGCTATCAGGCGGAGAATCAGCACTGTGTGTACTGAGGTGTTGAAAGGAACGGTTTATCAAACCAATGCTTTCTGTTATGCTGCCTGGGCATACTAGGGGATTACCTACTGGCATCAAAACGACGATCTGTATGGTATTGCCTAAATGGAGCTACTAGGATCTTTGTGAAATTTGGACGATGCGACATTATGACAGATGGGTGTGAAAATACCACGAGTGTCGTATGGAAGGTTAAATCCTGGGTTTTAGAAGTACGATCTGAGGGGACGTATCCAAGTATTATACTTGGGTTAAAGTTACGGAAAATGTCGCCATTTGAAGCGGATGAAGAAGATATAAAAGAAAATTCAATGAGTATTGGTGTTATACTTCATGGCATCAGTGGGAGGTGGTCTGATGGTATGGTATGCTGGGACTGCTTGAGGGCTCCTTTACCCTCAAAAATGTTCTTTGCGCAAAAATTCGTTTATACCAATCACTTTATGTGGACACTGGAGTGACTTTAGAACACGGTTATATGTAACATATGCGGGGCAGATGACGAACTGTAGACTGTGTGGAGCCCTTTGATCATATGGCATTAATGTGTCCTCGTCGATCGACACGCGTGTAGAAACATGGTGAGGGGAAAGGAAGTGGGGGAGGAGAGAGAGGTCGATGACCCAGTCTACAGGGGAGCATCTTGCCAACATGGAGTGAAAATCGTGGAGGACAATCCGGAAGAATGTGCAAATTACCGGAGGTTCAACAAGCGTTATTGAGAATATGCGTATGGGAGGAATGAGGTGAGGACGAGTGGAATTGGGTTAGTCGTTTACGGCTACATAGACCAATGTTATACAAGTATTCTTGTTGGTAATCAGAATGAGGACGGGGACACTAAGCATGGTTGTCGGATGGGACAAAACTTTATTTGGTAGGTGGTGGGTGGAATGCAAGAGGAGGGTAAATGTGGGATGATTGCGGGATATGCAATCAAAAGAGGATTAGTGGAGGTTGTGGTTGAAGTCCACAACGTGGATGTGAGGGATAAGGGAGATGCACATAGTAGAGGCATCACGTAAGAGAGAGGCATGGGCTTCTGATTAAGTGATGATGTCCTAACACCAGCGCCAACGAACTGTGTTAGAACTATCCTGTGGATGTGCAAAAAAGTGTAACAGGGGGGGGGGGAAGGGGCAGAGGAAAGGTGAGGAAGAAAGGTGGACAATGTGAAAAAGACTGTTAAATTAAAATTCGGAGAGAACGTGAACACAAAAAAAACTCTTGAATACTGATAAGTTGATACCGTAATTATTCTCTATACAGGTTATTTACATTTAACCCAAACTCTGCTAGGGTGAAATTGACATATACAGAATGGGTGTCATCTCTGGGAGGATCAAACTCTTTTTGCACTGGCTAACTCATGCTGTATTGGGCAAATCTGAATTGGTAGTTACAAATGATCTTGAGGATTTCTCAATCCCTGTCGTGTACATAGCGAATAACGACATTCAGGTTGATCTTTCTGACTGAGTCTCAGGGTAGAGAGTACAGGATCAGGAGGATTGTCAGAGTCTGTCACATTAGTCTGGGTTGGAACATCATTATCATCACATTACTAACTCATATGATCTAAATGCGATTCTTTATACTGACCAGTACTAATTTCTCTAACCTTATACTTATTGCCAGTGATATGTTCGACTACTCGATAAGGACAACAAACTTTTGATCAAGCTTAGGCATTGCAGACGTTTTGTTAAAGTTAGTCAGCATAACTCTCAAAACCTACTTTGATTTTGGCGGCTTTGCTCGAGTTTTTTGACTTTGTAGATTCTGCTGTTGATTTATGAAGTGTTTCACGGATTCTTTTAAAGACGCTTTGAGCCAAGCTGGTACGAGTTGCTATGAAATCATCAGGGTTGAAATTTTGGGTTTTTGGATTAGAATATAGCAACTCATAAGGCAAGCGTTTATTTACACCGTACAATGCATAATGTGGAGTGTCACCTATAGAAACATTGTAAGCAGAATTTATAGCACACTGCACATCAGGTATAACTTCATCCCAAGTTTCACTGTTTGGATTGATAGTGGCTCTCAAGACATCAAGTACTTTCTTTGGTTCGTTCCGCTAACCCATTGCTGGCAGGATGATGAGGAACAATGGTGGATTTAGAGATCATGTACAAGGTACACAAATTTTCAAGAATCTCATTACAGAATTCACCTCCATTATCTGTTACTAGGAACTTAGGGGTGGTATGCCTGCAGATAATGCGCTCTTTAAACGCTTTAGCTGCTGTCTCTGCAGTCTTATCTGCAATAGGAACTAACCCACAATATCTGGTGAAATGGTCTACCATAACACACAGATGTTTGTTGCCCTGGAGAGAACATTGGAAATTAGTTAACAAATCTAGCGCAACTCTTTCCCACGGTTTGCTAGTAGTTGGATTCACTTGGATTGGATTAGGACCATTAGCATTACCTTTATGTTGCATGCAGACACGACATTTCTTAACATACTCAGAAATATCAGTTGCCATACGAGGCCGAAAGTATTTCAATCTGGCTTGTTTTACTGAACGATCCATACCAGGGTGCGCAACACCTGGTACATCATGAACTAGCTGTAAGGTTACATTCACTAGTGACTGTGGAATTACTAACTGGTATACTCTTCTGCTAGGAGTACCCAACTCGGCTGTTCGATACAGTAATTCTTGGTTCATAGTTACTGATGGGTGCTGGTGGCTTCACTGTCAGAATAAGATCTTCCTGGAGCAGGAATCGAATCACACCAGACCACATAGGATCTGTTCGTTCTTGTTGGAGGAATGAACAAACTCGACGGAGTGGATGACTCCCCGGTTGAAAAAAAATAGCGCTGTAACACGCAATGAGAAAGGGAGATAACGGATCTATCTCTCACTGCAAGCACAGGGGAAAAGAAATGAACACGATCGACAGTACTGGTATTCATTCTGAGTCGCACACAGTAACACGAGGTATCAACTATAAGGAGACTATGTGCAAGTCCCTCTCAAATCCAACCCCTCCCACTCATGTACTTATCCAACCTAAATTTGAAACTACCCAAAGTCCTAGCCTCAATAACCCAACTAGGTAGACTGTTCCACTCATCAACTACCCTATTTCCAAACCAATACTTTCCTATGTCTTTTCTAAATTAAAAATTATCTTTTAAATCTTTACGGGGGGGTTTCCCTTTGGAGAGTATCCCAAGCCCTTGTTAATATCCCCTTTAATAATCCTATCTTCCACTTTAACTTGATCAGGTCCCCCCTCTTTTCGTCTACAAGTGAATGTAACTTAAGAGTCTTCAATTTTTCTTCATAAGGAAAGTTTCAAATGTTGTTTTAATTTTAGTCCCCCTACGCTGAATGTTTTTAACGAATTTAGTCCATTATTTTAATATGGAGACCAGAATGAGTGCATTTGGGTGAGGCCTTATAATGTGTTAAAGTGCAGTATAAACCTTGGACTTGTTGCTTACACTTCTTTATATAAATCCCCGTAATCTATTGCCTTATTACGAACTTGCTTGCTGTCTTGGTTTAAGGTTGCGCTTTCCCTAACCCCCAAGTCCTTTTCGCAAAACTGTATGGCTAAATTTTTCATTATTTAACTTATAATGCTAGGGTTATGGTACTCCGAGCTTCAAAAACCCTTTTTTTATCTACATTTAATGATCTGCCACTTTTCTGACCAAGAGTAGAGTTTTTTCTAATCCCCCTGAATTTTTTTCCAATTCTACGTTTTAATCAATATCCCACCACTTCGTGTCATCGGCGAATTTGTCATAACTAGCAATTCCTTTATCAAAAACATTGATATAATTAAAACAAAAAAACGGGCCCCAAAACTGATCCTGTGGAAAGCCCCTTTTTACAGATCCCCACTCGGATTTAACCCCCTTTATGGACCACTCTGTTCCTGTCTGTGGCCCTGACTCGATCCCGAGAGCACCCCTTCCCCCCAAAGCCATGAGCTGCTTTTCTTTAACAGTCCTTTTGGGGCGGAAAAATCTTCAAATCCTTTTTTAAAATCAAGTAAACAAAACAAATTTTTATGTGGTAACGCCTCAAAAGCTTTACTGAAGAAAGTTTTAAAATTGTTAGACCCCGACGGGCCCCTGTGAATCCTCAGTAGAGTAACCTTATCAGTCTCGTAGTGTAACCAGTTTTCCCGTAACCGTCATTTCTCAAGGGCAAGTCTTGCCCGAGTCCTTTAAATTATATTGTGCTGACCTCGCAGTATACAAAAGGCCCCCCCACATAGGGTACTGGGAGCCGGTGTCGTATTACGAGTGTGAGCAAGGAGATAGGTAAGGCAAGGGCTCTTCCACATAACGAATAATAAGTAATAAAAGCCCGGGTATTTCTACCCCAATCCAGACGAACTCAATGATAAATGGGGTACAGCGGTTTTTGGAGGTGGATTTTCGTTTTTTTAAGGGAATTCAAGGGGTTAGAAGGTTGGTTTTGGTAGCGGCAGGGTAAAGGT
>NC_069410.1:47103228-47181793 GCF_026875155.1 Cherax quadricarinatus | reverse complement strand
TGGTTGAGATTTGCTTGAATGGTACAGAAAAAATGGGGACAGAATACCCTGAAGTAACAATATTTGCACCCACTTGAGCATTTCATTAAATGAAATTTGGAAGACAGGAGATATATGCTCGGCGGACGTTTTTGTAGGAAATGTTAATCATGGAGATAAAGTCTCAGTGGAGATGAGATAAAACCATAATGGGTTACTGCGTCCTGAGCTTATTTCGAAAAAGAACATAGTAGGAAATTGTGGTTCAAATGTTATTTTAACATAAATATCACTGTTTGATCTTCCTTTACATTATGATATAACAAAATGATTTAGGATTTCATCACGTAGTGTATTATGTTTATTTTCATTATGATCGCATTATTCAACAAAACAAATTTACATCAGTAAATAGTGTTTTAATCTCTCTCAATGCTTTGATTCGATGAAAACAGATTAGTTTGTAATGCTGTGAATTAACCAGTCATTTTCTGGGACCAGCAAAACAAAAGCATAATAATTCATAAAAAGAATGATAACTTTTGCTAAAATTTGTGGCCAACTTTTACCTTGCCAAATAAGGCGAATGTTCTTGATACAAGGAACTGGAGTTAATATTCTCACCCTCTTTGAATAATTTCTAAGTGCCTCCTATTCCCCAGTTGCGGTATGGCCCCTATAGCTTTAGCGTGTCGCCATGATAATATAAATAATCAGTGATAATTACACTTATTAAAGGGTTGTGATTCTTTAAGAGGGCATTACACTGTGACTCCACGAAGACACACAAAAATAAAATAATCCTCACTTACAATTATATTTCTTGTTTCTAAACTTTTTTAAAGACTGGCTATCATAGGTTAGGCTAAAGAAAAAGAAAATCCAGGTATGAAGTTGTTATTTTTATTGCGAAGATTGCAAAAATGGAAGTAGAAATATTCACTTAGTTAGAATATATTTAAAATCCAGTACTTTACAGTGTCTTAAACATCAACATTCAAAGGTGAAAGAAATGGCAAGGAACAGATTCTCTGAGACATACACATAGGTTCATACTTACATAGATTCTTTGTCAGAGAGAGAGAGACAAACACACATAAGACCATATTTATATGGTATTATATGACACAGTGATATGATCTATTCTTGGCATTTTTGAGCAAGTTGACAGTGTGAAAGACAGTCAAATGCAGGAGTTGTCCAAAAAACAAGGGGAAAGAAAGTCAGGAATATATAGAATAAATGTGAAGAAGAAATATACATCTCACAAAACTATGAAATACAACAAACTGTACCCCGAATATTTGGTGACAATAACAGGTGCAATCTGTGAATACTATTACATAAATTTTGATATTTTACAATGTAGATAAGTAATCCATTAAAAATATTCTAAAGTAATCCATCCAAGATAGCCTAAAATACATTTAAGATAATACAAACACATTATCTAGGGTCAAATCGCTAGTATCTGGTCAACACATACTCAACTCTTGCATACAATTATTTACATTTTTGTTGGCTAATTGTGTTTAATAAACTGTTGCCATTCCATTACATCTTAAGACTGTAGCACCAGTAAGAATGGTAACACAGTGTACATGATGATAAATGGACCACAAAAGTAAGAACCATGTTCTTTATACAAGAGTTGTTTTATGGCAGAGGTATTGTTTTAAAATGGTCGAAAACTGTGTGATATTAAATACTGTTGTTACCTCTCAATTGTTGTAATAAATGTGTTGAACTTTCTTTTTCAAATACAAATGATATGATTCCCTTGTAAACTGAAAGTAAACAAGTGGCATCTAATTCTTCAAATGTATTTAAAAGGTATCAGAGCGAAAACAATATTGTATATCCTTCGATATTTAGTTCAGGAAAATAAACATGGATCATTTGAAGATTCCCATCACCCTCAGAGGACAGCAGCTAAAGATATTCAAACTGAAGCTTTTAGCGCATTAAACTACTTTAAAATTCAAGAAATTTTAGGAAGGTTAGGTTGATGGGTTACTTTTAAACCAAAAAAAAAAAAAACTTGCGGCTGTAAAATTTACATAAAAGTATGTTCAAGGCTAGGGACGGGAAGCGAATCTTCGAGTGAACCTGTCAACATTGTTCTTTGCCTCTCCCAAGGAACACAAGATTCCAGTGTACAGGATATTAAATATATGGAGACTACATAATAACTGTTGCCAAAATTTGTACTACTGAATACACTTACATAACCTAATATATAAGGAAATTAATCAATTCCAAGTAAAGAATTAATGTCTTGTCTTGAATAATTCATTAACTAACGTATTAATATATATATATATATATAATATATATATATATATATATATATATATATATATATATATATATATATATATATATATATATATATATATATATATATATATATATATATATTTATATATATATGTATCTGTTGTGCCGATTAAGAAGAATCGCCACGTTTAGCCTATTCGGCAAGATTGTTTTGCCGAATTAGCATAAGGAAAATTTATATTTGCCTTAAATAAGTAGAAATCAATATATATTATGGATTTGAAGTAATGCTAAATAAATTTAAAGACTTAAAACTATGCATAGCAAATTTTAGCTAAATAAAATTACGCCATTAAGTTAGGTTAGTTGAGGGTTTCAAGTTAGGGTGGGTCCAAAAATAAAACATTTCATATCATAATCAATGAAAAAAAATATCTATCTGTAAGAATTTATTTTGGAGAAGTCTTATGTTTAAAAGGAGTTTGGCCTATTCGGCAAATTCCGCTCAATCGGCATGACATACATACATACATACATTAATATTATATATATACTTATGTATATATGCATGTACATATATACATAAATATATATATATATATATATATATATATATATTATATATATATATATATATATATATATATATATATATATATATATATTTTATATATATATTATATATATATATATATATATATATATTATATATATAATATATATATAATAATATATATAATATATATATATATATATATATATTATTATATAAATATTATATATATTATATATATATATATATTATATATATATATATATATATATATATATAATATATATATTATATATATATATATATATATATATATATATATATATATATATATATATATATATATATATATATATATATATATATTTATATATAATATATATATATATATATATATATATAATATATATATATATATATATATATATATATATATATATATATATATATATATATATATATAATATATATATATATATATATATATATATATAATATATATATATATATAATATTATATATATATATATATAATATATATATAAATATTATAATATTATATATATATATTATATATATGTTGTTTCTGTGCCTGTACAGATATGTACAGGTGTAGTACGTTTGTGATGTACATGTTTATAAGCATGCACTGACGCTTATTACAAAAAAATATATGGGAGGAAAGCATGTCTGATTTTAAGAACTGAATAGAGAGAAATGTTTCACATTATTTACTGTCTAACCACATGTCTAAAACTACACATTTATTCTACTGATACTCCAATTAAAATTATGTCAAGAGGATCATAGACTTTATATTATGATATAAAATCAATAATAATGCGTTCGTGATGCAGACATTATAAAAATTAAAACATCCATTTAGTAAATATATTTAATTTAAAAATATATTTCATAATTATTTAAGAGAAAGCACTTCATTAAGTTTTGACAGTGTGAATAGTTTGCATATTTTCAATATGCAAGAGCATACATTAGAACGAATATTATATCAAAGCTGTTGGTACGATAGAGATAAACCATTATCCGTCCAGGTGTATACCTCGAATGTGCAAAGAAATGACAGGGTATTATCATATACTATTGCTTCATCGTGAAGGACGGGACATCATTTTTCAATGATAGCTCTGCCTCTAACACTACAAGTTAGGACGGGCTTAGAACAGTGGACAGTGTTAGAAACTGGAGGTAAGCATAACCTTACACCCTGAGGGTAAGTTATTATTCTTTATCTGTGAAGGACGGACCAAGGTAAGTTATGGACTGACACACAAGAGGAAAGTATCTATCATTCTCATTAAATGTTACAAAACTTGGTGTTTGCCAATTTTATGTTTCACTAAAAAATTACATAGTTTAAATTAAAATTATATCTTGCATGCTGAGGAACGAATTTATAATTAAGCAAAAAGCATTTTCTTTCATTTATCACTGGCTTCATGATCCACTAGTATTTTATTTCAGTAATGTCTCACGTCTGTTGTTAGTGAGGGACCTGACACATGCAACATCTGTTGTTAATGAGGGACCTGACACATGCAACATCTGTTGTTAATGAGGAACCTGACACATGCAACATCTGCTGTTAATGAGGGACCTGACACATGCAACATCTGCTGTTAATGAGGGACCTGACACATGCAACATCTGCTGTTAATGAGGGACCTGACACATGCAACATCTGTTGTTAATGAGGGACCTGACACATGCAACATCTGTTGTTAGTGAGGGACCTGACACATGCAACATCTGCTGTTAATGAGGGACCTGACACATGCAACATCTGTTGCTAATGAAGGGCCTGACACATGCAACATCTGTTGTTAGTGAGGGACCTGACACATGCAACATCTGTTGTTAGTGAGGTAAATGACACATGCAACATCTGTTGTTAATGAGGGACCTGAACACATGCAGCATCTGTTCTTAGTGAGGTGACTGACATATGCAACATCTGTTGTTAGTGAGGGACCTTACACACGCAACATCTGTTGCTAGTCAGAGACAAGACACTTGCAACATCTGTTGTTAGTAAGGGACCTAACACACGCAATATTTGTTGTTAGTCAGAGACCTGACACATGCAGCATCTGTTGTTAGTGAGAGACCTGACACATGCAACAACTGTTGTTAGTGAGGGACTTGACACACGCAACATCTGCTGTTAGTGAGGAACTGACACATGCAACATCTGTTGTTATTGAGGGACCTGATACATGCAACATCTGTTGTTATTGAGGGACCTGACACATGCAACATCTGTTGTTATTGAGGGACCTGACACATGCAGCATCTGTTGATAGTGAGGGACCTGACACACAATATCTGTTGCTAGTGAGGAACCTAGTTCATACATGTTGTTGGTGAGGAACCTAGTTCATGCATGTTGTTAGTGAGGAACCTAGTTCATGCATGTTGTTAGTGAGGAACCTAGTTCATACATGATAGTGAGGAACCTAGTTCATACATGTCGTTAGTGAGAAACCTAGTTCATACATGTTGTTAGTGGGGAACCTAGTTCATACATGTTGTTAATGGGAAACCTAGTTCATACATGTTGTTAGTGGGGAACCTAGTTCATACATGTTGTTAGTGGGGAATCTAGTTCATACATGTTGTTAGTGGGGAACCTAGTTCATACATGTTGTTAGTGAGGAACCTAGTTCATATATGTCGTTAGTGGGGAACCTAGTTCATACATGCCGTTAGTGAGGAACATAGTTCATACATGTCGTTAGTGAGGAACCTAGTTCATACACGCCGTTAGTGAGGAACCTAGTTCATACATGTCGTTAGTGAGGAACCTAGTTCATACACGCCGTTAGTGAGGAACCTAGTTCATACATGTCGTTAGTGAGGAACCTAGTTCATACATGTCGTTAGTGAGGAACCTAGTTCATACACGCCGTTAGTGAGAAACCTAGTTCGTACATGTCGTTAGTGAGGAACCTAGTTCATACATGTCGTTAGTAAGGAACCTAGTTCGTACATGTCGTTAGTGAGGAACCAAGTTCATACATGTCGTTAGTGAGGAACCTAGTTCATACATGTCGTTAGTAAGGAACCTAATTCATACATTTTGTTAGTGAGGAACCTAATTCATACATGTCGTTAGTGAGGAACCTAGTTCATACGTCGTTAGTGAGGAACCTAGTTCATACATGCCGTTAGTGAGGAACCTAGATCATACATGTCGTTAGTGAGGAACCTAGTTCATACATGCCGTTAGTGAGGAACTTAGTTCATACATGTCGTTAGTGAGGAACCTAGTTCATACATGTCGTTAGTGAGGAACCTAGTTCATACATGTCATTAGTGAGGAACCTAGTTCATACATGTCGTTAGTGAGGAACCTAGTTCATACATGTCGTTAGAGAGGAACCTAGTTCATACATCATGTCGTTAGTGAGGAACCTAGCTCAGACATGTCGTTAGTGAGGAACCTAGTTCATACATGTCGTTATTGAGGAACCTAGTTCATACATGTCGTTAGTGAGGAACCTAGTTCATACATGTCGTTAGTGAGGAATATCTAGTTCGTACATGTCGTTAGTGAGGAACCTAGTTCATACATGTAGTTAGTGGGGAACCTAGTTCATACTTGTCGTTAGTGAGGAACCTAGTTCATATATGTCATTAGTGAGGAACGTAGTTCCTACATGTCGTTAGTGGGGAACCTAGTTTATACTTGCCGTTAGTGAGGAACCTAGTTCATACATGTCGTTAGTGAGGAACCTAGTTCATACATGTCGTTAGTGGGGAAACTAGTTCATACTTGTCGTTAGTGAGTAACGTGACACACGACATGGAGTTTTTCTTTCAATGTTATGCTCAGTTATATGTGGCAGTAATGTATATTTAACATTCATGACTAATTTGTGATATATGAAGGGAAAATACTCTCACCAAATGCTTTTAAAAATTGTGATGGGAAGGATCAGATTCTTTACTTAACACAGATTAAAGAGTTAATTAGGAATTTCTGATTGTTGATCCTGCCAGGATTTGCATACCAACTAACACAACTAATTGTCAACTTCGTTTCGATCCGTTCTGAACCACTGACAAGTCATAGGAGTGAAACAGAAGCAGCTGTCTAACGACAGCTGTTGTATAATAATAAGGCTTTGCTATATGTGTCTCCTCATAGTTTGTATCTTTCAGTGACTATTACACACACACACACACACACACACACACACACACACACACACACACACACACACACAAAACACACACAACACACACACACACCCCAACCCCCACACACACACACCACACAAAACACCCCAGAGCTAAGGGGAATTTTCCTATGAAAAAAAGTTTGGGGGAAAATGGGCCCTGACAAACACGGGGAAGGAAACAGGAGGTCGGGGGAAAAATAAAAACCGAATTTTAAAAAACTGCTTTGGAAAAACAAGGTGGACAAGGACAGGATGTTCAGGGGGGACACAAAAACAAGACCAAAATTTTGGAAATTTTGGGGACAAAAATAGTTCAGAGAGAAAGGGGAAAGTATTTTTTTCAGTCATAAAAGTTTTTAAGGGCAGTAGGAATACCCTAGAAAATAAACTTTAGTGGGGCAGGAACCATACACATTTTTAAAGCGGGGTTTAAATAAACTCGGGAGCAAAGGGGCCTAGTAGAAAGGGGGAAAAGGCGGGGCCAGGAGCTAGGACTCAAACCCCCTGAAACCCCAAAATAGGAGATCCCAAATAGGTAGTAAAACACACACAACCACCAAAACACCACACACAACACACACCCACACACACACACCCCACCAACCCACCCCCCCCCCAACCCCCCCACACACACAACCACAAAACCCCAAAGGGATCGGGAAACCGGGTTTCCCAAAACCTGGCCCCAAACCCAATTTGCTCCTGGAGTTAAAATCCCCCCAAGTGCAAAGTCATAAAAGTTTGGGGGAAAGGGCAAAGAAGGCCAAAGGAGGATTTACAGTCTGGGGGGCCCAGGGGACTAAAAACCTCACTTTCAGGAAAAAATCTTGGGGTGAGAATAACCCCGGGCCCACTCCCCTGAAGCGCACATAAACCCAAAATAATTTCCCTGCGGGCATAGGGGGTAGCAACCCCTCAGAAACTTTTTTCCGACATCTTAAAAAAGGAATCTTTTTGGGAATTGTAAACCGGTATACTTTGGGCCCCCATAGGGGGATTTTGGGCCCACCATTTGGAACCCACCCCTACCCAAAGCACTTTAAAAAAAAACTGAGAAAGTCCCAAAGGGTTTTTGCAACAAGACTAGCCCCCGGGCTAAGGGGTATGTCCTACGAGGAGGGGTTTAAAGGGGGGAAATAAACCCTGACGACACTGGGGACAGGGGAGGATGGGGGGGGACATGATAACGACTACAAAATACTGGGGGGAAAATTGAAAAGGGGGGAACAAAGACGGGGGATTTTCCCAGATTTGGGAACAGCAAAAAGGGGGGACACATTTGGGAAAAGTTTAAAGGGACACAAAATAAAAATAACAGGGATGTTAGGAAGTATTTTTCACCCACAGAGTAGTCAGTAATGGAATAGTTTGGGAAGCATTTTGTGGGGGCCCGGATTTTTCATACTTTAAGCAGGGGTAGGTAAAGCTAGGGCTCGGGGAGAGGGGACCTAGTAGCGTTTTTTCCAATAAAGAGGGGGGGGCCGGAGCTCGGACTCGACCCCCCCCCAAACCTAAAATGGTGAGTAAAACTAGGTGAGTACACACACACACCCACACAAAACACAACACACACCCACGGGAACACACCCCACACACACACACACACACAAAACCAACAAAACAAAACACAACACAACACACCCAAAACCACACACAAAACCCCCACCCCAAACACACACACACACAACACACACAACACACACACCCACACACACACACCCCACACAACACACACACACACACACACACAAAACACCCCACAACAACCACACACAAACAACACACAAAAAACACACACCACACACACACACAACAAAACCCACCCCACCCCCCCCCAAACCCACACAACACACACACACACCACACACACACTCACCCCAAAACACAACACACAACACAAAAACACACACAACCACCACGGGAAACAACCCCAAAAAACACCCCAACCCACCCCACACAAAAAACACACAACACACACATAACACGCACCCACCCCACACACACACACACCACACACACCCCCACACACACCCACACAACACACGCACACACACGCACACCCCCCACACACACGAAACACCACAACAACAGACAAAACGGACAGACAGACAGACACAAAAAACACACACACACAACACAAAACACACACCCAAACACACACACACACCACAACAACAAACAAAACACACACACACCACACACACACCCCCACACACACACAAAATATTATAATTTTATATATTATATAATATATATATATATATATATATTTTGTCGTGCCTTTTTGGTAAAACGGGTTTCAATTAGCAAAAACTAAATTTAAAATTAATCCTTTCCAAAATTTTTCTCCAATACTTTTAAAAAGGGATAAATTTTTTTCTTTAATGTTAATATAAAAACGCAATTTTGCCCCAAAAGACCCTTAAAAAATTCCCCAAACCTTATTAAAAAAATTTTGAATTTTAAATTTTTGCCAAACCCAAAACTAAATACATTTTAGATACTTTTCAAAATTTATTAAAAAACAAACACAATGAAAAATATTTTTTTTGTTAGGTTCAGAATTATTGTTGCGAAATTTTTTAAATACACAAATTTTCGTTGTCTTAAAAAGGCAAAAAAGAGCGTTGCTATTTAACAAAAAAAACGCCAAATTTTTTCCATTCGGGACGACATATACCCAAAAAAGTCCAGCCCAATAGTTTTAAAAATTGCGATTTTGGTTTAAATAGCAAAGCTCTTCTTTTCGAAAAACCAATCGAAAATTTTTGGGATGCAATAAAATTTTGCAAAAATGATTCTGAACCTAACGAAAAAATATATTTCATTGTGTTTTTTTTATTTTTAAAAAATTTTTGCAAACTTTTCTAAAATAATTTTTTGGATTAGGCTTAAAATTTAAAAAACGCTTTTTTATAATTTAGGGAAGTTTTTTAAGGGTTTTTTTGGTAGAAAAATTATTAATTTTTTTCATTAAAAATAAAAAAAAAAATTGGTTTTTTTCCTTTTTAAAAGTATTTGGGAAAAAATTTTTGAAAGGACTTAATTTTTGGGAAAAAGTTCTTGCTAAAAGACCAATTTACCCATTCGGCACGACATATTATTTTATATATATATATATATTTTACTAAAATTTAAAAATTTAATTTTAAAAAATATTTAAAATATTATATATATATATAATATATATATATTTAATATATATAATTGTTTTATATATATAATATATATAAAATATTTATATATTTTATATAAATATATATATAATATTTTTTTAAATAATTATATATATATATATGAAGAGATGCGTTTTTTTTGAAAACAAATGAAAGAAGTGTCCTCTCGCATGTTGGGTGTGTTCAGAGAAAGGGGTTTTTTTTTTAGTTTATAAAAACAGAAATGGGATATAATTTTTTTGGGGTAAATTAGAAAGGTGTGTATCTTTGAGTATATATGGGAAAAAAGAGGTGTTTATTTCCCCAGTTTTAAAGTATACACCTAGAGTTTACTATAACCAGAATTTTTTCGTAACAAAATTCCTCTACTAATTAATCCAATATAACTATTACATATACTGGTATGTTTCATTGTCCTAGTTTGTCGGGCACTACATGAAGCCTCGACTTGTATGTAATAAAGACACAAACAGAAACTATATTAATAAAATAAAGTTTCACATAACTGCAATTTGTGTCTATATTATATAGAAATAGAATACATGTACCACGAGTTGTTAAAATTCATGATTTTTAAATGACTTGATAATGATGTAGGACTGACCGAAAGATCGTCTAATGATTCGTCTTTAATTATTAATTGTTACAGCCAAGGTATTTGTTACTTTTATTAATCTATATTGAAGATAAAAATCAATCCGTCTTCATTAAGACTTTAGCTAGCAAGCATTAAGTAATAATAACTGCATAATTCTGATTCACTGAAAATCTGAGGTAGGTAGGACTTAAAAAATTGAAGCCCATGATCAGATAGTTACTAAAGGAACACATCTTGAAAGGAAAAACATGGATCAAACTACTCAGATGTTTGCTACTGAAGTGATCCATAAAATTGAAGGTAGTTATATGATGCTATAGGATTTTTCAGGAGCAGGACCCAGTTCGTTTTAGCAAGAAATCTGGCGAGCTGAAATGTCTGGACGAGTCAGAAATCAGGTCGAATCATAGATTTGGTCGAACTAGATATCTAGTCGAACGAAATGTCTAATCAAACGAGATATCAGGTCGAGCGAAATATCTGGTCGAGTGTGAAATGTGGTCGAACGAGAAATCCGCTCGAGCGAGACACTGTACTTTGTCGAGCGATAATTGAGCATTTGTCTTTGATTTCAAATCCAACAAATGAGTGATTTTATTTGCAGAAACAGAACATTTTGTTCATATATTGATTCCAATATATTAATATATATTAAGAATTGTATTTGTCGCTGACCTTAGCAGAGCTACGCATGTTCTCTCGGGTAACTGGAGGTGTTTGTATCTAAGATTTTACATGTTACTTGGCCCGGCATCGATGGTGCTTCATATGTTGTTCAAGGGATCTTGATCAAAGGAACCGAAACTACCCAACCCTTTTATGGATCAAACCTGGCTAGCTTCCTAGCAACCCTCCCCCCCCCCTTTCTATGAAGTAACCCCTTCCCTTGCATATAATATTTATAATAATAATAATAATTATTATTAATGTTAATAATAATAAAAATAATAATATAATTATAGTTATAATTATAATAATGCTAATAGTAATTATCATTATTAAGAAATTAATAATTATTATTAGTATTAATAACATTAATAATAATAATAAAAAATATAATTATAGTTATAATTATAATAATGCTAATAATAATTATTATTATTAAGAAATTAATAATTATTATTAGTATTAATAACGTCAATAATAATTATTAGTAGTATTAATAACGTCAATAATAATTATTATTAATTGCAATAATTATTTTTATTACAAGCTATCTGATTTCATTTGAAATATGCCTAAGTTAGTTTAAAAGCTCATCAAAAATAAAGATTATTACAAAGCAGAGTACTGGGGCCTTATCAAAAAAAAAAAATTTCCCTTATTAAAGAGGGCTTTAATCAATTTTCGGGAATTTTAATAAGCAGACTATTGAAGGGAAAAGAATTAACTACTTAATAAAAAAATGATAAAACTACTAAAAAAATCGAATCCCCACTAAGAAACGCCAGATTTGAAAATTTTTTTAAGACAATTTTGAAGAAAAATTTATTTTGACTGTCTCAAAGGGAGATCATTTTTCCCCAAGATACATCATGCAGTAAATTTGGAGCCCCCGAATATCAAAAATTCAAAAAAAACTAAATTTAAAAATAATCGGGACTATTGAATATAATAAAAGATTTAAACTATCTCGGCTTCCGGGGTTAAAAAGTTTTTTCTTTTGTTTTTAAAGCTGAAAAAAATTTAAAAAATTTTGTGTAAGATTTTTTATAAAGGGTTGTTTAATATTAATTTGTTGAAATTTGGGTTTTTCCGATATTATCATTATTATTTTATTTTTTTTAAAATGTTAAAAAATGCTAAAATGTGGACCTAAGTCAGGGAATTATAAAAAAGTTTTTCTTTTTTTCATTTGCACAGGCCTCCCGCTTAAAAAAAATATTTTAAAATTCTATTTTTTCAAAAATTTTTCTTAGTTTTTTGCCATATCCTCCCTAAAACTCAGTAAAAAAGGGGCTATGGGATCCCAAGCCAAAACCCTTCACTCCCCCAATGTCCCCCGTCGGAAGGAAGGGTTGCCGGGGCCCACTCACTGGTCCCCCCAAGTTTTCTTTCCGGGGGTAGTGTTTTGATGCTAGGGGAGGCAGCGTTTTTCCCTTTTTTTCCCCCGGCGGCCATTTTATGCTTTTACTACACTTTTCTATATTTTTACTTTTTTGGAAACCAAAACGGGTTATGACCCCAAATTTTTTCAAAATGAAAATTTTTTATGTAAATAGGGGGAAAGCCCATGGCAAAGGCAGAGAGGGTTTGGATGTGAAAACGCCCGGAATGGGAAAGGGGGGGAAAACTATATAAGTATATCCAAAGGGTTTGCCCTGTCCAAGAAAAGGTCATTATCTTTCCATTTTACTGGGCCTTTTGCTATTATTTATTTATTTTATTTTTTTTTAATCCCGGAATATTTTTAAAATTTTCGTGGTGGTTTCCCTTTCAGCTCACATCCCGGAGGACCCAAGACCAACCTAATGCAAGCGAAAATTATTTGGAATAAATCCCCCTTGTTCCCAAATGGAAATTTGGCCGAAAATTTTTGGCGTTGCAACCAAGGGGAAAAAGGGGAAATTGCTTTAAAGGGGTTGGGTTTAAACCCACACGAATTTTGGAGCTTTTCCTGAAAATAGAAAAAAAAAACTTAGGGCTGGGGTTTGGGAAAAGAAACTTTTAAAAAAGGAACACCTGTAGAGCTGCAAATTAACGCCTAAAATTTACTTCCGAGTACCCCTTAAAGGGGGGGTATCTGGGTAACGAACACGATATCCACATCGCATTTTATCCAACCCAATAGAGTTCTCAGTCCACCAGGAAATCGGAAAAGTTTACTGCCTGTTTTAAAATCCCGGGAAACACAAAAAATACCTTATAAGATCATTTGGGTGAAGAGGGAAAAAAATCAACAAGAAAAATATATATATATATATTTTATATATTTATATATATATATATATTTATATATATATATATATATATATATATATATATATATATATATATATATAATATATATATATATATATATATATGTATATGCAAGACTCTCTTGAAAACTAAACGCTATCAAGACGAGTGATTATCACTGATCTTAGTTGATAAGTCAATATTATATACCTAGAGAGTTTGCTCGATATCTCAGCTGTCATACACGATTGAAAATACTTTTACTGTGTTTAGGACAGACAGAATGTCTAGATTTTTCCTGCAAGGAATGTATACCGCACACTGAACAGTAAAACTATCAAGTGTCTTACAAGTGGAATGAAGGGAAGAAATAACACTTATGAAGTGGCCAGTGAATAATGGTCATACGTTATGTACATGAGAGGAACTTGAGTGACAGTTGGCCCTACGTTCTAATGATGACACACACTACACATTACTACTTTCTGTAAGTTTCCAACTAGTAAAATATACCCAAACGACAAAATAAAGAATGCATTAATAAGGAAGCCATCATAAAATATTTCTGATAATTTTCAACGCTGACAGAAATTTAATGGCCTCAATATACATAATAAATTTTAATAAGTTTTGTTTCTTTTCATGTTACATTTATATATCCCTTCAGTTACAGGTATGCAGTGATATATTCTGGATTCTAATCCTTTTGTGCTGTTTTCACATCTGGCAATAAAATATACAATCAACTCATAGTTATTTTCGGTACATGTGGCCTTTTTGGTTTTAATGTAACGAACTTACACCCAACTCTACATAAAACATCATCAACGAGAAGGATAGTAATAATAATGGTAATAATGATGACACTCCATCACCTTCAAGACAAACACACGGTAGACCTACATATATATTTACTGACCGCAAGTACTAATCTTAGCCTCAAATGTCACAAATGATAACGTCATTTATGGACTCATATTAAGAGTCGCCCATGATATCGACATGCCTGGTACCAACATAAACATTAAACCTTGCAAACAACATAGTGGACCCTGATACACAATGGCTGATGTTATTAATAATATATAATACCTTTGTACAAATCAACCTCAGCTAATACCTTATGTACATTTAAGTCTCAGATACATTTTTAAATATTGTAAAAGCAACTACAAAAAATAATTTTATGCTGTACATCTTCTGACCTTCACATCACAGACAAGAATACAAATACAAAGGACAATTATAAAGTTTTATAAGGTGCTTTAAACGTTTACTTTCAAACGTTTAACGTCAAGGGTAAAATATTTTTCATAACTTTTGGTGTAGTCACTGAGACTTTGGCAATATTGAAATCCTTAAATTAAAATATTTTGTATATAATATAAAGTTAATAGAAAATCATAAAGTCACTTATGTAGTCAATAGCTCCTTAACACATTAAAACTATATATATTCTCTATGAAAGATTATATACACTATTTCATATATTATGTTTATGTTTATATTTTTATTTTGTCATTAGAAATTATTCCAGATTTTTTTTTTATTGGTAACGGCTATTATCATAATTCTATATTCGAATAAATATGAAAAGGAAATTAAATTATAATTGAACACATCAATACATCAATATTATTTTTAAAAAAATTTGCTTAGATACATATTCCTCACTAAGTACAAGAAATATTCCTTACAAGAATATTATTTATAAAAGTTAATAAATATACAATGATAATTTTGATGTGTTCGAATTATCATTTTTAATTTCACATTTAATCTAAATTCAACATCATATTTCATCATACATTATACACATCTAATTCTTTTAAGAACATAAGATATATTTTTCACTGAGTTCTTTCTCTTAAATCATGTTCTTATATCCTATATGATATACACTCGTCCTTCAGTGTGCACATGCTGTGGGATTTTTTTTAATTCACTCTGATAAAAATAATTTAATTTATCTAGTTACTTTAGCTATACATTTTGTTTTAAATTATTCAAATCACTAGAAGTTAAAATAATGCATTACTCTCACAATTTTCAAATACTTTTCATGACATTAACTGTCAAGCTTTATCGTTCACGATTTTTATTATAATTTACTTCTAAGGTTGTCACTTAATAATTTTCCTTTAATATTTGGCATTTTTCACACAAAAAATAAAAATGTGATTCAGTGCTCTTAACACACACTCCTTGAAAGAAATTTTTTTTTCACAGTTCCCTCACATGAAATTATTCTTTTTTTTTTTTCATTTAGTATCCATTTTTCATGTGGTGTATGGTTTTCCCGTCAGCCAAGAGTCACTTGATGATCTATCTTCAGAAGTTAAAAATGCATAACACTTGACCTGGAAAGGTCGTTGTCATTTAATTATTTTCTAGTTACATCAAGGCCATTGTGATTTGCTTCACATTAGTTGAAAGACGGTAAAGTCTTTCTTCTTTCCACTCATGGTCTTTTAGGTTCATATCGCTGGGAGAGAGCTAAGAGACGTCGCTGATTGTCAATTACCTGAAGATTCCTGACATAAACCCTGATTTCATTCTCATTTTTAGGCACTGGTGGAGCCTCAAGTGCTGAAAAACAAATTCAGTGCTGATTAAAGGAAATCTGTGCACATTAAAATTAATAACAAGATTCCTAACCGAGCTGGGATAGTAATGTGAATAAGATGTTATGACAGTGTGACTAATTTAATACCCAAACTGAGAGTTAACCTCAATCATGAAACAGACAAATAACTGAAAACTGAGAGTAATTTTTAATACACGGAACTGGTAGTCATCTTCTAAGATCAGAGAACTAATAAAAGCATCATCAAGTGTTTATTTGACTAACCCGAGAAGGTTAATAACCAAGGGAAGATAAGGTTACCTTATCTTTCAATAAGAATAATAACCAAATTTATATTAACTAGGGATAGGACGATACCAATACGATAATACCATACCAATACCGATAATATTCCTATAATTTATATAAAAAAATATTATGTTTAATATAAACGGGAATGCTTACTGCTTAATATATATTAAATAACCCAGTGAGATTAAATATTAAATAATTGAATTCTCTCAGATGTCAATGTCATTACTCATTAATATATTACAAGAACCACAGTCAGGATTACGAACTGAAAAAAAAAGAAAACATCAAATTTCTGAATCTATCTGTATATTTTGAAATTTAATGAAAATTTAATCGGAAATCAGTTAAGACAACAAAAATCTGAATTATTATTATTATTATCATGACTAAGCGCTAAACCCACAAGGGTCATTCAGTGCTACATAAAAATCTGAATAATTCCCAGTTATTTTAAACATGAAACTAAATTATCCTGCTCTCATTATATTGTTACTTTAATGTTTTAAAAATATTACAGTTCACAGGTTTTTAAACTTTGATGACAAACAATTAAAAATAAAATAAATAAATATATCATTATTCTAATACATAAGAACATAAGAACATAAGAACGAAGGAACACTGCAGAAGGCCTACTGGCCCATGCGAGGCAGGTCCAAGTCCCTACCGGCTTAAGCCAATGCACCCAACCTAGTCAGGTCAGGTTCACATTGACTCAAGGGAGGAACACGGCAACCGACCCGTTAGCACAAGCTATCAGGTCTAACTCACACCCACCCACATCTACTCATGTATTTATCCAACCTATTTTTAAAGCTACACAACGTTCTGGCCTCTATAACGGTACTTGGGAGTTTGTTCCACTCATCCACAACTCTATTACCAAACCAGTACTTTCCTATATCCCTCCTGAATCTGAATTTTTCCAACTTAAAACCGTTGCTGCGAGTCCTGTCTAGGCTAGATATTATCAGCACACTATTTTCATCCCCTTTATTTATTCCTGTCTTCCACTTATAAACCTCAATCATATCCCCCTAATTCTACGTCTTTCTAGAGAGTGCAGTTTCAGGGCCCTTAGTCTATCCTCATAGGGAAGGTTTCTGATACATGGGATCATCTTTGTCATCCTCCTTTGTACATTTCCAGAGAATTTATATCCATTCTGTAATACGGTGACCAAAACTGTGCAGCATAATCTAAATGAGGCCTAACCAAGGATGTATAGAGTTGAAGAACAACCTGAGGACTCCTATTATTTATGCTTCTTGATATGAAGCCAAGGATTCTATTAGCTTTATTGCGAACACTTATGCACTGTTGTCTTGGTTTCAGATTACTGCTAACCAGAACTCCTAAATCTTTTTCGCAAACCGTAATATTAAGATCTACATTATTTAGTTTATATGTGGCATGGTTATTGTCCTGTCCAACATTTAGAACTTTGCATTTGTCTATATTAAACTGCATCTGCCACTTCTCCGACCACTGCATCAGTCTATTCAAATCTTCCTGGAGTGCTCGAATGTCCTCGTCAGAATGAATTCGACGGCCTATTTTGGTGTCATCGGCAAACTTGCCGATGTCGCTCTTTATGCCCTCATCTATGTCGTTTATGTAGATTGTGAACAGCAGGGGGCCCAACACTGACCCCTGTGGAACACCGCTCGTGACACTTCCCCACTCTGATTTCTCCCCATTTATGCAACTCTCTGCTGCCTATTTGTCAACCATGCCTCTATCCAGGAAAAAATTTCTCCTCCTATTCCATGTGCTTTAATTTTCCTCAATAGTCTCTGATGTGGGACCCTGTCAAAAGCCTTACTGAAGTCCATATACACAATATCATATTCGTTACCATGATCTACCTCCTCAAATACCTTAGTGAAAAAAGTTAATAAATTCGTAAGGCAGGAACGTCCCTTTGTAAAACCATGCTGAGATTCGTTGATTAATTTATGCTTTTCAAGGTGGCTACGAACTGCCTCGGCAATTATTGATTCCATAAATTTTCCCACTATGGAGGTTAGGCTTATTGGTCTATAGTTCGAAGCTAAGGACCTGTCACCTGTTTTGAAAATAGGTATCACATTTGCCATTTTCACTTATCTGGCACCATGCCAGTTTGTAGTGATATGTTGAAAAGATTAGCCAAAGGTGTGCTAAGCTCCTCTTTACATTCCTTTAGAACCCTTGCATACAGTTCATCAGGGCCTGGGGATTTGTTAGGTTTTAATTTATCTATTTGCCTAAGGACCATGTCACTTGTGACCCTAATAGTGCACAGTTTATTATCGTCCTGTTCTACATAATTTATCATTACTGGAATATCACTGGTATCCTCCTGTGTAAAAACTGAGAGGAAGTAACTAAAATTACACACTAGACAAGTTAGTAACCTGCACATACAAGACTGAAACATGACGACGCTTCGGTCTGACTTGGAAAAATTTATATAATAATAATAAAAATATACACAAATAACCCGCACATAAAAGAGAGAAGCTTACGACGACGTTTCGGACCGACTTGGACCATTGACATTTTTTTTTAAATAATAATAATAATAATAATAATAATAATAATAATAATAATAATAATAATAATAATAATAATAATAATATCTTTATTTACTACAAGTACATGTACAAGGTATACAGGCCTAGCTGACATCAATGACATATTACTACATAGAAAACCGCGTGTTTTGCAGAGCATTTCGGGCAAATTAGGTCAGTTTTGTCCCAGGATGCGACCCACACCAGTCGACTAACATCCAGGTACCCATTTTACTGATGGATGAACATAGACAACCGGTGTAAGGAAACACGTCCGATGTTTCCACCCCTTCGCCAGGAATCGAACCCTGACCCTCACCGTGTGAAGCGAGAGTTTTTGCCACTAGACCACGGGGCACCCAGAAGCGCGAAGGGAAGAGAGCCAGAGTATGTACCAGACGGGACGGGGACGGGATAGTGTAACGGGAGAAGGAACAGCATTAAAGTGGTAGTAGTGTTGGTAGATTTAATAGTAGCAGTAGTAGTCCTAGCGATGTAAGTATTAGTATTGGTAGTATTAGTGTCAGTGATCTTGGCCTTTAGTTGAACCTCTCCTGCTTGTCTCCTTAAACAATGGGACTACATTCACAGTTTTCCGGATCTCTTGCAATTGCTCAATGTCCATTGCCTTGTAGATTTTAGCTAGTGGTTCAGACATAGAATCCATGGTGACACTTTGTCAGATTTCATTGTATTTTATGTGTGAAGCTTTTTAACTGTGTCTCTGTTGCTTATGTTTTCCAGTACTAGAAGGTGTACCAGTTCTTCTTAGCCTTCTGATATTGCCCGCTTCCACCCAAAAAACGTTTTTAAATCGTTTGTGCAACGCTTCACAGATTTTTTTGTCATTGTTTGTTAGTTGAATTACCTTGTCTTTTACTCTTGTCTTTCTTCTGATGTGGCTGTGAGGTAGTTTCAGCTCAGTCTTGGCTTTTGCAGTTAAGTCATTCTCAAACTGCTGACTTTACGTTTCTCCTCAACCTTGCATATTCGTTTCTGCTTACTTCTTTGTTTTCGACTGCCTTTCACTTTCTGTATTTTTTAAACTCGTGAGTTCTTTTTTATTCTTTGCATCTTTGGTTAAACATAAGAACATAAGAACATAAGAAAGGAGGAACACTGCAGGAGGCCTGCTGGCCCATACTAGGCAGGTCCTTTACAATTCATCCCACTAACAAAACATTTGCCCAATTTTCAATGCCACCCAAGAAATAAGCTCTGATGTGAAAGTCCCACTCAACTCCAACCCCTCCCACTCATGTACTTATCCAACCTAGATTTGAAACTACCCAAAGTCCCAGCCTCAATAACCCAACTAGGTAGACTGTTCCACTCATCAACTACCCTATTTCCAAACCAATACTTTCCTATGTCCTTTCTAAATCTAAACTTATCTAATTTAAATCCATTACTGCGGGTTCTCTCTCGGAGAGACATCCTCAAGACCTTATTAATATCCCCTTTATTAATACCTATCTTCCACTTATACACTTCGATCAGGTCTCCCCTCATTCTTCGTCTAACAAGTGAATGTAACTTAAGAGTCTTCAATCTTTCTTCATAAGGAAGATTTCTAATGCTATGTATTAATTTAGTCATCCTACGCTGAATATTTTCTAACGAATTTATGTCCATTTTGTAATACGGAGACCAGAACTGAGCTGCATAATCTAGGTGAGGCCTTAAATGATGTATAAAGCTGCAGTATGACCTCTGGACTTCTGTTGCTTACACTTCTTGATATAAATCCCAGTAATCTATTTGCCTTATTACGTACGCTTAGGCATTGCTGTCTTGGTTAAGGTTGCTGCTCACCATAACCCCCAAGTCCTTTTCGCAATCTGTATGGCTAAGTTCTACATCATTTAACTTATAAGTACTAGGATTATGGGCACTCCCAAGCTTCAGAACCTTGCATTTATCTACATTGAACTGCATCTGCCACTTTTCTGACCAAGAATGGAGTTTGTTTAAATCCTCCTGAAGTTCCATAACATCTACGTTTGAATCAATTATCCTACCTATCTTTGTGTCATCGGCGAATATTGCTCATATCACTAGTAATTCCCTCATCAAGATCATTGATATATATTATAAACAACATCGGGCCCAAGACTGATCCCTGTGGAACGCCACTTGTTACAGATCCCCACTCGGACTTAACCCCATTTATGGACACTCTCTGCTTCCTGTCAGTGAGCCATGACTCGATCCACGAGAGCACTTTTCCTCCAATGCCATGAGCTGCCACTTTCTTTAACAGTCTATGGTGCGGAACTCTATCAAAGCCTTACTAAAATCTAAGTAAATAATATCAAATTCTTTATTGTGGTCAACAGCTCAAAAGCTTTACTGAAGAAAGTTAATAAATTAGTTAGACAAGACCGGCCTCTTGTGAATCCATGCTGAGTATCATTAATCAAGCTATGCTTATCGAGATGGCTTCTTATAATCTCAGCTATAATTGACTCTAGTAATTTGCCTACAATTGAGGTCAGGCTTATTGGGCGATAATTTGACGGTAACGACTTGTCCCCTGTTTTAAAATAGGAATTACATTAGCCATCTTCCACATATCAGACACTACACCTGTTTGAAGAGATAAATTAAAATATTAGTTAATGGTTCACAGAGTTCCATTTTGCATTCCTTAAGAACCCTTGAAAAAACCTCATCAGGACCCGGCGACTTATTTTGCTTCAGTCTGTCTATCTGCTTCACAACCATCTCACTAGTGACTGTGATGTTACATAATTTATCTTCTTCTAGCCCACTGTAAAAATTAATTACTGGAATATTGTTAGTGTCTTCCTGTGTAAAAACTGAGAGAAAATAATTATTTAAAATCAAGCACATTTCATTCTCTTTGTCAGTAAGGTGCCCATAGTTATTTTTAAGGGGACCTATCTTATCTCTAACTTTTGTTCTATAGACCTGGAAAAAACTTTTTGGGTTAGTTTTAGAATCCCTAGCAACTTTAATTTCATAGTCCCTTTTAGCTTTTCTTATCCCCTTTTTAATGTCCCTCTTAATGTCAATATACTGATTCATAAGATGACCCTCACCTCTTTTGATACGCCTATAAATTCCTTTCTTATGCCCTAGTAGATACTTGAGCCTATTATTCATCCATTTTGGGTCATTTCTATTTGATCTAATTTCTTTATATGGGATAAACGCTCCTTGAGCAGCATGTATAGTGTTCAGAAAACTGTCATATTGATAGCTCTCATCGTTACCCCAGTCAACAGATGATAAGTGTTCTCTAAGCCCATCGTAATCTGCTAAGCGAAAATCTGGGACTGTTACTGAATTATCGCTACTATCGTACTTCCATTCAATGCTAAATGTAATTGATTTGTGGTCGCTAGCACCCAGTTCCTCTGAAATTTCTAAATTATTAACAAGGGATTCATTGTTTGACATAACTAGTCAAGCAGGCTATTTCCCCTTGTAGGTTCTGTCACAAACTGCTTCAAAAAACAATCCTGAAATACTTCTAAGAACTCGTATGATTCTAAATTCCCAGTCAAGAAATTCCAATCAACATGACTAAAGTTAAAGTCTCCTAGAATTACTACATTATCGTGCCTTGTGGCCTTAACAATTTCCTCCCATAGTAGTTTCCCTTGGTCCCTATCTAAGTTTGGGGGACGGTATATCACTCCTAAAATCAGTTTTTCATGCCCCTCTGAAAATTCTATCCAAACAGACTCTGTATGTGTTACTTCAGACTTAATACCCGTTTTTATGCAACAGTTCAAGCGATCTCGGACATACAATGCCACCCCACCCCCCCTCCCAATACTTCTATCTTCTTGGAACAATTTAAAACCCTGAATATGACATTCCGCAGGCATGTCCCGACTTTTTGAATTAAACCACGTCTCAGTTAAGGCAAATACATCAATGTTACCTACACTAGCAACTAATCTCAACTCGTCCATCTTATTCCTAGCACTACGGCAATTAGCATAATAAACATTGAAAGACTCTCCTTTCTCTTTACCCTTCCTGCTCATTTCTATTTTTCTACTAAACCTATTACTGTCCTTATCACCCAGGGTCCCTGGCTTTTCAATATCTATCTCGTTCTTATTATTACTAGTTCCCCTAGAACTCGTAATATTACTACACTGGGACTTCACTGTTTTCCTGCCAAAACCCATACCACTAACTATTCCTAGTTTAAAGTCCTAACTGCTCCCTCCACTGCAGTTGCCAGTGCTCCCACCCCACACCTAGATAAGTGAATCCCGTCCCTAGCATACATGTCATTTCTGCCATAGAAGAGGTCCCAGTTGTCTATGAATGTTACCGCATTTTCCTTACAGTATTTGTCCAGCCAGCAATTGACACCAATTGCCCTGGACAACCATTCATTTCCAACTCCCCTCCTTGGCAAAATACCACATATGAGAGGGTTCCACCCTTACTTCTAATTATTTCTATTGCTGACCTATACCTGCTAATCAGGTCCTCACTCCTACGTCTGCCAACATCGTTGCCTCAGCACTGAGACAGATAATAGGATTGCTCCCATTACCTCTCATGATGTCATCCAGACGGCTAACAATATCCTCCATCCCAGCCCCAGGAAAGCAAACTCTCTGTCTCCTACTCCTGTCCTTCAAACAGAACGCCCTATCCATATACCTAACTTGGCTATCCCCAACAACAACAATATTCTTACCTTCCTTAATGTCTTTCGTCGTGTCGTTCCAGTAGTCAACTCACATTCGTCGGGTAGCAAATGAGAATGTATTGGATGTTTCCACAACAGTTTCCACGGCAGTCTCTTTCTTCTTCATCGTTTTCTACCTTTCCATTCGTCTTCTTGATCGTCAACTTCTTTCCCTGCTGTCCAGCCACTGACCAGTTTCCCTTCTTGACCTGAGGACTCAAAACAGGAGGACTACTCCGAATCTTTTTGTTTTCCTCGGTCAGTCGCCGAATTTCCATATTCGCCAACCTCAGTTCTTCCTTAAGCTGTTGGTAAAGTTGCTCGATGGAGGGCATCTTGCTTCAATTCTAGAGAGCGCGCAAACAGATCTTCACAGAGCCAAGTACACGTCAACACTGCGCAAAAGCCAACTCAATCAGGAGCTACTGCGCAGCACGTCCGCACGGCCCAATAGCGATGCAGCTATTTTAAGAGATTTATCACCCTTCAGGGTATAAATATCTCCTTTGTCTCCCGGAACTTACCAGCTAGTACTCTATCATCCCATTTGGCGACTTTCACTCCATCTCCCATTTCCACTACATTGAATTTAAGAATTCTATGACCCCTTCAAAGTTCTTTCTTCTGAAGTCTGATGTCTCACACCATTTACCTGCCTCTCGACCTTCAACATTTAGTTCCACAAGAAATTCGAAGTTCAGCACAAACGGGGCTCTTGTATTCTATTTCATCTATGTCAGATGCACCTGTGGTAAATTCAAGATCCTATCTTGTTGATTCATCTCCTACCTTTCTTATCATGCTGTTTATATTGTAGCACAGAAACTCATCTTTAACTTCCTCCATTATTCTAATTCTCTATGTTTCTGGTCCCCCGTGTGGGTCCCGATTCTCCCAATCAATTTCTTTGTAGTTGAAATCACCCATAATTAATAACTATGCTTTAGCTCTCCTTGCTACTTTTGCTAAGATGTTAACCACTGCCGTGTTGTTATTTTTATATTCCTGTCTCGGTCACTTATTGTTTGGTAGTGGGTTGTAAAACACTGGTAATATTACTTTGGGTCCTGCAACCTTGACAATACTCATCTATGTAATTAGATGGGTTATTTGTCCTCGTCTCTTCAAAACACTAATTTCTAACTATCACAGCCGTTCCTTGCTCTTCCCTGTCTCCCCTGTCTTTCCTTATTACATAGTATCCTATTCAGAATATGGTATCAGTTATCATTTCAGATTTCTTCATCTCTATTACAGCCATGATGTATGGGTTTACCTCTTCTTTCCACTCTATAAACTCATCACTTCTTTCGATAATTCGCTCGAATTAGTATACTACACTCAGCTTTCTTTCCTTAACCATGCTGTGGTTTTTATTGTCTAGTCTTTCTGTTGGTTGAGTATCTGTCCGAATGGTGAAGGTAGGGATTAGGTTGGTGTTTGCATCAGTATAAAGAAGTAATCAAGATGGAAACTGTAGGAGAGGGGGGTGATCTGGGAAAAGGGTATGGGGATAGCTTTAATGTTGTGAAAGTGAGGGAGGGTCCTAGAAGAGTTCCTTAGGGCTGAGTGATCCCTCCTCCTGTCTCTTTTACTTATTAACTCCTTGGTTGTTCCTTTTCTACCTATTCACTGTGCAAAATAATATCGCTTGTCTCTGGATCCTGTTCCTGGCTACATTTGTCTAGATGGTTAGCGTGATTGAACATTTGTCATTGAAGTACCTTCCTATCCTATGAAAATTTTTCATCTTCTCAATGCATTCCTCTTCTATACACCTAATGACAGATACAGTCTTCTGCTTCCTGACATTCCCTAAGCCTCCTGAAGTCAACAGATAATCAGCAACCTCTTCTTCCTTCTACTGACTTTCCTTCCAGATTGCCATCTGTCTTAACCGTTTCCCTTGATGTTTTTTTTCTCACCTCCTTTGCCATCCCATCTTCAGAGAGCATCTCAACTAGTGATTTTCCTTCTTCATTCATTGCAGATTTCCCTGTTTATCCTTCCTTCATTGTTACTGTCCATCAGTCCATTATTTTATTTTATCCATGGCGTCTTTCAGTTTTCTGTTTCTCCTCCTGTTTTAGAGTTCTTTATTCAGATTCCTTCTGAAAGGACCTTATTAATTTCTCACTGGTCATCCACTTCGTTCTTTAGGCCATTTATCATCATATCTAGTTGATACAACTCACCTCCTGAACTCTCCTGTGCCCATCTGGTTTAGTTCCTTTGTAGATTTACCATTTACCCTGCCCCACAAAGATTGAAAGAAGACCAAATAGGCTAAGTTGCCTGTGTATGTGTATGTTTATGTGTGTGATCACCTATACTCATTAATATGTTTTTGCAGGGGTTGAGTCACAGCTCTAGACCGTGTTTATGTTTTTTATGTGAGTGCATGTGCGTGTGTTTGTGTGTGAAAGTTTATGTTTGTGTGTGCTATGTACTAACCTAGTTGTGCTTGCTGGGGTCGATTCACATCTCCTGCTCGGCCTCTTCGCTGATCGCTTCCAGGGCCACTTTTTCCCTGCTCTATGAACATTTTCGTATCTCTTCTTAAAGTTATGTAGAGATCCTGTCTCCACTATATCACTCTCCAGATTGTTCTAGTTCCTGTCAACTCTATGACTGAAAAAATTCTTTCTAACATCCCTGTGATTCATCTGAGTTTTTATCTTCCAGTTGTGACCCCCTTGTTGCTGTGTCCTATCTCTGAAATATAATGTCCATATCCAACTGTCAGTTCTTCTCAGTATTTCATATGTCGTTATTATGTCCCCCCTATCCCTCCTATCCTCCAGTGTCGTCAGGTTTTCCCTTAACTTCTCCTTGTAGGACATATCCCTTAGCTCTGGGACTAGTCTTATTGCAAACCTTTGCATTTTCTCTAATAGCCTGACGTGCTTGACCCGGTGGGGTTACCATATTGGTGTTGCATACTCTAATTTGAGCCTGACGTACGGGGTGTACAGACTCCTTACTCAGGTGTCGAAACACCAGGTTTGCCAGGCGCCCATATGCTGTATGCTGCAGCAGTTATTTGGTTGATGTGCACCTCAGATGTGCTCCGTATGGTACTCACCCCACGATCCTTTTCCTTGAGTGAGGCTTGCAGCATTTGACTTCCTAGCCTGTACTCTGTCTGCGGTTTTCTTTGATTTTCCCCAATCTTCATGACTATGCACTTAGTAGGGCTAAACTCCAGCAGCCAGTTGTTCGACCAGGCTTACAGCCTATCCTGATCCTCATCCACCTGAATTCTCCAAATTAGCTTCATATCATCGTCTGCAAACAGGAACACCTCTTAATCTACCCCTTCTGTCATGTTATTTACATATACCAGAAACAGCACTGGTGCTCGGACTGACCCTTGTGGAACCCCGCTCGTCACAGGCACCCTCACTGACAACTCATCACGTACCATCACTGTTTCCTTCCTGTTAGGTATTCGGATCAGCTGAAGTGCTTTTCCTACGTGCTCCTAAAGCTTTTGCACTAATCTCTTGTGTGGAATTGTGTCGAAAGCCTTCTTACAGTCCAAAAGAATGGAGTCTACACCCCTCTCTCTCCTGTCCTGCTTCTGTCACCTTGTCATAAAATCCCATTAGGTTTGTGAGACATTATTTCCCCTCCCTGAAACCGTGCTGGTTATCGTGTATAAGCTCATTCCTTTCTAGGTGCTTCACTACTCTTCTTTTGATAATCTTCTCCATGGCACTATACATGTGTGTGCATGTGTGTGTGCATGTGTGTGTGCATGTGCGTGTTTCTGTGTGTGTGTGTGTGTGTGTGCTCACGTATTTGTCGTTGCAGGGCTTGAGTCACAGCTCCTGGTCCCACCTCTTCGCTGATCACTATTAGGTCCGCTCTCTTCTTGTTCCAAAAGCTTTGTCGTATTTCTTCTTAAAGCTACATATTGATCCTTCCTCCACTGTGTGTGTGTGTGTGTGTGTGTGTGTGTGTGTGTGTGTGTGTGTGTGTGTGTGTGTGTGTGTGTGTGTGTGTGTGTGTGTACTCACCTATTTGTACTCACCTATTTGTGGTTGCAGGGGTCGAGTCTTAGCTCCTGGCCCCGCCTCTTCACCGGTTGCTACTGGGCCCTCTCACTCCCCGCTCCATGAGCTTTATCAAACCTCGTCTTAAAACTGTGTATGGTTCCTGCCTCCACTACGTCATTTTCTAGGCTATTCCACTGCCTTACAACTCTATGACTGAAGAAATACTTCCTAATATCTCTCCGACTCATTTGTGTCTTCAACTTCCAATTGTGGCCTCTTGTTTCTGTGTCCCCTCCCTGGAACATCCTGTCTTTGTCCACCTTGTCTATTCCACGCAGTATTTTATATGTCGTTATCATGTCTCCCCTGACCCTCCTGTCCTCCAGTGTCGTCAGGCCGATTTCCCTTAATCTTTCTTCATAGGACATTCCCCTTAGCTCTGGAACTAACCTTGTCGCAAACCTTTGTACTTTCTCTAGTTTCTTGACGTGCTTTATCAAGTGCGGGTTCCAAACAGGTGCTGCATACTCCAGTATGGGCCTGACATACACGGTGTACAGTGTCTTGAACGATTCCTTACTAAGGTATCGGAATGCTGTTCTCAGGTTTGCCAGGCGCCCATATGCTGCAGCAGTTATCTGGTTGATGTGTGCTTCCGGAGACATGCTCGGTGTTATACTCACCCCAAGATCTTTCTCCTTGAGTGAGGTTTGCAGTCTTTGGCCACCTAGCCTATACTCGGTCTGTGGTCTTCTGTGCCCTTCCCCTATCTTCATGACTTTGCATTTGGCAGGATTAAATTCGAGAAGCCATTTGCTGGACCAGGTGTCCAGTCTGTCCAGGTCTCTTTGAAGTCCTGCCTGGTCCTCATCAGATTTAATTCTCCTCATTAACTTCACATCATCTGCAAACAGGGACACTTCTGAGTCTAACCCTTCCATCATGTCGTTCACATATACCAAAAATAGCACTGGTCCTAGGACCGACCCCTGTGGGACTCCGCTCGTCACAGGTGCCCACTGTGATACATCATTACGTACCATGACTCGTTGTTGTCTCCCTGTCAGGTATTCTCTGATCCATTGCAGTGCCCTTCCTGTTATATGCGCCTGATGCTCTAGCTTCTGCATTAATCTCTTGTGAGGAACTGTGTCAAAGGCCTTCTTGCAGTCCAAGAAGATGCAATCAACCCACCCCTCTCTCTCGTGTCTTACTTCTGTTATTTTATCATAAAACTCCAGAAGGTTTGTGACACAGGATTTGCCTTCCATGAATCCGTGCTGGTTGGCATTTATAATCTTGTTCCGTTCCAGGTGCTCCACCACTCTCCTCCTGATAATCTTCTCCATAATTTTGCATACTATACACGTCAATGACACAGGTCTATAGTTTAGTGCCTCTTTTCTGTCTCCTTTTTTAAAAATGGGAACTACATTTGCCGTCTTCCATACCTCAGGTAGTTGCCCAGTTTCCAGGGACGTGTTGAAGATTGTGGTAAGTGGCACGCACAACATATCTGCTCCCTCTCTAAGGACCCACGGGGAGATGTTGTCCGGTCCCATTGCCTTTGAGGTATCGATGTCCTTTAGCAGTTTCTTCACCTCCTCCTCATCTGTATGTATGTCGTCCAACACTTGTTGGTGAATTCCTTGCTGGTGTCCCCATCTGGTCTGTCCCCCCAGAGTCCTTCCTGACTCTACTGTAAATACTTCCTTAAATCTCGTGTTGAGCTCCTCACATACCTCTTGATCGTTTCTTGTGAGTTCTCCACCTTCTTTCCTCAGCCTTATCACCTGGTCCTTGACTGTTGTCTTCCTCCTAATGTGGCTATACAGCAGTTTCGGGTCAGATTTGACTTTCGATGCTATGTCGTTTTCATACTGTCGCTGGGCCTCCCTCCTTATCTGTGCATACTCGTTTCTGGCTCTTCTACTAATCTCCTTGTTTTCCTGGGTCCTATGCCTCCTGTACCTTTTCCATTCTCTGTTGCACTTAGCTTTTGCCTCCCTACACCTTCGGGTAAACCAATGACTCGTTTTGGTCTTCCTATTATTTCTGTTTCCCTTGGGAACAAAACTTTCCTCTGCCTCCTTGCACTTTGTTGCCACATATTCCATCATCTCGTTTACTGATTTTCCTACCATTTCTCTGTCCCACTGAACCTCCTGCAGGAAGTTTCTCATACCTGTGTAGTCCCCCTTTTATAGTTTGGCCTGACCCCTTCAGTTCCTGTTACTTTCTCCACTTGTAACTCTACTATATAATCAAAACTCAGCACCACATGATCGCTAGCTCCAAGGGGCCTCTCGTAAGTGATGTCCTCAATGTCTGAACTGCTCAGGGTGAACACAAGATCCAGTCTTGCTGGCTCATCCTCCCCTCTCTCTCTGGTTGTGTCCCTGACATGTTGATGCATGAGGTTTTCAAGTACCACATCCATCATCTTGTCTCTCCATGTTTCGGGACCCACATGTGGCTCCAGGTTTTCCCAGTCGATCTCCCTGTGGTTGAAATCGCCACAGGTGTGTGTGTGTGTGTGTGTGTGTGTGTGTGTGTGTGTGTGTGTGTGTGTGTGTGTGCGTGTGCATGTGTGTGCGTGTGCGTGTGCGTGTGCATGTGTGTGTGTGCGTGTGTGTGTGTGTGTGTGTGTGTGTGTGTGTGTGTGTGTGTGTGTGTGTGTGTGTGTGTGTGTGTGTGTGTGTGTGTGTGTCTGTGTACTCACCTATATGTGACTGATGGGGGCGTGTGTGAACTCCTGCCTCCCGATTCATCGCTTGTATGGATCCTGCCTGTCCAGGTCGTTCCACTTCCTGACTACTCTAAGACTGAAGAAATATTTCCTAACGCCACTGTAACTCATCTGGGTTTTTAACTTCCAATTGTGTCCTCGTGTTTATGCTTATCACCTCTCAAACAATCTGTCCCTATTCACCCTACCAAGTCCTCTCAGTGTTTTGTACGAAGTTATCACATCATCCCCTAGTCCTTCTGTCTTCCAGCTGCCATCATGCTGGATTCCTTCAACATCTCCTAGTAGGACATACCCCTGAGGTCTGGGACAAGTTTCATTGCAAACCTCTGAACTTTATTCAATTTTTTTTGAAATCCCTGACCAGGTGTGGGTCCTACACTGGTGCTGCATACTCCAGTATAGGCCTGATGTACACGGTGCAGTGTCGTGAATGACTCCTTACTTCGATGACTAAAAGCTAATCTTAGATTCCCATTTTCTGCACCGTTTATTTCGTTAATGTGTGCGTCAGGCGATATGCTCGGTAAAGGTCTTTCTCCCTGAGTGAGGTTTGCAGCCTTTGCCCCTCAAGACTGAACTCTGTCTGCGGTCTTTTTTGCCCTTCCAAAAACTTCATAACTTTGCACTTGCTGGTGTTAAACTCCATTAGCCGCTTGTTAACCCAGACTTGCAGCTTGTTCAAATCTACATGATTACCCCTTCCTTATTATAATTATAATTCACCTGACATACACAGCTACCCATCCCTCACTACCATACTAGACCAAAAGGTCCCTCTCTCACTACCATACTAGACCACCAGGTCCCTCTCTCACTACCATACTAGATCAAAAGGTCCCTCTCTCACTACCATACTAGACCACCAGGTCCCTCTCTCACTACCATACTAGACCACCAGGTCCCTCTCTCACTACCATACTAGACCACCAGGTGCCTCTCTCACTACTATACTAGATCGCCAGGTCTCTCTCTCACTACCATACTAGACCATCAGGTCCCTCTCTCACTACCATACTAGACCACCGGGTCCTCTCTCACTACCATACTAGATCGCCAGGTCCCTCTCTCACTACCATACTAGACCACCAGGTCCCTCTCTCACTACCATACTAGATCGCCAGGTCCCTCTCTCACTACCATACTAGACCACCAGGTCCCTCTCTCACTACCATACTAGACCATCAAATCCCTCTCTCACTACCATACTAGACCATCAGGTCCCTCTCTCACTACCATGCTAGACCACTAGGTCCCTCACTACCATACTATACCACAAAGTTTCTCACTACCATAGCAGACCACCAGGTCTCTCTCTAACTACAATACTAGATCACCAGGTCCCTCACTACCATACTAGACCACCAGGTCCCTCCCTCACTACCATACCAGATCAGGTCCCTCAATACCATATTAGATCACAAGGTTCCTTATTACCATACTAGACAATCAGAGCCCTCTCTACCATACTTTACCACCAGCTCCGTCACTACCATACTAGATCAGGTCCTCAATACCATATTAGATCACCAGGTCCCTTATTATCATACTAGACAACCAGCTCCCTCCCTCACTACCATACTGGACTACAAGCTCCCTCACTACAATAAAAGACCACCAGGTCCCTCCCTCACTACCATATTAGACCACCAGGTCCCTCACCACCATACTAGATCACCAGGTCCCTCACTACCATACTGGACCACCAGGTCCCTCACTACCATACTAGAACACCAGGTCCCTCACTACCATACTAGACCACTAGGTTTCTCACTAACGTACTAGACCACCAGATCCCTCACTGCCATACTATATCACCATGTCCCTCATTACCATACTAGATCACTAGGTCCCTCCCTCAGTACCATATTAGTCCACTAGGTCCCTCATTACCATGCCTATCCACCAGGTCCCTCCCTCACTACCATACTAGACCACTAGATCCCTCCCTCACTATTATTCTTGAATACTAGGACCCTTCCTTTCTACCATACTAGACTACCAGGCTCCTCAGGTCCATACTAGACTACCAGGTCCCTCACTATCATAAAAGTTCACCAGGCCACTCCCTCTCTACCATACTAGTACAACAGCTCCGTCACTACAATACTAGATCACTATGTCCCTCCATCACTGTCATAACATACCACCAGGTCCTTCTCTACCATAATAGACCACAATGTATATCACTACCATACTAAACCACCAGCTCCCTCCCTCACTATCATACTAGACCTCCAGGTTCCTCACTACCATAATAGACCACCATACCAGACTACCATACTAGACACTAGGCCCCTCCCTCACTACCTTACAAGACTATCAGGTCCCTTCTCCACTACCATACTACTAAACCACCCCACTACCATACTAGCCCACCAGGTCCCCACTACCATACTAGACCACCAGGCTCCTACTACCATACTAGACCACCAGGCCCCCCTCAGTACCATACTAAACCATCAGGTCCATCACTACCCATACTTGAACACCAGGCCCCTCACTACCATACTAGACCACCAGGACCCTCCCTCACTACCAGACAAGACCACCAGACCCCTCCCTCACTACCATACAAGACCATCAGGTTCCTCCCTCACTACCATTCAAACCACAAGGCCCCTCTCTCACTACCATGCATGACCACCAGGCTCCTTCCCCACTTCCATATTTAAGAACATAAGAACATAAGAACGAAGGAACACTGCAGAAGGCCTACTGGCCCATGCGAGGCAGGTCCAAGTCTCCTACCGGCTTAAGCCAATGCACCCAACCTAGTCAGGTCAGGTCACATTGACTTAAGGGAGGAACACGGCAACCGACCTGGTAGCACAAGCTATCAGGTCCAACTCACACCCACCCACATCCACTCATGTATTTATCCAACCTATTTTTAAAACTACACAACGTTCTGGCCTCTATAACTGTACTTGGGAGTTTGTTCCACTCATCCACAACTCTATTACCAAACCAGTACTTTCCTATATCCTTCCTGAATCTGAATTTTTCCAACTTGAAACCATTGCTGCGAGTCCTGTTTAGGCTAGATATTTTCAGCACACTATTTACATCCCCTTTATTTATTCCTGTCTTCCATTTATACACCTCAATCATATCCCCCCTAATTCTACGTCTTTCTAGAGAGTGCAGATTCAGGGCCCTTAGTCTATCCTCATAGGGAAGGTTTCTGATACATGGGATCAACTTTGTCATCCTCCTTTGTACATTTTCCAGAGCATTTATATCCATTCTGTAATACGGTGACCAAAACTGTGCAGCATAATCTAAATGAGGCCTAACCAAGGATGTATAGAGTTGAAGAACAACCTGAGGACTCCTATTATTTATGCTTCTTGATATGAAGCCAAGGATTTTATTAGCTTTATTACGAACACTTATGCACTGTTGTCTTGGTTTCAGATTACTGCTAACCAGAACTCCTAAATCTTTTTCGCAATCCGTAATATTAAGATCTACCTATATAAGACCACCAGACCCCTTCCTCACTACCATACATGACCACCAAGCCCCTTTCTCACTACCATACAAAACCACTAGGCTCCTCCTTCACTACCATGGAAGACCACCAGACCCCTCCCTCACTGCCATACATGACCACCAGACCCCTCCCTCACTACCATACATGACCATCAAGCCTCTCCCTAACTACCATACAAGACTTACAGGTCCCTCCTTCACTACCATAGAAGATCACCAGGCCCCTTCCTCGCTACCATACTCCCTCTCTCTCTCTTCTCTCTCTCTCTCTCTCTCTCTCTCTCTCTCTCTACTCTCTCTTTCTCTCTCCCTCTCTCTCTCACTTTCTGAGGTAACAAATGGCTCGGTTAGCACGACATAAGAAGACACAAGAAGACCTGCGATCTAATAACATTACAATTAGTAGTGTCTCTTTCATACATAATAATACATTCTAATATCTATATATATATATATATATTATATTATTATATATTATACTATATAAAAATGTTTGCACCGATGTATAATAGATACTATATATATAGTATATATATATATACATTATATATATTATTATTTATACAATATATATATATATAAATATATATATATATAATAAATATATATATATATTAATATATATATATAATATATATATATATATATATAATATATATATATATATATTAATATATATATATATATATTTTATAATATATATATATATATATATATTATAATAATATATATATATATAAATATATATATATATATATATATATATATATATATTATATATATATTATATATATATATATATAATGTATATATAATATATATATATATATATATATATATATATTTTATATTATATATATATATATATATATATATTATATTATATATAATTATAATATATATATATATGTAACGACACTGCGACTAACCAAGGACTCGAACCCATGCTGCTTTGGCCCGCCTCATGGTGAGCGAAAACACATGACGCTCTAACCCACAGGACCTCGCAATCCTACAAGAATGATGCACCCAGCCTAGTGGGTGAGATCAGGTGGTGTGCGTACTGTAGGCTGAAACTAGGTGATGTTTATTATCTGCTTAAGTTTGTTCGGCAAGCATTTCCGGAATCATAAAACTGCTTGTGTTTTGAGTAATGAGAACCACTTCTAAACATGGCCTGCGATAGACGTCACATTCCTTAATGAACTTGGCATTTTCAAAGTACTGAAGAAGTTGACCGAGTTGGGGCTCATGAGAGTCTCACGACCTATAAAGTACCGGCGAGAGTTTAATTAAGCTAACTAAATGCCTGCAAGGGCAGACTAAGATGAAGTTTTGCCGAGAACAATCAGTTTCAGCATGTGGTAAACTTTTGTAGCCAGGGTCAAATATTTTTGAGAGCAGGTGCGGCTGGTATTACTGGATAAATGATAGCTGTTTTTATAGATAATATGACTCGAACAGATCGTACATTTTTAGGGTTATATACCTAGGTCTTAACTGAAGCAACTATGTTGACTAACATATCTGAGGTGAACAGACAGATGGGTGAGAAATGAACAAATATTTTTCTCACCACCATTCTCAGGTGGTAACAGAAATTATCAGAGAAAATATTTTTCTGTTTTTTTTTCTTTTTTTATTCTGAAACTTTGGTGTAAGCAACAAATGTTACATTGCAATAGTGAACAAAGGCAAACGTTTGAGATCCAAATGCAGCGACGGATTAGGTTACATTATTGCTCTCTGTACCACTAACAACCCTCGAGGGAGGTTCCTTGACGCTGGTGAGGTGCTCTTGATCTAGGGAAATAGATCTGTGCTCCGGTTCCCTGAATTGAGCGTGAATACCTTCCATCCCCCCCCACCTCACGTTCGCTGTATAATCCTACGGGTTTAGCGCTCCTAATAATAATAATAATAATAATAATAATAATAATAATAATAATAATAATAATAATAATATACCACTAACAGCCCCGCCCACTACACCTACACAGTCAGTAACTGAAGTAATTTAAGAATTAATTTATATTAAACGTTCTAAATTTAAAATTTATACCTTGAGTGCTTCCATGGCGTCAGTTGGGTCATTATATACTAGCAAGGCGGCAGGTTACCCGTGTGTGTAGCCTACAACCAATGTATCGTGTGTGTAGCCTACAACCAATGTATCGTGTGTGTAGCCTACAACCAATGTATCGTGTGTGTAGCCTACAACCAATGTATCGTGTGTGTAGCCTACAACCAATGTATCGTCAAATTCTTGATATTAATTTTATCAATAATCTCATCTTTGACTTTAGTACTTTCGTAAAAGTAGATGGACATAATCAGACAGAGATAAACACAATTCTTCTTTTTCTTCGTTTTCATCTTATTTTTATTCGTTTTTTTTTTCCTTGCTCTTCTTTTTTTGCATGATAGAATGGTATATATACTGACAAGTCAAAGAGTTTGCAGTAGGTGAAACAAGGAGGTGGTCCCGCCTCCTGCTACGTCACCCACACCTTCACGTCTCACCTTCGGCAGCATTTAAGATTCTATTCTTTTGTTTTAGCTTCACGTTGTTCCAGACTATGGAGCTGACCTCTTCTCCAGGCTGAGGGACTGACCACATCAAAACTATTTCTCTTAGGTTGATGGACTGATTGCAGTATCTTTTCTTCGCTATTACGCCTGCCCCATGTCATTTAGGCTTCATTTGACTGATGAAGCCTATGCGTAAGCGAAACGTTTCAGTCATCAATAAAGATACCCAACTGTTGCATATGTCTTAATCTTCTTTTCTTCTTCGTTATGAAAAGTCAAAGACGTCCTTCTTATTTATATGATGATGTACTCAATGTTTAATTAGAATTTCGTTGGAAAAATAATCTTGTTTAATATATCACAGACCGTCAAGGTTAGTCAGATACATGACAGTCTTAACAGTCTTAAATATAATAACGTTGTGTTGGCAAGTATAGTGTCACGTCTCCCAAGATCACCTCTCTAAGAACAGTTCAAAATTTCTTCATGATGATCCAGTCATCAAAGAGTTACGTTGATACTGGTGAAAAGCTCTTGATAAGGGAATCAGAGATCCTTGGTGTCTACCTCCTATTTCCCAGGAGTTGTACGGCCCTTACGGATTTAGCGCTTCTCCATGATTACAATAATAACACACACATATACAAACATTCAATGCAGCATAAAAGTCAAACTATTGTCGCTGGTTTAAATATAATTATAATTTGGAGTATAGTACTCGACAAATTAGTACAACGTTCAGTTTGAGTTCTGACATAGGCGAAAAAAAAAAATGATCCATTGAAAACATGTGGTACATACAATAATTCATACTCCAGTACCAGCAACCAGCTAGGCTCAAGTAGCAGAAATTAGCTCTGCTTCTAGAGGAAAGAAAAATGCGAAATAAACTTTCAATAAAGCAGTAGCACTACTTAGATCTGCGCGTTGTCGCCTTAACATGGTCGCACACGCGCAACCATTTCTGACGTACACGCAAAAAATAATCAACTAAACGAGGTATACAAGACTCCCGGACTAATTGATTTATAATTTATGAAATCACATCTACACGAAGACACTTAGTAATCTGTCCACCTAGCCACTTACTAAAATGTCTACCTAGCCACTTACTAATATGTCTACCTAGCCACTTACTAAAATGTCTACCTAGCCACTTACTAATATGTCTACCTAGCCACTTACTAATATGTCCACCTAGCCACTTACTAATATATCTACTTAGTCACTTAGTAACCTATCCACCTAGCCACTTACTAATGTCCACCTAGACACTTAGTAATCTGTCTACATAGCCACTTAGTATTGTATCCAACAAGCCACTTAGTAACATATCCACCTAGCCACTAAGTAATCTGTCCACCTAGCCAATTAGTAATCCATCCACCTCGCTACTTAGCCACTTAGAAAACTGGACACCCAGCCAGCCAGCCATTTTGCAGTCAAGCTACCCTACTACCTAGAAATTTAGCAATTTGAGCACCTCGATAGCTAGCCACTTAGCAATCTGATCTCCTAGCCAGTTAGCCACTTAGCAATATGGCCACCTGGCTAACTAGCCGCATAGCAATCTGGCCACCTAGCCAGCTTGCCACTTAGCAGTCTTTCCTCCTAGCCAGCCATGTACTTAACAATCTGGTTTCTTAGTCAGGTAGCCAATTAGCAATATGGCCTACTAGACAGCTACCCATTTCGCAATATGGTTAAATGGCCAGCTAACCATTTATCCATCTAGCCACCATACCAGGAAGCAATTAGCAAGCCACTAACTACTTAGCAATCTGGTCATTTGACCAGCTAGCCATTTTGCAGTCTCATCACTTTGCCAGCTAGTTATTTAGCTATCTGACTTCCTTTACAATTAGCCACTTAGAAATCTGGCCACCTTGCCAGCTAGCCACTTAGTAGTCTGGCCACCTGCCCAGCTAGCCACTTAGCAGTCTGGCCACCTGCCCAGCTAGCCACTTAGCAGTCTGGCCACCTGCCCAGCTAGCCACTTAGCAGTCTGACCACATGCCCAGCTAGCCACTTAGTAGTCTGGCCACCTGCCCAGCTAGCCACTTAGCATCCTGGCCACCTGCCCAGCTAGCCACTTAGTAGTCTGGCCACCTGCCCAGCTAGCCACTTAGCATCCTAGACACCTGCCCAGCTAGCCACTTAGCAGTCTGGCCACCTGCCCAGCTAGCCACTTAGCAGTCTGGCCACCTGCCCAGCTAGCCACTTAGCATCATAGACACCTGCCCAGCTAGCCATTTAGCAGTCTGGCCACCTGCCCAGCTAGCCACTTAGCATCCTGGCCACTTTGCCTGAAAACTACTTAACAATTTGACAACCCAGACAAACAGCCACATCATAATCTTGCAAACCAGCTAGCTAGTTAGCAGTTTTTCCTCCTGTCTAAATAATTACATATTCATCTGGCCACTTTACCAGCTATCCACTTAGTAATCAGGCCACCTGGACAGCAATCCCCTTAAATAATGTATATACTTAGGAATAAAATATTTTCTTGATCTATGTGACCGCACTTAGAAGCGAATGATCATTCTCTTTGGTATATAGTGTATGTTGATGTGACTCAGAGAAAACATAACATACAAGAAGAATATAAGAAAGAAAATTTAACATCTTAAAACCTATCATGAGATTGCAATTCTTGATATCAGAGGACTTAAGCATAATATAGGACGATGGAGTCAGTCAATTTATTGCAAAATCTGGAATCCATTCAAGGATGGGTTCCTTAACGTGGCGAAGGGGCTCTTAACCCGAGGAATTGGATATTTTGTCCCCTTTTTTGGATTGAATTTAAATATCATCTAACCTCCTTCAATTCGGAATTTTGTTAAGATTATCCCATTGCAAAATTTGGCTCCAAGGCAGATAGAAAAGAGATGGATCATAGTCGGCCTTGTTCCAACATGGACTTAGGTGGTAGTGATGTTGTGAAAGAAATGATGGAAATATACTGGAAGTTGCTTTCGGATCCAGGCAGGCGAAACAGTACGACTCCTGGCGTTTCAGATCCCCTTCTAATATTTTTAAATGAGCCTCTGTGGGTGTCATCGTGGTGTACAGGGTAGATTACGGGAGGTTACAAGAAGCGTCAACACTGCCCGGTGATCCGAAGGTGATCATAGTTCAGGGTGTGTACTTAATTTCTTTTCGTTTCTCCCTACAGCTGCCTCTCTTCTTCCCCCTTTTTACTCAAAAAATAAATTTATATATAATAATCGCCAACCATCAATAGCGATTTCCGTGTTCAGTCCTACCCCGGGGTCCCTGATCAGTGCTGCATCCTTAACTGATCCTTGCATGATCTTAGATTTTCACCAGAACCTAGATTTCCTTGTAACTGTTATCTACCAAACAACATTTACAGATAAATGAAAAATCGACGTTGAATACAAGACAAACTCAAGGAGAATGAAACGTATCTCCTGGAAAACTTTATCACTAACAGGTATCTTTCAAATGCAACAAGAGACATGATTCATTTTTGGGTAAGACGTATACTTCTACCCTCTTCCACCCTCTTCAATTCATATCGCGGAACAGTTGTCATCCTTCACATGGTTGTACAGCTACACTTCACTGAGTGCATCCTAGACTTCCAAAAATAACTGAAACTGAAGCATCTTCCCAATAACCAGAGTTGCACTTATGTTTACCCAGCACACGGATGGAGGAAGCTCCCAAACTATTAGTGCCAAATTAACATTTGATAGCCACACGTTTCTCTTCTTCATTACATATATAGCAAAACACTGCAGGTCTCCAGTGTAATGCCAACCACTTTAGTTTTTTAGCGCACAATGACCCAGATTACGAACTAACTCTCCGGTCTGAACTGTAAAGACACACCTTTCTTGCATTCTTGCAGATGCCTAATTTTCCTTCTGGAGTAAGAAATATGAGAAACAGAAGGATTATCATGTCTGGCAATTTCCCAAATCCGAAAGCAATGGAGATTACCTGGAATCTCCTACTCCAAAGTCAGTAGGCGCCCCAACACCTACAAGCTCATCACATTCTTTTGCTCATATTTCCAACCCTTATACGATTTTCACTAATGAAATCCCCACCACCTTAATGTTTACTTAACCTGCACCGTCTGCTCTGGCTACTACCACACCCCAGCCTCTACCTCAGTGACTACCAAGATCTATATCAAAGCAACACACTAGCATAGCGGTCACTTCACACGATCTGACTTCACACTTCACACTTCTGACTCACGATCTCAGACTTTATAGCCACAACTACCCCAGAATTACTCCTACATCTACAATTGCCTCCCCAACCTTGTCCACAAGAAACTGAACCTCTCTCTTAAGTCGTCTACATCTTTTGAGCTGGCAACCCAACACTGCCCCCAACTGTCTTATCAACATTTACTGAGCCTGATTTCACTCCGTTCCCGTCACCTGTCTCGTTCACACCACGTCCCTTTTACTTTCATACAAGCGATTTGGTCGTGACCCGAACCTAATTTCCCCATTGCATTGTATGTAAATACGATCAATCCATTCCAGGCCCCTACTAACTGTATGTAAATATTGTTTTTTTTTTTAAGAATTTTAAGCACAAAAATAGCTAATTATACCATAGAATGCACAGTGTAATAGTAAACTGAATGTAAAAACCTTGAATAACACTGAGAAAACCTTGAACAGAAGAAAACTAACATTGCACGAGTCCGTTCTAGACCCCTACGAGCCGTTCGCTGTAATTTTTTTTTTTTTTAAGTTTTTTTTTTTAGATATGTCTAATAGCTGAGAAGTGAACTCCGTTATTTATAGTCCGATTTCTTTCATTTTAGGTGTACGTTAAGAAGCTTCTTTCCATCATACATTGCCCAAGTTTCAATAAGATAGCTCAACAAACAATTGAGAAAAAAATATTTACCAAAAATCATACATGGCAATTCTTAGCCGGGTACTGGCACTGAGAGAAACTAGTTGTGCACTACCTGCTGATAAAACATTGCTAATAAGAATTTATCATGGTCGTAATTACTGTAATTTTTGAATAACTTACTTCCGAGACAATCGACGAAAACGAGTGCGCACCGAAAAAAAACATCGAGAAAATAAGTCAGTCTGTCTGACTTTTTTGGGTTATCCTAGGTTCTCTATACATATGCTGCTATGTTTGATAATATATGCAACTATATTTGTGTATACCTGAATAAACTTATTTAGTTTTATGGTGCATTACGAGTGTATTATATCACAGCACTATACTAACTACACTACGTTTTCTCTAATATAAGTACCCAGGAGGGGATAAGAAGATGGTACTTTATCCCTTATCCTCGAGTTCATAGCAAACGAACACATGTCTGGCTGAGACCGACTACAAGGCGAGGGTCTTTGTTAGGTGTACACAAACAGGAAGTGGGGAAAATTGATGCGTGCAAAAAAAATGGCAAGGAATGTGAAAATTGGCGTGGCTGTTTGTCTGGCACCTGATTATGTGTCCGTGACCAGAGGCAAAAATTTGGGGAATTTTTTTGGTCGTGAACTGATTTGTTCATGTTCAGAAGCGTTCGTGACCAGAGGTTCCACGTATATGTATTATCTAGATGTTTGAGGCAAGAACAGTAAAGCTTCCTCTCAACCCTCCAGTTGCTGTTAGTATGAAAGAAGGAAGATAATCCATATCATACTGAAAAAAAATAATTTGGGGCTTAAAGGAGAGATGAATGTGAATTAAAGGAAAGGGCAGCAGCTATGTCTACTAAGTGCTATTGTTCCTACCGCTACTACTCACATTAATCCACTGTCACTCACAGACCTGTGGATATTTCTGTTTCTGGATACTGTGGTGCAGGCTGACGATCACCTCTGCTGACTACCATAACTTCTTCTGCTACATCTACTTGTACCACTACGATGGTTACCTCGTTGTCAACTGCCCGCCCTAAAGTATTTGCTGATTGAGCATCAGGACTCCATTGATTTAAATTTGCCCAAGCATAGTACAGTAAGTCCTCACTTAAAGTCGTCGTTATTTTCTTTGAAACGGTGACTTTAAGCAAAACTACGTGTAACGAAACCAATTTTGCCATATGCTAATTTATGTAAAAGCAGGGATGCATAGTGCACTTTTAACACTGCAAGAGGGTTATATCAAGGAATAAAAGTTTGCAAAGCGAAAATTATAATTACCACCATGCAGTTCAACAACGAATGTTCAAACTACAAAGACAGTTACCCCGACCAGGAATCGATTTTTTTCTCATCAATGTTATAACGAAACGATATTGAATTTTGTTTGCAGAGTACTTGTCAAGCTGGATGTTATTCGTACTGTCTTCCCGCTTGAAGTTTCAGCAAAACGTTTGTTCCATTTTTTTTACAATTTTATTTGCACAAAACGTTACACATGTAGGTGTTGTATCTCTTGCCTAGAAGTTTCGTTCCAATGATTCGAGTATTTGACTCATTTTGCATTTCAAATTATGCTTCGCATTAGTGTGCATCGAAACCTTTCAACTTATTAAAAGTTTGAATGAAATCTCCTGATAATCTCCGCTTTTTTTTAAGAAAAAAAAGGTTCAGTTCTTTGAGTTTGTCTTCATATTATTTGTCTTAGTGATGGCACGAGCTTAGTTGCCTTTTCCTCGGTAAATTATAGACTAAAACCGGACGGCATGTTTGAGATACAACTGAACAAGTGTCGTTTTTGCAGATGTGAATTGTTTAGTACTTACGAGATAGTTGTTTATGATTTTTTCCAAGGTATTTTTCTATTATTTAATTTGCTGCCAAATATTTTAAATTTATTTTCGAATTTACTGTATCCAAAATGCATTATGTTGCGATTGTTAATATAAACTCATCTTCCACTTCGACTACAGTGCTGCCTAGTCTACATCACTCTGAAAATTCAAACATCTGCTCCTGATGCTTAAATTTCACTAATATTGTGTCATCTGGTAGTTTTTTAATCTTACATGTTAGCCATTACCTAAAATCATTTACGCACATTGTGAAAAGACTGAACAAAGATCCAGATGTCTGAGAAATTTCCTTCTTTGTTTGCCACTCAGATATTTATCAGTTCAGTACCACACTGTTTCCTGTTAGTGAACCAGTCAATAGTTTGGCATTAAGTTTGTATCCAATACCATCCACTTTTATTTTGGCCAGCGGTTTTTGATGGGGTACTTTGTCGAAAGATTTTTGGATAACCAGATATATTATATCTGGTGGACTTTTCATCCTTTTTTTTTCATATATATTAAAAATTCGAATAAGTTATGCATTGTTTTTGTGTTGAATTCCATGTTGATTTTCAGTTATTTTATTACTTTCCAGAAAATAACATAATTTCAGTCCCAATGAAAGTCTCCATTTGTTTACCTAAAATTTTAATGTTAAACTGACGGGACGATATTATTGAATATTGAGGAAACATTCGCTTTCAGCAACTTCCCTTCTAATGATCTGTTAAATAATACCGTTATTGGGAAATCAATTTGTTATCTACATTCTTCAGTATCTCCAGCAGGCAGTATATCAGGTCTTCTTGATTTGTTAATATTCATCTTCTTTACGTATTTTAATGTCAAGTCTGTTAATTTTGTTAATATTTTTATTGTCAGAGCTCGTCGCTAAAAGTGTGGAGAAATTTTCTCCAGGAGGGGGGAATCAGCCCCCTTCAGCCCCTTTCAGCCCTGAGGGGCCCAGCCCTCTCAGAAGGGGCAAGCATCTTGTTTACTACTACAGCAAGTAATTGATCCCAGATGCAGTACGAGACGCTCCTTGCAAAGTTCAGTGTTGCAAAGTGTAGTTTAATAAAAGACAGTCCATCTCTTACCTTAGCAGGACAATTAAGGAAAATCCTTCTCCCACTTTATTACCATGGTAAAGATAGTGTACATTGTTGTCTATGCTTAAGACAGCAAGAATCAAACATTCTGCTTTGCTTCATGGAGGAAGTGGCAAGGAAGCAAAAGTACTAGGTCAGCTTTTCCTTTATGTTCGAGGGGCATTGGAGCGGCGTAGGACGCTGTGAGGTTAGATTATTTTTGACTCTACTGAGAGCCACACAGACGCCACGATAACCAACAAAGAGCACTGATCCGTGGGTTAGTGTGAACAAAGTGTCTCACAAAACATGATAAACACTTACAGAGAAGTGTGATCACCTTCTTTAGTGATATAGTGTGAACAATTATTGATGAACAGTGTAACAACGAGCGTTATGATCCAACAGAGTGTAGTGCAACATTCTTCAAAGAACACTATTCTTCAATCAACTCATCGGATTTCCGGGCGTAACTACGGGTCAGATACATATACCCAGGTAAGTGTTCTAACTCATGATGTACTACTATTGACTGTGCAGTTGAGTCTAAGTTATGAGTTAGTCACTTATCATAAACCCCGGTGATAAGCGGACTTTTGAGTCCACACAAGTATGTACGTCAGCCATCAGTGAATGAAATATGCTGACATAACACCCCCTAGGGGTAATTTGTTATCATACATAATATAATCTTTTTCAGCCCATTAAGAAGTGGATGACAGCTTCTCAAGACCTCGTCTGCAGGGGCGGCTGTGTGGACGATGAGCTGTCTTATCAGCTAAGTACTCCCTATATTTTATCTTTTACCTTAGCTGGTAAACCATTTCTCAACAAAAAGCAAATTTTGTTGTGTTTTGTGTTGAAGCCATATCTATGTTGCAGTTTTATGTTAGGTAACAGGACACAAGTGCAACTAATGTGACGTTTCACTGTGGCAGCGTTTTGCTCTCCAGGAGCTTTTACAAGCCGTAACGGCTTGATAAAGCTCCTGGAGATCGAAACGTTTGCCACAATAAAATGTCACATTAGTTGCACTTGTGTCCTTCTACCTAACATATTGTCGATAATTCTACCAACATTAACACAGTGTTACGTTCATGCACCATCATTCAGTAAATGTCCTATCGTTGCTATTATTTTTTACATTTCCCCTCCGTGACGAATTTTAGGATTTTTTTTGTATTTTCCTTTGAAATTGTGTACAATTCGTGTTACAAACTCGTTTATCATTTCTAATATTTCTGTTTTTCTCCAAATAGCCGTATATAGTTAACATGGTCGTCAAGGTTACCAATCAACCTAAATTTCTTATATGCTCTGCTGGGGGCAAAGTGGGGCCCTACCCAGTACTAGGAGGGTGTACCTAATATTGTGGCCACTGACAATATACTTATACTGGAAAGATTTAGAGATGAGCTGGTGATGTCACCTGCTGTATATAAACTCAACTAGGTATTTTATCATCCAGTCTGATTACATTATTTCCTTTATATGTTTCATCTTTCTCAATACGTTATCCCTTTCGATATATAATACTGTTATTTAAAATTTTAAACATGCTCCAATTTTCCTGTATATTACTTGTATTTAGTAGTCTGATCCAGTTGACATTAACGATGTCACGGCGAGTCTTGTCAAAGATCACCGCTCTTTAATTGGACCGGCCGTAATATAAATCTGGATCTCAATTTTTTTCCATTTATTTTGAGCTGAATGATGCTGCAGTCGCTTTTTCCTAATAACACTTGTAGCTCGCATGATAAGAGCACAATCTGTGGTTAGAACGATATCTAATATATTGTTGACACTATGTGCCGACGTAAATCTTGTGCTTAAAAGATGTTTTCAATCATATTGCTAAATCTGGTAGCTTCTTGATCCCTTTAGAGATGGTTCTAATTTATGTTAACAGTGTTAAAACTACAACTTATTAATGCTTTTTTTTTTTACTACTTATTGGTTTTATTTGGAGCGATGGAGGGAAGAATATGCTAAGCCAGGCGCATATTTTTTTTTTAATTGCCTTGAATTTTGCAATATATGGAGTAAGATGTTTCTTTATCATGTTTTTTATTTAAGTCACATTAAGTTCACTGTTGACATTCAACGTCGCTCCACATCTTTTTTTTTTTCTTTCTTTGCGAATGGTTCGGCAAACATGTCGAACTTGATGCGCAGAGTAATGGTATTAACTGCTACAGACTCTCTGGACTAATTTCCAAGCGTAAAATTGAAGCTCGGTATTTCTAGACTTCAGTCCGTCACATTACTGAGAATCAACCAAATTCATCATATAGAGTGACTTGGCTGTGACCTGACCCAGGTCAACCTCCAGTTTATCTATTCTTGTCAGCTAGAACGTCGATCTCTTACTTATTTTTCATGGCTTGTTCAAAAGCTAAATTGCTAAAATGAAAAGTTAGACACTTCCTTTGAATATCGACATCCACAGAAGGTAAGAAATGTTTAATAAAAATGTTGGTCACTATTTTAATGAATCAGCTCGCATTCGTTAAATTTTAGGAATTATGATGAGCACATCTGAACACTTCAAGGATAGGAACTCAAAGTTTCACCTTATCCTCGATGTCAAGTCTGTTTATTAGACATGTTATCATCGATAATTAGTTTATTAAACTCTTAAATTAGGAATATTCAGTATGGGTAACGAACCTTCCTTTGCATTTAATTACTTGTATGCCCTCAACTGGCAAGTTACTGCTTCTCTAAATTACAAAACGCTTTAACAAATCCCAGAATTTAAACCAAACTTGTGAGCAGAAGAAGTATTATTACTTAACTGACTGTACGACAGGTTTGTGAGTTTTATATCATTTATTAAGGACATTGAATCTGGGAATGAGTTCTGGATCCTAACCTCTTAATTAACACAGTAAATTAAGTTAGCTTTAAACGATGCTTTCTAAGAAAGAATCTTACGTTCACAATCAGAAAATTTTGTACGTAATATGACTGTCATACACGCTTGAGGAGAAAGGCGCTTTCGTAGTCATTGTTCCACCTGGTCATCAAGTGTCTCGTGCATGACACAATAGTTGACTGTCTCATGCTTATGAGGTAGTTTGCTAGGGCCTCCAGGTAACATCTTCGACACGTCGCTACCCACTGATAATCAAGTCTTCTCAACCATATTATGTAACTTACACTGGATCATACAACGAAGCCACTCAGAAAGTAATATCAACCAACAAAGAAACAGAAAAATCTGGGACAGAATATCAGCATTAAGACAGATCTTGTATTTTATACCAGCAGGAAAATGAAGACAGACAAATTTGGATCCTTGGATGATACAAATTCCAAACTTAAAAATAAATATAAAACATCAGATACCTTAAATTAATATTTTGTATGAGAGATCACAAAATAAAGTCTAGAGAACATACCATTTCCTGTGACGATGCTCGACGCACGAACTGAAAATGAGTTGAGAGATATACCAATCACATGTGAAATAATTAAGAGAAATATCAACATATTGAAGGATTATATTGCACCTGTGGTGAATGGACCTTTGTCTAAAATTAAAAAAAAAGTTTTATGAGTTAAGACAGTCATTTATTGAAACTTCGACTGCACAGTCACCTCAACTGCCTGGATCCACAGACTCTTTATAAGAATGTTCAGGAAAGATACGGTCAACCATCAAGCAGCACAACCTCACTGAGATATTACAGGAGACACACTATACAAGGTAAAACGTAAATTAATTATTTACTTGTGGGTCACCGTCTTGTAGGAGCCTCGAGGGAGAGTGGATGGGACGGAGGGTAAAGGTTTGTGCCGGGGTCCCTCGTTATGTTGGATGACTTTCGTTAGGTGAGTTTTTTAAAGTACTGCCATAGCTTTGACAACTTTACTTTGAAACTTCTTGCCAAACGTTCATTACTTTTGTGATAAGACGACTTTGTCCTGCTCTTTATTTTGACGAGATTGATGTTGATGCTTCTCATATGTGTCATATAAGACATCTCAAAGTATTTTAAAAGTATGTAATTTATTCAGTATATTGTATGTGTCCTCGATATAAGTCTTGTCATGTCTCGCGTGACAGACCTTGAATTATTGAGCAATTATCATATTATTTATTTATATATTTTCCTGTGTATTTGTCGTCTGTTTTGATGGACTGCTTATTTTCGTTCTCAGCTGGGACGGAAATGTTCGTCATTACAATATGATACATGCATTGTGTAGAATGTTAAAAGAAGTATTACTAAAAACATATTAATTATGCAAACTCCTTTTTAACATGTTTGGAGTGTTGAATAAGATAGGATGTGCTCGTTATTTTACAGTGATTCTGTCTGGGTAGAAGCCGAGTTCTCACTGGCTGGTCGTCAGCTCCAACTCACTAAAGAAGTTGTGTGCGTGTTGTATGCTGGGAGTTTTAGCAAGCTGATCATGTTCTCAGGGCCCTTTTATCCTGTGGATACTTGCACACACGCCGACTAGCCGTGGCGGAGTAAAGGTCCTCCTGTTACTCGCTTTTACCCGCTCTGCTCTTTGCTGTAGTTATTGTTAGTAGTATATGAACTGGTTGAGAAGAGCAGTATGTCTGCTGTCATCAGAGCCAGGTCTTTAGGACTTAGTTTTTCTCTTAGCAACAGGACCAGCAGGAAATCTCTCTCTACGATAGAACAATATCTACTGCTATAATTTGTCCCAGGGTCTATTCTGTAGTTAGGAACAAGTCTACATCCGTCAGCAACACCAGGTCTTATTGAGTCATCATAACCAAGTCTCACATGCTGTATTCTTAGCTGAGATCAGTGACTGACATTGTATTAAAATATATTCTAGTACATGGACAACCATTTCCTCTCCTTCAGTTTGCGATGATACACTCCAGCCATGACTGTGTCTACAGCCTCGTGATGGCAATATGCCATCATGAGAGTATGTCTCAGTTGTTGGTTAGTAACTTAATGTCGATCTGGAACTTCCGCAGGGAATGCTGAGAATACTTCATGTATTTGGTGAAACTTTTTACACCAAATACATTCTGAGCAACATTTGTGTAGATCTTTATTTCTGCTTACTCCCAGATATTCTTTAATTTTTATTATTGAACTTACTTTTGTTTGTTGCCAGTTCTAAGGAAATATCCTATAAAATGACATTTAGTGATTTTTTTTTTCAGACTGATGAACTTTCACACTGAACTGTTATCCTACCTCAGCTTGTCTTAATATAATTAAGAGTTATATTACATCTCCTTACGATGCTGCTTGATTAATAAGAACAGCCCATACATCACGACTCGTCAGAGATTTAGCCCGAGTCCTTCGGTTTTGAGCCGTAGGCACTATCGCTCAGCGGTACATATAACTGCTACATATCTCGGTAATTTCGATGATATCGTAATAAATCTGTTTCAACATATACTTATACTGCATCCAATATATTTACTAAGCTTCTGACATTAATTGGTAAGTATTTTATTAATTTTAATTAGTATCCCTGAAAGGAAACATTTAAACGGTTGTCAGACTTTTCCCTCTTTAAACTTCCTCCAACTTTTCATTTTTATTTCGCTGGTCCAAGATTCTAGGAGCAATTGGCATGTGCAGATGCCCTGTTACCAAAATTGTTGAACCCATTCTCAGCATCTTGGAATGGCTCAGGTAACTTCCAAAACCCTCAGTGGTGTAGCTTCAAACGTTCAAAAACGGTACTTCTTAATTCGACGACGGAGGAGAATGTAATTCAGGTGTGTAGACTCACATATGCAAATTTGATGTGTAAATTAATGAAATTTTGCTTCCCATTTACTCACGTTAACTACAGTTGAGTTGACCTTTTCTCAATGGCTTTAATATTTAATGGTTGATGCAACTTACAGTTACGATAATACACATTAAGTTTAGCTTGTGTCCGGGTAAATTTGGCAGTGTCTATTTAAGTCTGGAAACGTTGAAATCCCTGTGATAACTAGAGAACGCCTCCTCTGATCGGCCTCAATTTTTCATACCAGGAGTATTTTCCAAATACCAGAGTTCATATTGTCATTAGGCTCCAGACGACCCAACTGGCCAATTTTATTAAATATATATTGATATTGAGTTATATATATATATATATATATATATATATATATATATATATATATATATATATATATATATATATATATATATATATATCAATAATGCTTCTTCTTATTGGCTTCAAAATATTAAGTGATTTATTTACACAGCTTAGAAACCAATCGGAAATTTTGATGAAACTGTTAAGAATGCCCTTTTGCTGCAAATTTGTGACTAGTCCCTCTAGGATTTTCCAAGTGTACATTATCATTTATCTTTCTCTCCTGCGTTCCAGGGAATACAAATCAAGGGACTTCAACCATTTCCAGTAATTTAGATGCTTTATCGTACTTATACGTGCCGTGAAAGTTCTCTGTACATTCTCCAGGTCTGCAATTTTGCCTGTCTTGAAAGGGGCCGTTAGTGTACAGCAATATTCTAGTCTAGAGAGAACAAGCGATTTGAAGAGAATCCTCATGGGCTTTGCATCCCTAGTTTTGAAGGTTGTCATTATCCACACTATTATTTTCTTAGTTGATGTGGTTGATACATTGCTTTGATCTTTGAAAATGAGATCCTCTGACATTATTACTCACAGGTCCTTCATTAGACTCTCGCTCTGTTGTGTGATTGGAATTTATTTTATACTCCGATACAGTTTTAATTTCTTCACGTTTTCCATAGCTTTTGGTCATCTGATTGAGGTCTTCCACTGACTTACTGGTCCACCCCTTCAAAAATTATGGCTAAGATTATAACCATTTCAGTTTCACGTTGAGAAATGTAAATTTTAAATTGTCAGTTTTCATAAATAATTAGAGGATGCCGTTTTTGTCCAACTTTAATGTTCTAGAGCTGAGGTTTTTCTCAGTGAAAACTTTGCCCTGATTTTAGGCTCTGAAATTTTTAATGTACCAGTTTTATTAGCCAAACTGATCTCTGTAAATAACTCAAGAATGTCTCTTCTGACTAGAAATATGTCCATAACATCTATGTTATCTCCAGCACATTGTAAAAAAATGTATATTATGTTCTCAGAATATAAATAAAACTTACTTAATTTACTACATTAATTCTTAGTTAAACCTTAAATGCTGTGTGTAAGTCCAGGTTTACTTTTTTTTCATAGAAGAAGATGGGAAAATAGAAGTATTGGGTTTCATGCAATAATTTCTGAGTGCCTCATCCGAATGGATTCACCATCAGTGCTGATAATTTGAGCACCAGTGATCTGGTAGTGGAAGGTTTGAATTAGTTTTGAGCTGTGTATGTTGTAATATGCTATTTGTATTGAAGAAATTTGGATATTAGTACCAATGTGATTATTTGTGAATACCTCTTTACATTCACTTCATATTTGTAGTCATTTTTAAAGTGCATTGGAAATTTATGCCGTATTCTGCACTATTTTGTTTGGGTGCATTGATATACTAGGGACTAGGGGTATGCAATAAGCGGACACCTTTCTGGGATCGCGCAGCGACCGACAGACGTCTAGTGTATAGGTAGTTAGAAAACTACAGAACTGGTTAATAATATTAGTTGAGCTTACAACATACACATTATTATCTGTTTCTGAAATGTTTTGACTTCCATCCACAGGATGCGTATGGAATTTATAATAAAACTTTTAAACTAACAATAACTGCTGTAGTTCCATTTTGTTTTGATCATTCTGGCCTGCGTCTAGCTCCATAAATTTGTTAGCAAATACTTGCATTTTTCTAGCGATATATGTTATCTCGTCATTTAACTTCCAAGATGTAACTCTAAAAGGCAAACGGGGCCGATTCCCTGTACTGCTGATGCTGTCTTACTCTTAGGTAGTGTAGGGGTTTGATTAGGCATACGCTGCCTATGGGTGATGAGGAGCCTAACTAGGCTCTAGATTGCTGGGACATTAAAGAAAAGGCACAGACTTCTGATCTTAGGTTACACTTTATTATAACCAAAATCTTTGAATTTGTAATTGAGAAAAAAAATTTTTAGTTGGTGGTTCTTTATGGTAATGACCAATACAGGATGGAATAATATGGAGGAGGCAAACTACAGATTAGACTTTTAAACAGCTATAAATGCAAACTGATGGAGAGGATGTTGAAAATTCATCTGGTTTTTACTTAGATATAAAATGCCTCAATCTTCTCGATGGTATTCTTTGCAATCTTTTTTACTTCATGTGTGTGGTTAAAGTCGTAAAATCCTTGACATTAATGTCAAGGACACTGAGGCTACATTTCACATATTATATATTAACAAATCGGCCGATTCCCACCAAGGCAGGGTGGCCCTAAAAAAGAAAAACTTTCATCATCATTCACTCCATCACTGTCTTGCCAGAGCGGTGCTTTACACTACAGTTTATAAAACTGCCTTATTAACATCCCTCCTTAATTTAAGAGTGCAGACATTGTACTTCCGATCTCCAGGATTCAAGTCCGGCCTGCCGGTTTCCCTGAAGCCCTTCATAAATGTTACTTTGCTCACACTCCAACGGCACGTCAAGTATTAAAAACCATTTAGTCTTATCAAACACGCTCACGCGTGCTTGCTGGAAGTCCAAGCCCCTAGCACACAAAACCTCCTTTACCTCCTCCCTCCAACCTTTCTTAGGCCGACCCCTACCCTGCCTTCCTTCCAATACAGATTTATACACTCTCGAAGTCATTCTGTTTTGTTCCATTCTCTCTACATGTCCGAACCACCTTAACAACCCTTCCTCAGCCCTCTGGACAACAGTTTTGGCAATCCCACACCTCCTAACTTCTAAACTACGAATTCTCTACATTATATTCACACCACACATTGCCCTCAGACATGGCATCTCCACTGCTTCCAGCCTTCTCCTCGCTGCAACATTCATCACCCATGCTTCACATCCATGTAAGAGCGTTGGTAAAACTATACTCTCATACATTTCCCTCTTTGCTTCCAAAGACAAAGTTCTTTGTCTCCACAGACTCCTAAGTGCACCGCTCACCCTTTTATCCTCATCAATTCTATGATCCACCTCATCTTTCATAGACCCATCCGCTGACACGTCCACTCCCAAATATCTGAATACATTCACCTCCTCCATACTCTCTCCCTCCAATCTGATATCCAATCTTCCGTCACTTAATCTTTGTTATCCTCATAACCTTACTCTTTTTTTATATTCACTTTCAATTTTCTTCTTTTACATACCCTACCAAATTCATTCACCAACCTCTGCAACTTCTCTTCAGAATCTCACAAGAGCACAGTGTCATCAGCAAAAAAGCAACTTTGACAGCTTCCCCTTTGTGTTAGATTCTTTATCTTTTAACTCCACACCTCTTGCCAAGACCCTGGCATTCACGTCTCTTACATACCCATCTATAAATATATTGAACAACCACGGTGACATCACACATCCTTATCTAAGGCCTACTTTTACTGGGAAATAATCTCCCCCTTTCCTACATACTATAACCTGAGCCTCAGTATCCTCGTAAAAACTCTTCACTGTTTTCAGTAACCTACCTCCTATACCATACACTTGCAACATCTGCCACATTGCTCCCCTATCCACCCTGTCATACGTCCTTTCCAAATCCATAAATGCCACAGTAACCTCTTTAGCCTTATCTAATACTGTTCACCTATAAGTTTCACTGTAAACACTTGGTCTACACACTCCCTACTTTTCCTAAACCCTCCTTGTTCATCTGCTATCCTACTCTCCGTCTTGCTCTTAATTCTTTCAATAATAACACTACCATACACTTTACCAGGTATACTAAACAGGCTTATTCCCCTATAAATTTTGCACTTTCTTTTGTCCACTTTGCCTTTATACACAGGAACTATGCACGCTCTCTGCCAATTCCTAGGTACCTTACCCTGTTCCATACATTTATTAAATAATAGCACCAACTGCTCCGAAACTATATCCCCACCTGCTTTTAACACTTCTATCTTTATCCCATCAATCCCAGCTGTCTTACCCCCTTTCATTCTACCCACTGCCTCACGAACTTCACCCACACTCACAACTGGCTCTTCCCCCACACTCACGACTGACTATTCCTCCTTGCCCTATACACGAAATCACAGCTTCCTATCTTCATCAACATTTAACAATTCCTCAAAATATTCCCTCCATCTTCCCGATACCTCTAACTCTCCATTTAATAACTCTCCTTTCCTATTTTTAACTGACAAATCCATTTGTTCTCTTGGCTTCCTCAGCTTGTTAATCTCACTCCAAAACCTTTTCTTATTTTCAACAAAATTGGTTGATAACATCTCACCCACTCTCTCATTTGCTCTCTTTTTACACTGTTTCACCACTCTCTTAACCTCTCTTTTTCTCTCCATATACTCTTCCCTCCTTGCATTACATGTTCAAGTTCATCATGAGCACATGCTCACCATTAATGAAGAATGCTGAAATTCCATCCATTGTGTAAAAACACAATGGATGGAAAAATTCCTCCTCTGAATATATAAACTATGAACAATACACATCTCTCGGTGTAAATACCGTCAGGTTACACTTGTGAAACTCTGATTAAAACATAACTACTGGACGCATGAAATGGTTGACAGATGTACTTGGGTTAAAATCCATCTCCTACACGAGGGTCAATAAGCTTCCTGCCATCTGTACATCTCGTGTCAATATATATATATATATATATATATATATATATATATATATATATATATATATATATATATATATATTGACACGAAAAGGTATTTTGATAATTGAATAAGAGCGTATATTTAGAATTTTAGTTTTTTTTTTATAAAACACAAAACATGCTAACTATTAAACGCAATAGGCTAACAAAAATAATAAAATTAAGGCACAGTAATCTGAACAAAGCCTCCATGAAATAAACTAAAGTGAGAAAACAAATACAGATGTTCGAAAATTAAAATAAGGCTGGTAACGAGGATGCATTAGTAGATGCAATAATAAGGTAAAGAAGAAATAGGAGGTGCCTAGTGTAAGATCAGTGTGGGTGCACACGCTCGTTAGTGTCAGCTGAGTGTGGACATCCATTGACGTCTTTCCCCCTGAACAACCATCAATGTGAGTCTCATTAGTTTCTACAAATGAGGTTCCCAACTTACAAACACCCAAAGTCACACACATCCAAACTTACAAACTCTGCACTTAGAAAGGAATTAAGTTTTAGAGTCGCAATAAGAACGTGAGTGAAATTTACCCGTCTTTTGACCTATATTTTTTTCCTATACAGATTACTTCTTCGTAAGTCAGGAACCTTTGGTATGAAAATACTCATGCTTCATCTCTTCCCTATGGAGGAAGAATTACAAAGCTAAAAGCGTTGCATCATCTCCCCGAGCAAGAGTAATCATACCAGACGTCAGTAAACAAAGCCACAGCAAGCGTGTACACGTGCTAGTCTACCTAGACAAAAATGCAAAACTTTAATTTTTAAAGAATAAAAAGGCACAATACCGTGACTAAAACAATACACAGATAATGACGTTTCGATCTAAATCGGACTAAAACGTCGTCATAAGTTTCTTTTATGTACGGGTTGTGTCTTGAATTTTTAGTTACCTCTGATACACCTTGTAGTTCCGAGAGAAATTCTGCTCTTACAACTCTACCTTGGGCCAGGCTTAGTCAATGAATTATTCAGCATGTCATTTCTTGAAAAAATTATATGATATTTTAATAAGAAATTTTGAATTTAACAATGGTGCAACAATAAAAGGGAACTTTGTTTACCGATGTCACTTCTTACTGAGGCGGCGACTGATTTAAATCATAAAATTAAGTGTGGACATTTGTTTGTATGTCTTAAATATTTCATGAAGTGAAGCCTCTTACGAGCGCCACCTGCTGGCCATTTGTGGAACAAGAGTAAATGTTATGGCATTTACTGAAAAACAAGACTTCAGTGAAGAAATGTTTATCAAACAAGTGGAAAAGGATTATTATGACACCATTTATTATTATGCATAAGAAATAAAAAAAAAAACCGGCTGGTGGCCTGATTTGGAAAATACTTGATATTCATTTTAACAACATTTCTTATCGAGGATGAGGAGATTAATGCTGATGGAATAAATGTAACCACTGGTCATTACATAACATATGCCACAAAATGTTATTTCAGAGCACAGAAACAGTGAACAACAACAAAAGTCACCTTAGAAAATCAAACTATTATATCAACAGCGCTAATAGCGCAGTTCCTGCACATTCTGGATTTAACCTAGAGAAGTTAATGAGTATTACACAGAACTGTCCCGGAACAGAGAATTATTTCGCACAGAAGTGAAAATGATTATGATATATATCTGTCTCGTCAAGGTATTTCGTAATTAGATAAGGAACTATGATTGAAAACAAATCTTACTTGGCTGGCAATGCCCGTTGTATCTGGTTGGGAAGCTTTCCTGGAGTCTGGAAAATATCAATTATTCTTTCCAATAAAAGTAACTTCCACCAGAAAGGCACTAAGATGTACAATTAATAGATCTCAAGCATACGCAGTGACCTGTGTAAGTAATTTTTTACAGTCACGTTGAATAAGTTCATATGTTAAGACCGCCGGAGACTGACGCATACGTTCCCATCAACATTTTCCCATCCCCAGTTTGCAGAAGAAAGTAACACAGAATGTTCCTGCATGGCCTGTATCCACACAAGGCCAGCTTGTTAGACAGCACGCATGGTATGCTGTCTGAATGCTGCTTGTATTGCTGGAAAGATTCTTATGTCTCATGATTATGTTGAAAACAGCAGCTGTTGGCTTTCATTAACTTATAAAATGCAGTGTTTCGACCATACAAAAGTTTAATATTCTTTTGTAAGAGCACGATGACCGCCTCTGCTTATGTTAGGAAATCATCGCTGATTTCGGGAAATACACTTCCACGCTTTCTTCATACCTTAACCAGCAAAAAAGCAATGGTGACATAAGCCTTCGAGTTTAAATAGTCACATTTAAATTGAAATTTCATGTGCACGAATGAATCCAAAAAATTTCCCTATTCCAGGGGTTAACCAAATTTGACAGTTGTGAAGTTCATAACTTTAGGAAATGACAGTCACTTTTGTATCGATATCAACTGTTCGAATCATAATCGTTTGGAACCGACACTGTTCTGCACCTGGCACCTGGGCATTATTCAGGTGTCAGCTTCCTCGATGTTGCATCCTTCGCGATATTTTCTGCTCTGAGAAGCAAAGTTAACACTTGGTTGTTTTAGGAATAACTGAACTCATATTTACGAAGTTGTATTAATATGAGTTGAAAAGGAAAATTATTGAGTAATTTAATTTTGCTCTCATCTACATGAATAAAGGTCCACATATTTTTGGGAATTAGTGTTTGCTTAGTGCAATATGTTATGTACTAGACGTCTTTAATCATCAATATAACTGCATGTGCATAGCTCGTTATACACTGCCACACACACATTCAGCACTCACTGCACAGCTTGAAAGCTTCGTCGACAGTTTCGTCGAACTGTAACACTTGTTAGTTAACACCACAGTGCAAATATTATCCAGTTTACTAGACAAGCTACTCAATGGTAGGCAGAGTTATAATATGATTCTCTTTCAGTGTACTTACTAGATTGTTACAGTATATGGCTTTCAACACGCAGCTCCTATTAGAAAACAATGGCGATGAATTCTAGTAGGCGCCGGTTGGTGCGTCACACGGATATATACAGTCTCATGTGGCAAGCAGGGCCAGATTTCTGTGACCAGGAGAGAATACTCTTTCAAATATTCCTGACAAACTGACAATCAGCCCGATCGAACGGCACTTGTTGAAGAAGTGTCACCTCTTACTATAAACATGTTCCAAGAAAAATACTTGTTCATTCCTGCTGGTCACAGCAACTATGAGACCATAATACTTAAAAACTCATTTGCTTGTAAATCAAGGTGCCAGCCAGGCTTCGCCTTAATTCCCGGCTTGGCCGCCCCATTATGCCTAGTTATTATTCGCATAGTATCAATTATATAAACCAGATTGATCCCATAAAATAACAGTATATATATGAAATTCACAATGTACAAAATAACCACTGTGAAAAAATAGTAAAATTCCAAGCTTTTGGAATTTCATTATTTTTTTTCATTGTGGTTATTTTGCTCATAAATCAGTTTATAAACAAAGGAAGTGGTACAAGGAATCACATTCTTGGATATTCATTTAAACTCTAAATACGAAAAAATAATAGGTCTAGTCAAGTCGTATTTCGAATATCGATCACTCACCAAGCGGTCTGGAACGACAGTAGCGAATGGTTCGTAGAGTTTGCGCTAACATGTGCATCTTCTCAAAATTAACAAGACCATCCAGCATTGTGCGGTTTCCTTCGTGTGTGAATGTCATATCTGAGGATTAATAAAGAGGTATAGCTAAAATATAAATAATAAAATAAGTGTTACAAATTTTATATCATGCAAAAACAACATAATCTGTGTCCCCCCCCCCCACTATGCAATTATACTATACTAAAGGTTAAATATGCTTTACATTTTTTTAAACTTCAGCTTAACTAAGGCTTATATACCTTATTCTGATACGGTCATGACTTGTTAACTTTGAACACTAGAATTAGCTGTGTGGCAAATTGGCTTCTCAACTATGACAATACTCTTCAACTAATTTACCCAAGTCTGTCCTTAAATATAATCTGCTTTTACATGTTAATGTGATAAAATATATAAATATTTAACTTCCATGTTCGTCTTATCATATCTGTATATATGACAAAATATGAAGACACATAACTAGTCACACATTTTCTGTCTCTGACGTCCTGTATACCGGAAATAAATATAACGAGAAAAAAGACTGTATTGTAAAAACAAGAATGTTATTATTCTGCTTTATACAATGACTGAAACAGTTTTATATAATTCCTCTCATAAATCTTTACCATGAGTTTCATGCTCTTCCTGAAGCCCAGCCTCCAGCCTAACATCTACAAGTGTCACTTCTATATCAATGATTTCCATTCCTTCCTGGGTGTGCAGCCCTACATCACCAAGCCACATGAAGAAAAACAATTAATATTTTGCATGGAAATTTTAGATTTTAACGTTTTCTCTCGCCGGGTCACCATCTGGAGAAGACCCGCGCCGGAAGTACCGGCAAATTTCTAATGAACGTTTTCTTTCTTGCGTAATATAAAGTGTTTTTGCAGATGTGACGATATTGCTTGTCACCCAGATGAGCGGCCATATTGGTTACATACCATATGCAAAACAAAATGTGATGTGTTTAAAAAAATAGAATGGTGAATTATTCAGACGCTTCTGTTGTGAAATATTTACTTTTTAAATTTATGGTTAAATTAACATCAAAATAATCAGAGTGATACTTTGTAATATTTAATTAACACTACATGCACAGACTTAATTAATCAAGTTGGCCTTCAGACATATGAAAGAGACAGGTATGAAGTCAAGTTACAATTTATTAATGGTGAAGATCAACATGGAACGACTGCAGCTGTTTTATCAGAATTTGTCAGACGACATGCAAGTATAATATATCCAAATACTGTTAACTACTTGGTATTTTCACCTAATCTCTACACATTAGAAGATTTAAAGTTATAATGGTTTATGTGTACAACAGTTGTGTCCCGGGATGCGTATGACAAAGGAAAGTTTTTGGCTTTTATTTAATAGTAAATATTGTTTTTTTTTATTTTATAAAAGTTACCACATGTAAATGTTTAGGCAACTTACCCTAGCTAAAGAAGTGTGTTTTAATGACTAATTTCATATATAAAAAATGATGCTCCAAAATGTTACCAGTAAACTAAAATAAAAAAATACAGATTTAATCTCCCACATTAATTCGTCGCAATAATCATCTACCTAACATTAATATTTATTGATGATATGGTAATTTTTACCTGACAATTGTTTGAGGATTATATCTTAAGAAATTGTTTTTGTAGAGGTAGTCACAAGGATTTACGAGGTCAAAAATAACAATATTATCATATCGACATGAAAATTTGCATATTTAGCTGTTAAACGAAGCTGCAATACCTACATCATTTTATTAAAAACTAACAAACTAATTTTAAGATAAATAATATTGGCAGAATACATTTTCATGAAAAAAGTAAAATTCCTAAAATTTTCAAAAACATTTGAAACTGTTGTCACTCTAAAAACATTTTTCAACATCTTCTACATGCAACTCTAAATGTAAACAAACTTCTTTTTAAATACGATTAAATTAAATAAGACAATGCAATGAAGTGAAACTGAGAAGGAAACAATAAGAGAGGAATAGGACCGTGTGAGAAGCAAGTGAAGACTTATTACGACATAACATTGTACCCTTCATGAGGAGAGGTGTGAAGGGTAGGATGGGAGGATGAAGCTTGGCTACGTAGATCCTGTAAGCTCGATGGTTCTTCGATGGGTCAATCAGCATCTCAAATTCTGTATACATTTTGCGAAACCTGAGAATTTAAAGGTATCAACACTCTTCTAACTATCAGGTATTAGAGAAATATTTAAAATATGCATTACAGAACAATTACTTTAATGTTAAAAAATATGCATGTAAAAGAGATTACCTTAAGAAGCACTTTAAGAATCTGAGAATAAAAATTGTGGCGATGTGAATTTTTTGGGGAAAAATTCACGTGACAAAAGTGCTTTGATGTGAATGAAGAGACAAATTTTTTGACAGTGTATTAATGTACTATTTTCAGACAACTGTCCTATTATACTTTTTATTATTTGTAATATATTCAGAACCATGCATAGAAAATATAAACGCATTTCTAAATCATTAAACTGTAATGAATTAGAAGAAAAGTGGAACAATAGAAGTTGTTCAATAAGCATCAATAGACGATGAATGTAAAATGCAAATCGTCTTATTCACTCTTCCTGTCGATCAGAAATTCTAATGAAAAATAACTTGCCGCAGTTATCTACATTTATGGCACGTAATATTTTTATACTAATGGTTTAGCTTATGGAGATTAAGGAATAAACATAGACTGATAAACACGAAATAATTACTAACTCAGCATATATTGACATATTCACAGCTAGCAACAAGAAGTGTTCCCATTATAACACTATTATCAGTAACAATCATCGTAATTATTTCTGATGCTGTTTCTAATATTTCTGCTATTTGTATTTTCATCCACACTGATATAATCTATCAAACAATGTTGCAATAATGAATCATCGTAAATGAGTACAACAAAAACATTAACAATGAAACAAGAGGACCCTCGCAGTGCCACATCTGCTCTCTCACCTTGAGGACAGGCGCTCCCAGGTCTGTGTGAGGCGAGATATAGCAACATTGCTTAGGCCTATGACAATGGCAAAGAAAGCGTTCAAGTTCTGGTGTTCTTTACAGCTGAAAAAACAATATGACCATCAATCCATAAATTCAGTGAAAGCTATACATTAAGCATTTAATGTTATGATCCTCACGAAGATGATAATTGTGAGGTTGGGAGAGTGATGATGATAGTAATAAGAATGATGATGATGGTAAAGTACTAAGCGTTTTTTTACATTAGGTGCTTTGCTATTGTTATGTACGACCATTTTGAGAATCGGTGGAATGTTTACATTTTTTGTTGCTAAAAACAGTAAAAAAATATTTTTAGTTTTTCACATACTGGTAATGAGGATTGATATTGTCTGACGGTCCACTAGTAATTGTAACTTTCATCAGCCCCTCTTTCACGAGTGATTAAAATATTCACTGGTACTCCTTCCCAGAGTGATCGAAACACTCGCCTGTACTCCTTCCCAGAGTGATAGAAACACTCACCTGTACTCCTTCCCAGAGTGATAGAAACACTCGCTAGTACTCCTTCCCAGAGTGATAGAAACACTCGCCTGTACTCCTTCCCAGAGTGATCGAAACACTCGCCTGTACTCCTTCCCAGAGTGATAGAAACACTCGCCTGTACTCCTTCCCAGAGTGATCGAAACACTCGCCTGTACTCCTTCCCAGAGTGATAGAAACACTCGCCTGTACTCCTTCCCAGAGTGATAGAAACACTCGCCTGTACTCCTTCCCAGAGTGATAGAAACACTCGCCTGTTCTCCTTCCCAGAGTGATAGAAACACTCACCAGCACTCCTTCCCAGAGTGATCGATACATTCGCTTGTACTCCTTCCCAAAGTGATCAAAACGTTCACTAGTACTCCTTCCCCGAGTGATCGAAACGTTCACCAGTACTCCTTCCCCGAGTGATCGAAACGTTCACCAGTACTCCTTCCCCGAGTGATCGAAATACTCATCAGTCACTCTTCCACTAGCAGGAAACTGGCAGAGATATATTCCGGGAGCAAAATTTTTTTTTGTTTTGTAATGAATACATAATGTATACATGAGTTATTAAACGCCTAAAAATACTTGAAAATGTATAAAATAAATTGAAGCAGTTTAACTATACTTTAAGGGCAATAATACAGATGGATCAGATCAAAATAAGTTTATATTGTATGAATTAAAAACATCTGCAATTAGCAGGTATTACTCTAGCCCTTTGACTGTTTAGGTCGTATATATACGTCTTACGAGCCACCGTGTTTGACATACATATACTCAAAAATTCTGGCGGCTTCAAATCAAGCAGGAGAAGGTGTATTTTTGTATAGTATTTATGGTTGTATTCTCGTTTTCGTGGTCTCATTTGATAAATGGAAGACATTTTATAGAAATAAATGCGATTTTGATTGGTTTTACTATGAAAAGAACCTTAAAATGGAGCTCAAAGTTGGGAAAATATTTGATTTTTGCCGATGTTCAAAAGTAAACAAATGATGTCATTGTCCAATAAATGTCCAAGTAGCCATTCTAATATGCAGTCATGAATGGGTTGACATTATTTATACAATTATTACAAAATTGCAGTAGTCTACATAACAGTAAGTCTTCTACTTTTTGTTTGAATGAAAATTCAAAATAGAAAGCAAAGAATAATATCAGAGGGGCATGGAAACGTAACTAATGAATAAAGAAAATGTTATTGTAGAGCCGGGAATGTCTGCATTGTTCATTCTAGACCCTATTTCGAAATTGGCATATTTTTTATTTTGCGTGAAATTGGCCAAATTGGAAAATTCTGACCACGTTATTGGGTAGTTGAAATCCGTAAATGACCAGTTTCTTGTACGCAATCGATAGAACAAATGCAGTTCTGAAGAACTAGCTATGAGTTTGGTCGACTGGAACAATGGAATTAGCCGAAAATAGGGCTCAAAGTGAGCGAAATCGCCGATTCGTAGATATCGCCAAGGTCGCTAACTTCGCGAGAGCGTAATTCCGCAAGTTTCCCATCAATTTTCGTTCTTTTGGTGTCATTACCATCGGGAAAAAGATTCTCTCTCATTTCATAAGAAAAAATATATTTTTTTAAATTTTTCGATACCAGGAGACACCTCAGGATCTGGGGTTGAGACAGTCAAAGGGCTAGAATAACTAGAGTAACTAAAAATTAGTGTAAAAATAAAAATGTAGTTCGTCTACCAAAAAGATAAATAAAAGCGTAATACTTAGTGATTGATATTAATTTATATTACATTAAATTCACAAAAATTCTATCTGATCACGTACATAAAAGTATGTATCAGCTGACAGTTGCTGACACTTGACATCTGTCGGAGGAAGGTGAACCTTCAGTGCTCACGTAGGTGAGTGTTGCGCCTCCCTCTAGGGAATTAGGTATCGTGATATGATGTGTCAAGGATACCTGTCTCATAGCCAGAAGTTCTAGGAAATAGCTAATGATGAGCTGCATGGTCAGTCAGTCATCATGAGAGCACGAGTCATTTACAGAGGCAGACCAAGTATGACAGGAAAGGGGACAGTAAGTTATAAAGACAGGGAGCGCATCTGCTAGCGACCTGCCAGTGATTCTGGTAGCGACCTGTCAGTGATCCTGTTAGTGACCTGTCAGTGATCCTGTTAGTGACCTGTCAGTGATCCTGTTAGTGACCTGTCAGTGATCCTGCTAGTGAACTGTCAGTGATCCTGGTAGTGACCTGTCAGTGATCCTGTTAGTGACCTGTCAGTGATCCTGGTAGTGACCTGCTAGTGATCATGCTAGTGACCTGTTAGTGATCCTGTTAGTGACCTGCCAGTGATCCTGTTAGCGACGTATCAGTGATCTTGTTAGTGACCTGTCAATGATCCTGTTAGTGACCTGTCAGTGATCCTGCTAGTGACGTATCAGTGATCCTGGTAGTGACCTGTCAGTGATCTTGTTAGTGACCTGTCAGTGATCCTGCTAGTGACCTGTCAGTGATTCTGGTAGTGACCTGTCAGTGATCCTGTAAGTGACCTGTCAGTGATTCTGGTAGTGACCTGTCAGTGATCCTGTTAGTGACGTATCAGTGATCCTGGTAGTGACCTGTCAGTGATCCTGTTAGTGAGGTATCAGTGATCCTGGTAGTGACCTGTCAGTGATCCTGTTAGTGACCTGTCAGTGAACCTGCTAGTGACGCATCAGTGATCCTGTTAGTGACCTGTCAGTGATCCCTGTTAGTGACCTGTCAGTGATCCCGTTAGTGACTTGTCAGTGATCCTGCTAGTGACGTATCATTGATCCTGGTAGTGATCTGTCAGTGATCCTGTTAGTGACGTGTCGGTGATCCTGGTAGTGACCTGTCAAAGCTCCTGTTAGTGACTTGTCACTGATCCTGGTAGTGACGTATCAGTGATTCTGGTAGTGACCTGCCAGTGATCCTGTTAGTGACCTGTCACTGATCCTGGTAGTGACCTGTCAGCGATCCTGTTAGTGACGTATCAGTGATCCTGGTAGTGACCTACCAGTGAACCTGCTAGTGACGTATCAGTGATCCTGATAGTGACCTGTCAGTGATCCTGTTAGTGACCTGTCAGTGATCCTGTTAGTGACCTGTCAGTGATCCTGGGAGTGACCTGCTAGTGATCATGCTAGTGACCTGTTAGTGATCCTGTTAGTGACCTGTCAGTGATCCTGTTAGTGACGTATCAGTGATCCTGTTAGTGACCTGTCAATGATCCTGTTAGTGACCTGTCAGTGAACCTGCTAGTGACGTATCAGTGATCCTGTTAGTAACCTGTCAGTAATACCGTTAGTGACCTGTCAGTGATCCTGCTAGTGACGTATCAGTGATCCTGGTAGTGACCTGTCAGTGATCCTGTTAGTGACGTATCAGTGAGCCTGGTAGTGACCTGTCAATGATCCTGTTAGTGACCTGTCAGTGATCCTGCTAGTGACGTATCAGTGATCCTGGTAGTGACCTGTCAGTGATCCTGTTAGTGACCTGTCAGTGATCCTGGTAGTGACCTGTCAGTGATCCTGTTATTGACCTGTCAGTGATCCTGTAAGTGACCTGTCAGTGATTCTGGTAGTGGCCTGTCAGTGATCCTGTTAGTGACCTGTCAGTGATCCTGTAAGTGACCTGTCAGTGATTCTGGTAGTGGCCTGTCAGTGATCCTGTTAGTGACGTATCAGTGATCCTGGTAGTGACCTATCAGCAATCCTGTTAGTGAGGTATCAGTGATCCTGGTAGTGACCTGTCAGTGATCCTGTTAGTGACCTGTCAGTGATCCTGTTAGTGACACATCAGTGATCCCGTTAGTGACTTGTCAGTGATCCTGCTAGTGACGTATCATTGATCCTTGTAGTGATCTGTCAGTGATCCTTTTAGTGACCTGTCAGTGATTCTGCTAGTGACCTGCCTGATTCTAGTAGTGACCTATCAGTGATCCTGCTAGTGACGTATCAGTGATCCTGGTAGTGACCTGTCAGTGATCCTGTTAGTGAGGTATCAGTGATCCCGTTAGTGACCTGTCAGTGATCCTACTAGTGGCGTATCATTGATCCTGGTAGTGATCTGTCAGTGATTCTGTTAGTGACGTATCGGTGATCCTGGTAGTGACCTGTCAAAGATCCTGTTAGTGACCTGTCAGTGATCCTGCTAGTGACGACGTATCAGTGATCCTGGTAGTGACCTGTCAGTGATCCTGGTAGTGACGTATCAGTGATTCTGGTAGTGACCTGCCAGTGATCCTGTTAGTGACCTGTCAAAGATCCTGTTAGTGACCTGTCAGTGATCCTGCTAGTGACGACGTATCAGTGATCCTGGTAGTGACCTACCAGTGAACCTGCTAGTGACGTATCAGTGATCCTGATAGTGACCTGTCAGTGATCCTGATAGTGATCTGTCAGTGATCCTGTTAGTGACCTGTCAGTGACCTGTTAGTGATTCTGATAGTAACCTGTCAGTGATCCTGATAGTGACCTGTCAGTGAATCTGCTAGTGGCCTGTCAGTGAACCTGCTAGTGACCTGTCAGTGAACCTGCTAGCGACCTGTCAGTGATCCTGATAGTGACCTGTCAGTAATCCTGTTAGTGACCTGTCAATGATCCTGTTAGTGACCTGTCAATGATCCTGATAGTGACCTGTCAGTGAACCTGTTAGTGACCTGTCAGTGAACCTGCTAGTGACCTGTCAGTGGTGACAGAAATTTTACCAGGTGATAGATAAGGCTTTCCATTCCTCTCTCTGAAAATGAACTATTCTTTCTCTAATTACCTGCTGAAATATATAAATTTCTACTTACTAAATAAAAAAAACATTATAACCGCAGTATTGTAGCCAGAGTATCGAACCTGTAAAGTAGTTCTGTATATATTGTATATATTGTAGCTTCAATATTGTTTTTTTTTTTCATTGAATTAGTTTTATTACTTTCTTTTTAATATTTGTTAAACACATTTGGTGTTTCCCCAGGATATCGTAAAAGGAAACACATTCGTTATCATTCATTCCCTCAGAGTCTTTCCATATGTGTAAAGACCAAGATTCATTGATCGATCAGCAATCTAAGAACAACATTTACATCTGATTTTCAAAGTGCAGGCACTTCACCTACGCTTTTACACTCATAGAAGTATGAGGCAGCAGGGTAAAGTTACTAGGGGAATCTTTGTCGTCACTTCAAAGGACTGGGAAGGCTGTGTGGCCAAGAAAGTCAGAATCAACGAGGAACTGGATCTTGAAGACATAAATCAGAATGATTGGAAAAGAGGTAACTCATTCACATTTTCTGTTATGACTACAGCTAAAGCTGGTCAGAAGGTACCTAGTATCAGCTAGGCTCCCGCCCAACACAGTCAGCAGCAAGTCTGGCTTACCATCAGGCTTCAGCTAAGCTCCCACTCAGCACAGTCAGACAGTCAGCAGTAAGCATGATCTACCATCAAGCTTCAGCTAAGCTCCCACCCAGGTTACTTTCTTTTCATATTTCTGCTGCATTTTCCATATTTATGTTACAATCCACTGGGAAATCACACACCTTGTCTCAATTCAGTCCTAATTCCAGAACTCAGGAAATTTCTCATTGGCTTAAACGAAATTTTACTCCACTACAGTTTTATACTGGTACTATTAACGTTTCAACGTAGGGAGTAATAAACCCGTAAGGGTCATACAGCGCATGAGGAATGGGAGGCAATCATATTTAGTCCAAGAAAGGGAAGGGTAGCTTCAATTTGTTGGATCACAAGCCCGTCACCTGCATCTCAACAACGCACTGTACACTAAAGGGACAACAAACAGAAATTAAGCTTTCTCACAAACTTTTATATTATCTTTAAATTCGAATGTCCCTCACATGTATGACAACAATGAAACTTCTAAATGTAAATTTTTTTTTTACACTTACTAGCAAGAAAAAAAATTCTAGGTTTCCCTAACCATGTTCCAGACATTTGCGTTGTCGTCTACGATGCGCACGACTATGAGAAAAGGAACCTTTTCACTTTCTCGGAGAAAGCGGAAAAGAAACCTTATAGGCTTAAGAATTAGTCTCAGAAATGAAGAGGAAATAACAGGTAAATAAATGAAGGAGAGAGGAAAATAATAAGGCTTACCTGCGGTCTCAAAAATTAATGAGCTCCCGATTTTTATTAGTGTAATATGAGGTCTATACTTCCATCTCTAATAACCAGGTAAAACATCAATACTTAGCAAAGTGAAACAGAAAACCTAAATTCTTAAATGTTTAAATTATATATCGATATATTTTTCTGCATGGATTATTTGTACAAAAATATAAATGCTTACATTTAAATAAGCAGAAAGTAATTATCATAAAACCAGTAAGAAAAAAAATCAAAACATACTATGCAGCCAACTTGATAAACTTCCTGAGGAGTTGAGTGCGCTTGGAGAGTGCGTTGGCCAGACAGATCTCTGTCACCACCCAGTACTGGATCTCATTGAATCGACGCAAGAACACATCCAGGTTACACATAACTTGTCCGAAGTGGTCGCGGCCAAACACCTGATACAGGAACTCATACTGTAGAAGACACAGATAACGAATTTAAAAGTATTTCAATTTACTTGACAATTTAAAATTTTAATACTACAAAATGAGCAGAAAACAACAACAGTTATTTAGGTAAGAGGTTAACATGTAAGAAATACTTTGAGAAAGTTTATTTTATTTTCAGTGTCAGAGTACAATATTTCGTAGTTAGTGTAAGTGAAGGCATCAGACTAAATGGGGATCAACGTATAACTGAACGTTCTCACTCACACGCAGGAACTGAGGCCCCTGCAGCTAAAAATGTGATTACACACAATGGATCAATACATAACTTCAAGAACAGGGAGGATAGTAATTATGAAGCCAGGGGAGAGAGAGAGAGAGAGAGAGAGAGAGAGGAGAGAGAGAGAGAGAGAGAGAGAGAGAGAGAGAGAGATTAATAGCAACCAGTCGAGAGGCTGAGCAAGAAGCTGAGACTCCAGCAATGCAACCAAGTTAGATTTAAACACATACACACAAACACACTCACGATAGGTGAAGAGGTGAAAAACTTTTGATGTAAATAGATACCTCATAGGCTATGGCACTATGAAACTCCCTGGGTTCTGAGAGAGAGAGAGAGAGAGAGAGAGAGAGAGAGAGAGAGAGAGAGAGAGAGAGAGAAGAGAGAGAGAGAGAGAGAGAGAGAGAGAGAGAGAGAGAGAGAGAGAGAGAGAGAGAGAGGCACCTTGAGTATGCTCCACTTTCTTGGTTTGCCTGCCCCCCCCCCTCTCATCTGCGACTGCTTGACAGAGTAGAGAACAGAGCAAGACGTCTCATCTCTCGCCTGGACCCATCCTGGATAGATCTGTCATTTCAGCAGAGCCTTCAACATAGGAGGGATGTGGGTGGCCTTACTGTCATGTATAAGGCCAATATTGTCAAAGTACCAAACTTGGATCCACTTCGAGGACTGCGTGAAACAAGCTTTTATGCCACAAGACGGGCAGAAAGCAGCAACTTCACTCTGGCTGTACCCTTCTCCAGAACTTCACTCCATCTGAGATCCTATATACCCAGGACGACTCAAGTATGGAACACATTCGTACAGCATAATGATGTCAACGAGATAAAGTCAGTTGATCAAATGAAAATGCTGGCCCACAGATGGCTCCAACTTCATCCTGCTCCCTAATTGAATGTCTCATAACAATAAAAATGCTTTCAAATGAGCTGATGTAGGTAACAGCTCTTAGCTTGCCAATAAAGTTAGGAATCCTTAACCTGTAAATAGCTTGTCAATAAAGCTACGGATCCTTAACCTAGTCAAACCCTGTGTAAAAAAAAAGGAGAGAGAGAGAGAGAGAGAGAGAGAGAGAGAGAGAGAGAGAGAGAGAGAGAGAGAGAGAGAGAGAGAGAGAGAGAGAGAGAGAGAGAGAGAGAGAGACAGACAGACAGACAGACAGACAGAGACAGAGAGAGACAGACAGGGACAGAGATAGAGAAAGAGAGAGAAGAGGAGGAGTCCACACGCACAACCTGGCTATGGGAAAGAGGTAATTGGCCAGCCCTTTCCTCTAAGCTCGCCACCACCAATTCGAATGCTCTTCTCCAAGGGGATATTGACAACCAAGTGAAAGCCTTCACTGGACACATCCTTAATCTACAACAAGAACACATTCCTCACCGGCAATATGTGACAAAGCCTACAGATCAGCCTTGGTTTGGCTATCGTTGTAGAGAGGCTGCTACTGCTAAGTGCAAGGCATGGCGAAGGTATAAGAGACATCCTACCACCTATAACAGGAACTTGCACAGGCAAGCCTGTAAGCATAAGGGTGACGTTCAAAAGTGGGCCATCGCTAAATGGGAGATGGACACAAGAAGAAAGCTAGCATCAGGTGGGGTAGGCTCCAAAACCTGGTGGTCCCTGGTCAAGGACAGACAAGGTTATCTGCCTGATGAACTCATTCCACCTGTAAATCGACAGAATGGGACCACCTCCATTACCAGTCAAGAGAAAGCGGACCTCTTTGCCGAACACTTTGCTACAAAAATGCAAGTTTCTGATCCAGCAAGGGACCCTCCTTGGCTAGCTGCAAGAACTGTGTCAAAACTGTCAGTGGTGACAATAAGGCAGGAAGAGGTGCACTTCCTTCTTAAATCGCTTGACCAAGAAAAGGTTGTGGGCCCAGACAAGTTGAGCCCAAGATTGCTGAGAAGATGTGTCTCTAACTCGCATCTTTCAGCACTGCCTAGTACAGTGTAAATGGCCTCTGTGGAAAGAGGCAAATGTAGTCCCTGTTCACAAAAAGAAGAGCAGAGCAGAAATCAGCAACTACAGACCAGTGTCACTCTTGTCAATCACAGGCAAGCTCCTTAAGACAATAATCTCATGACAAATGACAGAGTTTTTTGACTATCACTCACTACTTTGTGACCGTCAATATGACTTTAGGAGAGGTTACTCTGCTGCAGATCTGTTGTTAAACCAATCTACTAAGTGGCACCAGTCACTGGATGAATCCAAAGTCAGCTGTGTGGTAGCACTGGACATTGCTGGCGCTTTCGACCGAATGTGGCACCAGGGCCTCTTAGCAAAACTGCAAGCTCTGGGAATTGCAGGCTCTACGCTATGTCTCCTCAGTGATTACCTTCATGGTAGATCTCTAAAGGTAGTTCTCAATGGAACAGAATCAGCAAGACATCCTATCGGGGCAAGTGTTCCACAAGGAAGTGTTCTGGGACCATTGTTATGGAATGTCTACTTCAACGACCTTCTTCATCTCATCCCAGAATCCCATGCATATGCAGATGAATCCTTAACCTGTAAATAGCTTGTCAATAAAACTAGGGATCCTTAACGTAACCTTCTCAAACCTTGTGTAAAATAAAAAAAAAAAAAAAACGGTGGAATTTACGAGTTGCTATCTTCAACAAGTTAAATGATACAGAACAGCAGCCAGAGTATGGAAATAAGCAAATATAATCCTGTTAATTAAGAGGATAGATAGCTAACGTTAAACTACAGGCCACTGTCATTTACATGAGTAATATGTAATGCTGTGTAGAAGACTATCAGGAAAGGAGCATGACCCTAAACAACAACCAGCACTGTTTCAGTAACGGAAAATTCTGTCTCACTAACCTGCTAGAGTTCTATAAAACGTAATAAAAGCGAGGCAAGAGAAATAGGGATCATAGATGAGATACAGTGAACTGTAAAAATCTGCAGCAAATGCTCTCTTGTTTTTATAACTATGGATGGAGTCTACCTCCAACACTTCATCGATCAGTTCATTCTACTTTCTGACCACCCTAAAGCCGAAGAAATACTTCCTGGTGTTCCTGTGGTTCATTTATATCTTTAACTTCCAGCTGTGCCACTGGGTGCCTGTTTCCCATATCTCAAACAGCGTATCCCTGATTGGCCAATCTATGGGTAGGTTTCAGGAACTTCAGCAGAGAGTCATTCATTACAATATATTGACCATATATATACCAAACATATCTTGTGTGTGCAGTACCAGTATGGAAACGTTGCCTGATATATCATGTGAAAAAGCTGGAAAGGCTTGGAGATGAAGAGCATGAGCTATGAGCGGCTAGAGAAGCTCTACCTAACATTAAAGGACAAATAGAACAGTGATATACTCTAGGATGTAATGCCCAGACTCTTTGTTCGTTGCTCATCTATTAGGAGGGGAAGAGACATAGTTGGTGTGCAGTGCAACAGGTAAAGAGATTCAGGCATGTAGTGAGGATAGGGGATAATAGGGAAAGTGTGTGAGTTTACTGTTAACACTGGGGATGAGAGGTAGGCCTTCAATTGGGTCTGTCAGAAGATAGGCAGGAGGTAAGCACTGAGAGTTTCCTAGAAGCTGAGTCTTCCCTCGTTCTGCTACACTCTTCTGTTTCCCTTTCCTGTATACCAGGAGTATACCCGGAGAAGGTTTCGGGGATCAACGCCCCCGCGGCGTTGATCCCCGAACAGGCCTCCTGGTGGGTCAGGGTCTGATCAACCTGATCAACCGACGTACGAATCGCAGCCCGGCTGATGATGTACTGACTTGAAGCGCCTGTCCACTGCCTTCTTGAAGACAGCAAGGAGTCTATTGGTAATCCCCTTATGTATGCTGGGAGGCAGTTGAACAGTCTTGGGCCCCTGGCACTTATTGTGTTGTCTCTTAGTGTACTCGTGGCGCCTCTGCTTTTCACTGGGGAGATGTTGCATCCCCTGCCGAGTCTATTGCTTTAATAGGGAGTGATTTTCGTGAACAAATTTGGTACTACTCCCTCTAGGATTTTCCAAGTGTATATTATCATGTATCTTTCTCGCCTGGGTTCCAAGGAATACAAATCAGGGGACTTCAACCGTTCTCAGTAATGTACGTGCGTTATTAAACTTATGTGTGCGATGAAGGTTCTCTGAACATTTTGGAGGCCAGCAATTTCGCTTGCCTTGAAAGGGGTCGTTAGTGTATAGCAATATTCCAGCTTAGAGAGAAAAAGCGATCTGAAGAGAATCATTATGGGCGTGTCATCCCTAGTTTTGAAGGTCTCATTATCTATCCTAACATTTCTCTAGCATATGTTGTTGTGGTCTTTGAAAGCGAGATCCACTGACATTATCACTCCCAGGTCCTTCACATTAGTTTTTTGCTCTATTGTGTGGTTGGAATTTGTTTCATACTCTGATACGTTTTTAATTTTCCCAAGTTTTCCATATCGGAGTAATTGAAATTTCTCTTCACTGAACTTCAAATTGTTTTCTGCGACCCATGTAAGGATTTGTTTACTGTCCGCTTGGAGTCTTGCAGTGTCTTTGATGGATGACACTGTCACTTAAATTCGGGTGCCATCCGCAAAGGAAGACACGGTGGCTTACATCTCTGTGTCAGATATGAGGATGAATTTTTACATGCTCCTCAACTGTTCCTTCTCTACTGGCGTTCAGTCTTAATCCAAGTACACATGGTGATATCTTAGTCTCCTCGTAATTTGTTTATGTCTTGAAATCGCATGTTGAAATGATTATGACTGGAAGACTTATTTAATCGGGTTGTGTGTGAGTGTGTACTTGCCTCTGTGTGGTTGCAGGGGTCGAGTCTCAGTTCATGGTCTCGGTTAATAGTCCCTTCCTATCAGGCTCTTAGGTCCCATCGTACTTATTCTTAAGAATACGGTTGAAGCCTACCTCCATCACTTCCTCGTAGTGGTCATTCCACTTTCTGACAATCCTGAGACAAGAAATGCTTCCTGACATCCCTATGACTCATCTTAAACAGGCTTTTCCTGTCTACCCTATCAACTCCTCTAAGTATTTTGTAGGTTATCATCTTTTGTTTTTCTGCTCACTGGAATTGTTAGATTCATGCCTAAAATTCATACCTTTACTCTGAACAAGCCTCTCTGCATACCTCTGAAATTTCTTTAGTTTCTTAAGATATTTTTTTTCCGATGTAGGTTTGAAGCTGGTGCTGCATACTCCAAGATAAGCCTGGCATATGCAATATAAAGCGCCTGGAATAACAACTGAGATTTCCGAAGCTACTCTTAGAGTTACCAGATGAGAACTAACTGCATTAGTTATTAGGCTGATGTGAGCCTCTGATGATTAACCAGAATATATGATTAAGTGAGGTTTGCAGCCTCCTATACCCCTGAGTCTGTTCTCTGTGTTTTATCTTATTTCCCCTTCTACAGACTTAATAACCAGGCATTTGCTGGTGTTGAAGGGAAAGGAAAGAGGGTGTGGGGATAAGGGAGAAAAGTGAGTGAGAGTTGGTGTTAGTGTTGGTGCTAAGAAAGTGGACGGTTTTACATCCGGAGGGATTCCTAAATATTGGATGCACCTTCAGCTATTCCTTTTTATTACTGTCCTATCCCAGTCCAGGTATATATGACTGCTACGTTGTGTGGACTCCAGGCTTGTTTTCTCTCTTAGGAGCCTGTCTCGAGCTCTATGCGACAGGGTAGTTTCACTAGGTGTTTTTGCTGTTTTTTGCTCTTCCTCTACTGTGTTCTCTATGAATAATGGGATCTCATGTTCAGTCTCCTGTCACCTAGTTCTTGGGCTGCCTCTTACCTGTTAGTGTGTATTACGAAGTGTATTATAAACTGTGTATAAAAAAAGCTCCACATATAATGTCAGTTTTACTAGATTTGTTCTGCAACAGGACGCGTATTATTCCTGGACAGTCAGAGTAGCCAGGCCAGGAGCAGGTGAGGTGTATTTTTGAGTAAGTATGAGAAGCACAGCAGATGGAGCAAGAGGTTCTAAGTCGTCATGGTTTAGAGTTTGTGAGAGTAAGGATGGTAAGTTTGAGTAATTTTATGCAATATGTTATTTTATTGGTTTTGGTGCTCTCATGTTTATCTGCAAGACCCTAGTATGGAGAGAGACCTGTTTAAGTTTTGGGGAGAGTATTCGTGTAGTGTGTTGCCTGCAGGCTTAGAGACCGGCAGCAGAGGGTTATGTCATGGAGCCTCAGTGTTTATAAAGGTTAATGTTTTTACCCACTAGTATCAGCGTGTTAGTGAGGTAATTTGCGTACTGGGTAAAGGAGTACTGGTGTGTTGTGATTTTGGTATGTAGAGTAGGTTGTATGTTGTATATGTAAGTGTACTATTAATATATTACATTTACACACACACACATATATATATATATATATATATATATATATATATATATATATATATATATATATATATATATATATATATATATATATATATTTATTTTTATATTTTATTATCACACTGGCCGATTCCCACCAAGGCAGGGTGGCCCGAAAAAGAAAAACTTTCACCATCATTCGCTCCATCACTGTCTTGCCAGAAGGGTGCTTTACACTACAGTTTTTAAACTGCAACATTAACACCCCTCCTTCAGAGTGCAGGCACTGTACTTCCCATCTCCAGGACTCAAGTCCGGCCTGCCGGTTTCCCTGAATCCCTTCATAAATGTTACTTTGCTCACACTCCAACAGCACGTCAAGTATTAAAAACCATTTGTCTCCATTCACTCCTATCAAACACGCTCACGCATGCCTGCTGGAAGTCCAAGCCCCTCGCACACAAAACCTCCTTTACCCCCTCCCTCCAACCCTTCCTAGGCCGACCCCTACCCCGCCTTCCTTCCACTACAGACTGATACACTCTTGAAGTCATTCTGTTTCGCTCCATTCTCTCTACATGTCCGAACCACCTCAACAACCCTTCCTCAGCCCTCTGGACAACAGTTTTGGTAATCCCGCACCTCCTCCTAACTTCCAAACTACGAATTCTCTGCATTATATTCACACCACACATTGCCCTCAGACATGACATCTCCACTGCCTCCAGCCTTCTCCTCGCTGCAACATTCATCACCCACGCTTCACACCCATATAAGAGCGTTGGTAAAACTATACTCTCATACATTCCCCTCTTTGCCTCCAAGGACAAAGTTCTTTGTCTCCACAGACTCCTAAGTGCACCACTCACTCTTTTTCCCTCATCAATTCTATGATTCACCTCATCTTTCATACACCCATCCGCTGACACGTCCACTCCCAAATATCTGAATACGTTCACCTCCTCCATACTCTCTCCCTCCAATCTGATATTCAATCTTTCATCACCTAATCTTTTTGTTATCCTCATAACCTTACTCTTTCCTGTATTCACCTTTAATTTTCTTCTTTTGCACACCCTACCAAATTCATCCACCAATCTCTGCAGCTTCTCTTCAGAATCTCCCAAGAGCACAGTGTCATCAGCAAAGAGCAGCTGTGACAACTCCCACTTTGTGTGTGATTCTTTATCTTTTAACTCCACGCCTCTTGCCAAGACCCTCGCATTTACTTCTCTTACAACCCCATCTATAAATATATTAAACAACCACGGTGACATCACACATCCTTGTCTAAGGCCTACTTTTACTGGGAAAAAATTTCCCTCTTTCCTACATACTCTAACTTGAGCCTCACTATCCTCGTAAAAACTCTTCACTGCTTTCAGTAACCTACCTCCTACACCATACACTTGCAACATCTGCCACATTGCCCCCCTATCCACCCTGTCATACGCCTTTTCCAAATCCATAAATGCCACAAAGACCTCTTTAGCCTTATCTAAATACTGTTCACTTATATGTTTCACTGTAAACACCTGGTCCACACACCCCCTACCTTTCCTAAAGCCTCCTTGTTCATCTGCTATCCTATTCTCCGTCTTACTCTTAATTCTTTCAATTATAACTCTACCATACACTTTACCAGGTACACTCAACAGACTTATCCCCCTATAATTTTTGCACTCTCTTTTATCCCCTTTGCCTTTATACAAAGGAACTATGCATGCTCTCTGCCAATCCCTAGGTACCTTACCCTCTTCCATACATTTATTAAATAATTGCACCAACCACTCCAAAACTATATCCCCACCTGCTTTTAACATTTCTATCTTTATCCCATCAATCCCGGCTGCCTTACCCCATTTCATTTTACCTACTGCCTCACGAATTTCCCCCACACTCACAACTGGCTCTTCCTCACTCCTACAAGATGTTATTCCTCCTTGCCCTATACACGAAATCACAGCTTCCCTATCTTCATCAACATTTAACAATTCCTCAAAATATTCCCTCCATCTTCCCAATACCTCTAACTCTCCATTTAATAACTCTCCTCTCCTATTTTTAACTGACAAATCCATTTGTTCTCTAGGCTTTCTTAACTTGTTAATCTCACTCCAAAACTTTTTCTTATTTTCAACAAAATTTGTTGATAACATCTCACCCACTCTCTCATTTGCTCTCTTTTTACATTGCTTCACCACTCTCTTAACCTCTCTCTTTTTCTCCATATACTCTTCCCTCCTTGCATCACTTCTACTTTGTAAAAACTTCTCATATGCTAACTTTTTCTCCCTTACTACTCTCTTTACATCATCATTCCACCAATCACTCCTCTTCCCTCCTGCACCCACTTTCCTGTAACCACAAACTTCTGCTGAACACTCTAACACTACATTTTTAAACCTACCCCATACCTCTTCGACCCCATTGCCTATGCTCTCATTAGCCCATCTATCCTCCAATAGCTGTTTATATCTTACCCTAACTGCCTCCTCTTTTAGTTTATAAACCTTGACCTCTCTCTTCCCTGATGCTTCTATTCTCCTTGTATCCCATCTACCTTTTACTCTCAGTGTAGCTACAACTAGAAAGTGATCTGATATATCTGTGGCCCCTCTATAAACATGTACATCCTGAAGTCTACTCAACAGTCTTTTATCTACCAATACATAATCCAACAAACTACTGTCATTTCGCCCTACATCATATCGTGTATACTTATTTATCCTCTTTTTCTTAAAATATGTATTACCTATAACTAAACCCCTTTCTATACAAAGTTCAATCAAAGGGCTCCCATTATCATTTACACCTAGCACCCCAAACTTACCTACCACACCCTCTCTAAAAGTTTCTCCTACTTTAGCATTCAGGTCCCCTACCACAATTACTCTCTCACTTGGTTCAAAGGCTCCTATACATTCACTTAACATCTCCCAAAATCTCTCTCTCTCCTCTGCATTCCTCTCTCTCCAGGTGCATACACGCTTATTATGACCCACTTCTCGCATCCAACCTTTACTTTAATCCACATAATTCTTGAATTTACACATTCATATTCTCTTTTCTCCTTCCATAACTGATCATTTAACATTACTGCTACCCCTTCCTTTGCTCTAACTCTCTCAGATACTCCAGATTTAATCCCATTTATTTCCCCCCACTGAAATTCTCCTACCCCTTC
>NC_069410.1:47095728-47098228 GCF_026875155.1 Cherax quadricarinatus | reverse complement strand
GTGTTGCAGCGTCTGACAGAGTGAATATTAAAATGGTATAAAATACCGACAGGTTGTTAGGTAAGATGAAACGCTTCGAAATAAAGATACCTAACTGTTGCATATGTGTCTTACCTAACAACCTGTCAGTATTTTATACCATTTTAATATTCACTAATCTCTTGTGTGAAACTGTGTCGAAAGCCTTCTTGCAGTCCAAGAAAATGCAATCTACCCACGCTTCTCTCTCTAGTCTTCTGTTACCCTGTCATAAAACTCCAGTAAGTTTGCGACTCAGGATTTCCCTTCCCTGAAACCGGGCTGGTTGTCGTGATTAAGCTTCTTCCTTTCTAAGTACTCCACCACTCTCCTTCTGATAATCCTCTCCGTGACTCTGCATACTATACGTGTCAGTGACACTGTTCACTAGCTTAATGCTCATGTCTATCATCTTTCTTAAAATTTTGGGCTACATTTGCTGCCTTCCATGCCTCAGGTAGTCGCCCTGTATCGATAGATGTGTTGAAGATTGTTGTTAGTGGTACACATAGTGCATCTGCTCCCTCTCTCAGGACCCATGGAGAGATGTTATCTGGCTCCATCGCCTTTGAAGTATCTAGCTCGCTTAGCAGCTTCTTCACTTCCTCCTCGGTTGTTCGTATGTCATTTAACACTTGTTGGTATATTCCCTCTTGATGTTCCCTTCTGTGCTGTCTTCCCACAGCCCTTCCTGTCTCTACTGTAAAAACTTCCTTAAATCTCCTGTTCAGCTCCTCATATACCTCCTGATCATTTCTTGTGAGTTCTCCACCTTCTGTCCTTAATCTGATCACCTGGTCTTTGACTGTTGTCTTCCTCCTGATGTGGCTATACAACAGTTTCGGGTTAGTCCTGATTCTCGATGCTATGTCATTTTCATACTGTCGCTGGGCCTCCCTCCTTACCTGTGCATACTCATTCCTGGCTCTGCGACTGATCTCCCTATTTTCGTGTGTTCTCTGCCTTCTATACTTTTTCCATTCTCTATTGCACTTTGTTTTTGCCTCCTTGCACCGTTGGGTAAACCAGGGGCTCGTTCTGGTCTTCCCGTTGTTACTGTTGCCCTTGGGAATAAACTTTTCCACTGCCTCCTTGCATTTTGTTGTTACATATTCCATCATTTCATTTACTGGTTTTCCTGCCAGTTCTCTGTCCCAATGGACCTCCCGCAGGAAGTTCTTCAACCCTATGTAATCCCCTCTTTTATAGTCAGGCTTTTCCCATTCAACTCCTGTTATTCTCTCCACTTGCAGCTCTACTATGTATTCAAAGCACAGAACCACGTGGTCGCTAGCTCCTAGGGGACTCTCATACTTGATGTCCTCAATGTCTGAGCTGCCCAGGGTGAACACAAGGTCCAATCTTGCTGGTTCATCCTCCCCTCTCACTCTGGTAGTGTCCTTAACATGTTGGTGCATGAGGTTTTCCAGCACCACGTCCAACATCCTGGCTCTCCATGTTTCGGGACCCCCATGTGGCTCCAGGTTTTCCCAGTCAATCTCCCTGTGGTTGAAATCCCCCATAACCAGCAATTTTACTCTGCTGGAGTGAGCTCTTCTTGCCACCTCAGCAAGTGTGTCCACCATTGCTCTGTTGCTCTCTTCATATTCCTCTCTTGGCCTCCTGCAGTTCTGTGGTGGATTATACATCACTGCAATGACCACTTTGTGTTCCCCAGACTGAAGTGTACCTACTATGTAGTCTCTTTCCCCCGTCTCATCTATGCCTTCCATTTTCTCGAATTTCCATCTGTTTTTTACGAGCAGAGCAACCCCGCCTCCCCCTCTGCCCCTTCTATCTTTCCTCATGATCTGGTATCCTGGTGGGAAGATTGCATCTGTTATTGTCTCCGTGAGTTTTGTTTCTGTAACTGCTATGATATCTGGAGACTTCTCATTGATTCTTTCTTGCCATTCCTCATGTTTATTCGTTAATCCATTTGCATTTGTGTACCAAACCTTCAACTTCTGTTCTAATACTGTAACTGTGGTGCGGGGGGTGGCAACAGAGGGATCGGTGTGTGATGGTTGGTTTGGATTGTTCAGTTGCCTTGGGGGTGTCGTGGCTGGAGTCCTTCTGCAGGTGTTTCTGGGGGGTGTGCTTGTCCTTCCGTTTGATCCTGGGTTATTCTGCTCTCCTTTTTCATTTCCTCCCATTTCTCCTTTCGTTTTTGAACTCTCTCTTTCATCGTCTTCCTTTCGTCCTGTGTTCTGTCTCGATCGAGGTACACACTCCGGAACTCCTGCTTGCCTCTCAGCCGTGCTTTCTCCTGCAGGATCATGGTTCGGGTTGATTCTGCCTTGAAAATTACTTTGAGAGGCCGATTCCTTTTCTTTGTGAACCACCCGATTCTCTGAAAATTTGCCACCTGTGTCATGTCCCCCTCGCCTATCACCTTCATGATGTCTTCAATTGCTTTTTTTCTCCTCCTGCTTTCTTTCATCATAAGTTTCCCCTTTAGCTTCGTCTAGCCCATAGACAA
>NC_069410.1:47000728-47090728 GCF_026875155.1 Cherax quadricarinatus | reverse complement strand
GTGTGGTCTTGGGGACCCTGACCCGCTTCTTCAGTATTAAGAATTCTTACCCCCTCAGGCCTTCGAGGGGCCCCATTCACTACTCGAATTTTAGGGTCCCTCAACTGTTCTAGTCTTAGGGACTTTCTTCCCTTCTCTCCCGACTGGTCAGGTATTACTAACCCACATCTGCTGTTCGGATCGTTACCTCGTGGATGGCGCTGAAGAGGTTCCAGTCGTGAAGGGTTATATGGTAAGCTAACTCCCGTGTGCTGTACATCTCCAGCTGGTTTAAGGTTCCTTCTGATGGGCCTTCTTGCTCTGGCAGAGGCATCTGTAGGGAGGTAAGTGCGTGTTGTATAAGTAGAAATAAGTTGTAAGTGTTATTCACAAAATTATTTTGAAAATTTTTCTTTTTATCTCTCCAAGTTATTATAAAACCTCAATATTACACCACGAGCATAAGTATTTAAGGACATGTATCAAACCTAGTCTATTACCAATGATTTACAAATATATTTCCTGTATTTTCCCCATCTGCAAAAATTTTACTATTTTTTTTGTAGACAAAGGTACAAATAAAACTTTTAAAAGAACTTCTATTACAGGCAATGTAAACAAACATTTACTAGTAGCTTTCGCGGAAATAAATTTATGTAGGTAGAGAAGAAAATAATTCTTTCGATTTTTTCAACAAATTTCATAAAATATGGATTTAGATTTAAAGGTAAGTAAAATTTTTTTTCAAATAATTCCTGCAGAAAACTACGTCTGCTTATTTAAGGAAGAAGCATTACAATCTTGACAAGACCTGGTGATTATTTTAGTTATATCGTGTGACTGGGAGAGAAGACGTTTATAAAAGAGGACAGAAAATTTTATAAGATAGGAAGCCACTGGTTGCATGGAAACAGGGGAAGAAAATATACCTTACTCTGAAGAAAAGGTGGCAAGGAATTTACCCGATGTGAAGAAAATTCTCCAGAAAGGGGTTATCTCTCTGCCCTTTCAGCGCCCCTTCAGCCCATGAGGGGCTTGAGAGACTGAGCCCTCCTGGATGAGGGGCTAATGGACTCTCTTGCTTCATCAACAGTTTAATTGGATACGCACGTTGATACCTACTTCATAGTCACACCACACCCTCTTCTTGCAGATCAATGTTCGTTGTAATACAAGTGACAGTGAAACCTGCACCACTTTACCTACAATGTGAGACTACGATGAACTGTCCTCTATAGCTGCATAACGAGAAATCTACCACTTGCTTTGAATACTATTGCAGTGTTAAGCAAGGTGAGAAATAACACTGAAGCCAGCATTGAGGGGCCACCTGAGGGCGAAGTGCACAGGAGGAGGTCAGATTGCTTTATGAAACGATCAGTGAAATGTTCGTCTTGTGGGCATTGTCCTCTTGCCGGAAACGGACAAAGGACAATAGTGTTTAGTGTGTTTTGACTCTTGTTCATTTGACAATCTCACAAATTCGCGGTTGAACTATTACGCAGTGAAGTATAACTGGTCTTCCTGTTGTGAAAATACCAGGAAACTATGGACAAATCTTGGAACTGTGTAGTGTAATCATTGAGTGTTTGCAGAACAATCCCAGTAGAGGACAGTGCAACATTCCCTAAGACACTCCAGCTCCAATCAAGACACCTATATTGGGGTCACATTTTCTTTACCACAAGCCAGGGAAAATTTTGGGTCAGATACAAATACCCAGATAAGTCTAGACATCCCCGCTCCTAGTTAAGTTGGCTGCAGCTGATAGATGGGGGCGAGCCGTGCTTAGATGTATCAATAGACCTGGTTATAGGCGGGCCATTGAGCCCAACCAAGTGAGTACAACTCCGTTCAGCATTACGTTTAAGTTAAATGCTGAAATATAATATCTGACAATCAACAGCTATGATGTGGGGATACCGAAATTCACATCCAAGGGGCCATTTTGGATGAAGGTGCAGAACGGCGGAATCAACACTGAAGCTAAGTATATTTCATTTCATGTCTTTAGACTTAGTTGGGTAATATTCCCCATAATTTCACTGCTAACAGATATGAAAGTTTAAACTTAATGTAAAACTTCCTTAAAAATATTTAAGAGAATTTGTCTATAAACACTGCATGAAGAGACACATTCAGACAAGCTCTGAGATCACAAGTCTGGTCTGTGCTGTGGTTGCATGCTTGAGTGAGTGAGAGAAGGTGAGGATGGCTACTGCGAAGTGTGTGCTGGGCGCCCTGTTTTCTGAGTGACGGGATACTGCACTTGGTGAACAGCGGGTGGCTCCCGTTTTCTGCTGTCGTAGCAAGGGACAGCTGGCCCTACTCACTGCTCTCTTTGGCTGAGTCCTAGCAGCAACTCAAATATTTTGTAAAGACTCCAGTCTTTGCCAATTTTTTGAAGGATCGTAAGTTCTTGGACCACTATGTGGCCACTATCTGGTTCAAGTACGACCAAAAGACTATGGGGAATGTTACCCAGCTAAGTATATTTCATTTCATGTCTTTAAATAGACTGAGCTGTGTAATATTCCCCATAGCCTTTTGGTCGAACTCGAACTGGATAATGGCCACATATTGGTACAAGAACTTGAAACAATATGTGAAGACTGGACCAACTGTAAAGACTGGAGACTATACAAAATATTTCAGTTACTTGTACTACTCAGCCAAGGAGAATGGTGAGTAGGGCCAGCTGTTCCTCACTACGACAACATAAAATGGGAGCCACCCGCTGTTCACTCAGCGCAGCATCGCCCGTCACCCAGTGCTGCTATTTATTCACAGTACCTTGAAGATCGTCCACATACAAACTTTTATTTAAAATTTCTTTGAAGGGACTTTCAGATTTCTTCAATGTGTATTTAGAGTAGCATAGCTTCTAGCAAGAATAGAGAGGATGTTGCACGAAACAAAACTGACTTGAAATTATATTTTTTCACAGGACTTTGAGGATCAAAAGAATAAACAATAAACCATGCAGTAGACTCACCAAATGTAGTTTACTGTCAGAGGTATCACAATGTTCAGATTCTCTAGGACTCATCTCACCAATCACAATAAAAGGTAAAATGCTTGTGCAAAATTCATGGAAGCTCAAAATAGGTTGGGATGAGAACTTGCCTCTAGAAATGAGTCAAGCATGGGATGAAATATCCAAGGAGTTTAAACAACTTAATCAAATTCAATTTCTCAGACAAATAGGTCAAAAGGAAAGCATGTACACATGTGCTATGACGCGTGAGGGTATGTCGCTGTAGCTTACATGAGTAATGCTAAAGGAAGTACACTGATTACTTCAAAGATCAGGGTAGCACCTTTGAAGGTCAGAACAGTACCACAATTGGAACTGACAGCACTCTATGTAGGTACAAAATTAGCTGTCTATATCAACAAAGTGCTCGATCATCTCACTATTGAAAAAACCGTGATCTGGAGTGATAATGAAGCAGTTCTCCAGTGGTTACGAAATAACAAGAGTAAGTTGGTCTACGTACAAAACAGAGTAGCAGAAATAAGAGAGATACAGAGAGACTATCTCTTCACGTCTCAACCCAAGAGAATGCAACTGACATGTTGTCACGTGGTGTCCCACTTAAGAAATTTGTGGATAATAAATTATGGCTCCACGGACCAAACTGGCTCTCTAATGAAAATAACTGGCCTCAGCAAAAAGCTTACATTATGCCAGAAGAAACAGTCTGCATGAACACAGAAATAATCTGTTTAAATGCAGCAGGTACACCAGAAAAGGTCATTGATGGATCTGAATACTCATCTTTGGGTAAACTCTTAAAAGTTAGAGCTCTTGTCTTCAAATTCATTAAAGGGACAAAACCCAATTAAGAATTTCCAGAACCCATCAAATACTGGGTAAAACAAATACAGAAAGATGTCTTCTCTAAAGTGTACAAATTTCTGGAAACACAAGATAAATCCCCAAAGAAACTTAATATGATTAAATCTTTAGGACTTTATCTCGACTCAAAAAAGATTATAAGATGTCGAGGAAGAATTCATTATTCTTCACTACCTAGAGAAGTAATACATCCAACATTGATCCATAAAAATCAGTGGCTAAAGAAACTGATTGTTAAAAATGCTCACAGTAACGTTTTACACAGTGGAGTAGATAACACACTTTGTCACATACAACAATCCTACTGGATACCTCAAGGTTGACAAAGTGTGAAAAAACAAATAAGGGACTTATTACGTGTGGTGTTACTACGATATGCGAGTATGTCAGTAACCAGGTCCACCACCATATGCTGCCGAGTATGTCATGTCACTCCGTTTGAGGTGACAGGTGTAGATTACACTGGAAGAATAATTTTAATTAAACAGTTGACAAAGTTACCATCAAGGTGTACATCTGTTTGTTCACCTCTGCTAGGACTAGAACAGTACATCTAGAAGTAGCCACTGACATGTCTGCTGAAACCTTTATTAAACTATTCAGAAGGTTTGCCGCCAGAAGGGTGTGTCCCAAATTGATAATTTCAGACAAGGCAATGAACTTTGTTGCTGGCGCTGCTTATATAAGCAAGGTCTTCGATCAACCAGAGATACAACAGATACTGAATCAACTCAGCTGTCATTGGAGACACATTTGTGGAGAAATTTTCTCCAGGAGGGGGGTATTAGCCCCCTTCAGCCCCTTTCAGCCCCTTTCAGCCCTTTCAGCCCTGAGGGGCCCAGCCCTCTCAGAAGGGGCAAGCTTCTTGCTTACTGCTACAGCAAGTAATTGATCCCAGATGCAGTACCAGTATGCAACGTGTGGTCAAGCGACCGCCGCTCCGTGCAAGACTCCAGTGTTGCAAAGTGTATTTTAATAAAAGACAGTCCATCTCTTACCTTAGCAGGACAATTAAGGAAAATCCTGCTCCCACTGTATTACCATGGTAAAGATAGTGTACATTGTTGTCTATGCTTAAGACAGCAAGAATCAAACATTCTGCTTTGCTTCATGGAGGAAGTGGCAAGGAAGAAAAAGTACTAGGTCAGCTTTTCCTTTATGTGTGAAGGGCAGTAACGGCGTGGGGCGTTGTGACGTCTTCAGATTACTTTTGACTCTACTGAGAATGACACTGACGCCAGGATAACCAACAAAGAACGCTCTGTGCGTTAGTGTGAACAAAGTGTCTCACAAAACACGATAAATACTTACAGAGAAGTGTGATCAACTTCTTAGTGATATTGTGTGAACGATTATTGATGAACAGTGTAACAACGAGTATTGCGATCCAACAGAGTATAGTGCGACATTCTTCAAAGAACACTATTCTTCAATCAACTCAATGGATATCCAGGCGTAATTACGGGTCAGATACATATACCCAGGTAAGTGTTCTAACTCGTGATGTACTACTATTGACTGTGCAGTTGAGTATAAAGTCGTGAGTTAGTCACTTATCATAAACCCCGGTGATATGCGGACCTTTGAGTCCACACACATAAGCTTGTCAGCAATCAGTGAATGAAATATGCTGACATAACACCCCCTAGGGGTAATTTATAATCTTACAAATTATAACTCATTTCAGCCCGTTGAGGAATGACATCGACAGCTTCTCAAGACCTCATCTGCAGGGGCGGCTGTGCAGGCGATGAGCTGTCTCTCTAAGTTAAGTTTTCCCTATATTTAATGTATAAGCTTAACTGGTAACCCATTTCTCAACATTCCTCCTAAAGCTCCATGGCAAGGCAGATATGAAAGAAACATGGGAATATGTTGTTTAAGGAAGACTCTTCATCATCAGCAAATCGACTTAGAAGAATTTCAAACTGTCGTAACTGAAATAGAAAATAGAGTCAACAACTGACGTCTAACTTATGTTACCGATGATCTAGACAATTTGGAAGTGTTAAGTCCATCTCATTTACTCCATGGCAGGAGGCTCGAACCAGTTCCTCCCATGAATGATAAAGAAATCATAGAGCATCCTACTTATCTCGAACCTGAGCAACTCAGATGTAAATTCAAACACCTTAATAAAGTGACTGAACATAGGAAGAAAATATGGCAAGAAGACTATCTCACCTCACTGAGAGAACATGTCTGTGGAGCTGGTGTTCCTAAAAATCATAAGTACTTAAGTCCTGGTGACATAGTGATTAGTGACAATGATGGTCCAAGGTCTCAATGGCCTCTTGTAAAAATAGTGACCATACATCCTGATGCAAATGGAACCATCAGGACAGTTGATGTTTTGAGCAAAGGTGTAGTGAATAAGCGGACAATATATAAACTAGTGCCATTAGAATTAAACAATGTTGAAAACAAACTTACTGATTCTCCAGAAACCCCAAAGATTAAAGCTGTTAAAAAAGACAGTCAGCAGTGGTGGTGAGTGAGAAAATCAAATTAATGTTAAGTGATGAATAGTTCACCTGCGGCAAACTTTCGCCCGCCCCCCAGATTTATCCGGTTTGAAGGACCAAAAGGCTATGGGGAATATTACCCGGTAACTCTATTGAAAAACATGAAATATACTTAACTGGGTAATATTCCTCATACTGAGAAATAACCAACTGGATGGAAGAAGTGAGCTACAACTACCTCCACTAAATAAGTACTGTTTTTATTTTAAACTTTCTCCACTGCCACTCACAGAGTTGTGCATAGCAGTGCCTACACCTATGTTCTATGATGCCATTCTTCTTTCGATGTTGCCATATTGTCTGATTTTTTATTTATGTATAGAGAATTGCACCATGTTCCAGTTACTGTATAACTCTCTACAGGAAGTCACTCCAAAGTGCCATAATTCAATCCCATCAACGTTACCAGCATCTCGGAGAAGCTTATCAAAATTACCTGCTCTCTATTTGGAAACCATCACAGTATTTTTTTGAATTTCAATGATTACATTTATTTTAAATAGAATGAGGTTGTAATCAGAGCCGGATTAAGATTTTGTGAGGGGCCCCTAGTGATATTTTCAAAAGGAAAAGAAAATAATCACAGTAGTCAACAGTTCATTATATCCATCCTGCCCTGGCTGTGATCCCTGCTCCCTAATCTATCTCCTACCTTGAATAATTGTACAAGTTCATGGACTGTGGTCAGAAAGAGATCTAAATTACTGTTACCACGAGTAGCCAAGATGACAACTTTACTTAAAGCTGTCCTCAATGATGCTGACGAGTGCGGTGACCTCCAGGTTCCCTGACAGAGTGCTCCAATTTATGTTAGGCAGGTTGAAGTCGCTAATATTGCCTTATTGTTAATACAACGTGCCTTAATTTCATCACACAAGCGGGAATCATTCTCCTAATTTTGTTTGGGAGACGATATATTGCACCGCTACTCCATATTGATTTTATTTCAAAGGCAATTCCTTGTTAACATATAAAGTCACTCTACTGCCTTTCTTATGATTAAGAGCCTCATTATATATATTGTGTCAACTAGGAGTAATTTCTGTTTCTTCGAGTTTTTTATACAGATCAAACCAAAATCTACTTAGAAGGATAATATCTAGATTTTCTGCTAAAGTATATATTCAAATAATTCGTCCATTTTTTTTGATAAATGCTACGATCACTTGTGTAAATAACTTTTAATTCAACCAGCTGGTGTACCCAGCTGGGTTAATTAGTATAAATTCCCTGTCCCATCCTTTACCTTGCTTCTTGTAATGAGTTGTCTTCTCCCTCCTTCCCCCTCCTCCCGGGTCCTCTCCACTGCATGCATCCTCACATACAAGATCCGTTCCGGTCGTGCACTCTCCACATCGTTGAAAAGAAGGCTATTTTGCTTAAATAAGAGAGAGTGAGAGAGAGAGATAGATAGAGAAGAGAGAGAGAGAGAGAGAGAGAGAGAGAGAGAGTAGAAGAGAGAGAGGAGAGAGAGAGAGAGAGATGAAGAGAGAGCAAAAGAGAGAAAGAGAGAGAGATAGAGAGGAGAGAGAGAGAGAGAGAGAGAGAGAGAGAGAGAGAGAAGAGAGAGAGAGAGAGAGAGAGAGAAGAGAGAGAGAGAGAGAGAGAGAGAGCAAAAGAGAGAAAGAGAGAGAGAGAGAGAGAGAGAGAGAGAGAGAGAGAGAGAGAGAGAGAGAGAGAGAGAGAGAGAGAGAGAGAGCAAAAGAGAGAAAGAGAGAGAAATAGAGAGAGAGAGAGAGAGAGAGAGAGAGAGAGAGAGAGAGGGAGAGAGGGAGAGAGAGAGAGAGAGAGAGCGTGAAGAAAGCTTCTATACCACAAGACGGGCAGAAAGCAGCAACTTCACTCACTTCACTCTGGCAGAACATCACTTCATCTAAGATCATTTATTCCCAGGATGACTCGAGTATGGAAAAAATTCGTACAACATAATGATGTCAACGAGATAAAGTCAGTTGATCAAATGAAAATGCTGGCCCACAGACGGCTCCAACTTCATCCTGTTCCCTACTTGTATGTTTCATAAAAATAAAAATGCTTTCAAATAAGCTGATGTAGGTAACAGCTTTTAGCTGGTCAATAAAGTTAGGAATCCTTAACCTGTAAATAGCTTGTCAATAAAGCTAGGGATCCTTAACCAAACCTTGTCAAACCCTGTGTGTAAAAAAAAAAAAAAAAAAAAAAAAAAAAAAAAAAGGGAGAGTGAGAGAGAAAGAAAGAATTATATCTAACTTAAAGTTCTTTCCACAGAGGTTCTTTAAAGGCTGACCTACCAGGGCGTCGAGGTGGTCCTTGTTGGAGATGAAGAGACGACCATTGAGGCTGAGACCAGTGGGGGGACACACTTCCTTCTCCCGCAGAGGCACCACCTCACCTATACAGCACAAGGTGTTGTGTCAGGTGGTCATGAACATGAAGAAAACATGTATCTTGTGGTTAAGAATATAGAGTAAGGTGCCAACTGATAACAGACATGAAGGAAACAGCTGTCAAGTGATCATAAGTATGACAGAGACAGGTGTCAAGTGGTTGCAAGCATTAGTTAGTCTAGTATCATTTGGCCACTAATGTGAAGGAGACAGGTGTTGTGAGATAAACAGATGTCACTTCGCATTAGGTAAACTCATAGAAATTATTTTATTCTTGTAATTTAAAGAAAATAAACATTGCATTAATATGACTCTGGATATAAACAGTATAAATAAATATTAGTCTCATAAGAGCACTACCACATACTGAGCTGATGCAGCCAAGGAAATCATGTAGGGATATAGCAGTGATAATCGAATACATGGCCGAATGTTTAGAGCTATATTAGAATTACCTCAACATTGCAATATACATCTACAGAATAAAGTCATACATGACACTCAGAATATTGTATTAGGAGACGTTGCATTCACTGATAACTTCCCCAGCTCAATACAAATTATATAAGGAACAAAATACAGGCGACGTCAGGAACCAGGACGTGTGTCACTTGTTTGTGTGGCGGGAGAGAAACAGCTTAGTGAGCACACCTTACATGTAAGATCCTCCAGAGTAGTGGGCAGCAATGTCCGATGACATGATAAAGGTTGTCTTGGAGCAATGCCATCTTCGTTTCATTAGATGCAAGTTTGAGTTACTATATAAGACGTAGGAGATATTTAAGATGTCTCAGCTGTACGTACTTTTGTGTTACTTATGTCCCGGTATGAAATAATAGATACTCCTGCACTGGTATCAGTCTCTCTTGACTGTTCATTTCTTCACTAAGTATTTTATTGTAAACAACGAAATTTTAGCTACACTCATTTTAAGATTTGCGAGAGCCGTGGTAAACACAGTGAGTCTCAGCAGCGACGTTGCCCCGCAACAGCCGAGATCACAACATCTGACTCCGTGGCCCAGAACTCTAGAGTTTTTAGCATATGTGGAGTTAGTGCAAGAACATTCACCTAACCTCATCAGGCATGACCCCACCTAAATTCACTTATTTTCTGTTTTCCCTTTTAATATTCTTCGTTTTTTTTAAAGGGCCTTTGAAAGGTATTGAAAAAGCCACCAGGGGAGGGGTTTTTAACTTTTCATGATTTTATTCAACATTTGTGGGAGAAAAATTTGGTTTATGAAATACTGAAAAACTGAATAGAATATAAATCAGAAAAACTGGACCCCGTGTCGACGACTTTTTCCCGCCCAAGCATAACTTTTTTTTTAATGCCCCTTTTAAGTGAATGGAAAAAGCCCCACCATATGGGTAAACGTGGCCAATAACGACGCATTTAAATTTTCAAATTTTAACCTGCCCGAAAATTTATACCTAAAAACCCACCTGCGTGGACAAACTTTGGGAAAATAAAAGAAAGCATTTAACGCATTTAATCTAAACTAAAAAATCATCCCGGGAAATTTTTTAACCCAAATGTTTTTAAATAAGCCTACTCGGGGGCGAAAGGAATCATTAAAAACCAAACCCCCCGGGCCGGGGAAATTGAACCCGGGGTCATAGAGTTTTAAACCCCGGCCGGGGTAGGGTTTTGATTGCAATCGTTCTTTAAAAGTTTTTTCTTGAGCAAAATCATTATACCCAAATTTAAATGGGGTTAAACCCCACAGCATATCGCTGTTATGTGCTTAGAAAATTTTTTCCACACTTTTATAGTCTGTCCGGGAAAAAAGGCCCAAGATTTTATGACTTTTTTTCAGTTATATGGGAAAATCAAGTCATAAAGACAGCAATTCGAACCCTAAAGGGGTTTAATGAAAAAAAAATTTTGCACAGCTACATGGTAAAAACAGATTTATGTAAAAAATGTATTATCCTACACTAATCATAAAGGACCTATTAAAATTTTAATTATTTTTTAGGTAAGACACATTTGCAACAGTTAGGACCCTTTTTTTCAAAACCTTTTCCCCCTACACAGTGGGTTTTCCTTCAGTCGAGTACAAAAAAAGTTGATAGAAGCGGGAAGAAAACTTGAAGACATGAAATCACCCATCCCCCTTTAAAAGTTTTGGGGGCAGTCCCTCAGTCTGGAGAAGAGCATTTTTTTCCGTTGAAGGGAAACAAAAATAAAGGGTTGAAGTGACGGGATGGACCTTTAAATAGTCCCCGAGTGAGAGGGAAGGTTTTGTTTTTGGGCAGGCCCCTCTAAAACCCAGCCGTTCTCACAAAAAAAGGGGGCCCGAAGTTAAAGGGTTTTGTACCAAGATCCCCTTGTGTTGCAGTGTCGACAGAATAAACCCATTAAAAGGAAAAAATACCGACAAAATTGTTAGGTAAGCCCACATATGCGGGGGTTGGGGTTTTCTTTTTCAAAACTTTTTTCGCCTACACAGAAAGGCTTTTTTTCCAGTCGAGTACAGAAAAGTTAAAAGAAGCAGAAGATACTTGAAGACAAAGTAACAGTCCATCACCCTTAAATTTTTTGAGGTGGTCAGCCCCTCAGTCTGGAGAAGAGCATTGTTTCCGTTTTTCTGAAAAAAATAGAAGTTGAAGTGACAGGATGGCCCTTTTAAATATAGGGGTCGGAGTGAACGTAGGTTGTTTTGGGGAGGGCGGGCCCCTCTAAAACCCAGCCGTTCCCCCAAGTAGAGGTCCGAATTAAAGGGTCTGTACCAAGACACCCCTTGGGGTTGCAGTGTCCTGACAGAATGAACATTAAAAAGGTAAAAAAAACCGACAGTTGTTATTTTAAACACATATGAAAACAGTTGGGTATCTTTTTTTCCGAAACTTTTTCGCCTACACAGTGGGTTTTCATATTTTTCAGAAAAAGGGGCCCAATGCTCTTTTTCCCAGATTTGAGGGACGCCACCTCAAAACTTTAAGGGGGGATGGACGGGTTTACATCGTCTTAAAGTATCTTCTGCTTCTATCAACTTTTCTGAAACCGACGAAAAGCCTACTGGTAGGCGAAACGCTTCGAAATAAAGAAAACCTAACGGTTGCATATTGTCACCTACAATCTGTCGGTTTTTTATACCTTTTTTAATTTTTCATTCGGGTCAGCACGGGCAACCAAGGGATTTTGGGTTTACAGACCATCAACTTCGACCTCTACTTTTGAGAACCGGGGTTTTTGAAGGGACCTCCCCCCAAAGAAACCCTTTACGTCTCACCTCCGGGAAACATATAAACCCTCCACCCTTTCACTTCAACTTAAATATTTTTTTCGACAAGGGAAAAATTGCTCTTTCTCCAACTGGGGGACGACCACCTCAAAATTTTAAAGGGGTGTTTGGACTGATTACATCGCTCAGTATTTTCTGCTTCTATCAACTTTTCTTACCCTGAAGAACCCCTACTTTGTAGGCGAAACGTTTCGAAATAAAGATACCTAACTTTTTGCATAGGTGTCTTACCTAAAAATTCTGTGGGGGTTTTTTATACCTTTTTAATTTTTCAAAATTATTATTAATATTATTATTATTATTATTATTACATTATTTTTTATTTTTTAACATATGGGCCTTTTCCCATCAAGGGAACGATCCGAAAAAAAGAAACCCGACTTCCAGAGGTGTCCCAGATTTCTATAGTTTAAAAAACTGCAACATACCTCCACCCCCACTTTTGTGCACATCAGTACTTTTCACCCTCCAGGGCCAAAGTCTGGCTAACAGTTTCCCTAATCCTTTAATAAATTTAAATTTTGGGTCATACTCCAACAGCCCCACAAATCCTAAAAAAAAAATTTTCCTCCCCCTTTCTCTATTTAAAAAACCTCACTCCCCACTTTCCGGAAAAACTAAGTCCCCCCCCGTACACAAAAACCCCCTTTTCCCCTCCCCCCAACCTCTCCTGGGCCCGACCCAACCCCCCCTTCTTGAAAATACTGTTATAAGAACATAAAAACTAAGAATGTGGAACACTGCAGAAGGCTACGGGCCCCATACGGGCAGGTCCTTATCAAAACGACATCTACCTAAAGCCCCCAAGAAATAACCCCTACCCATGACCCCAAATAAAAACCAGCCCCTCCCACATATATTTGTCCAGTCTCTTCTTAAAGTACCCAAGGCCCTAGCCTCTATCACCCCCTAGGAAGACTGTTCCACGCATCTAAAACTCGTTAGAAAACCAGTACTTCCCTATGTTTTTCTAAATCAAAATTTTATCCAACTTAAACCCATTATTCTGGTTCTTACCGGTTCGACACCCTCAGTACTTTTTTAATTTCCCCCTTGTTTATGCCCGTCATCCATTTTAAGAACATAAAAACTAAGAACAAAGGAACACTGCAAAAGGGCCTACTGGCCCATGGAGGCGGTCCAAAGTCCCTACCGGTTAAAAGCCAATGACCCAAACCTAGTCGGGTAGGTCACATTGCTTAAGGGGGAACACGGAAACCCGACGTTACAAAGCTATCGGGCCCAACTACACCACCCACATCTATCTGTATTTATCAACTTTTTTTAAAGTACACAACGTTCTGGCCTCTATAACGGTACTTGGGGTTTTTCCATCATCCACAATCTATTACCAAACCGGGTACTTTCCTATATCCCTCCGAATCTGAATTTTTCCAATTTAAAAAACCATTGCTGCGAGCCCTGTCTAGGCTAATATTTTCGAACTTTTTCATCCCTTTATTTTTCCTGTCTTCCACTTTAAAAACTAATTTCATACCCCCCAAATTCTACGTCTTTCTAGAGAGTGCATTTTCGGGGCCCTTGTCTATCCCCATAGGGAAGGTTTCTGATACTGGGGTCATTTTGTCTCCTCCCTTTGTACATTTTTCCCGAGAATTTATATCCATTCTGTAATAGGTGACCAAAATGTGCAGATAAACTAAATGAGGCCCAACAAAGGGTATAGAGTTTAAGAAAACCTGAGGCTCCCATTATTTTTGTTCTTGATATGAAGCCAAAGGTTCTATTAGCTTTATTTCGAACACTTTGCACTTGTCTTGGTTTCAGATTACGCTAACCAGAACTCCCAAAAACTTTTTGCAATCCGTAAAATTAAGATTCATTTTAGTTTTTTATGTGGCTGGTTTTTTTTCCTGTCCAAAAATTTGAACTTTGCATTTGTCTATATTAAAAATGCTTTGCCACTTCTCGACCATGCCATCAGTCTATTCAAAATTTCCCGGGGTGCTCGAATGTCCCCGTCAGAATGAATTGACGGCCTATTTTTGGGGTCACGGCAAACTTGCCGATGTCGCTTTTATGCCCCCATTAGTCGTTTATGTAGATTGTGAACAGCAGGGGGCCCAAAATGCCCCCGTGGAAAAAACCCCTCGTGACGTTCCCCCCCTTGATTTTCCCCTTTAGAAACTTCTGCTGCCTTTTGTCAAACCCTGCCTCTATCCCGGAAAAAATTTTTTCCTCCTATTCCATGTGCTTTAAATTTTTTCAATAGTCTCTATGTGGGACCCGGGCAAAAACCTTACGAAAAGTCCATTACAAAAATTTATCATATTCTTTTACCATGATCTACCCCCTTTTCAAATACCTTAGTGAAAAAATTTAAATTTAAAATTGTAAGGCAGGAAACCCCCCCTTTGAAAAAACCATGCTGGGGATTCTTTGATTTTTAATTTATGCTTTTAAAGGGTTTGGCTAGAACTGCCTCGGCAATTTTTAAATTCCAAAAAATTTTCCCACTTGGGGGTTAGGCTTTTTGGTCTATAGTTCGAAGCAAAAGGCCCCCTTGTCACCTTTTTTGAAAATAGGTATCACATTTGCCTTTTTCCCACTTATTTTGGCCCATGCCAGTTTTTTAGGGGTATTTTTTGAAAAGTTTTGGCCAAAGGGGGTGCTAAGCTCCTTTTTTTCTTTCCCCTTTTAAAAACCCTTTTGCAACAGTTCATCAGGGCCCTGGGGATTTGTTGGGGTTTTTAAATTTATCTTTTTTGCCAAAGGCCATGTAATTGTGACCCAAATAGTGCACGTTTATTATCGTCCTGTTTTTACATAATTTTCATTACGGGAATATCGTGGTATCCTCCTGTGTAAAAAGGGAGAGGAAGTATGTTTTTTAAAATTTCTACACTTTTCCCTTATCCAGTCAGTGGCGGGCCCCGAGGAACTTTTGGGGTTGGGCCTATCTTGCCCCTGATTTTTAATTCTGTTATCCCGGGGAAAGAACCCTTTTGGGGTTTAGTCTTCGATTCTCTTGAAAATTTTTAACCTCTTTAATTTCAATTTGCTTTTCAAATTTCCCCTTTTTTTTATTTCTTTTTCTTTTAAACGGAATATTTCGTTTTCTTAATTCCCCTTCCTTTTTTGATTTGCCAAATATTTTGCCTCTCTTTTGACCAATCAGATATTTTAATTTTTGTTCATCCTTTTGGGGATCATTTTTTTTTTTGGATCTGATTTCCCTTTTTGGGAACATAATTGACTAAAGCAGCTAGAACTATCCCCGGGAAAAGCATAATTTCGGAAAAACCATCACCCCTACCTGCCCCCTAGCCCGGTCTTTCCCAGTTCACCCCAAACCTAAGAAATTTTTTTCATTTTCCTATGAAATCAGCCAAGGGGAAAAGTCGGGGGACGGAAAAACTTGATTCCCCTTTTATTAGGGGAATTCCATGATATGTTTAAAAAATGGTGATTTGTGATCACTCTCCCCAAACTCATTTATTAACCTCAAGATTATTAATTAGTGTTTCCCTACTGGGCAAAGGGCCAAGTCAAGGAGGTTATTTTTCCCCAGTTGGCTCTGTCACAAACTGTTTTAAAAAACAATTTCCCGGTTGTATCAAGGAAAGGGCACCCGAAATCTAAATTTCCCGTCAAAAATTTCCCAGTCAAACTGGGCTATAGTTTTAAAACTCCCTTAGCAAACCCTTTTTTGTTGTAGGGTGCCTTACCCAATTTGTCCCATAAAAGTTTACTGCACCCCATCAAGATTTGGGGCCTGTAAACACCCCCCAAAATTGTTTTTTTTCGGGGCCCCCGGGCTGGGAACCAAACAGATTCAGTGGCTGACGCTTTTTTAATTTTAAAATTTTTTTCTAACAAAACAATTTAAAAAAGTCCTGGGAATTTCATTTCCCCCTACTCCACCACCTTTCCTGTTGAAACCCCGTTGGTTTTGGAATAATTTAAAAGGGCCCTTTTATGTGCATTTTTGAGGGCATCTCTCTTCTTTCAGATTGAGCCAGGTCTCTGTTTTTTAGCAATTTTAAAATCTATGTTTTCTGGGACCCTTTCAATTTAAATTTTAGTCCCTCTATCTTTTTTCTAACCCCTCCTGGGTTTTTTAGTATAGTAAAAACCCTTTAAGGGGGCTAGTTCCCCCTTTTCTGCCCTTGCGTTTCCCCCTTTTTTTTGCTGGGGCCTGTTCTTTGTCTTTATTTATAACTTTTATGCTGAATGCCTTTTATCCCTTTTTCTGTTTCCCAAAACCCCGTGTTTTCAACCTGCTTGTTTCCACCCCAAAACCCATAAACCCCTATCTTCCCTCAGTTTAAAAATTTATTTGGGGATTTCACCAATGGCCTTTTCAATCGAGTCTGCAAAATGCTACCCCCCTGCCCCAGAGGATGAAACCCCTCCCTTGCATACTATAGGGTTTGCCAAAAATTTGTTCCAGTTGTAAATGAAGGGGTTGAAATTTTTCCTTGCGTATCTGTCTAGCCACAATTTACCCCAAATTGCCCTAGACAACCATTCATTTCCTCTCCCTTTGGGAAGTGTACATATGTTGGGATCCCTCCCTTAGACTTAATGAAATTATAGCTGACCTTACTTATCTAGCGCTCTTCTCTTCCCCTTTCCCCCAATTCATTTTCCCACATGAGACAGTAATGGGCTTTTTCCCCATACCCGACGATATTATCCCGCTGTTGACAATGTCCCCAACACCAGCTCCGGGAAACACACTTATCTCTACTTCTTATTCCTTTACAAAAAGCCGAAACATATCTTACCGAGGTCCCCAACCCAAAAGAATGCGCTTCCTTCATTAGGGGGGGCGTAGTCCCTTACCTTCACTGGCCATAAAAGTACATTCTCCTGGAGAACGGGAAAAAGCGTTTTCCCAAACCCTTCAGATCTGCACTCTTAATTTCCCTTATTGATGCGCCCCCATTACTGTGAACAAACTCCCCCTTGTAGCAGGTGGGGGTGCATCCTGCTGGTAGCCGTTGTACCCCCCACCACAGCCCCTCACAGTGAGAGACGGGACGCACCTAATGCTAGAAGCCTCATTCCCCACATCTCCAACCACCTCACACTTCTCCAGGCCTTTGAGGTGGCCCTTCACCCCCCAAACCCCTCCGGGAGAAGAAACCCCCTCCTTCAACTCTCCAACTCAGCTTTTAAACACTGTAGAAGCAACCCTGCTTTTAACCGTCCACGCTAATCCCCAAGCAGCTCAGGGTCTGTGACCTCACGTGACGACTGACACTAAAACCTCCATGATTTTCCCCCCTCTTTCTACCCTCTCCAGAGTGGGATTTAAGGTTTTTTAGTTATTTCATACGGGAGGTTCCTTACACAGAAAATCATTTTAGTATTTTCTCTGATGTTCTCTAATGAGTCTATGTCCATCCTGTGTAAGGGGAAAAAAAACTGCAGCAAAATCTAAATGGGGCCTCATAGTGATGTATAGAGCTGTAAAAAACTTTTGGATTTGTTACTTATATTTTTGAGAAAAAACCCAAGAAATCTGTTGGCCTTTGGCACACTAAGGCATGCTGTCTTGGCTTTAGATTTCTGCTTACCATGACTCCCAAGTTTTTTACATTCGATGACCAAGCTCTACTTCACCTAGATTATAGCTTGGGGGGTTATTTTCATTACCAAGGGCAAGCCCTTACATTATCCACATTAAATTCTTTGCCATTTTTCAGACCAAGAATTAATTTGTCCAAATCGCCCTGGAGTTCTTGATACCCCCCTCGAGTGAATTATCGGCCTATCTTTGTATCATCAGCAAACTTACTCATGTCACTAGTAACCCCTTTCATCAAGGTCATTAATGTAATTATGAACAAGAGGGGGGCCTAAAACTGATCCTTGTGGAACGCCACTAGTGACTAATCCCCATTCGATTTCACTTTTAAGGGTAACTCTTGCTTTCATTGGTAAGCATGCCCAACCCCAGCTAAAACTTTCCCCCCTAACCATGAGCTCCCCTTTTTCTTAAGAGTTTTGGGGGTACCTGGGGGCTTTACTAAAATCCAAATAAACAATATCATTTTCCTTATCACTGTAAACTCCCTCAAATGTTCTTTTGAAGAACGTCAGCAATTTTGTCAGGCAGGAACGCCTCTGTGAATCCATGCGAGATTCATTTACAAGCTTGCTCTTAAAGGAAACTTTGATAAGTCAGCTATAATTGTTTTAATAACTTCCCCACTATAGATGTCAGGTTATTGGACGGTAATTTTAAAGGAGGGGACTTATCCCCTGATTTGAATTGGGAACCCATTAGCCATCTCCCTTGGCACAAAATGGTAAGGTGGACGCATTGAAAACACTCGTTAATGGCTGACTAGCTCCATCTTTCATTCCTTTAAATACCTTGAAAACAAAACATCGGGTCCCCGGGGGTTATTTTTTTGTTTGTTTTTGTTTAAAACCAGTCCCTCGTGACAGAATATTAGTTAACTTTAAATTTGTCGGAACTAAAAAATTGTTAATTAGGGAAATTATTTACATCTTCCGTGTAAAAACTGACAAAAAAATAGTCATTGAAAAAAGGAACACATTTCCAGTTCTCATCCTCAGTGTCCATTCCCGTTTTTAGGGTCCTTCTTTTTCCTTCACCTTCGTCCTATCACTTGAAAGAACCCCCCTTTTTATTAGTCTTTGATTCATTAGCAACTCTAATTTTATAGTCACGTTTAGCCTTTTTAATCGCCTTTTTTATTCTTTTTAAGTGAAAAATTTGGGCAGTAAGGTTAAAACCCCTCCCCTTTGATGCGCATATATTCCCCTTTTTTCCCCTAATAGATGCTTGGTCCCGTTAACCCCTTTGGGTCGTTATTTTTGACCTAATTTCTCTCTGGGGAATGTATTTCTTTGGGCACTGTGTCTTATTAAAAAAACAATCATAAAAACGATCCCTTCATATTCATAAGTATGTTTTCGTCAATAAAAAATTAGCCGATAACCCCCCAAACAAAAAAATTGAAGAGTTCCCCAGTCCCTTTAATCGGCGCGAACGAAAATCAGGGATTTTTTCTGTATTATCATTATTCTTGAATCCAATTTAAAGCTAAAGTGTGGATTTGTGATCACTTGCGCCAAGTCTTCGTGATTCCGAAAATTTCCCAGTGTTTCCTTTTTTTGACAAACTGGTCTAGCAAAATTTTTACCCCCGGGAGGCTCTGTTTCGCTCTGCTTTAGAAAAAAGTCCGAATGTTTCCATAAAGTCACTGGACTCTAGTTTTCCCGTCAAAAAATTCCAGTCAATTTTACTAAAATTAAAGTCCCTACTATGACTATGTTACTGTGTCCAGAAGCCCTAACAATTTCGTCCCAAAGAAGTCTCCCTCTATCGTGATCCAAGCCTGGAGGTCGGTATATTACACCTAGAATTAGTTTTTCTTGACCCTCCACGAACTCTACCCAAACAGACTCTGTTACTGCTCCATCTATTTTTATACCTCTTTTTATGCAACAATTAATATTTTCTCGAACATACAATGCAACTCCTCCCCCCTTCTCATTAGATCTATCCACATTGAACAACTTAAATCCCTGAATATTACACTCAGCAGTCATATCCCGACTCTTTAAATCATACCACGTTTCAGTTAATGCAATATCAAAGTTCCCAGCACATGCTACCAAACGTAGTTCATTAATTTTATTTCTTGCACTTCGACTATTAGCATAAAATACCATCATATGTTTTATCTTCTGCGCATTTTTCCTAGTCATCTTTGTTTTAACACAATTTCTGAAATTATCATTACCCAGAGTTACTCCATGACAGTTACTATTAAGATTCTTAATATCAGAGCATGAGTCAATATATCCATACTCATTATTTATCATTTCTAAACCCATACCTCTAACTAATCCTAGTTTAAAGTCCTAACAACCCCCTCAACTGAGTTAGCAAGAAAACCCACACCTGCCCTGGATAAGTGAACCCCATCCCTGGCATACATGTCATTTCGGCCATAGAAGTTGTCCCAGTTGTCAATGAATGGCACTGCATTATCCTTACAGTGTTTATCCGGCCAACAATTAATACCAATTGCTCTGGACAACCATTCATTACCAACACCTCTTCTTGGCAAAATCCCACATATAACAGGGCGCCCCCCCCCCCCTTCTTCCTAATTATGTCTATAGCTGTCCTGAACTTTCTAACTAAATCCTCACTTCTACGCTTGCCTACATCATTGCCTCCAGCACTGAGGCAAATAATAGGATTGATCCCATTAAACCCTTCATGATGTTGTCAAGCCGGCTAACAATGTCCTCCATCCCAGCCCCAGGAAAGCATACCCTTTGTCTCCTACTCCTGTCCTTCAAGCAGAATGCCGTATCCATGTATCTAACCTGGCTATCCCCAACAACAACAATATTTTTACCTTTCTTGTTGTCGTTCGTCGTGACGATCCCAGTAGTCGACTCACATTCGTCGGGTAGCACCGAGAATGCGTTGGAGGTTTCCACAGGAGTTTCCACGGCAGTCTCTTTCTTCTTCATCGTTTCTGGCTTTCCATTCGTCTTCTTGATCGTCAACTTCGTCGTCCCCTGCTGTCCAGCCACTGACCACGATCCCTTCTTGACCTGAGGACTCGAAACAGGAGGACTACTACGAATCCTCTTGTTTTCCTCGGTCAATCGCCGTATCTCCATCTTTGCTGCCCTCAATTCTTCCTTAAGTTGCTGGTAAAGTTGCTCGATGGAGGGCATCTTGGTTCAGTCCATGGGAGCACACAAGACACTTCTTCATAGAGTTAAGTACAGGTCCAAACCACTTTAACAACCCCTTTTCTGGATAATACTTCTAGTAACTCTGCACCTCCTTTTAATCTCCAAGCTATGGACTCTTTGCATAATATTCACACCACACATTGCCTCAGACACGGCATCTCCACTATCTCCAGCCTTCCCCGTGTTGTAACATTCACCACCCATGCTTCACACCCATATCAGAACGTTGGTACCAATATTCTCTCATATATTCCCCTCTTTGCCTCCATGAATAACATTTTTGTCTCCATAGACTCCACAGTGCACCATTCACATTTTCCCCTCGTCAGTTCTATGGTTCACCTTGTCTTTCTTAGACTCATCCACTCCCAAATATCTGAACACATTAACTTCCTCCATACTCCCTCCTTTTAATCAGATATCCAATCTTTTATATCCTAAATTGCTCGTTATCCTCATTACTTTGCTCTTTCATATGTTCGCTTTTAATTTTCTTCTTTAAATACCCTACCAAATTCGTCCACTAACTTCTGCAACTTTTTTTCAGAATCCCCCAAACGCACAGTGTCATCAGCAAAAAGCAACTGTGATAACTCCCACTTTGTGAAAGATTCTTTATCTTTTAATCCCACGCCTCTGTCCAACACCCACGCATTCACTTCTCTCATAACCCCATCTATAAATATGTTGAACAACCATAGTAACATCACACATCCCTGTCTAAGGCCTACTTTTAACGGGAAATAATCTCCCTCCTACATACTCTAACCTGAGCCTCCTCATAAAAACTTTTAACTGCTTTTAGTAACCTACTACCTGTTCCATATACTTGCAACATATGTCTTTCCCAGATCCATAAATAAACGAAAACCTCTTTACCCTTATCTAAATATTGTTCACTTATATGCTTCACTATAAACACTTAGTCTACACATCCTCTACCCTTCCTAAACCCTTGTTCATCTGCAATCCCGCTGTCCGCTTTGCTCTTAATTTCTTCAGTAATAACTCTACCATACATTTTACAAGGCATACTCAACGGGCTAATTACCCTATAATTCTTCTTCCTATTATTATTATTATTATTATTATTATTATTATTATTATTATTATTATTGCTTTCAGGGGAAGCACAAAATTGCAATTCTTTTCAGTGCCTGTAAATTGGAAATAATAAAACATGAAAGGGTTGAATGTTATGGTCAGCGACTAATGGCAGGTAAGTCATCATTTAACTTTTCTTTCACTATTCAGTGAGTAAAACAAAGACAAATTAATTTTTTACCACGATAGCTGTCTCTTACCAAATTGGATGCATCCCGACCCCACACAAAAAAAGTAAAGACATTAATTGTTATTCGTGCAATAACTGTCTGGCATTACAGTTCAAATGACCGTGTGAATACAGGCACTGTACTTCCTGCCTCCAGGAATTCAACATTGTTTTATTTTATGCCACATCAGGCGTCCTTCACCAATGTATTGTGAAGCGAAACATCTACACTATCACATCCTTCACTATCACATTCACTAGCTGTCATACCAGATGCTTTCGTATACCACATACCAAACGACATAGCAAACTGCAACAGCTCCATCCTTGCTTAATATATATAACCTAAGCTTCATGAGCTTAGCCAAAACAATTTTTTTTGTGACTTATAAAAAATTTTAATGAATATTTAGAAAAAAATAACAGCGGTTGAAATGGTGTAACTCTCGGATGGCGAGAGGGAATAATTAGTCGTCACGACCTGGTAAAGAAACTTAAACTTCCATGTACACATAAACACTGCTCGACTTATCTTTAGTACGCAATAATTAATTTTTAAATAATAAAATCTATAATAAAAAATTAAGGAAGGTGTTAATGTAGTAGACAGTAGATCGGTTATAGTTTTTTTTAAGTAAATTTAATATAATAACCACTAGTTTTTATTCAGTGTAGCCATTATTGCAGTGTTCTAGTGCGATGTAATCATCGGTCAGAATGCGTTTAAATATTAAACAGTGAGGTAGATATTGTTAATTGATAAAATTAGCAAGTGAGTTAGGTGTCAGGGGTAATTTTGAGGCGTGTTAACATAACCTTCTCTGGTGACTGAGGTAACTATCCGACAATTTGGTATAAGTACAAGTATGCAAAGCAAGCCTTTTCTTTAAACGACATTTGCTAAAATCTGAGAATCATCAAGACACAAGACATGACTGATCAATCCGGACCAAAACCTCATTTAAAATAAAAGCTAATCCTTCAGTATACATTTTTAAAGTTTTCCATCTTGTTCTTTCTACAGCTGCTATGGTTGACTTCAATTTGGTGCGCATGGCAAAGCTCAAGGGGTAGTGAGTCTTTCACTAAAATTCCTCTTAACACAGATCTCAGTCATGTGATGAGCCTCTCAGGAAAACTTTTGTTTGACAAATATCTCTCACTGGCTTACTGCTCCGTCAAGGAAAACAATAGCGATCACATCATAAGATGTTATAGTAGTGAAAGTTCTATATAAAACAGAGTATCAAAGGATAAAGCTGATATATTTTGACTGTAAATTCATACATATATGAATTTACAGGATAAAATCTTTAATAATGTTGGTAGAATTACCGACAATATGTTAGGTAAAAGGACACAAGTGCAATTAATGCTACTTGATAAAGCTCCTTCAGGGCGAAACGTTGCCACAATAAAATGTCGCAGTTGTTGTACTTGTGTCCTTTTACCTAACAGGATAAAAACTGTATTCTGACCAGAGCTCATTTCAAAGCCACATCAAGTGATTCATACCACAAGTCTACTTCTTTCATAGATACCAGTCACAGAGGCCGGCTAATACCCAGGTACCCATTTACTGAAGAACAAAAAATGGCGTAATACTGTGACTGGAACAATACATAAATAACCCGCACAAAGAGAGAGGAGCTTACGACGACGTTTCGGTCAGAGTTGTACCGAAACGTCGTTGTGTACCCATTTACTACTATGAAGGTGAACAGGAGCAGTACTTGTAAGGACACTTGTCCATATGTCTTGATTCTCCCAAGTCTGGACCCAAGTCTCCAGGATATAAACCAAAGGCGCTAACAGCAATAAACCACCGAATTCTTCTTCGGAGAACTAATGAGTGTAATAAAAAGATAATTATCAATAAAATATTTTAATGTTTAACTATCTCGGCAAAACAACGACCGTAGTTAAGAAAGGCAACTAAGAGCAAGCAAATAAAAATATGACGAAGGAAATTTAAGAATGTGTATTACTCTTTTTCAGTTAAAAAAATTACATTATAAACAATCTGTAAAGAGTATAGAAGATAATGAAAAAAACAGTATAAGGTATTCGACGAAATATCCGAGAAAATACACAAAGACATAAACGTAGAGTTATTATTGAAAAAATTAAGATAAGATAAGATAAGATTTCGTTCGGATTTTTAACCCCGGAGGGTTAGCCACCCAGGATAACCCAAGAAAGTCAGTGCGTCATCGAGGACTGTCTAACTTATTTCCATTGGGGTCCTTAATCTTGTCCCCCAGGATGCGACCCACACCAGTCGACTAACACCCAGGTACCTATTTGCTGCTAGGTGAACAGGACAACAGGTGTAAGGTAACGTGTCGAAATGTTTCCACCCGCCGGGAATCGAACCTGGGCCCTCCGTGTGTGAAGCGGGAGCTTTAGCCACCAGGCCACCGTTGCAACCCCTGAATGGGTTGTAATGATTAATATGTATATATATAATTATTACCTTTTCATATAATTTTATACTGCTTATATTTGCGATAATAGCTAAATCGTAAATATATTGCTCAATATTATTATTTGAGTTAGTTATGTTGTTAGGTAGGATGTAACATATTATGTGCTCAGTTCAAGTCTTGATTGTCTAACTACTGTAATTATCGCTCTTTGCTCGTTTCCGTGCCAGCTTCTGTTGTTGGGCAACAGCTGTCCACGGAGCTATCACGTGATTGAGGGGGGCGTGTCCTCACCTCACCTGAAGTATTCAGTCTGGTCTAGACTCGCTGGGTGGTTGGACGTATTCCAGACAAAGTGCCTAAATCTCCCTTATAGGCTCTTGTTGGAAGATTGTCTCTTGCCTCATTATTGTTAGTTCTGGAGACTGTTCACAGAACATTGTATAGACTTAGTGATTTTCGACGTTGCACTGAGGTTGTGTGTCGCAAAGACACTCTGAGCAACTCAGGTCATGAGCTGTAGCTTCTGACCTAACTTGTGCTGGTATCTGTGTACTGTCACAGTCGGTGATTTTCTTATGCTGAACTTGGATTCGGTATTATGGGAGTTTTATGACTTTTGTGAAGGATCTGCTGATGGTCCCTACTTAGTGTCGTTATATTATCTCCTTGATCCTGATTGTGTCGCAGTTGCTTGTTATATTGCTATTGGGCTTAGCATTCTTTTTATTGTTCAAACAGACTGTTCTGATTGCCAGTTGGTTAAGAAGTTAGTTTATTTGAGGACTTTGTCAGTCACTTGTTTAAGTCTAGTCGAGTCGTGAGACATAGCGAACTACTTAGAGCACTTACACACATACACACAAACTTACCTGTACATATTTGTAATATCTTATTAAATGTTAATGTACCAGACGGTACTTAAGAATTATAAATGTGATATGTGCTTTCAGCACAATACTACTGTACACGAGAGAAGTGATTAATATTATTTTGATTACTGTGATTAATTTAATTTAATTTGATGATATACCTCTAGACGATACTTAATAAATTTATTAAATTTTATTTTCTCTAGTTAGTAGCCTACCAGTTGTAATCCTGAAGCACTATTGAATCATACTGAATTCTAATGGATAACTGGACAAGGATACTGACTACTTGTTACAAACCCAGTAACAGGCTGGATGCTAGAAGGGCAGTCCTTTCTAGTATTCACTGGAGATCTCTAAGCTTTTAGAATCGCGTTTTTTGTAACAGAATAGGATAGCAGATGAACAAGGAGGCTTTAGGAAAGGTAGGGGGTGTGTGAACCAGGTGTTTACAGTGAAACATGTAAGTGAACAGTATTTAGATAAGGCTAAAGAGGTTACAGTGGCATTTATGGATTTGGAAAAGGCGTATGACAGGGTGGATAGGGGGGCAATGTGGCAGATGTTGCAGGTGTATGGTGTAGGAGGTAGGTTACTGAAAGCAGTGAAGAGTTTTTACGAGGATAGTGGGGCTCAAGTTAGAGTATGAAGGAAAGAGGGAGATTATTTCCCAGTAAAAGTAGGCCTTAGATAAGGATGTGTGATGTCACGTTGGTTGTTCAATATATTTATAGATGGGGTTGTAAGAGAAGTAAATGCGAGGGTCTTGACAAGAGGCGTGGAGTTAAAAGATAAAGAATCACACATAAAGTGGGAGTTGTCACAGCTGCTCTTTACTGGTGACACTGTGCTCTTGGGAGATTCTGAAGAGAAGTTGCAGAGATTGGTGGATGAATTTGGTAGAGTATGTAAAAGAAGAAAATTAAAAGTGAATATAGGAAAGGGTAAGGTTATGAGGATAACAAAAAGATTAGGTGATGAAAGATTGGATATCAGATTGGAGGGAGATAGTATGGAGGAGGTGAATGTATTCAGATATTTGGGAGTGGACGTGTCAGCGGATGGGTCTATGAAAGATGAGGTTAATCATAGAACTGATTAGGGGAAAAGGGTGAGTGGTGCACTTAGGAGTCTTTGGAGACAAAGAACTTTGTCCTTGGAAGCAAAGAGGGGAATGTATGAGAGTATAGTTCTACCAACGCTCTTATATGGGTGTGAAGCATGGGTGAAGAATGTTGCAGCGAGGAGAAGGCTGGAGGCAGTGGAGATGTCATGTCTGAGGGCAATGTGTGGTGTGAATATAATGCAGATAATTCGTAGTTTGGAAGCTAGGAGGAGGTGCATGATTGCCAAAACTGTTGTCCAGAGAGATGAGAAAGGGTTGTTGAGGTGGTTCGGACATGTAGAGAGAATGGAGTGAAACAGCATGACTTCAAGAGTGTATCAGTCTGTAGTGGAAGGAAGGCAGGGTAGGGCTCGGCCTAGGAAATGTTGGAGGAAGGGGGTAAGGGAGGTTTTGTGTGCGAGGGGCTTTGGCTTCCGGCGGGCATGCGTGAGCGTGTTTGATAGGAGTGAATGGAGACAAATGGTTTTTAATACTTGACGTGCTGTTGGAGTGTGAGCAAAGTAACATTTATGAAGGGATTCAGGGAAATCGGCAGGCCGGACTTGAGTCCTGGAGATGGGAAGTACAGTGCCTGCACTCTGAAGGAAGGGTGTTAATGTTGCACTTTAAAAACTGTAGTGTAAAGCACCCTTCTGGCAAGACAGTGATGGAGTGAATGATGGTGAAAGATCTTCTTTTTCGAGCCACCCTGCCTTGGTGGGAATCGGCCAATGTGTTAATAAAAAAATAAAAATATAAACGTAGAGGTTTATTACCATGAGCCGTTATAAACAGTATGCGTGTTAGCAGGTAAATAGGAACCTGCTAACACGCAGGTACCTATTTACTGCTATGTTAGGAGGGGCAACAGGTGTAAGACAATATGTCCACTGTTACCACTTGTTCTGGAGTCGAACCCTGGCCATGCTGATGTGGGCTGAACGGTGCTGCAACTTGAGCCAAGAGACCTCTTACCATGTTAGTGCTAATGACCCACAGAGAAACAAAAAAAAATCTATTGTAAATACCACAGTAGTCCTCTGAGTGAATAGAGGCTTGCCAGCTTGTACCATGTAAGTAGAGGGAGTAGTGCCACTACTGTTACTTCTACTACCACTACTACTACCACTACCGGCATTGCCTCTACCATTACTTCTCCACTTTCTTTCTTCCTCTCTTTGTCTCGTCCCTCCCCCCATGTCTCCTATATATATATACTTTCTCCCTAACCTTCGTGTGTTAGTGTGACATTTTAATGGTTCAAGTCGGTCAGAAATGTCGTCATAAGCTTCTCTTTTCTACACTAGTGTGCAAATTGAGAAAGGAGTAAATTTTGGGATTATCTAATAATATGTCTTAGTTTCTGGCTTAATTAATGTAGTTTGATTTTTTTTTCTTTTTAGAAGACTTTGCTACCAACTTCCGGCAGCCATCCAGGTGTGGTGTTACCCTGCAACTTCCGTCAGTGCTATATAGGCTGTTGTTCTATTAGGCTACTCCTGTAAGCATTCTCCTTGAGTGAATGTGGTTTCGCTAAATTTTCACCTTAATTCATGGTTACCGCTGAAATTCATGTTGGATGTTACACCTAGGAAGCTTGCATGTATTGTAGCCCTTAGAAAACAGGCTGATTTGAGAATCAGACAGATCGTCGAAAATTTGAGCCTAGCAAAGTCAACTTTTGGTCGGATTTTGAAGAGAGCTGACTACACTGGTGATTGTGGATCGCTGCGTCGGGGAAGATGTGGAAGAAAAAGAAAGACAACACCTCACGATGACAAGGTTATCATAAGAAATAGTGTGAAGGATCCCAAGAAAACCAACAAAGATCTGCAGAGAGATTTGACTTCAGATGACGTAAAAGTTGATTCTTCAGCTGTTTTACGATTGCTCCTTGAAGTTGGCAGAACAGCCAGAAAGCCGGTAAAGAAACAATTATTGACTGCAGCTTTGAAGAAAAAACGGCTGTGGTGGGCACTCTCACAAAGGACGGACAACAGATAAATGGAGAAATGTTATTTTTTCGGACAAGGAGCATTTTGAAGTACATGGGTATAGATCAGTGGTAGTGAGACTGAGCAAGGGCGAACGTCTTCGGAATGGATACATTCAACAAGCGCCAAAACACCCTCTTGAAAAGATGTTGTGGGGCAGCTTTGCTGCTAAAGGCCTGGACTGCATGTTATTCTTAAGGGAACGATGAGCAGTAACAAATACAAGGCAATCCAGGCAACTCATTTGCTTCTTGATGGAGAAGTCATTTTCCAGCATTATCTTGTTCCATGTCACACACCTCCAGTAAAATGCCGACATTCTTCGAAAAGAGTGGGCTAAGCGTACTGAATTAGCCTGGAAAGCCTCCTTATCTCAACCCAATTCAGAGTCTCTGGGCAATAACCAGACGCAGGATCGCAAAAAAGGACTGTTCAATTGTGGAGAAGCTATTTGCTGTTGCTATTAGGTACCTGGTACCACGGCGAAGACCTTGCAAAAACAGGTTTAACATTGGTCGACTCTATGCCAAAGCGCATAGGAATGCTTATAAAAGCAAAGAGTAGTCATAACTCTTATTAAATCAATTATCCGTCATATTATTGCAGTGTACTTTTGAAATAAACATTATTTATCCAGATAAATGTCTTATTTCATCACTGTGCGGATTATTTGTGCATTGTTCCAGTAAGAATGTTGTGCTTTTTATGTTCTTTAAAGGGAATTCTTGATCAAAATGCTTTAAACCGTCCATGAATTCTTAAAAAACTAATTGTATGTTGAATCTTTCAAGGGGATTTGGCAGGACAGATAAATTCTCATTGTATGGAATAACCAGAACAATTTGATCTAATGTGTTATCCCAAGTTCAGTCCTATGATAAGTTTTCCTAGCTGATAGCAAAGCCGTTTCTACAGATTCCTTATGGTACCGCAGTTTCGTAGCGACATGAAATATTTTCCTAATTTCCTCATCAAGAAACTCAGGACTGCACACTCGGTAGGCTCTCTGAAGCATAGTGGGAAGGACGCTCGTATTTACTCTTGATTCATGGTTAGAATAGTAGTGGATATATGAGCAAACATTAGTGGCCTTTATATATAGTGTAAACTTGAACTTTCTATTAACCCAATGGATCAGAACAACTAAGAATGAAAGTTTAAAATCCATTTCTTTCTCCATAGTAAATATAATAGACGGGAGAAGAGCGTTCATTCTCGGCAAAAAAATGTGTCCAGATCCTTATCATTTTTCTCAAGATGTGCGGTCACAGAGTTTCCTCAGTGATGCAATTAGGAAAATCTTTGATACTGCTATGAAACTACTGCTTTGCTGGTAGCTAGAAAAACTTATCGTAGGACTGAACCTAGGATAACACCTCAGATTAAGTATGAGCAGGTTATCCCAGACAATGAGAACTTATCTGTCCTTCTGAATGCCTTAAAAAGGATTCAACAAGCATGAAGTTTTTAAAAATTCTTGGGCAATTATAAGCATTTTGATCAAGAATTACGCTCAACACTGTGTTGGAAGTGTTTACAGGATTGGTTGTAATGGCTGCACTTATTTTACATAGAACAGACTGGCAAGCCTCTAGATGTTAGGTTAGCACAAAACCAATATTTAATACGAATAGCCCAGGGATCAAATGCGATATTCTATCACACCCAGGCTAGCAATTATATATATATATATATATATATATATATATATATATATATATATATATATATATATATATATATATATATATATATAGACACATCAGATTGAAGGGAAGGGATATGGAGGAAGTAAATGAGATCAAATATTTGGTAATGGAGTTATGAAAGGTGAGGTGAAGAATAGAAATGACGTGAGTGAGAAAGGTGAGTGGTGCACTGAGGCAACTGCGAAGACAATGATCGTTGTCCATGGAGGCAAAAAGGAATATTTGAGAACAGTTTTACCAAGAGTCTTATAAGGGTGTGAAGGATGGGTTTTAAATATTGCAGAGAGGAGGCTGAGAGCAGTGCACATGTCGTGCCTGGGAGGCAATATGTAGTGCCCCCCAGATGCGGGGTTCGAAAAGTATTATCCAGAGGGCGGAAGAGGGATTATTGAGGTGGTATAGATATTTGTAAAGATGAAGCAATACACAAATATCCCGCACATAGGACAATGAAACCTATGACGATATTTCGGTCCAACATGGACCATTAACTCGTGACGTAGGAACCGGGAGAAGTAGTGGTAGGGGTAGTGGGTGAAGTAGTAGTAGTGTAGTAGTAGTAGTAGTAGTAGTAGTAGTAGTAGTAGTAGTAGTAGTAGTAGTAGTAGTAGTAGTAGTAGTAGTAGTAGTAGTAGTAGTAGTAGTCAAAGGACAAGAGAAAATAGGTAATCTAAGGACAAGTGAAAAAACAAAAAAGGAGCACTGCAGGAGAGCTAATGGCTCTCGAGAGTGAGACCAAAACACAGAGGAAACGGGAGGGGGGGGGATACTAAGCACAGAACTCTACCACTACGTACTTCTACCACTACCTCTACCACTACTTCCACCACTACCTCTACCACTACTTCCACCACTACCTCTACCACTACTTCCACCACTACCTCTACCACTACTTCCACCACTACCTCTACCACTACTTTCACCACTACCTCTACCACTACTTCCACAACTACCTCTACCACTACTTATACCATTATACTTTTACCTCCTCGTTCTCTCGCCCCGTCCCTCTCTCGTATATATACTGACCCGCTTCTCTTTGCGCTTCTGTGTGACTAGTTAATCTTTATCACTTTGGGTTCAATGGTCCCTCAAGCACCCAGTGACGGTCTCAGCGTCCCATACCACCACGTCAACCAAAGGAATGTCGAGCCAGAAAGACACAATCACTTCAAGCCATGATAGAACTGTTGCTCGTACACTCGCTATACCGAGGACCATCCACTAAAGGAGAAGATATACTGTCCTGAATGTTGCAGTGATGGATATACCTATGAAGATTACACCTTATCAACTCGACCACGATGCCTAAACTGCAAGAACGATCATTGAACTCTCCCCGTTAAATACCCACAAAGAAATAAAATCAACAAGAAAAAGCTGGCAGACTAGTACAAACAAAATTCTACCAGAACCTTAACCTAAGTCACCATCACTGAACTGCATGCAGACACTCAGAAGATTGTTAAACCTTCAGGCGTCCAATATTCTCGACTTCTACCACTGATACAGGCCCATCCTCCACCTTTCAATTCTGTGTCTCAAAAAAATTCTTCATTTGATATGGATAACCAGATGGAATAGACGTCCTCTTTACCTCATGTTCCCAAAGAAGGTCAAAATACGCCCGGTCACTGAACTCTTATGTTTCACAATTCACTCGTAAGCTCTACTGTCAATAAAGTTACTCTATGCCCTTTCAATTGTTTGATCATCACCAAATCTTAAAGGCAAATAGACTGACTCACAACTGAAATGACCCGGATTCAATCTGCAGGCAAGCGAGACATACATAAGAACATAAGAACGAAGGAATACTGCAACAGGCCTACTGATCCATGCGGAGCAGGTCCATGTGTCCCCCCTGGATTAGACCAATGACCCACCCCCCGGATTATCCCAATGACCCACCCAGTCTGGTCATCCCCACTCAAGGATGGAGCACTGTACCAGACCCAGCAGCACAAGCTAGTCAGGTCCAATTCACACCCACCCACACCCACTCATGTATTTATCTAACCTGTTTTTAAAACTACACAACGTTTTAGCCTCAATAACTGTACTCGGGAGCTTGTTCCACTCATCCACAACTCTATTACCAAACCAGTGCTTTCCTATATCCTTCCTGAATCTGATTTTTTCCAACTTGAAACCATTGCTGCGAGTCCTGTCTTGGCTGGAAATTTTCAGTACACTATTTACATCACCTTTATTTATTCCTGTTTTCCATTTATACACCTCGATCATATCACCCCTAATTCTACGCCTTTCGAGAGAGTGCAGATTCAGGGACCTCAGTCTATCCTCATAGGGAAGATTTCTGATACATGGGATCATCTTTGTCATCCTCCTTTGTACGTTTTCCAGAGCATTTATATCCATACGGACAAGTCTCCTTGATTTACCTCTGTTCAGGCAGTGGTAAAAAGGTACCTTTAAGTGGCTGATTATTTTACGTGACATTCTCTTGGAAAGTAAGAATTTTAACCCGGAGGGTTTGCTACCCAGAATAACCCAATAAAGTCAGTGCGCCATCGGGGACTGTCTGTCTTATTTCTATTAGGGTAATTTAATCTTGCTCCCCAGGATGCGACCCACAACGATCGACTAACATCCAGGTACCTACTTACTGCTAAGGTGGTGAACAGGGACAGCAGGTTCAAGGAAACATACCTAACGTTTCCACCCGTTCCGACTATCGTAACATGGACACTCAGTTTGTGAGCTGAGTGGGTTGGCAACCGAGCCACAGGTTAAAAATTTGCTGAGGTTGGATAGCGCACGTAGCATGTAAATTTAACTCTGCTCAAAAAAAAAAAAAAAAAAAAAAAAAAAAAGGCAGTGAACATGGTCGAACCTGTTGACTTTAACTCGACGAGCAACAGATTCTCCTGACGAACACCCAGCTTGTCGGCGGCTGACCTCTTGATGACGTCGCTGGTGGTCTGGAGGGAAAACCTGAGAGTGCAGTAGGTGTGGTCGGCGCAGTACACCCGGAAGATAACTGCGCGGAGGAACAAAACACATACACATTAGTCATATATCTTGGTCTCGCAGGTGAACACACACACACACACAATATAAAGATGAACGAGACAGTAAGATATGATATTTGAAAAGGATGACTAAATATATGGAATGTAAGATGTTCAACGTAAGTCAGTGATAGAATATAATTAAAGGGATATACGTATTGTACAGAAGATGACTTGGTAAACAGAAATTCCATGAAAAAATATTTAAGAAAGAATAGTTTTACGAAGAAGAACTAAGAAAGTGAGAGGAAGTATGCGTGAGAAGGGAAGAATAGTAGGGTGAATCGCATAATGTTGCAGATGCAACAAGATATAATGTGAATAATTAAAATTAAAGTGCAGAATTGGTGTTATACACAAACATTAATTGAAAGGAAACCGCAATTAAAATGTTAAATAACACCGAAGAAACATATATATATATATATATATATATATATATATATATATATATATATATATATATATATATATATATATATATATAAATTTAAAAAGAGTATAGGTAAATACTGGTTAGGCAATAATGTTAAGGATAAGTAAAGCAATCTGCCAAATAGAAATCAAAGCTAACACTTGGATAGCGAGAAAATATAAGCTTAACAGATAAATGAATCTGAAGGGCTGGGTTTAAGAAGGACTTGTCTAGCATGGTCGTGCTGTGCTCCTCTCAGTATGTTCCTATGTTATATTTACACTCGGCCTCGCCTATTACCTCTCACCTATTTACTATACACACAAAACTATTAAATTTTACATAACATAATTGAAAAAAAATATATCTTTAGACGTATAAGAGAAAATTTTAGAAAGGACTTAATGCTAAATGAGTTCCTGCTAATTGACCAGTTTTACTTATTCGGCACAACACACACACACACACACACACACATACACATCTATCTATATATATATATTATATATATATATATATATATATGGATATATATATATATATATATATATATATATATATATATATATATATATATATATATATATATATATATATATATATATATATATATATATATATATATATATACTTTTAACATTATGGCCGTCTCCCACCGAGGTAGGCTGACTCGGAAAAGAAACACTTTCACCGTCATTCACTCTATCACTGTCGCAGAAGCGTGCTGATGTCCGTCCAAACAGCAAATATCCTTACCCCTACTAAAGAGTGCAGGCACTTCCCACCTCCAGGAGTCAAGTCCGCCTTACCGGTATCTTCTAATACAGAATTCCCTGAATCCCGAAATTTTACTGTGTTGAAACTCCAACAGCTCGTCAGGTAACAAAAAGCATTTGCCTCCACTCACTCCTATCTAACACGTTCACACATGCTTGCTGGATGTCCAAGCCCCTTGCACACTAAATCTCCTTTATTCTCTCCCTTCACTACAGTTTTATGTGCCCTCCAAATCATCTATTTTGCCCCCTCCTCTCTAAACGTGTGTACTCACCTAGTTGTGGTTGCAGGGATCGATTCATAGCTCCTACTCCTGTGTGTGTGTGTGTGTGTGTGTGTGTGTGTGTGTGTGTGTGTGTGTGTGTGTGTGTGTGTGTGTGTGTGTGTGTATGTATGTATGTGTGTGTGTGTGTGTGTGTGTGTGTGTGTGTGTGAGAGAGACAGACAGACAGACAGTGACAGAGGAAAACTGTGGAATCATGTACTATGAGAGTATTGAGAGTATGGTGAGCATAAGTACAAGAGAAATCATACGCATGTTGGAAAACTAATTCGTTCTATGCAAGGAAAAACAAATGACAAGTAAAGCAAAATTCTACATATAGAAAATTAAATTACTATTTACGTAAGACTTCTAGCGAGGATGGTTGGCATTTGGTACTACTAGCAAGCAAATAACATTCATACATTTACTGTGCAATACTAAATCAAAGAAACAAAAACACAGTGAAGGATCGTTTTGTGCCGAACTCTGCGAACTCACTTATGAATTAGTATCGGGGAAACTATTGTGAGAGCAAGAGCAAAAATTCACTTGAAAAAAAGTTCATGCAGTCAGGGACCCCAATAAGTACAGGTTGGTCAAGTTAACAAACGAGTAACTTATGCATGGCAGTGTGGGACATCGTAGTGCCTCAGAGTGTTGGTGATCCCCATGAACACTGTGTATGTTGAAGGACGGGCAGCAAATAAGTACTATTACTGATTCCTTAGAGATGATTGAACTATACACTACTTGGATAATAAACCTATTAGATAAGTTTATTATGGATGTAGTTTTACGCCAGTTTTGCTGAAAAAGATTGGAGAAAGTTTGAAGCATGAAAATTAATATTTATATATGATATTCAGTCTGCAGAGGATGTATTGTTACGTTGCAGCAATACATCATAAGTTGTTTGAATGAACTGATTGATCTCTTTCATTGTTCAAGGTAGAACTTGGACAGAGATACTATAATTCTGGAACTTGATAACTGTCAACGAAAACCTTTAAATGTAACTGAAGAGTAAATATTGTTCTATTTAAAAGATTATTTATTAAATATATATTTTATCTAATATTTGTTGAGATACGTTGCACAAAGGAGAATAGTAACTATGCTGAGGTGTGGGATAATATATCAAGTTATCGTGTGTTAGTCTCTACGTCACATTAAATTTATGTTCTGGCGTCAGTATATAAAGAACATATAATAGTTATGGGATTTATGTTTTTTTCTCTGTGTTTTTCTCACTCCGTATCTGTTTTGTTTAGTATTTACACAAATGGTGTCGGTAATGCTTTAAATAACATCTGTATGGTGAAACTAAAGCGATCCTTCACCATGAACTTTAAATAAAATTAACAAATAAAAATAAACTACTCTCAGTACCTTGGAGAAAGTTTTGGGATATACTCTGCAAAAAAAGTTACGAAGATTTCCACCCTGATTTGGTTGAAAAGCATCCAGTAGTGGGTGGAAATCGAGCGCTCCTCTCTTAGCAGGCGTGCCTCTTCACACCAAGGGCCTTAAGAGAGACAACTACTAAGGTAGCTCATACATTACCAGAGGAGCACATCAAGGAGTGAGAGAGAGAAACGTCGGGGGTCATGCCGCTGCTCTTACTGTCGTCCTGGGCTCGCATCACTCTATGCGGCTCCACTGAGTCTTCCGTCGACGACACACCGAAGAGGCTGATCGGTCGTCCACTGGTGGGAAGCTTCCACTTACTGACTTCAGCCGCAGAACATCTTTCATGGCGCTCCAGAGCCTCTGCCACGCTCAACATCAGTGAAGCCTCGTCCCGCAGTGCAACTCCGTACGTCTCCACGTCCTTTGCTACCTCCTCTTGCAGCGTCTGCAGAAGCAAGAAAGTTGGCGCAGGGTTACACAATGGGGTGTGCAAAGAGAAAATTGGTGTATGAGATAGGAGATGTGCTGTTGTGCGTGTTTGTATGTATATGTGTGTATTTTTTCTATTGAGGCTCAAGGAGTTGAGCCTCAGCTCGTGATCCTCATCTCATAACCTACGATCAATCGGGGGTTATTTGTTTTCTAACCTATTGAATTCTGTCACATGTACTCTTCGTGCCATATATGATTCTGTTTCCACCATCTCTGAGTTAACTTCCTCATTACGATAAAAGGGAACCATTTTTTGTATCATTTTTTTTAATTGCTCGTTTAAGTTTCGTTTCCCCACGTTCTGGTCCTTCATATATCACAATGCCTCTTTACGACACAGGATTTATATTATATTTAATTCTTGTGAAGCGCTAAACCCATGTGGGTCATTCAGCGCAAGACGTGGTGGTGGAGGCTCGACCCTCCGTCTGCTGAGCGCGAGGTAGACGCGCTTCCTATTTGTACTCGCCTAGTTTTTTACGACACAGGAAAAAAATAAGATTTAATGAAGATATAATTACAAAGTACAAGGCAAATTTACGATTTTGTTAACTCCTTTGAGTGTCTTACATCTTACAGCGTTGCATATTATGCTCACATCATCCCTAACTCCTAGTATCTTCTTCCGTGTCGTACAGTTTAGCTCCTTTGGCTTTTCTTCTTAGTTTATGTCCTTCAGTCTTGTAGCAAATATCAATCTTTACGTGCTTGTGGATACTTTGTATGGCTACCGGGTAACACTCAATCTCCCGGACCCACCTCTCAACTTTTACTAGAAAGATTCCTAGAGTAACAAGCAACCACTCTGTATAATACCTTCATATGAAGTCATGTACAGTATCAACCCTCACCTCTACATCTACAAGTTTATTAAACCCATTAATTACCCTAATTCATTAATTCGTTACGTCTCTCTCTGCGTTAACGTGATTGTATACTCACCTAACTGTGCATGAGGGGTCGATTCTGAACTCCTGGTCGATGTCTCTTAACTCACTGAATCTAGCCTCGTGGTCGCTATCTAATTTATTAAATAGCGGAAATAAATCTTGTGCGTCGTAATCATATCTTCCCAAACCCTTCTATTCTCAGATGTCATCAGGTATAGTTCTTTTACTCTCTTTTCAATAGCAGCGCTCCTCAGCTGCTCAACTAGTTTCGTTGTAAACTTTTGCATTTTCTCTAGTTTCTGAACATATTTGATCAGATGTTGATTCCATAATGGAACTGCATATACCAAGACGGGCCTGACATATGGACCATTGTTGTATACAAACAGTCCCTTTAAGTTAGATAAAATCGTAAATGTGGAGAAGGTACAGAAAACCTTCACTGCTCGTATAATTTCAGAGAAGCACTCAAATAATTTGGAAACCTTGCAGTTCCAGGAAGCCTGGTCATGGAACGGGCAGCGGGGGCAGTGGAACACCCTCCAGGTATACACCCTCCAGGTATACACCCTCGAACTGTCCTCCTTGAAACATAAGCAAGGAAGATACATTATAAATTTCAGTTGAAAAATTCTAGAGGAATTGGTCCTAAATCTGCGCACCTACAACTCTTCCAACAAAAGCTAGTGGCTCGCCAGACGGAACAAAATATCCCCAACGAAAAGCATGAGTGCACTGAGTATATTAAGAAATAATTTAATAACTGTTAAGGAACTAAAAACTTTAAACACCATCCTATCATACATATGAGGAATTACTAACACATTATTAACTGTCTTCAAGAGAAAACTTGATAATTCCTCAAGTCAGCTCTGGATCAGCCGGACTATGATGCACACAGAGTACTGCGTGCAGCCAGCATGAACATAATGATTAATGAGGGTGTCAACTAAGGCCTGGTCTGGGAACGGATTTCCGGGGAATTACGTCCGGAAATGTCTACTGGAAAACTACATGAAGTTCCTAAAAACTAATCTTAAGTTTGTCAGTTGTGTTTTCACCTCACAAGATTTTCAGTTAATGTACACCACTGACTTGGGACTTTCCACACCCCAACATTACTGCGTCCTTGCTTTTTAAATACTGTGAATACATTTCATGTCTTTCATGGCTCAAGCAACCAGACGCTCTATGACCCTGGAAGGTTTAGCGCTTCCTTTTGATGATAATAATAATAATAATAATAATAATAATAATAATAATAATAATAATAATAATAATAATAATAATAATAAAGCAATTAGAGATAGCTTCACAAAAATGTCATTTCTCCTGGGTATGGAATTAGCTACGGGAGAGATGGTAATTCCCAAGTGATAGTAACTCCAGCTCTGCTGAAACGAAATCTTTGAAGCTGCAGTAGCTTATGAACCTTTAATGGAATATATGAAGATATCATAACTGCTCTAATGTATTCTACCACTTAAGGAAGACAGAATTTAACACTTCGTTTGTACCCAATCCTGTGTCATCAAAAATGACAGGGAAACAGCTCTTGTTCCCACTGTGTGACTATCATACACAATGGATAGCAGCACACGGCTAATACATTCAATTTTGCAACATAAAAAAAAGTGTTTTCGTTTTTAGTTCTGCTTTCCTCTTTCTTCTTTTATATTCCTTTAATATCTATAGCGTTTAATTCTCTTGAATTTGGCTTTACATAGCTATTAGCAGCCTTGAGTGAACCACAGCCTATGACTTCTTTCCATTTCTTTTTTTCCTCTTTGTATGAAATTTCCTCCTCTTCAGGGCACTTCCCGCCAACTCATTCGGTGACTTTCCGTTTAATTCTCGATTCATTTTCAACATTTTCATATAGGTATTCTCTTCTGAAATCTTGTTTCTCCCATTTACTACCACAGTATGTGTGTACGTGTACTCACCTAATTATATTCGCCTGTGATTGCAGGGGTCGATTCATAGCTCCTGGCCCCGCGTCTTCACTGGTCGTCACAAGGTCCACTCTCTCCATGCTCCACGAGCTTTATCATACTTCTTCTTAAAGCTCTGTATAGATCTTGCCTCCATTACATCACTTTCCAGACTATTCCAATTCCTGGCAGCTATATGACAAGAAATACTTCTTAACATCCCTGTGACTCATCTGAGTCTTCAGCTTCCAATTGTGATGTCTCCTCTATCCCTCCTGTCCTCCAGTTTCGTTAGGTCGATTTTCCTTAACCTCTACTCTCCTCGTAGGACATGCCCCTTAGCTATGGGACTAGTCTTCTTGCACACCTTTGCACTTTTCTAATTACTTAACTAACCGGGTGCTGGTTCCAAAATGGTGCTGCATACTCCTGTATGGAGTACAGAGTCTAGAACGATTCCTTACTAAGGTGTCGGAACATTATTCTTAGGTTTGTCAGGCGCCCATATACTGCAGCAGTTATTTAGATGTGCTCGGCATTATACTCACCTCCCTGATCTTCATCCTATTGAATTCTCCTCATTAGCTTCACATTGTTGGCAAACAGGGACACTTCTGAGTCTATTCATTCTGTCATGTCATTCACATATACCAGAAACAGCATCGGTCCTTGGACTGGCCCCCTGTGGAAGCCCACTCGTCACAGGCACCCAGTCTGACATCTCGTTAAGTTCCATGACTCGTTGTTGCCTCCCTGTTAGATATTCTCTGATCCACTGCAGTGCCTTCCTTATTATATCTGCTTTTGCACTAATCTCTTGTGTGGAACTGTGTCGAAAGCCTTCTTGTAGTCCAAGAAAATGCAGTCTACCCCCTCCAGCTCTCCCTTGTCTTACTTCCGCCATCTTGTCATTAAACTCCAGTAGGTTTGTGACACAGGATTTCCTTTCCCTGAAACCGTGCTGGTTGTCGTGTATAAGCCTGATTCTTTCTAGGAGCGCCACCACTCTTCTCCTGATAATCTTCTCCATGATTCTGCATACTATACATGTGACACTAGTCTGTACTTTAATGCCAGGTGCCTGTCCCCTTTCTTAAAAACTGGGACTACATTTGCTGTCTTCCACACCTCGGATGGTTGCGCAGTTTCGATGGATGAGTTGAAGATTGTTGGTAGTTGTGCACACAGTGGTGCCTCTGCTGCTTGTGCCACTGTGTATGTGTGTGTGTGTACTCACCTACTTGTGGTTTCAGGGGTCAATTCACAGCTCCTGGCCTCACCTCTTCGCTGATCGTTACTAGGTCCACTCTATCCCTTCTCCAACAGCTTTATCGTATCTCTTCTTAAGTCTATGTATAGATTCTGCCTCCACTACATCACGCACCAGATTGTTCCACTTCGTGAAAATTCAATAACTGAAGAAATACTTCTTAACATCCCTGTGACTCATCTGAGTTTTTAACTTCGAAATGTGACCCCTTGCTGGTGTGTCCCATCTCTGAAACATTGTGTTCCCATCCACCTTGTCAATACTTCTCAGAATTTTATGTCGTTATCACATATTATCTATCCCTCCTTTCCTCCGCTGTCGTCAGACTGATTTCCCTTAACATGGCCTCATAGGATATACCTCTTAGCTCCGTGACTAGTCTTGCTGCACACCTTTGCACTATCTCTAATTTCTTGAGGTGTTTGACCAAGTGTGGGTGCCATGTTGGTGCTGCATACTCATATGTGAGCCTGACGTACACCGTGTACAGTGTCTGGAATGACTCCGACACCTCATCACGTACTCTCACTTGTTGTTTCCTTCCTGACAAGTATTCCCTGACCCACTGCAATGCCTTTCCTGTTTTTCCTGCCTGCTCCTCTAGTTTTTGCACTAATTTCTTGCATGGAACTGTGTCCAAAGCTTTCTTACAGTCAAAGAAATTGAAGTCTACCCATTTCTCTCTCTCTCCTGTCTTACTTCTCTCATCTCGTCGTAAAACTCAAGTAGATTTCTGACACTTCTGTTGATTGTCATGTATGAGCTCATTCCTTTCTATGTGCCCCACCACCCTTCTCCTGGTAAATTCTCCATAGTTTTACATACTATACAAGTCAATGGCATTGGTCTGTAGTTTAATGCTGTCTCCTTTCTTTAAAATTGGTACTACATTTGCCCTTTTTCTATAGAATTATTGAAGCTGCCATCTTTCTATAGATTTATTAAAGATTGCTGCTAGCAGCACACAGTTTCTCTGCTCTCTCTCTCAGGACCCATGGAGAGATGTTATCTGGGTCCACCGCCTTCGAGATATTTAGTTCACCTAGCAGTTTCTTCACCTCTTTGGTTATGTGCAGTGTGTCCTACACTTGATGATGTACCCAACTGTCTCTGTTTACTGGAAATATTTCTGTCTCCATTGTGAATAATTCCTGGTCACTCTTTGTGAGCGCCCCTCTTTCCTTCGTCGGCCTGATTACTTGGTCCATAACTTTTATTTTCCTCGTCATGTGACTGTATAACAACTATGGGTCAGAGTTAGCTTTTGATGCTATGTCATTCTCGTATTTTCGCTGGGCCTCTCTACTTACCCAAGCATATTCGTTTCTGTTTCTTCGGTTAAACTTGTTTTCTTGAGTTCTTTGTCTTTTATACTTTCTCCATGCTCCAGCACCCTTGGCTTTAACCTCTTTACACCTACAGGTAAACCAGGGGCTTACTCTGGTCTTTCTATTGGTATGAACTTCTCTTCTACCTGCACTTTGTGGTCACTTGTTTCATCAATTCATTTACTGTCTTTCCCCTCTAGTTTTCTTTCCCACTGCACCTCATGCAGGAATTACTTTATAGCAGTGTAGTCCCCCTTTTTTGAAGTTTGGCTTCTGCAGTCGTTCTTGTGCTGCTTCACTCTCCAGTGTTAACTGAACAAGGTATCTGGAACTCAGGACCACATGTTCACTAACTCCAAGTGGCCTTTCCTCTGTAATATGAGGTTCATCCTTTGGTGGTACATCCTCTCATCTCTCTCTGGTTGTGTCCCTAACATGTTGTTGCATGAAGTTTACCAATACTGTCTCCACCACCATAGCCCTCCATGATTCTGATTCCTCATGAGGTTCTAGGTTTTCCTAGAACCTATGACGAGTAACTTTGCCCTACCCATGTTGGCCCTTCTGGCCGCCTCGGCTAGTGTATCTACCATTGTTCTGTTGCTCTCATCATGCTCTTGTCTTGGTCTTTTGCCATTCAGTGGCGGGTTGTATATCACTGCTATCATCACCTTTGTACCCTCGGTCTGAAGTGTTCCTACTATGTAGTCAGCCTCTTCCTCTCTGTTTATTCTTCCCATCTCCTTAAAAACTGGATTTTGATGAGCAGTGCCACTCCTCCTCCTCTTCTGTTTTTCTGTCTTTCCTCAGGATCTGATAACCAGTCGGGAAGATTGCATAGTACTCCATGAGTACTATGATGTACGGGGATGCCTCAGTGATTCGTTCTTGCCACGCCACAGTCTTGTTAATCCATCTGCTTTGGTAAACCTAATCATTAGCTTCCTTACCAGTATTGTATTTTGGGTAGTGGGAAAAGTTGGTGCATACAGGGAGGGGGGTGAAAAAGTCTGCTGCGATGGTGATATTAGTGCTGGGGGTAGGGGGAAGGGGGGCCTATGGTATGTGGCTTCTCTCTGGTTATTGTGTTTGGCTGGTATGGGGTAGTAGGAGTTGAGGTGGTTCTGTGAGCATTTGTGTTTGGTGTTCCCCTTGAAGCTGAACTTTCCTGTCTCTCTTTCCTTATCCTATTGCCTTCTTACCCTCATTCTCAGCTGTTCCCATTCTTTTTGTGTTCTGTCCCGGCTGAGTTACATTCACTGATATTTTTGGAAGTTCTTTAACAGTGGTTTCTGTTGTAGCATCCTCTTCCTTGTCACTTCTGTCTTGAATGTCAATTTCAATGAGCGATTTTTTCCCCCTCGAATACCCTCCAGTTCTGTGAAAATTTGTCAGGTGGGACATATCCTTCTCTCCTGTTACTGTGATGATTATCTCAATCTTTTTTTTCTCCCAACCTCTCCTTTCATCATAGGTTGTCCGTTCAGCTTCCTGAAGCCCATGAATAATTAGTGACCTCTCTCTTTCTTCTTCTCATTTCTTTTCCCTCCTGGAAGCCCTGGTGTCCTGATGTCACTTCTGCAAGGGATCTCTTAGGTAGTGTGTTTATGTCTGTGAGTGTTCACTTGAGTGAGTTAGTATGAGCATGTTAGTGTGTGTGTGTGTGTACTCACCTAATTGTGGTTGCAGGTGTCGATTCATAGCTCATGGTCCCACCTCTTCACTGGTCGCTGCTATATCTACTCTCAGTTCCAAGAGCTTTATCATACCTCTTCTTCAAGCTATGTATGGAGCCTGCCTCCACAAAATCACTCTCCAGATTGTTCTACTTCCTGACAACTCTATGGCTGAAGAAATACTTCCAAACATCCCTGTGACTTATCTGAGTTTTCAACTTCCAGTTGTGACCCCTTGTTGCTCTTTCACATCTTTGAAACATTCTGCCCCTATCCACCTTGTCAACTCCTCTCAGTATTTTATACGTCGTTATCATGTGTACCCTATCCCTCCTGTCTTCTTGTATTGTCAGGTTGAGTTCCTTTAACCTCCCCTCATAGGACAAACCCTTCAGTTCCCGGACTAGTCTTGTCGCAAACCTTTGCAGTTTCTCTAATTTCTTGACGTGTTTGACCAGGTGCTGCGTATTCCAATATGGGCCTGACGTACACTCTGTACGGTGTAGTGAATGACTCCTTACTTAGATGTTGAAACGCTGTTCTCAGGTTCGCCAGGTGTCCATATGCTGCAGCAGTCATTTGGTTGACGTGCGCCCTAGATGTGCTCGGTATGATGCTCACCCAAGATCCTTTTCTCTGAGTGAATTTTGCAGCCTCTGACCTCTTACGCTGTACTCCATCTGCGGTCACCTTTGCCCTTCCGCAAGCTTCATAACTTTGCACTTGCTCGGGTTAAATTCAAGGACCCATTTGTCGGACCAGGCTTACCTGTCTAGATCCCATGTAGGCTTATCCGATCGTCGTCTGCTTGTATTCTCCTCATTAGTTTCACATCGTCTGCAAACAGGGACACCTCTGACTCGATCCCTTCCGTCATGTTATTCACATATACAAGAAACAGCACCGGACCTAGGACTCACCCTTGTGGAACCCCACTGAACACATACACCCACTTTGACACCTCGTCTCGGACCGACAAACCTTTGTTTCTTCCCTGTCAGGTATTTCTTGATCCACTGCTGTACTTTCCCTTCTATTCCTGCCTAATCCTCAAGCTTTTCAACCAGTCTCTTGTGTAGTAGTGTGTCGAAAGCCTCCTTACAGTCTACCCATCCCTCTCTCTCTCCTGTCTTCTGTTACCTTGTCATAGAACTTCAGTAAGTTTGTGATTCAGGATTTCCCTTCCCTGAAGCCGTGCTGGTTGTCATGTATTCGTCCATTGCGTTCTAGGTGCTTCATCACTCTTTTCCATTACTTTGCACACATACCAGTAACACTGGTCTGTAATTTAATGCAGCCTGTCTGTCTCCTTTCTTAAAAACGGCACTTGCCCTGTTTTGACAGATTTATTGAAGACTGTCGTTAGTGGCACACAGTCCATCTGCTCCCACTCTCAGGACCCATGGAGAGATATTATTTAAGCCCACTGCCTTCAAGGCATCTAGTTTCCTTTGCAGTTTCTTAACCTCCCTTTCAGTTGTGTGCAGTGTGTCCAGCACTTGCTGGTGCACCCTACCACCTCGGTTTTCTAGGAACCTCTCTGTTTCCACTGTGAATACCTCTTTGAACCTTGAGCTGAGCGCTTCACATACCTCCTGATTGTTCCCAGTGAGCTCGCCTCCTTCCTCAATCTGATTAACCGATCCTTGACTGTTGTTTACCTCCTGATGTGGCTGTATAGCAACTTTGGGTCAGATTTGGCTTTTGATGCTATTTCAATGTTGTATTGACGTTGGGCTTCTCTCCTTATCCATGAATATTCACTTCTGGCTCTGTGACTCAACTCCCTGTTTTCCTAGGTCCTTTGCCCTCTATACTTATTCCATACTCTAGAACACTTGGCTTTGGCCTCTCCACACCTTGTAAACCATGGGCTTACACTGGTCTTCCCGTTGTTTCTGTTGCCCTTCGGTATGAACTTTTCCACATCCTCCCTGCACTTTGTGGTCACGTGTTCCATCATTTCCTTTACTGTCTTTCCCTCTAGCTCACTTACCCGCTGCACTTCATGTAGGAATTACCTTATACACGTACTTGTGCAGTTTCCTTTGGGAAGTTTGGCTTCTTCCATCCTTCTCGTCCTGCTTTACTTTCCATTGTTAACTCTACTATGTATTCGAAACACTAGGCTACACCATTCTTCATTCTTCTGTAGGTTACAAAAATTTTCTCTCAAATTATTCCTAATTAATTATATATTAAAAATTACTATTATATTATTTACTGATTTACATGAGATCCTTTATTAACATTCATAGGTACATTGCGCATTTCCATGTAGTTGAAAGTTAGTCACTGTTTATGTTATGATAGGCTGCTGCTGCTCCACTCTTCTAAAGTGTTTTAAATTTCTCTCACTGTTCTAATTATATCTTATAAAAATTACTATTGGATTACTTATTAGTGCATAAGAGATCTTTTGTGGCACATTCGTCACTGCCTATGTAGTTGAAAATTCAGCTAATTACTTAGCTATCCTAGTGACTTAATAAATATTCTGTTTGGGCTGCTCCTATTTATCTCCCGGCGCTCGAAGGTAGGGAGAGAGTGATTCTATACACCCAGCTGGACGAGACACTTAAAAGAAAGACACCAACCAAATTGCTCCCACATACAGATGAATATTTGGCGTCTGCAGTCACACACGTAGTTAAAATTTTCCTCGTGGTGTCTTATAATATCGTATGATGTCCATAACACTTATTTTATTTCCTCTTCTTACCATACATTCCAGTTTTAGTCACTGACCCAATCCCATAAATACCGTTTATTCACACGTTTTGCCTTAATATTGTGGTCATAAAATATATTTTTAAATATTACACATATTTAAAAAAAATATATATATATGTGTGTGTTCTTTGTATACTGCCACAGCTAAACCACACTTGTTGTTGATGTTTAAAATAAATTATTGTACCGCAAAGTGTTACTTTATACAACACCACTAATACTATCATCCTGATGTATTATACCACACAGCACTACTGTATACAACACCACTAATACTATCATCCTGATGTATTATACCACACAGCACTACTGTATACAACACCACTAATACTATCATCCTGATGTATTATACCACACAGCGGAACTTTATACAACACCACTAATATTATCATCCTGATGTATTATACCACATAGCACTACTGTATACAACACCACTAATACTATCATCCTGATGTATTATACCACACAGCGGAACTTTATACAACACCACTAATATTATCATCCTGATGTATTATACCCCTCAGCGGTACTTTATATAACACCACTAATACAATCATCCTGATGTATTATACCCCTCAGCGGTACTTTATATAACACCACTAATACAATCATCCTGACGTATTATACCCCTCAGCGGTACTTTATATAACACCACTAATACTATCATCCTGATGTATTATACCCCTCAGCGGTACTTTATATAACACCACTAATACTATCATCCTGATGTATTATACCCCTCAACGGTACTTTATATAACACCACTAATACAATCATCCTGATGTATTATACCCCTCAGCGGTACTTTATATAACACCACTAATACTATCATCCTGATGTATTATACCACACAGCACTACTGTATAAAACACCACTAATACTATCATCCTGATGTATTATACCACACAGCACTACTGTATACAACACCACTAATACTATCATCCTGATGTATTATACCACACAGCACTACTGTATACAACACCACTAATACTATCATCCTGATGTATTATACCACTCAGCGGTACTTTATATAACACCACTAATACAATCATCCTGATGGAATTCCTCTTAGGCAATTATAATTATGCTGATAATATACATGAGATTGAACAGCCTAATGGAATATATTGCAGACAGAATAAGTGTGACAAATTTAGTGGATAAATACATTAGACCAAACAGAGCTGATGAAATACATTAGAGAGCAACGTTCCTAAAACATATCAGCAGAATATACCTGTGGAAAAATATGTCAAAACACAAGAAACCTGACGGAATATATATGAGACAGATAATAAGAATGAAAAATGTTATGGAAAAAAAGGGGAAAGACTGAATAATAATGAAGGAATAGAGAGGAGAAGCACTTGAAATGATGGGCGAATTAATGAGGGTTGTGAAGTGGCAGCGAGTATTTGTGATGATGGTGGTTGATGGGTGGTGACAGTAGGTGGTGATTGTTGTGGTGACAGTAGGTGGTGGTGGTTAGTGAGTGGTGACAGTAGGTGGTTGTTGTTGTGGTGGTGGTGGTTGGTGGGTGGTGACAGTAGGTGGTTGTTGTTGTGGTGGTTGGTGGGTGGTGACAGTAGGTGGTTGTTGTTGTGGTGGTGGTGGTTGGTGGGTTTGGGGAGAGTAGGTGGATGTCGTTGTGGTGGTGGTGGTTGGTGGTTATTGACAGTAGGTGGTTGTCGTTGTGGTGGTGGTGGTTGGTGGGTGGTGACAGTAGGTGGTTGTCGTTGTGGTGGTGGTGGTTAGTGGGTGGTGACTGCTGGTAGGTATTGGTTGGTGGGTGGTTGTTTGTGGGTGGTGATTGCGGATGGTTGGTAGTTGATCAGTGGTATGGTGGGTGGGTGGTGGGTGGGTGTGGTTAGGTTGTGGGTGGTATGGTGGGTGGTATGGTGGGTGGTATGGGGGGTGTATGGTGGGTGGTATGGTGGGTCGTGTCGTGGGTGGATGGTGGCCGGTTGGTTGGTAGTTGGTGGTTGGTTTTTGGAGGCGGGTGGGTGGTGATTGGCTAGTGGGTGGTTGGGTAGTGGGTGGAGAGTGATGGAAGAGAGTGGTGGCGGTTATGGCGGCGGCGGTGCTGGCGGCGGCGGTGCTGACGGTGGTGGTGACGATGGTAGAGGTGGTGGCGGTGGTGATGGTGGGGGTGGTGATGGTGGGGGTGGTGGTGGTGGTGAAAAACAATATTAAAAAACCAACCTGTTGTATGTCAATGATGATTTGAATAACCTAGTAGTGTTGAGTCCATCTCATAGAATATATGGAGGTCGACTTGAGACAGTATGTGATGTCAGCATAGTTGCTGATCCCTGTATTCCCAGTATTATATAGCATAGCATATTAGTATCATCCCTGTGCTTTAGACACGAGATCCCTCGTAAGCCTTTGGCTTTGTGTGACGTCATAGGCATACACATGGGCAGTGATCCCTTTGTCCCGCTCTCACTCGGCGGCAGACCTACAAGACGTGAACAGGCTTGGCACCGGGCTCCATCTCTCATCTCAGTCTGACAATATATCTACCATCCTACAAGTGTGTCTACTTTCAACCTGTGATTCTCCATTCAAGAACCCTTCGATAAATGGTGCCAGGGGTTTGAGCCTGTAATTCTGACGATTACAGCGATTTCTGGAGATAAAATTGTCGACCAGCAAGACGGCCATTTCGTGTGACCAGTAGGCCTATCGACTACCGAGGTTCACCCCATCCAGCTACCTCAAGCCAGCTACTCTACCAGCTTCTACATTATTCACTGGTCAGTCTCTTTGTATTAGTGTTTCCTGCTTTTTTGCATTACTCCCGAGGGGTCGACCCGAGTTTGCAAAATAAGCCAGCTTCCAGTCTGTGGTGGGGGAGTCAGAACACCCGAGTCCAGTCCAGCTAGCCTACTCCATCCAATTATTTTGCCTGCCAAGCCAGCTTCCACCCCTGCTGTGGCTCATCGTGTGAAGTTATCAAGCTATTCTGTGTGAAGGTTAAGATAAGCCAGCTAGCAACTAACCCAGGTGTCTTACCCCAGTACTCAAGCAAGCCACATGAGTAGCCTTCATCGCTTGTGATTCTAGTTCCAAGCATTCTGAGTGCTCCTTGTCATCCTTGTGGTGTTGTAGTATTTCGTGGGTTTCTTCTAAGCAGCCGGCTTAGAATTATCTTCGCGGCAGTGTGGGTTTTCTCAGTGAGGCTTACGACGTTCAACCCATAAGCCCAGCCACTCACGATCACGTGTGTCGCACCATTGCCGGTCCCAAAACGCCTCGCTCAGCCATTACCCACAACCCAACTACAGTCGGCCATTACAACTCACCTACCTCATCAGTGTTTTGGTGCTCTGCTAAGGGTTGTAGCACCATATTTTAAGGACCCACATAGGGGGTCAAGAGCTAGAGAGTGGCGCGGCCATCTTTAAAAGCCTCCTGTGTGTTGTCTCTCGCCGATTTAAGCGCAATTCTACGATCATCTGTGCAGAGGACAGCAGCAAGACGATATAAACAATCCATCAATCTCATTTTTTCAAGTGTTACAGCTATAATATTTTTTTTTTAGAGACATTTGCGAGTGTTGAGACATTTTTTTTGTGTTCCCAGTGAATTTTTCTCTTAGTGACATTCAGTGACTCTTGATCAGACTCAGTGTTTATCATGTACTGATTGCATAAATTTCTTTTAATCTCCTTAATTCAGTGTTAATTTTCGTGCATTATTTTATATCTGTTGTGTTGTGTTTCTTTTTATACACACTTGAAGTAAGTACTTAGTGTTTCCTTTGTTGTGTGTGCAACATATGAGCAGTATAGAACTTGTGTTTAAACTTCAGAATTCCAGTGTATTAATTCAGTAATTTTTCACCTCATATTCTGCATCACAACTCAGTGTTGTCTGTTATTTTTTTTCTTCCCAGCATTTGTGTAATTTTATTATTTTTGTTCCCTGTGTGTTGAACATTCTTGTGTTCATATTCCTTTATTCAGCCAGTGTTTAATTTGTCTTATTTCCACAGACAATAGTGCCATTTTTAAAGCTCCAGCAAGAAATCTGTTTACAAAATTTTTTAAAAACATCAAGTTTCATTGCAAGAAAATTCTAGTACTGAGTTTATGTTGATGTTTTGTGCTCTGCATCACTGTAAGTGTTGTATTTCTTTTTGTTGTGTGTTTTAGCACCTATTATTTTTCATATTTTATTGAACAAATTCACTCTTAGTGAAATTTTTAGTTTCCTTCTAAAGTAAATTGTTCTTTTGCTTGTTGTTTAAGTGCAGTTAAGAGTTAAAGTGTTCATTCCTTGATATATTTCTTTTCTTGTGTGTTATAATTTTAATTATTGCACACAGACTCATTTTGCAATAATTCTTGTGCAAATATGTGTTTGCTATTAAAGTTTTTCTTGCAGAAAATTTTATGCAGTGTTGTGCAATACAGTTTATTACAGTGCAGTTTCTTATGCTCTGTTCTGTCCATAGTATTTTATTCTGTCTGTCATTTTATTTTTTTTTTTTAATTTCAGTGAATTGTGTGTTTGTTTTAATTTTTGCTCAAGTTTATTGAGTCCATTTTATTATTTTATTGTGTATTTTCCTTGTTGCATTGAAAGTAAAGACAACTCACTGTGCCATTTATTCAATTTAAAGTAAAAGTTGAGCATATTAGATTTGAGCAAAGTACAAGTTCTCTTGATTTTCAGTGTTTGTTAAGTTGCATATTATTCTTGTGTGAGTTCTTTGCTTACTGTGTAACTTGTAAATTTTTAATTACTTATGCAGAATAGTTAAGCATTTTTTTCCATTTAAGCTTATTGTGTCATTCTCTCCATTTTTCTTGACTTATGCCCTTCAGTATTTTCACTGAGAAGATGTCCCAGTCACTTTTGAACGTTCACTTAGTGTATCATTCCAGTCAAAGTCAATATGAATCAGTCCACAGTACCAACATTCCCTTACTGACTGAAAGACAATACCTAGCCCTTGAGCAATGTGTTTGTTCTCACAGCTTGTATCTGAGATTTGTTAAAGTGCTGTTAAATGTGAAGTTCAGATTAAGTTCCTATAGATCCACGAATTACTTATTAACGTAGCCGAGCGGTCAGGCACTAGTAATTCTGTCATTTTCCCTCTGTGTTCCACCTATACCTTCAGACTTGCAGGATAGTGTTCCGTTGCCTCAAGTGTCCGGGGACACTCAGACTGCCTTGAGTGCACAGCCTATCCCTGCAATGACTGCTAGTTCGAGTAGTAGTTTCGCCACAGGGGATGCCTTGTCAGAAAACGATTACTTGCAACTAGTAATGCCATCTCTTGTTGATGTGACAGCTGTCTGCAGAAAGACGTCTCTGTTACAGCAAGTGTTCTCACTAGAGTGTCTGTTGTTGTTCCTTGTGTTTCAGATGGTGATCCCATCCTAGTTGACAGTAATCAGTGCCCTTGTAAGAAGTTATTTCTCGAGTAACTTTCACATGTTAACGTTTGTAAGTGTAGTTTCTTTATAGCTGATACCTCGTGTCACTGTGTGCGACTCAGATTGAATATCAGCATTGTCACCGTGTTCATTTCTTTTCTCCTGTGCTTGCAGTTGAGATAGTAGATCGTTCTCCCTTGCTCATATTGCGTGTTATAGCGTTAATTTTTTCAACCGGGGGGAGTCATCCACTCCACCGAGTTTGTTCTTTCCTCCAGTAAGGAAGAACTGTTACCTTTATTCCAGAACAAACAGCCTACTGGAAGGTTAGCCAGATGGACCTTGACTATCCAAGAGTTCAATCCCACTTTTAAAAATTTACCTGGCAAGTCGAATGTAGTCGCAGATGCTTTATCGCGACACGTTAGTGTAGTTACTGCAGATCCTCCATTTGCTGTCGAGGATGTCAAAAATGCCCAAAGAACCGATCCCTTGTGTTCTGGTGTGATTCGATTCCTGCTCCAGGAAGATCTTATTCTTACTGTGAAGCCACCAGTACCCATTAGTGACTTTGTAACGAGCCAAGAGTTACTGTATCGAACAGCCGAGTTGGGTACTCCAAGCAGAAGAGTTTACCAGTTAGTAATTCCACAGTCACTAGTGATTGTACCTGTATCTTGTAGATACTCCTTCAGATCTCTCTCAGTCAAGGCATGTGTTAGCCATTGCAGAGGAATTCGATCCTCCCAGAGATGATAACCATTCTGCATATGTAAACCTTACCCTCGCAGAATTGGGTTTAAGTGTAAACAGCCTGCATAATTAGATGTCCGAGATGAATGAATTTGTCAACTGTGTGTTTTATTATTAGCTGATCAGTTTGTCAGAAATTTTCGTGTTCACGTTCCCTCCCTATTTGAGAATTAATAGTCTAGATTTGAGTGCACCGAATCTGCCTTTCTGTTAAACACTTCTTTGTATATATTTATTCTTCCTCAGAATCCGTAGAGTGCATGAATACAGATCGATCGATCAATTCCATCCATATTGTATAATGATTTGTTCTTATAGTTTGTAATGATTACGTTAACACCCATTACGTCAAAATCATGTTGTACCATCCATTAGTTCTAAGTTATATATGCATTTGTTATTGTATAGAATCAGCCCAGATCCGCCTGCCTGTTCAGCCTATAGATAGTAGTGTATGTCGGGACGACATACGTAACATGACCGAGCTGTCAGCATAGTTGCTGATCCCTGTATTCCCAGTATTATATAGCATAGCATATTAGTATCATCCCTGTGCTTTAGACACGAGATCCCTCGTAAGCCTTTGGCTTTGTGTGACGTCATAGGCATACACATGGGCAGTGATCCCTTTGTCCCGCTCTCACTCGGCGGCAGACCTACAAGACGTGAACAGGCTTGGCACCGGGCTCCATCTCTCATCTCAGTCTGACAATATATCTACCATCCTACAAGTGTGTCTACTTTCAACCTGTGATATCTCCATTCAAGAACCCTTACGATAGTGAGAGTGATATCTTGGAAAATCATAATTTTCTTGAGCCTGACCAACTCAAACGGAAGCTCGAGCATTGTAATTCTAGATGTCAGACCTGACATGAAGATTACCTTTATCTGCAAGGGAACGCTTCCATAAGGCCGAGGCACCTGATAATATGACGTCACTGGACCTCGGGGCATTGATGATGGCCCGAGGTCCACATGGCCACTAGGGAATATAGTGACCATGCACCCCAATGGGAATGGTACCGTCAGGATAGTTGAGGTCTTAAAAAGGTGCTGTTCACATCCGGACCACAGACGGATTAGTGCCTCTAGAGTTGCACTGTCCAGTGAGGAGAAACCAGCAGCCACCTCACGGTCTTGGCGGCGGACAGCATGGTAGCTAGAGAACATACCAAAGATATCATGGACAGTGACCAAGTTTGGCCAAGTGAAACAGGCCCACATTCTTCTCCTTTCCCAGTGAAGAAAAACCCTCGTTTCCTATGTAAGAGCAACAAGTGAGGAGTGGGAGGGGTGAGGGGGGAGAGAGATAAGTGGAGGCGTTACCCTAGACTTTTGCCTGCTGAGGTGTCATGCTGTTGCCACCCTATTGGCCAAAACTTTGATTGTAAGACTAATTAGTTGTAATTTACTAGTTAGACAGAACCTAGACTAAGACTGCAGTTTAGGGAGTTACCTTAGGCTAGGTGCACGATAATTTTGGCATTAATTACGGGCCCTTAGTTCTATAATTTACTGGTCAAAAAAAAAAAATTCGTTGCCAAGGATATCTAAACGTAATTAGGGTATTTTGGGGTTGTTGAATTCGAAAATGGCAGTAGGTTTTTTCAAATTGGCTCTAGTTTGTGAGATATTGCATACCTACCCCTTGATTAACAAGGAACTTAACCATAACTCGTGTATACGCATATGTAGTGACAATTTGTATATACATTGACAATATTTTAAGCCTTTTGTTATTTTTTCCATAGAAACATGAGCTCTTCACGAAGAGCCTGCTTAAATAATCACAATGCATTCTGCTACATTTATGGCAAATAGTCTTTGTAAAAACAAAGGGGAAAAACTCACAGATTTTCTAAAACAAACCTATCTTGCTTAGTTTGGAGTAGCGACTGGACAACAAGGCAAGTCTTGGCCTCCCTATATGGTGTGCAAAACCTGTGTAGAGTGCTTACGACAGTGGATATATGGACAAAGGAAAAGTTTAAACTTTTGTGTGTCTATGGTGTGGAGAAAGCTGGAAAAAACAACACGACGATGAATGTGAAAGGTTTCATTCGATACAAGAAAGTCAAGTGGAAATATCCTGATCCAGATTTAGCAAGAAGACTTGTGCCACACAGTGAAGACGTTCCTATACCAGTGTTTACAACACTGCCTGACCTCCCGTTGTCAGATGAAGAAACTCTGGGTTATGTATATAAATAACCCGCACATAGGAGAGGGAAGCTTACGACGACGTTTCGGTCCAACTTGGACCATTTACAAAGTCACTTTGTAAATGGTCAAGTCGGACCGAAATGTCGTCGTAACTCCCCTCTCCTATGTGCTGGTTATTTGTGTATTGTTCCACTCATGGTGTTGTGCCTTTTTGATATTAACTCAGGGTTTAGGATGTAACACAGGTGTTAGCAGCGAAAGTGAAAATGACGTGAGCGTTTCAACACCACAGCAGTTCTCCCAAGAAGAACTCAATGATCTGATACATGACCTCGGTCTGTCACAGCAAGCATCTGAACTTTTAGCAACCAGACTAAAATAAAAGAAATGTCTACAACAAGAAGTTAAAATATCAACTTATCGGACAAGAGAGGCTGAACTCCTTCCTTACTTCAACCAAGATGAAGAACTTGTACACTGTGATAACATCCTGGACTTCTTCAAATGGGACTCGAATATCGGCCAGGAAACTGTCGGCAGCCAGTTTGCATCTTTTCCAATTACTCAACAAAACTTAAAGAAGAATACGAAAATATGAAAATGATCTTGGAGAAGCTTTGCTATCATAAGTACTGGTCACGGAGCACCGTGGTCTGGTGCTCCGCCGTGTGAAGTGAAAGCTTCACACGGCGAGGTCAGGGTTCGATTCCCAGCGAGGCTAGAAACATTGGGTGTGTTTCTTTACACCTGTTGTCTATGTTCACCCATCAGTAAAATGGGTACCTGGGAGTTAGTCAACTGATGTGGGTCGCATCCTCGGACAATACTGACCTAATTTGCACGAAATGCTCAGCATAACAAGCGGCTTTCTATATAGTAGTAAGTCACTGATGTCAGCCAGGACTGTATACTGTGTACATGTACTTGTAGTAAATAATGATATTATAATTATTATTATTACGGTAAACCTTGCTTGCTTGCATGATCTAAAAATAATTTCAATGCGATTTATAAGCTAACCCCATCTGATCAATATATTTTTCACATCTTTTATGTTTTTCAATGGGAAACCAATTTTCTCAAAAAATACAACCAATTAAGCAAAACCGATGACATTCGGAATTTACACCACGAACCTACCCTAAAATCTGTGTAATATCATTGGCCAAAAAAAAAAAATGTGTGATGACCAATGTAATCAACTGATCAGCTGTTGTTAGAATTTCCTGGGAAGGCTGTAAGACGAGGAATTTCTCCTTCTGGCACATAAATCTCTCCACGTAAGACAGTTAAAGGTACCTTACGTAAGTCTGTAATACACAGGCATTTTTTGTCGGGTTATATTATGAGTCTGCAGTTGGGCTGGAGTCTTCTATAGACCACACCCAAAGATTCCGACCAGTCGAGCATTAGTAAGAACTAAACAGCCTTGACGAGGTAATAAATTAGTGCCAGTCAGGGAAAGACCCTCAGGTAAATACACTTTGTGTATTTCTTCAAAAAGTTTCTTTCTGTATAACTGCATGAGCTTGGTAGGTTTTCACTGTACCCTTTCAGCATATCTTAGTCATTTTTGAAATTTGGAGCCAGGTCTGAGTGGCATATATAGAATACGATCTAACTCCATTATAGAGTCAATATGGTGTCTGGTGCATTTTTTGTGTCCCCCCCCCCCCAAGTAGTTTCTAGCCCACGACACTAGCATTCTGTTAGCTTTACTGCTAATTATGACACCTACCATTCTATTAGCTTTACTGCTAGTTATGAACCCTGGCATTCTATTAGCTTTACTGCTAGTTATGAACCCTAGCATTCTATTAGCTTTACTGCAGGCATGTAGGCATTGATTAGTACTTTTGAGGTTAATCTTTATGACTGCTCCACGGTTTTGTTCTTCTCTTGTTTCAGTTGGTTTGTTACTACACTTCGCATTCATGTTTGCTATATTTAAATTGCATTACATTGCACTAATTAACGTTGAAGCCTTATTACTGTCTCCAACCACAGCAGCATAACTTTCTAGGTCCCTCGAATACTCAAAGAATCTGCTCTGAATGCTGCACTTATCATCAGTTAGGTGTCATTATCAAATTTTCCATCTTAGATGTTATCTCTATCTCGAGACCATTTATGTACTCTGCGAAGAGGATTCAATTAGACGGCAGGCTAATCAGACACTTCTTCGTTGAGTACCACTTTCAGTGTCGATGTACTGCAACTGTTGAGAGATTTTCATCCCAGTTTTCGTATATATAACTGGATCTCTGGATCTTTTTGTTATTAGGACAAAGGATTCCAGGTATATGCAATAAATGAGTTATCTTTACAACGGAAAACATTTCTTTTCAGAGCTTCATAAAACAACAAAGTTCTAACCAGCGAATCCTTTGCCGCCAACGAATGTTCCTAAGTTGCTCAATGTGTCCTTGCACATAATATATTGTCGGTAATTCTAACCACATTATGATCATCTGTTGCCGAATCCATGCTAGTTTTCGATTACTTGGTTGACATTTTTCTTAAAATTAACTATCTTGTCCTTCATATTAGTCTCCTATTTGTCTCCCTTAATAATGAGTAAGTGTGGACAATTAATTGAAGGGACATAAGAAGGTTAATTTTGCCTTAATTCCCCAGTCTTTTTGCGTTTTACCAATACTAATGATTTCTTAAATAATATCGTCAGGGGGTAAGTGATTTGATATCTGCATTATAATTCTGGCATGAATAACAACCAGTCCAGTTGATTTGTTTTCATTTAGTTTCTCCAAGCATGATAATCTCGTCGATGCTTAGTTTGTCAGTAGTGATAGAATGCATGGGGTGGGAAAGGAGTGAAAAAATGGGTGAAAAAAAGTGTGCCGGTTGCTGAAAATGGTGAATTTTAATAGGCGATGTAATAGTGTGTTGAGAAGTGTGATTTGACAAAGGATGTGGTGATGCTTACATATTTTGATAGTGGTGATGATGAAGGTAGAAATGTGGTGGATGATTGGAAGATATATGGTTGGTGATGGAGTGATCCTGGGTATGGGACAAATGATGAAAGTTGAATAAGCGGTGGTGTTAACGATGAAAAAAAAGTCAGGTTATAGTTTTGGTGGAGTAGTGAAGCAGCCCGTAGGTGTTTTTAAAGAAATGGTTAACCCCCCCCCCCCCCCCCAAATGACAGTGACAGTGGTGGTGAGAAGAGTGTAGTAGTGGTGAAGAAACACGGAGACAACAAGAGGTCAGCAGACGCAAGGAAAGGCAAGGGTTCATCGAGAAGCTATCTGTCGAGACTGACTAGCTAAAGTGAATATCCCTCTACATCTTTCTTGGTATTTGATATTATGATTGTACGTTATTAATAAATTATATTCATTAGGAAGCCCTAAAAATACAAGTCATTTAGGAATCTGGCGTGAATCAGATGTACTCGGAATCTCGAGGTAGGATAAAATTTAGATTCATACCTATGATAACTCACTTCATCATTATCAAGGTATAACTTCGTTCCTTGAAGAGCTGACTGTATAAGAGAAGAGGATCCTACAAAGAAAGAATTGGTTCTCATCAAGGAACAGCTGGAGTCTAATTAGCTGTAAGTGTATCTAGATTGATGATATTATACTGCACAACAAGGATGTCAGAAGGAAAGATTGGAAAGCGGAGGCAATATTTAAGTGGAACAACTAAGTCGGACTGTGTCTGAGGTGAAAGTCACTTAGTTATAACGTCTTCGTTAGTCGGGTTTCTATGACCAGCATAACCCATCTGAAGAAGAAGCAGGAGAGGAAGGAGACAGGACTGTCCACCTACAGGAGGAGTGGGAGTAGGAGAGAGAGAATTACTCACCTGGAGGAACTGAGTGGCAGCATCGTTGTAGAAAACAGGGTTCTTGATGGTCATGACCCAGCGATGGACGAAGTGGATGACTCTCCTCTTGCACGCCACGATGAACTCCTCGTCCTGGCTGTTACCCTGACTATCCATGCGGTAAGTGCACTTCACTTGTTAAGGAACATATCAAAAAAGATTATCGTTCACGGTGAGGTTAAGGTTTGTGTTGTGTGTGTGTTGTGTTGTGGTGTGGTGGTGTAGTTGTGTGTGTTGTGTGTGTGTGTGCGTGTGTGTGTGTGTGTGTGTGTGTGTGTGTGTGTTTGTGTGTGTTGTGTCGTGTGTCTGGTGTTGGTGTTGTGTGTGTGTCTGTGTGTGTGTGGTGTTGTGTGTGTGTGTGTGTGTGTTGTTGTGTGGGTGTGTGTGTGTGTGTGGGTGTGTGCGTATGTGACGGTGCGTGTGCGTGTGTGTGTGTGTGCGTGTGTGTTGTGTGTGTGTGTGTGTGTGGTGTTGTGTGCGTGTGTCTGTGTGTGTGTGTGTCTGTATGTGTGTGTGTGTGTGTATGTGTAGTGTAGTGTGTGTGTGTGTGTGGTGTGTGTGTGTGTGTCTGTGTGTGTGTGTGTGGTTGTGTGTGTGTGTTGTGTTGTGCCTGTGTTGTGTGATTGTGTTTGTTGGTTGTGTGTGTGTGTGTGTGTTGTGTGTGTGTGTGTGTGTGTGTGTACTTCACCTAGGTGGTAATCACCTAGTTGAGGTTGCGGGGTATAGATGTCCCGATGCTCATGGCCCGCCTCTTACTGATCGCTATAGGTCACTCTCCCTGAGCGGAGCTTTATCATACCTCTGCTTAAGCTTATGTATGGATCCTGCCTCCACTACATTCGCTTACCAACTAATTCCACTTACTGGACTACTCGGTGGCTGAAGAAATACTTCTAACATCCCTGTGATTCATCTGTTTCTTCCAAACTTCAAACTGTGTCCCACTTGTTACTGTGTCCAATCTTGGAACATTCTGTGTTTTGTCCACCTTGTCTATTCCCTTCAGTATTTTGTATGTCGCTATCATGTCCCCCATATCTCTCCTGTCCTCAGTGTCGTCAGGTTGTTTTCCCTTAACCTCTCCTCGTGGGACTACCTTCTTAGCTCTGGGACTAGTTCTTGTTGCAAGCATTTCTCTAGTTACTTTACGTGTTGCTAGGGGTGGGTTCAAACTGGTGCCAGCAATAACTCCTATATTGGGGCCGAACGTACACGGTGTACAGGGTCCTGAATGATTCCTATTAAGATGTCGGAATGCTGTTCTGAGGTTTGTAGGCGCCCATATGCCTGACAGCTCAGTATTATTTGGTTGGATTGTGCTTCAGGAGATGTGCCTGGTGTTTACATCACCCCAGGATCTTTTTCCCTTGAGTGAGGTTTGTAGTCTCATGGCCCCCTAGACTGTACTCCGTCTGCGGTCTTCTTTGCCCCTTCCCCAATCTTCATGACTTTGCACTCTGGTGGGCTGAGAACTCCAGGAGGCATATTGACTGGACCAGGTCTGCTGTTGTCCTGATCCCTTTGTAGTTCTGCTGTCTTCGATGAGTGAATTTCTTCTCTTCAAATTCAAGTCATCTTGCTCAAAAGGGACACCTCTGAGTATATTTTCCTTCACGTATGTCGTCCCCTTCACAAAATACCAGAAACAGCACTGGTCCTAGGACTGACCCTTGGGGACCCCGCTGGTCTCAGGTGCCACTTGGACTCCTCGCACGTCCATGACTCACGCTGTATTCCTGACAAGTACATTCCCTGATCAATTGTTGTGCCTTGCCCTGTTACCCCTGCTTGGTTCTCCAGTTTTTGCACCAATCTCTGTGTGGAACTAGTGTCAATATCGACCTTCTTGCAGTCAAGAAAATGCAATCACCCACCCCCTCTCTCTCTTGTCTTAATGATGCGGGTGTAACCATGTCATAGACTCAGTAGGTTGTGACACAGGATTTCCGATCCCTGAAACCATGTTGGCTGCTGTTGATGAGATCGTTCCTTCTAGGTGTTCCACCTAGATCTCTTCTCCTGATAATCTTCTTCATGATTTTGCATACTATACATGTCAGTGACAATGGTCTGTAGTTAAAATGCTTCTGTCTGTCTCCTTTTTTAAAGAGTGGGGACACATTTGCTGTCTTCCATGCCTCAGGCAATCTCCCTGTTTTTTTGACCCACCTAGATGTATTGAATATTGTTGTTAGGGTTACACATTGCCGCCTCTGCTACCCTCGCTCAATACAATGGGGGTGTTATCTTGCCCCATTGCCTTTGAGGTAATCTAGCTCACTCAGAAGCCTCTTCACTTCTTCTCGGTTGTGTGCACAGTGGGTCTGCACTGGTGGTGTGCCCCACCTCTCCGTCTTTCTGGAGCCCCTTCATGTCTCCTCTGTGACACTTCTTTGAATTTCTTGTTGAGATTCCTCACATACTTCACGGTCATTTCTGCGTTGTCTCTCCTCCTTCCTGTCCTTAGCCTGATTTACCTGGTCCTTGACTTTGTTTTCCTCAGATGTGGCTGTACAACAGTTCTTCGGCGTCAGATTTGGCTTTTGCTAGGCTCTGTGTCGTTTCATATTGTCTTTGGCTCCCTTCTTATCTGTGCATATTCGTTTATGGCTCTACGCCTGCTCGCCTTATTCTCCTGGGTTCCTTTGCCTTTCTATATTTCTTCCTTTCCCTAGCAAACTTGGTTTTTGCCTCCCTGACCTTTGGTAAACCATGGGCTCATTCTGGCTTTGTCATTTTCCTGTTACCCTTGGGTACAAACCTCTCCTCAGTTCTCCTTGAATTTTGTGTACATATTCCATCATCTCATTAACTGGCTTCCTGCTCAGTTCTTCTGTCCCACTGAACCCTGTTCAGAAGTTCCTCATTCTGTGTAGTCCCCTTTCTTGTAGTTTTGGCTTCATTCGTCCTGGCCTTCCTGCTTCTCCCTCCATCATTGTAACTCTACTGTGTATTCGTAAAGCGTAAAACCACTTGGTCACCGGCCCCAAGTGGTCTTTCATAGTGATGTGTCCTCGATATTCTGGCGCTGTACTTCAAGGGGAATACTAAGTCCGCCTTGCTGGTTCAATCCTCTCCTCTCTCTCGTTGTTAGTTGTCACTTACGTGTTGGCACATGATGCTTTCCAGTACTCACCTCCTGTTCTTTGCCATCCATGTATCTTGGCCCCCTTGTGGGTTCATGCTTCTACCATTCGATCTCTATTTGGTTAAAAGTCACCATGATCAGGAGCTTTGCCCTGCATGCATGAGCTCTTTGGCAACTCTAGCCAGTGTGTCACCATCGCCTCTATGACTTCGCGTCATACTCTTGCCTTGGCTCTGCTGTTCTGATGGTGGGTTATACATCCACTGATATTTACCACATTGGGACCTCCAGAGTGAAGCGTTCTGTATGAAACCACTTTTCTTTCTCGCTGTCTCCTCTCTCCAGCTCATCAAAATTCCAGCGATTTTTTTGAATCAGCAATGCCACTCCTCCACCCCCCTGTTCCTCTGTTTTCCTCGGACTTTGGTATCACCGTTGGAAGATGGCATCTGTTATCATACCTGTAAGCTTGTTTTCTGTGAGAGCTTATGATGTCGGTGATGCTTCTTTGACTCTTTCATGCCACTCTCCCTCTTTTTGTTATTCCATCAGCCGTTTGTGTTACCCTTACCTACAGTTTCCTTTTCAACACGTGGTTTGGGGGGGGCCGTGAGGGTGGGAGTGACCGGTGCATACTGTGGGATTCTATAGCCGGTGTTGGGTGGAGGTTTGTGGATTTGGATTGTAGTGTGTGTTGGGTTGTGTAGATAGGTTGTATGGTTCTGAGCAATAGTTGGTGTGTGCTTGCCCTTGCTGTTCTGTTCTGCTCTGACTGACTCTCTGCTGGTTCCATCCGGTCTCTTTTCCTAGCTCCTTTCGCTTTTTTGTCCTCTCCCTCAGCTGCTGTCGTTTGATTTTGTTTCTGTACTCTGTCTAGGAACACCCTCTTGTACTCTTCCGAGTATTTCAATCAATGTTTCTCTTGGAGGATCCTGTTTAGCATGTTTCCGTCCTGAGAATCAGCTTGATGGTCGTTTCTCCCCTTCGAGTACCCCCTATTCTCTGAAAATTTACAATCTCGTCATCTCATACTCTATTTCAGTGATGATTTTCTCAATCTCCTTCTTTCTTCCTGCTGCCTTTCAGTGTGTGTCTTTCCTCTCTCTCCTGAAGCTCATGGATAAACACTGGTTTTGCCCCTTTCCCATCCCATTGCTCACCTCTGTTGACTTGGATCCTGCCTGTATGTGGTCAGTTTTCCTTGTTTTTTCAGTGGCTACTTGATAGCATGGATTGTGACCTCAGCATTCGACCTATCGCCCTCTCCATCTGCAACCAGCTGTTCTTCCCTTTCACACCTTGGTCCTCCTTGGCAAGGTGATATTGAATTAGCATAATTCATAATTCATTCATTCCTGTTCGGCCTCGCAGCTGCTTCATATGCTGTGTCTTCTTTGGTCCATGCCCCTGTAACCTAGCTTCAGCCTATTTATCTCAACTTCAAGGGACCCTTATCTTGGCTATTGCAGTTTCGACTTGTGCTCCAAATTTTTTGTCTCTTTTCTAAACTTCTTTTCCAATTTCACAGAGAGCTCTTTCTCCAATTTTTCAGAAAGCTTGTTATCATCCTTTTCCACTGCTCTCCATCCACTCCTCCCTACAAGGAACCATTTCATCTGATCCTTGGTTCTCTGCGAGTCCCACCATTTTTTTTTTTTTTTTTTCTTTTGTTTTTTGACAGAGAAGAGAGAAGGGAAAAGATAGAAGGAGGGGAGAGAGGGAAGAGTGAGAAGGGAAAGGGGAAGAGAGTGAGAGAGAGTGTGAGAGGGGGAAAAAGGAGAGAGGAGGGAAGGAAGGGGAGGGGTTGAGATGAGAAGAAGGGAAAATGAAGAGTTGCGGAGAGAGGAGAGAGAGAGATGAGGAGAGAGAGAGAGATGAGAGAGAGAGAGAGAGAGAGGAGAGAGAGAGAGAGAGAAGGGAAAGGTAGAGAGAGGGGGATAGTGATAGTGAGATGGTATAAGGGCAAGAGGAGAGTGAGAGTGAGTGGAGTGTGGGGGGAGTGAGTGAAGGGTAAGGGTTGGTGAGGGGGAGAATTAGAAGGGTAAAGGGGATGAGTAAGAGAGAGGGAGAGAGGGAAGAGAGGGAGAGAGAGGGTGAGAGGGAGGGAAGCGATCCTGTGGATGAGAGAGGGGGAGAGAGAGTGAAGGGTAATGGGTAGGAGAGGGGAGAGTTAGAAGGGGAAAATGGGGAAGATAGAGAGCAAGAGTGAGATGAGAGAGAGGATGAGAGAGAGATGACGAGGAGAAATCGGAGAGATTGTGAGAAGAGAGAGGTGGGAGAGAGGGAGTGTGAGATGAGAGAGAGTGGGAGAGAGGGTTGAGAGGGGGGTCGAAGAGAGAGAGAGGGTGGGAGAGAGGGAGGGAGGAGATAGGAGAAGGCAAAGAAGTTGTGTGTGTGTGTGTGTTTATGGTGTGTGTGTAGTGTGTAGTTGTGTGATTGTGTGTGTGTGTGTGTAGTGTTTGTGTGTGTGTGTGTGTGCGTCGTGTGTGTGTGTGTGATGTGTGTTGTGTGTGTATGCGTGTGTGTGTGTGTATGTGTGTGTGAATGTGTGTGTGTTGTGTGTGTGTGTGTGTGGGTGTGTGTATGCGTGTGTTGTATCACCTTAGTACACTTGGTTTTTGCCTCCTGCACCTTTGGGGTTTAATACCATGGGCTATCCTGGCTTTTTCATTTAATTCCTGTTACCCTTGGGTACAAAACCTTCTACAGGCTCCTTGCATGTTGTTGCTTACATATTCCTTCATCTCATTAACTGGCTTCACCCTGACCCAGTTCTCTGTCCACTGAACCCCGTTAAGGTAGTTCCCTCATTCTGTGTAGTCCCCCTTCTTGTAGTTTGGCTTCATCGTCTTGGCCTCCTGCTTCTCCTCCACTTGTAGCTCTACTGTGTATTCGAAGCTTTAATAACCACATGGTCACTGGCCACCAAGGGGTCTTTCATATGTGTGTCCTCGATATCTGCACTACTCAAGGTGAATTCTAAGTCCAGCCTTGCTGATCTTACTCTCCTCTCTCTCTTGTAGTTGTCCCTTACGTGTTGGCACATGAGTTTTCCAGTACCACCTCCATCCTCTTAGCCCTCCTTCACGTATCTTGGCCCCATGTGGGTCCAAGTTCTTCCCAATCGATCTCCTTGTGGTTAAAGTCACCCATGATACAGGAGCTTTGGACCCGCATGCATGAGCTCTTCTGGCATATCTAGCCAGTGTGTCTATCATCGCTCTATTGCTCTCGTCGTACTCTTGCCTCTGGCCCTCGTGCTGTCTGTGGTGGGTATATACTATGCTATTTACCACCTTGGGACCTCCAGAGTGAAGGGTGTTACAAAGTATTAACTGCTTCTCCGCTGTATCACTCTCTCAGCATCATCAAGAAGAAATTCCAGCTGCGATTTTGATCAGCTAACGCCATCTCTACTACCCCCCTGTTCCTCTGTCTTTCCTCAAGATTTGGTTATCCGTTGGAAAGATGGGCATCGTTATCATACTGTATGCTTGAGTTTCTAGTGAGAGCTATGATGTTACAGGTGATGCTCTTTGACTCTTTCATGCCACTCCTCCACTTTTTGTTTTTTCACATCAGCGTTTGTGTACCATACCTCAGTTTTCCTTTCCAACGACTGTCTGGTTTGGGGGGCCTGTGAGGGGTGGCGAGACCTGGTGGCATACTGAGGATTCTTATGCTGGGGTGTGGGTGTGTGTGTGTGCCCTTCTTGGTGTGTGTGTGTGTGGGTGTGTATGTGACTGCGTGTGTAGTGTGAATGTGTGTGTGTTGTGTGTGTGTCTGAGTGTGTGTATGTTGTGTGTGTGCCCGACGTGTGGTGTGTCGTGTGTGTGTGTTGTGTGTGTGTTGTGTGCTGTGTGTTGTCTGTGTGTGTCTGTGTGTTTGTGTGTATATGTGTACTCACCTAATGTACTCAAACTAATTGTGGTTTGCAAGGGTTGAAGACTCTGCTCAAGCCCCAGCCTCTTCACTGATCGTACAGAGATCCTCTCCCCTCTCTGCTTCCTGTGCTTAGTCATGGCCTCTTCTTAAAAACTTTGTATGGTTCATGCATCCACTACTTCACTTGCTAGGCTATTCTCCACTTCCTGTGGAAGATGAGAAGCAAGAGTGAGTGAAGACGAGAGAGAAAAGAGGGAGAGAGTGGGAGAAGACGAGGGGAGAGAGAGGAAGGGAGAGAGGGAGGGAGAGAGAGGAGAGGGAGGGAGAGAGGGGAGGGAGAGAGTGAGAAGGCAAAGAAGTTGTGTGTGTGATGGTGTGTGTGTGTGTGTGTGTGTGTGTGTGTGTGTGTGTGCTGTGTGTGTACTCACCTAGTTGAGGTTTGCGGGCGGTTCGACGTCCGAGCTCTGGCCCCGCCTTTTCACTGATCGCTACTAGGTCCTCGCCCTGAGCCGTGAGCTTTTATCAGACCTCTGTTAATGCTATGTATGGATCTGCCTCCACTACATCGCTTCCCAAACTATTCAACTTACTGACTACTCTGTGGCTGAAGAAATACTTCCTAACATCCCTGTGATTCATCTGTGTCTTCAGCTTCCTACTGTGTCCCCTTGTTACTGTGTCCAATCTCTGGAACATCCGGTCTTTGTCCACCGTGTCAATTCCTCTCAGTATTTTGTATGATCGTTTTCATGTCCCCCTATCTCTTCCGTCCTCCTGTGTCGTCAGGTTGATTTCCCCTTAAACTCTCACTCGTAGGACATACCTCTTAGCTCTGGGACTAGTCTTGTTGCAAACCTTTGCATTTCTCTAGTTCTTCACGTGCTTGGTAGGTGTGGGTTCCTAACTGGTGCCGCATCTTACTACAATATGGGCCTAACTTACACGGTGTACAGGGTTCTGAATGATTCCTTTATTAGATGTCGGAATGCTGTTCTGAGGTTTTGCTAGGGGCCCATATTGCTGGCAGCGTTATTTGGATTGATGTGCGCTTAGGGAGATGTGCCTGGTGTTATACTCACCCCAAGATCTTTTTCTTGAGTGAGGTTTGTAGTCTCTGACCCCCTAGACTGTTACTCGTCTGCGGCCTTCTTTGCCCTTCCCCAACTTCATGACTTTGCACTTGGTGGGATTGAACTCCAGTGATGCCAATTGCTCGGAACAGGTCTGCAGCCTGTCCAGATCCTTTGTAGTTTGCCTGGTCTTCGATCGAGTGAATTCTTCTCAATCAACTTCCCGTCATCTGCAAAAAGGGTCACCGCATGAGTCTATTCCTTACCGTCAGGTCGCCCTTCAACCCATCCAGAAACCCAGCACTGGATCCTAGGACACCCGACCCCCCCCCCCCCCCCCCCCCCCTCCGCCCGGCGCCACCCCCCGCTCCCCCGTGATCCACGCCGTTGCCCCCCACTTGACCCCACCCCCCCCCCCCCCGCACCGTACTCATGACTCGCTGCTGTTCTTCCTGACATGTATTCCTGATCCATTGTAGTGCCTTCTCTGTTATCCCTGCTTGGTCCTACAGTTTTTGCACCAATCTTTGTTGTGGAACTTGTGGTCCAAAAGCCTTCTTACAGTACAAGAAAATGTTATCACCCACCCCTCTCTCTCTTTGTCTTACTGCTGTCACCATTGTCATTGACTCAGGTAGGTTTGTGACACAGGATATTTTTTCCCGTACTGAAAACCATGTTGCTGTGTGATGAGATCGTTCCTTTCTTAGGTGTTCCACCACTCTTCTCCTGATATCTTCTTCCTTGATTTTGGCGTACTATACATGTCAGTGACACTGGTCTGTAGTTTAATGCTTCCATGTCTGTCTCCTTTTTTAAAGATTGGCACTACTTTGCTGTCTTCCATGCCTTCAGGCAATCTCCCTGTTTCGATAGATGTATTGAAGATTGTTGTTAGGGGCTAACATAGACCTCTGCTCCCTTCTCATACCATGGGGAGATGTTATTATCTTGCCCATTGCCTTATGAGGTATCTAGCTCACTCAGAAGCTCTTCACTGTCTTCCTCGGTTGTGTGCACTGTCGTCCAGCACTTGGTGGTGTGCCCAACCTCTCGTCTTTCTGGAGTCCCTTCTGTCTCTCTGTGACACTTCTTTGAATCTCTTGTTGAGTTCTTCCACATACTTAACGGTCATTTCTTGTTGTTCTCCTCACCTTCCTTCCATTAGCATGATTACTGGTCTTGTGACTGTTGTTTTCCTCCTGATGTGTGATGTACAACAGTTTTAGTCAGATTTGGCTTTCGATGTGTGTGTGATGTGTGTGTGTGGTGTGTGTGTGTGTGTTGTGTGGTGTGTGTTTGTGTGTGTGTTTGTGTGTGTGTGTGTGGTGCGTTGTGTGTGTGTGTGTGTGGGTGTGTTGTGTGTGTGTCTGAGTGTGTGTCTAGTGAGTGTGTTGTGTGTGTCTGTGTGTGTGTTTGTGTGTGTGTTGTGTGGGTGTCTGTGTGTGTCTGTGATGTTTGTGTGTGTATGTGTACTCCACCTAATGTACTCAACTATTGTGGTGCAGGGGTTGAGGATCAGTTGGACACCGCCTCTTCACTGATCGCTACTAGATCCCTCTCCTCTTGCTTCCTGAGCTTCGTCATGCCTTCTTCTTAAAACTATGTATGGTTCCTGCCTCCACTACTTCACTTGCTTGGTTTCCACTTGCTGAACAACCTCTATGACTGAAGAAATACGTCCTTAAGTCCTGTGATTGTTGAGTCTTCAGTTCAGTTGTGAGACCCTATGTCCCTGTGTCCCTCTTCTGGAACTTACTATTCTCTGTCCACCTTGTCTTCCCGCAGTATCTTGTATGTCGTTATCATATCTCCCCTGACCTTCTGTCCTCCAGTGTCGTCATCGGATATTTCCCTTACCTTTCCTCGTACGACCTTTCCCTTGAGCTTGGGAGGACTAGCCTTGTTGCAACCCTTTGTACTTTCTCTAACTTCTTGTCGTGCTTGCCAGGTGTGGGTTCCAGACTGGTGCTGCATTACTCCAGTATGGGCCTAACACACACAGTGTCAGTGTCTTGAAACGATTCCTTATAAGGTAATCTGGAACGCTATTCTCACGGTTTGCCAGGCGGCCCGTATGCTGCAGCGGTGATTTGGTTGATGTGTGCTCGGTGATGTGCTCGGTGTTATGGTCACCCCAAGGTCTTTCTCCCTGAGTGAGGATCTGGAGTCGATTGTCCACCGAGCCTATACTCTGTCTGCGGTCTCTTTGCCTCCCCAATCTTCATGACTTTTGCGTTTGGCCTGGATTGTGGTGCTGTGTGATGTGTGTGTGTGTGTGTGTGTGTGTGTGTGTGTGGGTGTGTGTGTGTGTGTGTGTGTGTGTAATTTTCATCTGTTTGGGGTTGCAGGTGACGAGTCATAGCTCTGGCCCCACCTCTTCACTGAATCGCTACAGGTCCTTTCTCTCCCTGCTCCATGAGTATACCAACCTCGTCTTAAAATTGTGTATGGTTCCTGCCTCAGCCACGGTCACTTGCAGACTGTTCCACTTCTGAACAAACTCTATGACTAAAGAATATTCCCTCCTACAAATATAACTCTCGACTCGTCTCAGTCTTCAACTTCCAATTGTGACACACACCAGTCGTTTTCTGTGTCCCATCTTGTGGAACATCTTGTCTTTGTTTCACTTTTTCAATTCTCGCAGTATTTTATATGTCGTCATCATGTCTCCGTTTAACCCTCTTGTCCGCCAGTGTCGTCAAGGCTAATTTCCTTTAACCTTTTCTTCGTGGACATTCCCTTAGCTCTGGAAACTCAGTTTCTTTGAAACCTTTGCACTTTCTCTAATTTATTGACGTGCCGTGACCTAGGTTGTGGGCTTTCAAAATTGATACTACATAGTCCATTATGGGCCTGACGTACACGGTGTAACAGAGTCTTGAACGATTCCTTACTGAAGGATATACGGAACGCTATTCTCAGGTTTTTGCCAGGAGCCCATATGCTGCAGCAGTTTCTAATTGATGTGCGCCACAGGAGATGTTCTCGGTATTATACCCCAAGATCCTTTTCCTTAGTGAGGTTTGCAGTCTTTGGCCACCTAGCTATATTCTTCGGTCTTCTTTGCTTCCCGATCTTCATTAATTACCATTTGAGCGGGTGTTAAATCGAGGAGCCAGTTCATTGGGACCAGGCTTCACCCTGTCCATGTCTCTTTGTAGTCTGCTTGATCCTCAATCCTATTTAATTCTCCTCATTAAGTTCACATCATCTGCAAACAGGGGGACACTTCTGTGTCTATCCCTTCGGCATGTCATTCACATATACCATAAATAGTATGGTCCTAAAATTGACCTGTGGAAACCCCCGCTCGTCACAGGAGCCCACTCTGACCAACTGTCACGTACCATGACTCGTTGTTGCTCCCTGTCAGGTATTACTCTGATCCATTCAGTGCCTTCTTGTTATTGTGTTTCTGATCCTTAGCTTTTTGAACTTATGTCTTGCGAGGAACTGTGTCGAAAGGCCTTCTTGAGTCATGAAAATGCAAAATCTAGCACCCCCTCTTTCTCGTGTTTTACTTCGTTACCTTGTCATAAACTCCAGTAGGTCTGAGACACCTGATTTTCCTTTCCTGAATCCGTGCTGGTTGTCGTTTATAAGCTTGTTTCCGTTCTAGGTGCTCACCCACTCTTACTCATGATTAACTTCTCATGACTTTGCCATTACTATACACGTCAGTGACATGGCTGTAATTTTAGTTGCCTCCTGTCTGTCTCTTCTTGAAATGGGGGACACATTTGCCGTCCTCCATACATGTATTTGCTGTGTGCGTGGTTTGTTGTTCGTGCATGTGCTTATAAGTGTTTAGTGTGTGTATGGGTGTGTATGTGTGTGTATGTGTGTGTGTGTGTGTGTGTGTGTGTGTGTGTTGTTGTGTGTGTGTGTGTGTGTGTGTGTGTGTGTTGTGTGTGTGTGTGTGTGTGTGTTTAGGAGGTGTCATTATATGTTAACTGCGTATCTGTAATTTCCGTCTTTCCTAATTTATCCCTGTTTATGTTTGCAGTGTTAATATTTAACTATGTTGATATATAGTTTTTCTTCGTCTTTGAATGCTGTAGATAAGTTTTTTTTTTCAGGTTTAGCGGCGTTTACATTCTATGAGTCTTGGCAAAGATGAATAATCTTTCTGTACTTTGCTTATCTGAACGTTGTTTGATGTAAACATGACCTCGGTTTTTTTTAAGTTGCGATTTCTTCTTCTTGCAGTTTTTCACAGTATCTTTGTTTTTAGTTCTGGTACGATCCTTGTGACATGCATTTGAACCTTCATATCATGTTTAACAAAGTGTGCGGTCCATGTCGTGAACAGTTTACCTGGAGTTTACCTGGAGAGAGTTCCGGGGGTCAACGCCCCCGCGGCCCGGTCTGTGACCAGGCCTCCTGTTAATTTATATATCTGCAAGTTTCTCCGAGTTTTCGAAACTTTATTATAAAGTTTGTAACACTGTATGTCACTAACAATATTAGACTGAGTATGTTTCTTGAGGACGTTTGGTGTAATGTGAACTTAGATCTTCCTGGTTTAACTGAAACATAGAGCTGCTCTCAGCCGTCATAGATTTGCTTTATTGGTCTCCTTCCACCATCATCCATATTTCATTTCATCAACCATTTTTAGCTTGCTTTCCGATGCAATCAGACAGGAATTTTGGACTACTTGTCTTTCGAATTTTCCTAATGAAAATGATGTCTATTGTTATATGTATGTATCTTAGTCTTTTGATAGGGCGATGATTATTGGATATTTGATTATTGTTGGTACCAGAACAAGCCTAGAGGGATACGTGGATAAACATTCAACCTATTCTAATTATTCTAATGTTCTAGTGTCCACCTAATTGTGGTTGCAGAGGTCGAGACTCAGCTCCACTTACATGTGCGAGTGTCTGTGTGTGTGTGTGTGTCTGTGTGTGTGTCTGTGTGTGTGTGTGGGGTCTGTGTGTGTGTCTGTGTGTGTTGTGGTGTGTATGTGTGTGTGTGTGTGTGTTAGTTACCATTTCGTCCTAGGCACATGTCGATTAGACACTAGGCCTGTTGTATGTGCATGCATGTGTGGGTGTTGTGTGTGTGTGTGTGTGTGTGTGTGTGTGTGTTTGTGTGTGTGTGTTTGTGTGTGTTATGTGTATGGGTGTATATGAGTGTGTGTGTGTGTGTGTGTGGGGTTGTGTGTGTGTGTGTTGTGTGTGTGTGGGTGTGTGGTGTTTAAGTGTGTGTGTGTGGGGTGTGTTTAAGTGTGTGTGTGTGCGTAGGTTGTGTTTTTAGTGTGTGTGTGTGCGTAGGTGTGTGTGTGCGTAGGTGTGTGTGTGCGTAGGTGTGTGTGTGTGTAGTGTGTGTGTGTGTGTTAGGTGTGTAGGTGTGTGTGTGTGTGTAGGTGTGTGTGTGTGTGTGTGTAGGTGTGTGTGTGTGTGTTGGTGTGTGGTGTGTTGGTGGTGTGTGTGTTGGTGTGTGTGTGTGTTGGTGTGTGTGTGTGGTTGGTGTGGGGTGTGTGTGTGTTGGTGTGTGTGTGTGTGTTGGTGTGTGTGTGTGTTTTTGGTGTGTGTGTGTTGGGGGTGTGTGTGGTGTTTTTAGGTGTGTGGTAGGTGTGTGTGCGCGTGTGCGTGCGCGCACAATTGCATGCGTGTGTGTGCACTCATCTAATTGTGGTTGCATAGGTCAAGTCACAGCTCTTGGCCCTGCCTTAATTGGTCACTACTAGGTCCACTCTCTCCCCCGCTCTATGAGTCTTACCATACCTCTTAATATTAATAGTAATAAGTATGGATTCTGCTTCCACTACATCACTTCCAGACTATTCCACTTCCTGGACTGAACAAATACTTCCTAACATCCCTGTGGCTCATCGAGTCTTCAACTTCCAATTGTGACCCCTTGTTGCTGTGTCCCATCTCTGGAACATCCCATGTCTTGTCAATTCCTCTTAATCCAAGAAAATGCAATCTACCCACCCTTCTCTCCTTTGTTTTATTGCCGTCATCTTTAGTAAAACTCCAGTAGGTTTGTGACACAGGATTTTTCCCCTTTCCTTGAAATTGTGCTGGTTGTCATGAATAAGCTCATTCCTTTCTAGGTGCTCCACCACTCTTCTCCTGATAATCTTCTCCATGACTTGGCATACTATACATGTCAGTGACACTGGTCTGTGTGTGTGTGTGCGTGTGTGTGTGTGTGTGTGTGTGTGTGTGTCTCTGGGGTGTGTGGTGTGTGTGGTGTGTGTGTGTGTGGTGTGTGTGTGTGTGTGTGTGGGGTGTGTGTGTGTGTGTGGTCTCACCTATTGTACTCACCTAATTGTGGTTGCAGGGTTCGAGACTCAGCTCCTGGCCCCGCCTCTTCACTGATCGCTACGGGTCCTCTCTCTCTCTCTCTGCTTCCTGAGCTTTGTCATACCTCTTCTTAAAACTATGTATTGTTCCTGCCTCCACTACTTCACTTGCTAGGGGATTCCACTTGCTGACAACTCTATGACTGAAGAAATACTTCCTAACGTCCCTGTGACTCGTCTGAGTCTCAGCTTCCAGTTGTGACCCCTTGTCCCTGTGTCCCCTCTCTGGAACATCCTATCTCTGTCCACCTTGTCTATTCCCGCAGTATCTTGTATGTCGTTATCATGTCTCCCCTGACCCTTCTGTCCTCCAGTGTCGTCAGTCCGATTTCCCTTAACCTTTCCTCGTACGACATTCCTTGAGCTCTGGGGACTAGCCTTGTTGCAAACCTTTGTACTTTCTCTAACTTCTTGACGTGCTTGACCAGGTGTGGGTTCCAGACTGGTGCTGCATACTCCAGTATGGGCCCAACATAACACAGTGTACAGTGTCTTGAACGATTCCTTATTAAGGTATCGGAACGCTATTCTCAGGTTCGCCAGGCGCCCGTATGCTGCAGCGGTTATTTGGTTGATGTGTGCCTCCGGTGACGTGCTCGGTGTTATGGTCACCCCAAGGTCTTTCTCCCTGGTGAGGTCTGAAGTCTTTGTCCACCTAGCCTATACTCTGTCTGCGTCTTCTTTGCCCCTCCCCAATCTTCATGACTTTGCATTTGGCTGGATTGAATTCGAGAAGCCAGTTACTGGACCACATGTCCAGCCTGTCCAGGTCTCTTTGCAGTCCTGCCTCATCCTCGTCCGATTTAATTCTTCTCATCAACTTCACGTCATCTGCGAACAGGGACACTTCAGAGTCTATTCCTTCCATCATGTCGTTCACATATATCAAAAATGTTATGTGTGTGTGTGTGTGTGTGTGTGTGTGTGTGTGTGTGTGTGTGTGTGTGTGTGTGTGTGTGTGTGTGTGTGTGTGTGTGTGTCTGTATGTGTGTGTGTGTGTGTGTGTGTGTGTTTGTACTCACTTATTTGTGCTCACTTATTTGTGGTTGCAGGGGTCGAGTCACAGCTCCTGGCCCCACCTCTTCGCTGATTGCTACTAGGTCCTTTCTCTCCCTGCCCCATGAGCTCTATCATACCTCGCCTTAAAACTATGTATGGTTCCCGCCTCCACTACCTCACTTTCTAGGCTATTCCACGGCCTGACTACTCTATGACTGAAGAAATACTTCCTAACGTCCCTGTGACTCGTCTGAGTCTTCAGCTTCCAGTTGTGACCCCTTGTTTCTGTGTCCTCTCTCTAGAACATCCTATCTCTGTCCACCTTGTCTATTCCCCGCAGTATCTTGTATGTCGTTATCATGTCTCCCCTGACCCTTCTGTCCTCCAGTGTCGTCAGTCCGAGTTCCCTCAACCTTTCCTCGTACGACATTCCCCTGAGCTCTGGGACTAGCCTCGTTGCAAACCTTTGTACTTTCTCTAACTTCTTGACGTGCTTGACCAGGTGTGGGTTCCAGACTGGTGCTGCATACTCCAGTATGGGCCTAACATATACAGTGTTCAGTGTTTTGAACGATTCCTTATTAAGGTATTTGAACGCTATTCTCAGGTTTGCCAGGCGCCCGTATGCTGCAGCAGTTATTTGGTTGATGTGTGCCTCCGGTGACGTGCTCGGTGTTATGGTCACCCCAACGTCTTTCTCCCTGAGTGAGGTCTGTAGTTTTTTCTACCTAGCCTATACTCTGTCTGCGGTCTTCTTTGCCCCTTCCCAATCTTCATGACTTTGCATTTGGCAGGATTGAATTCGAGAGGCCAGTTTCTGGACCACATGTCCAGCCTGTCCAGGTCTCTTTGCAGTCCTGCCTCATCCTCATCCGATTTAATTCTTCTCATCAACTTCACATCTTCTGCGAATAGGGACACTTCAGAGTCTATTCCTTCCATCAGGTTGTTCGCATATATCAAAAATAGCACTGGACCTAGAACTAACCCCTGTGGGACCCCGCTCGTCACAGGCGCCCACTGTGATACCTCTTCATGTACCATGACTCGTTGCTGCCTCCCTGTCAGGTATTCCCTGATCTATTGCAGTGCCCTCCCTGTTATATGCGCCTGATCCTCCAGCTTCTGCACTAATCTCTTGTGGGGAACTGTGTCAAAGGCCTTCCTGCAGTCTAGGAAAACGCAATCAACCCACCCCTCTCTCTCGTGTCTTACTTCTGTTACCTTGTCATAAAACTCCAGGAGGTTTGTGACACAAGATTTGCCTTCCATGAACCCATGCTGGTTTTCATTCATAATCTTGTTCCGTTCCATGTGTTCCATCACTCTCCTCCTGATTATCTTCTCCATAACTTTGCACACAATACATGTCAGAGACACAGGTCTGTAGTTTAGCACCTCATTTCTATTTCCTTTCTTAAAGATGGGGACTACATTTGCTGTCTTCCATTTCTCAGGTAGTTGCCCAGTTTCAAGGGATGTGTTGAAGATCGTGGTTAGGGGCACGCACAGCATCTCTGCTCCTTCTCTAAGGACCCATGGGGAGATGTTGTCCGGTCCCATCGCCTTTGAGGTATCAAGGTCACTTAGCAGCTTCTGCACCTCCTCCTCGGTTGTTCGTATGTCATGTGTGTGTGGTGTGTGTGTGTGTGTGTGTGTGTGTGTGTTTGTGTGTGTGTGTTTGTGTGTGTGTATGTGTATGGTGTATATGAGTGTGTGTGTGTGTTTGTGTGTGTGTATGTGTATGGGTGTATATGAGTGTGTGTGTGTGTGTGTGTGTGTGTGTGGTGTGTGTGTGTGTGTGTGTGTGTGTGTGTGTGTGTGTGTGTGTGTGTGTGTGTACTCACCTAGTTGAGGTTGCTCACCTAGTTGAGGTTGCGGGGGTCGAGTCCGAGCTCCTGGCCCCGCCTCTTCACTGATCGCTACTAGGTCACTCTCTCTGAACCGTGAGCTTTGTCATACCTCTGTTTAAAGCTATGTATGGATCCTGCCTCCACTACATCGCTTCCCAAACTATTCCACTTACTGACTACTCTGTGGCTGAAGAAATACTTCCTAACATCCCTGTGATTCATCTGTGTCTTCAACTTCCAACTGTGTCCCCTTGTTACTGTGTCCAATCTCTGGAACATCCTGTCTTTGTCCACCTTGTCAATTCCTCTCAGTACTTTGTATGTCGTTATCATGTCCCCCCTATCTCTCCTGTCCTCCAGTGTCGTCAGGTTGATTTCCCTTAACCTCTCCTCGTATGACATACCTCTTAGCTCTGGGACTAGTCTTGTTGCAAACCTTTGCACTTTCTCTAGTTTCTTTACGTGCTTGTCTAGGTGTGGGTTCCAAACTGGTGCCGCATTCTCCAATATGGGCCTAACGTACACGGTGTACAGGGTCCTGAACGATTCCTTATTAAGGTGTCGGAATGCTGTTCTGAGGTTTGCTAGGCGCCCATGTGCTGCAGCAGTTATTTGATTGATGTGCGCTTCAGGAGATGTGCCTGGTTTTATACTCACCGCAAGATCTTTTTCCTTGAGTGAGGTTTGTAGTCTCTGGCCCCCTAGACTACACTCCGTCTGCGGTCTTCTTTGCACTTCCCCAATCTTCATGACTTTGCACTTGGTGGGATTGAACTCCAGGAGCCAATTGCTGGACCAGGTCTGCAGCCTGTCCAGATCCCTTTGTAGTTCTGCCTGGTCTTCGATCGAGTGAATTCTTCTCATCAACTTCACGTCATCTGCAAACAGGGACACCTCAGAGTCTATTCCTTCCGTCATGTCGTTCACAAATACCAGAAACAGCACTGGTCCTAGGACTGACCCCTGTTGGACCCCGCTGGTCACAGGTGCCCACTCTGACACCTCGCCACGTACCATGACTCGCTGCTGTCTTCCTGACAAGTATTCCCTGATCCATTGTAGTGCCTTCCCTGTTATCCCTGCTTGGTCCTCCAGTTTTTGCACCAATCTCTTGTGTGAAACTGTGTCAAACGCCTTCTTGCAGTCCAAGAATATGCAATCCACCCACCCCTCTCTCTCTTGTCTTACTGCTGTCACCATGTCATAGAACTCCAGTAGGTTTGTGACAGGATTTCCCGTCCCTGAAACCATGTTGGCTGCTGTTGATGAGATCATTCCTTTCTAGGTGTTCCACCACTCTTCTCCTGATAATCTTCTCCATGATTTTGCATACTATACATGTCAGTGACACTGGTCTGTTGTTTAATGCTTCATGTCTGTCCCCTTTTTTTTAAAGATTGGGACTACATTTGCTGTCTTCCATGCCTCAGGCAATCTCCCTGTTTCGATAGATGTATTGAATATTGATGTTAGGGGTACACATAGCGCCTCTGCTCCCTCTCTCAATACCCATGGGGAGATGTTATCTGGCCCCATTGCCTTTGAGGTATCTAGCTCACTCAGAAGCCTCTTCACTTCTTCCTCGGTTGTGTGCACTGTGTCCAGCACATGGTGGTGTTCCACACCTCTCCGTCTTTCTGGAGCCCCTTCTGTCTCCTCTTTGAACACTTCTTTGAATCTCTTGTTGAGTTCCTCACATACTTCACGGTCATTTCTTGTTGTCTCTCCTCCTTCCTTCCTTCCTTAGCCTGATTACCTGGTCCTTGACTGTTGTTTTCCTCCTGATGTGGCTGTACAACAGTTTCGGGTCAGATTTGGCTTTCGCTGCTATGTCATTTTCATATTGTCTTTGGGCCTCCCTTCTTATCTGTGCATATTCGTTTCTGGTTCTACGACTGCTCTCCTTATTCTCCTAGGTCCTTTGCCTTCTATATTTTTTCCATTCCCTAGCACACTTGGTTTTGCGTCCCTGCACCTTTGGGTAAACCATGGGCTCATCCTGGCTTTTTCATTATTCCTGTTATCCTTGGGTACAAACCTCTCCTCAGCCTCCTTGCATTTTGTTGCTACATATTCCATCATCTCATTAACTGGCTTCCCTGCCAGTTCTCTGTCCCACTGAACCCCGTTCAGGAAGTTCCTCATTCCTGTGTAGTCCCCTTTCTTGTAGTTTGGCTTCATTCGTCCTGGCCTTCCTGCTTCTCCCTCCCTTGTAGCTTACTGTGTATTCGAAGCTTAAAACCACATGGTCACTGGCCCCAAGGGGTCTTTCATATGTAATGTCCTCGATATCTGCACTACTCAAGGTGAATACTAAGTCTAGCCTTGCTGGTTCATCCTCTCCTCTCTCTCTTGTAGTGTCCCTTACGTGTTGGTACATGAAGTTTTCCAGTACCACCTCCATCATCTTAGCCCTCCATGTATCTTGGCCCCCATGCGGGTCCAAGTTCTCCAAATCGATCTCCTTGTGGTTAAAGTCACCCATGATCAGGAGCTTTGCCCTGCATGCATGAGCTCTTCTGGCCACTCTAGCCAGTGTGTCAACCATCGCTCTACTGCTCTCGTCGTACTCTTGCCTTGGCCTCCTGCTGTTCTGTGGTGGGTTATACATCACTGATATTACCACCTTGGGACCTCCAGAGTGAAGCGTTCCAGCTATGTAATCACTTTCTTCTCCACTGTCTCCTCTCTCCAGCTCATCAAAATTCTAGCGATTTTTGATCAGCAATGCCACTCCTCCACCCCCCTGTTCCCTCTGTCTTTCCTAAGGATTTGGTATCCCATTGGAAAGATGGCATCTGTTATCATTCCTGTAAGCTTGGTTTCTGTGAGAGCTATGATGTCCGGTGATGCCTTTTTGACTCTTTCATGCCACTCCTCCCACTTATTTGTTATACCATCAGCGTTTGTGTACCATACCTTCTTTGGGATTCTATAGCTCGGTGTTGGGTGGAGGCTGTGGGTATGGATTGTAGTGTGTGTTGGGATGGTGTGATAGGTTGTATGGTTCTGAGAATAGTTGTGTGTGCTTGCCCTTGCTGTTCTGTTTTGCTCTGACTGACCTCTGCTGGTTACATCCTTGTCTCTTTTCCTAGCTCCTTTCGCTTTTTCGTCCTCTCCCTCAGCTGCTGTCGTTCTGATTTTGTTCTGTCTCTGTCTAGGAACACCCTCTTGTACTCTTCCGAGTATTTTAATCGTGGTTTCTCTTGGAGGATCCTGTTCCGCACTGTTTTCTTCCTGAGAATCAGCTTGATTGGTCGGTTTCTCCCCTTCGAGTACCCCCCTATTCTCTGAAAATTTACAATCTCGTCCATCTCTTCACCTATTTCTGTGATGATTTTCTTTATCTCCTTACTTTCTTCCTGCTGCCTTTCAGTGTGTGTCCTTTCCTCTCTCTCCTGAAGCCCATGGATAAACACTGATTTTGCCCTTTCCTCCTCCCATTGCCTCACCCTCTGTGACTCTGGATCCTGCCTGTATGTGGTCAGTTTCTCCTTTGATTTTTCCAGTGGCTCTTGATAGCATGGTTGTGCCTCAGCATTCGACCTATCACCCTCTCCGTCTGCAACCAGCTGTTCTTCCCTTCCACTCCTTGGCTCTTTTTGGCAGGTTGATTTGACCTTAGCATAATTCATAATTCCTTCCTTCCTGTTCGGCCTCGCAGCTTCATATGCTGTGTCTTCTCTGGTCACTGCCCCTGTAACTCGCTTCAGCCTATTTATCTCAACTTTTAGGACCCTTATCTTGGCTACTGCAGTTTCGACTTGTGCCTCCCAATTCTTTGTCTCCTTCTCCAACCTCTTTTCCAATTTCACAGAGAGCTCTTTCTCCATTTTTTCAGAAAGCTCTCCTAATTTTCTCTCCCACTCTTGTTCCATCCTGTGTGTGTGTGTGCGTGTGTGTGTGTGTGCGTGCGTGCGTACGCGTGTGCGTGTGCTTGAGTGTGTGTGTGTGTATACTCACCTAACTGTACTCACCTAATTGTGGTTGCAGGCGTCGAGACTCAGCTCCTGGCCCCGATTCTTCACCGGTCGCTACTGTGTGCGTGTGTGTGTGTGTGTGTGTGTGTGTGTGTGTGTGTGTGTGTGTGTGTGTATTTTCATCTGCTTGTGGTTGCAGGGGTCGAGTCATAGCTCCTGGCCCCACCTCTTCACTGATCGCTACAAGGTCCTTTCTCTCCCTGCTCCATGAGTATTATCAAACCTCGTCTTAAAATTGTGTATGGTTTCTGCCTTCGCCACGTCACTTGCCAGACTGTTCCACTTCCTGACAACTCTATGACTAAAGAAATACTTCCTAACATAACTCTGACTCGTCTCAGTCTTCAACTTCCAATTGTGACCCATTGTTTCTGTGTCCCATCTCTGGAACATCTTGTCTTTGTTCACTTTTTCAATTCCTAGCAGTATTTTATATGTCGTCATCATGTCTCCGCTAACCCTCTTGTCCGCCAGTGTCGTCAGGCAAATTTCCTTTAACCTTTCTTCGTCGGACATTCCCCTTAGCTCTGCAACTAGTCTCTTTGCAAACCTTTGCACTTTCTCTAATTTATTGACGTGCTTGACCAGGTGTGGGCTCCAAATTGGTGCTACATAGTCCATTATGGGCCTGACGTACACGGTGTACAGAGTCTTGAACGATTCCTTACTGATATATCGGAACGCTATTCTCAGGTTTGCCAGGCGCCCATATGCTGCAGCAGTTATCTGATTGATGTGCGCCACAGGAGATGTTCTCGGTATTATACCCCAAGATCCTTTTCCTTAAGTGAGGTTTGCAGTCTTTGGCCACCTAGCCTATATTCTTCGGTCTTCTTTGCCCTTCCCCGATCTTCATTACTTAGCATTTGGCGGGGTTAAATCCGAGAAGCCAGTTCTTGGACCAGGCTTCCACCCTGTCCAAGTCTCTTTGTAGTCCTGCTTGATCCTCATCCTATTTAATTCTCCTCATTAAGTTCACATCATCTGCAAACAGGGACACTTCTGTGTCTATCCCTTCCGTCATGTCATTCACATATACCAAAAATAGCACTGGTCCTAAAATTGACCCCTGTGGAACCCCGCTTGTCACAGGAGCCCACTCTGACACCTCGTCACGTACCAAGACTCGTTGTTGCCTCCCTGTCAGGTATTCTCTGATCCATTGCAGTGCCCTTCTTGTTATGTGTTTCTGATCCTCTAGCTTTTGAACTAATCTCTTGCGAGGAACTGTGTCGAAAGGCCTTCTTGCAGTCCAAGAAAATGCAATCTAGCCACCCCCCTCTTTCTCGTGTTTTACTTCCGTTACCTTGTCATAAAACTCCAGTAGGTTTGAGACACATGATTTTCCTTTCCTGAATCCGTGCTGGTTGTCGTTTACAAGCTTGTTCCGTTCTAGGTGCTCCACCACTCTCCTCCTGATTAACTTCTCCATGACTTTGCATACTATACACGTCAGTGACACTGGCCTGTAATTTAGTGCCTCCTGTCTGTCTCCTTTCTTGAAAATGGGGGACAACATTTGCCGTCCTCCATACCTGTATTTGCGTGTGCGTGCGTTGTAGTTCGTGCATGTGCTTATAAGTGTGTGTGTGTGTGTATGTGTGTGTATGTGTGTGTGTGTGTGTGTGTGTGTGTGTGTGTGTGTGTGTGTGTGTGTGTGTGTGTGTGTGTGTGTGTTTAGGAGGTGTCATTATATGTTTAACTGCGTATCTGTAATTTCCGTCTTTCCAGAATTATCCCTGTTTATGTTTGCAGTGTTAATTATTTAACTATGTTGATATCTAGTTTCTTCTTCGTCTTTGATGCTGTAGATAAGTTTTTTTTCAAGGTTTAGCGCGTTTACATTCTATGAGTCTTGGCAAAGATGAATAATCTTTCTGTACTTTGCTTATCTGAACGTTGTTTGATGTAAACATGACCTCGGTTTTTTTTTAAGTTGCGATTTCTTCTTCTTGCAGTTTTTCACAGTATCTTTGTTTTTAGTTCTGGTACTATCCTTGTGACAAGCATTTGAACCTTCATATCATGTTTAACAAAGTGTGCGGTCCATGTCGTGAACAATTTACTGCAAGTTTCTCCGAGCTTTCGAAACATTATTATAAAGTTTGTAACACTATATGTCACTAACAATATTAGACTGACGTATGTTTCTTGTAACGTTTGGTGTAATGTGAACTTAGATCTTCCTGGTTATCTGAAACAAAGAGCTGCTCTCAGCCGTCATAGCTTTGCTTTATTGGTCTCCTTTCACGCTCATCCATATTCATTTCATCTAACCATTTTTTAGCTAGCTTATCGATGCCATCAGACAGAATTTTGGAATACTTGTCATTTCGAATTCTAATGAAAATGATGTCATTTGTATATGTATGTATCTTAGTCTTTTGATAGGGCGATGATATATTGGATATTATGATTATTGTTGGTACCAGAACAACGCCCTAGAGGGACTACGATGATAACTTTCACCTATTCTAATATTCTAATGTTCTAGTGTTAACTTATTCCGTTGTCTAACATTCTTTGTCAATACACTGACTTTCATTTCAATTTTATGATTTGTCTTCCGTGCTGGGCGGTGTTCAAGACCTTCATGTTATCAAGGAACACATAACAAGCGCACCATCCTCTGTCTTGACCAATTGTCGTTGCCTGTGATTTGATTTGTGAGATAAAATTTTCTGTTTACTAAACTGTATTGTTGTTCTGACAAGAATCTCTCTCTCTCTCTCTCTCTCTCTCTCTCTCTCTCTCTCTCTCTCTCTCTCTCTCTCTCTCTCTCTGTATTCTTTCAGTGACTTTCGTATTATTTTCTTCATTTTGCATGGGATGCTAGTTATAACTATTGAGCTTAAATTTAGTTATGTTTCTCTCTTGACTATTTTTAATATTGGGATTAGAATCGTTTTAACTTCTTCCAGCATCAACGGTGATATATTATTACTGCCAACTGCAGTATTGTGTTATCAATTTTATTAGATCAAGTTAGAGGTTCGCTAGTTCAGTCCTACATGATCTATCGCATTCATTTTTTTTTCATGTTTCTTTGTCATTTCCTCGTGAACAGCTCTCCTTCCCTTTTCAGTTTTCTTACTTGGACCTTTACTTGTGTTGCTAATGTCAGTTTCAAACTGCCTCTTTCATCCCTCCCGCTCCTTTCTTGCCCATCATTTGTTAGATTCTTGTTTTTTTCTGGTCTTGGGTTCCTTTCGTACTTTTTTTTTTTTTTTTTTGCACTTTTTAATTATTTTATTCATTGCACTACTTATAGCATTATTTAATTTCGTCTCATGTTTCTTGCGCTTGCATCAATCTGGATATGGATAAATTCTCAAGATTCCCAGGACATTTATGTGACTTAGGCCAGTTTTTTTTTTGCTGGCGAATTTTTGCATCCTTTTTTTAACCTCTTCAGAAAGCTTGATTGACATCTATTATAAGCTTCTATTGCAGAGTTAAAGTATATTTCTTTCTATCCGCAAGTTAAGTAAATTATTAGGTCTATTATTTTCAGCTCGTCGTCACTTCTCAATCTCGAGGATTTACTGACATACCGAGTCAGGAAATGCTTCGCTTTGGCCATAAATTTAATCTTCCATGTTTCCTTGTTGAATGTTTCTGCTCTACAAGATTACGTTTCTTTGATTGAAGTCTATTAAAATTACTAATTTGCCTCCATTCCTGTTTACCACTTATGATGCTCTGTGTGTGCTTCTTAATATAGCATTATGCATGTCATATTCTTCTTTCCTGAGGTGTCTGCATATTATGTGAAGGGGATAATTACAAGACAGCTGCAATAACATATTGAGTCTATTTTTACTTATCACAGAGTGTAATCCTCTAATCTGGTATTTTCATTTCGCCTTAATAAAATTTATTCTCTTGCTTGAAGGGTTATTCCTTCCTCCATTTGATTTTCTTTCGTCTTACGTTATACTGCATTTTGCCGGACACATCTCTCATTAATTTTAGGAGCTTATCTATCTTATCTGCTTAATGTATCATGTTTTTGACTCCTATTTAATTTTCTGATCGCGAAGGCCTTCCTTGAGAGGTACTCTTCTTTTGCTTTCTCTGTGTTGGGTAGGAAAGAAGGATGGTGGAGGACGTCAGTGAAGAAGTAAGGTGTAGGAATAACTTCGTACTAATAGTGATATCGATGGATGGCGGCAAATGCTGAGGATTAATGATAATTTAGTGGCAAATTAAGGTGGATGACTAATGAAGGACAACTGTATTTGATGGTGCTAGTGCATGTGATGGTTGGAGAGTTCATTACTGAATGAGCGCGAGCAGAGCTTAAAATGATAGCCTTCTCCTTCAGCGAAATAGTCATATTAATGGCTTGCGCTGTTTTTGCCGGCTTGCAGCCTCGTCTACCCGGTCTTTTGGTAGGACAGAGTTTGTGTGGGTAGAGAGTGGGTGGGTGAGTTAGGTGACAGTTTGCTGGATAGAGGGCATATGTATTAACAAGCTCGTAAGTGACCGTGTAGAGGGAAAGAGTGACATGATGTAGGTCGCATATCAGTGTGGGCGGTGGAGTGTTTAAGGAGGCGGGTGGATAAGTGTGCTGGGAGGAGGATGAGTTGCCTGGGTGAGAGACACGTATGGGTCGAAGCAGTGGTTGGTTGATAAAGGAGTAATGGTAGTGAAAAGATCTTAGATTTTACGGCCTGTTGAAGGGGATTGTGACAGAATTTGGGAAGAATGAGTGGAAGGGAGGTCACTGGAAGCGCTGGTGGGCATTTGAGTGAGCTGGGAGGTGAGTGGACTAGCAGTGGGTCGATGTGGTAGGTGAGTAGGGGAATTTTGTGAAGGATGGGTTGTGTGAATGGACGGTGTTGGAGGGTGGGAGGTATTGAAAAGAAGTTGGTGAAAGGCAGCAAATAATGCAGTGACAATATTCTGAAAAATTCTTGTCGATGAGTGAACAGACATGTGCTTGGGGGTGGGCAGGCGAGGAAATAGATGGGTGGGTGAGTGAGTGTTGTTAGGTGGGTGGAACTGTTGTAATAAGTGGGGGAATAAGTAGTAGACGGTACGGACAAAGTTTATATAGGTGAGACAGAGGGAAATGACACCTGGGAATCTCCAGGTAACTATTTTCGTTTCATCTTTGCTCATACTTAATCTTTTCTAACCTAGGCTAACAAAAAGACAAAAGTTTTACTAAAAATTTCACATTTTCTGTCATACTTCGGACTTTATCCTCTATTATCTCATTTAAGAAAATGAGTTTTAAGGACATTTTGAGCATCGCTTATGAGCCATGATGGAAGTTATTATGAATCTGACAGTGAATGTTAAACCTGGAAATTTGAGCACCGAACCTTAGTCTGAATTCTTTATTTCAGCTTCCAGTTATAGGGGTTATTCAGCTGGTGTGTGTGTGTGTGTGTGTGTGTGTGTGTGTGTGTGTGTGTGTGTGTGTGTGTGAACACTCACCTACATGTACTCATTCATCTTTATGTGGTAGAAGGGGTCGATTCTCACCTACATACACTGCATTTATCGACGATAGACACTTGGCCTGTTTTGTGTGTGTATGTGTGTGGTGTGTGTGTGAGAGAGAGAGAGAGAGAGAGAGAGAGAGAGAGAGAGAGAGAGAGAGAGAGAGAGAGAGAGAGAGAGATTGAGAGAGAATATGCTATTATTACACATATTTCTGTAAATAATTTACGAATCTCAATACGGAACTATCACATTAAGTGGACGAGCTGTGAGGGAAGGCATCCTCACATCCAGCGTCTAATTATACAATACACTGCATTAATTAATCTGAATGTAATGCAGAAAAAAAAAAATTCTCTGCCCGAATTTCCCGACCAATGACCTCTTGCGTGTATACAGTATACGTTGTGCGCTACAGGTCATGTGTATATACAGTGTATGTGGTGCACTATGTCAAGTGCTCGAATAAGGTACCCTATGGGGTGTTTTGAGTGTAGAGTGCATACAGTGTACATGGAGCTATAATAATAATAATAATAATAATAATAATAATAATAATAATAATAATAATAATAATAATAATAATAATCGCAATAATTATATTACTAAAAATATTTATATTAACATAAATATTATTCATAATAATAATAATAACAATAATAGTAATAATAATAATCATTATGATTATTATTATTATCAACATCATCATCTGTGACACAGAACAGAGTGAGAGTAAAGCGAGCACAGCTCTCGGTTGGAAACAGATCTGTCACTATAGGTCAGGTCAGTGATAAGCTAGCCTCAGATCAATGGCTAATTAATTTAGTCAACTTTTATGTTACAGTTCGTTTTCCGCTACTGATTTGCTATTCAACTTGTTAAATTTTAGGCAACTTTAACGAACTATATATCAGCGCTGGCCCGCCCATGCTGCCTATACAGACTGCAGCCACGTGACTCCAACACCTGCGTCCACCATTTTGCCGGTCAAATATGCAGTTTTTATTCACTAATCATCAAAGGATAGAAGAAACTATAAAGTCAAAACTTATAAAAGTACTATGCCATACAGTTTTTAATAAATTAATACATATGAATTATTATTATTATTATCAGGTATCCCCGAAGAAGGACTTTTGTTTTTACAAAGATCAAGCTAAGAGTTATTATTCTACCTCAGTTCATTTTACAAAGCCTAGAACCCTAAGGTATACTGCCACCCTCCCAGGATGCGACTCACAACAGTTGACTAACATCTAGGTAACTACTTACTGCTAGGTGAACAGGAGCAGTAGGTGTATGGAAAAAGGCCCAACCGTGCAGAGGATCGAACCATGGACCCTCAGATTATGAGCTGTGCGCTCTAGCAACTGAACTACGGGACACTTTTAAGTAGCTTTGTGATAGTTTTTATCCCTTCAGCCTTCTGTTATTTTTCGTTTATACCACAAAAAGGCCTCACCAGATAAACTTCGAATTTTAAATTTTCGAAAATGCTACATCAGTTGCATTTTATGGGAAAAGTTAAATAAAATCTTATTATTTTATTTTTTGAACTATTCATATACATATATAAGGCAAAAAAAGAAGTCAAAAACAAAATGGTTATGTGCAGGAGCCTTATGACCAAAGTTGTATTAATATTGGTAGTATTACCGACAATATGTTAAGTAAAAGGACACAAGTGCAACTAATGTGACATTTTATTGTGGCAACGTTTCGGTCTCCAGATCTTTATCAAACCGTTACGACAAAGCTCTGGAAGAGAGAAAACGTTGCCGCAATAAAATGTCACATTAGTTGCACCTGTGTCCTTTTACCTAACATGACCAAACTTGTAAAGTAAAAGGACACAAGTGCAACTATTGTGACATTTATTGTGGCAACGTTTCGCTCTCCAGGAGCTTTATCAAGCCATTGTTTCGCTCTCCTGGAGAGCGAAACGTTGCCACAATAAATGTCACATTAGTTGCACTTGTGTGCTTTTACTTTACATATTGTCGGTAATTCTACCAACTTTATTACATGACCAAACTTGTAATATCCGTTCCCAGCATCCTTCAATGCCTCTGATAACTTCCATAACTCTCTGTGGCATAGCTTCAAATGTTCCCCAAAAAAGATGCTTACTAATTTGAGTAAAAATTTAGTTTGTAATTGCACATCAACTAATTTTATGTGTTAAATTGTGTAAAATTTTTATACTTGTCAAATCACGTTAAACTGTGTGGTACAAAATTTGTCAATGCACTATTCTTTTTCTTTTTATAAAACCTGGGATCGTTGGAATCTGTGTGATCACTGGAGAATGCCTCTTCTGATCGGATTCAAATTTTGACCCCAGATGTTACCAGGAAGTAAAGTTCGTGTTTTTATTGGGCTCCATCAGGGCCCTACATTGATTTCCATTCAGTAAATAAATAGCACCTCGTCTTATTTATCGGCTTCAAAATAAACGCTGATACATTTTATACAAAAAAGGACAATATAAGTTTAAATTGTTTAGGTGCAAATTTAAAATTTGAATAAAATTTATATATCAAAAAAAAAAAAAATAACAGAATGGTTGAATTCAGAACAATTGCTGGAGAAAGTCTTTTAGGATAGTTTCCGAAATTTCCTTGACGTTGAGCAATGCAAATTTTAAATTGCCAATTTTGCTAAATAAATTGGTTCCTGGTAACTGGAGAATGCCTCTTCTGGTCGTTTTCAAACACTTAAACACAGAAGGATCTTACTTGAAAGCATTTTTGCACTAAATTTGGGCTCATATGTGCCAATTTGATAATTCTGTAGATTTTTTTTTATTAAATCTGACTTTCTTAAAAAAATAAAACCAAATATTTATTCTTAGGGAATTGTAGATAATTTTAAACAGACTAGAACTGCAAAAACAGATAACAGAGAGATAATGAAATCTCACTTTTTTAATTTTTAACGAGTTTAATGAACCCTTAATATTTCCGTCAAACCCGACACCTTCTTCAGTTAAAGCGTTCTCGTCTTTCACTAACATTGATTCAAGACTTTCGTTTATAACTTCATAACGTCTTATTTGATCGGCTTCAATTTTTTAACCTTGGTCAACTATTACTAGGTGCAAGTTTTTCGAACAACTGACTAGTGCAGGTGTCCTCTGCTCAATTTTTTTATACAACATTCTCGAAATTAATTTCCATGAGATGACTTTTAAAAGCTTATTCTGATCGCATTCAGAATTGTAACACTGGTGTATCCTACTTATTTTCTGTACTTTTCTTAAAAGGAAATCAATTTTACTCGGATAAAAGTTTACACTGATTTTGTCCTGTGTAGGTTCCATTTTTTTTTTTTTTTGTAAATTCGAAAAAATGGAATACTGATAATTTCCAATATCACATCTGATTAGCTTCAGCCTCTCCTAGCTCTCAATAATTCAAAATCTGAGCGGCTTCAAGTTAATGTGCTTGTGTACTCCTGGATATTGGTCTCTTTCACAGCTTTTAATTAGATATGGGCAGTGTAATATCCTAATATACCATTTATATAGCAGAAATTTGGATATTAATTTGCTTATGATGACTTGTTAATACCTCTCCAACGCTAATATTTAACGGCATTATTATCTTATAATGCACTCTGTATAATTCATGCCGAGGATACTTTTAGAGGATCGCGCACCGGCCGGAATATTAGTTATATGACTGTGATGTACTGTACACTCAATGGGTTTCCGATTTGTTTTCATGCCCCAGAAATCTGTATCGCCTTAATGAATCATTACATTTATTGGTGTTATGGTATGTTAAAAAATTACTGTTTTTAATAGCAAATCTAACAGAACCAAATGTAATTCAAATAGCATAAATCGAAAAATTTGACGTACACTGTATTTGAGAAATGGACTTATAATTTACGACAAGGTAACTGTGAACGTGTATTGCAAATATTTAATGTATCAGAGCTTCAAAATTTTGTGTGAATAATAAATCTGTACATATTATTAACAACATTCATAAATGACAAAATTAACGAGAGGTAAACAGTATTATTTGACCGGAAATATGATGGACAGTCATTGTTGAACATCAAAATGGTATACAATACCGACAGGTTGTTAGGTAAGACACATATGCAACAGTTAGACAACTTTATTCCGAAACGTTTCGCCTACACAGTAGGCTTCTTCAGTCGAATACCATTTTGATGTTCATCTTGTCAGACACTGCAACACGTGGCATCTTGGTACAGAAAACACCTTGGACAAGCTTTTCAAGTGAGAAGTGTTGGATCTGAGAGGGACATGACCTCTCAGTGGCCTCTCACTACTACTACTACTACTACTACCCTGCACCTCTCCTTCCGACAGTATTTAAGTCTCCGCACTGTCGCTTGATCTTCAGATAGTTCCTGACTATGGAACTGAACTTCTCCAGGCCGAGGGACTGACAACCTCAAATTCTACGACTTTAAGGGTGATGGACTGATTACATCGTCTTCACATCTCTACTGTTCCTGCCTACTTTCTGTATTCGACTGAAGAAGCCTACTGTGTAGGCGAAACGTTTCGGAATAAAGTTGTCTAACTGTTGCATATGTGTCTTACCTAACAACCTGTCGGTATTGTATACCATTTTGATGTTCATCTTGTCAGACACTGCAACACGTGGCATCTTGGTACAGAAAACACCTTGGACAAGCTTTTCAAGTGAGAAGTGTTGGATCTGAGAGGGACATGACCTCTCAGTGGCCTCTCACTACTACTACTACTACTACTACCCTGCACCTCTCCTTCCGACAGTATTTAAGTCTCCGCACTGTCGCTTGATCTTCAGATAGTTCCTGACTATGGAACTGAACTTCTCCAGGCCGAGGGACTGA
>NC_069410.1:46855728-46998228 GCF_026875155.1 Cherax quadricarinatus | reverse complement strand
CGTTGCATGCTATCCTCATATGAACACTCTACCTTCAATATATCCCCAAGTTTACGCTCTGATTGTAACCTATCCTCGCTTCGACTCTCTGGCATTCTGAATCTATATTTGACACTCTCGCTAGATGTTATCCTTATTTTAACAATATGGATGCACCCTGTTGTCATTTATCATCTCTAGTTTTTTTTCACGCGATTCTCATTGACAATTTATTAACATTCCCTGCAAACAGAGACATATATTTTTTCTATGTTTTAGAATAGGCTTAATTTGATTAGGATAGGTTTAGGTGGTTGTATAAACCGAAATAAAAATATTTAAACTGCGGTATGTCAGCAAGTGCGGTGTGTGCGTGCAAGCACCAGCAGTAACATTCACATGTGTACCAGTGACGTGAGGTGTAAGTCGCTGGCAGACATGTACGTATTCACTGCCAGATGCACGGATGAAAATAAATTTTTAAAGTCCATGTAACAGGAAGGTTATTATTGTGTTTCGGAGTGTTACATTAATTAGTATATCCTGCCAGGAGTCTGCAATACCTAAACAGCTGACTGGTCATACATCACACATCTTATATACTAGTTCCCTAGGGTCGTCTCCACTAATTTGAATGATTAAGCAAAAACTGTTTTTTTCGTGATCAATGAAAATTTTCCTTGACCTATATTTTGAATAATCAATTAGTGGTGGTAATTTCTATTTATTTAACGAATAAAATGCAGGTTTTTATACCAAGCGAAGACAGCATATACATCGAAAGTTTATATATCTAAATTCAAATGTACTGAGTTTGCTTAATTCCTTTGCTCTATTAGGAGTCAAGATATACTTAAACCTGGCAGTTGGCAGTCCTTAAACCTCGAACATTATGCGAACCATTCTGGGTTCAAGAGCATGAAATGTTGAATAGAATGCTGAGGAAATGCTTCGAAATTAATGTCAGAAATTATATAATAAATATTTTTAACATGTGGAAATAAATAATAAATGAACCATAAATTGACATAAGTAAATGTGTTTCAGTTCGTATGTTCGTAAACATACGCTTGGAAAATGTTTCCTTTGAATAAGATATCTTTCTTTACTCGACTGTTTTAGATGTATATCCTAGGGAAGGAAATATGTTCAAGCATTTGTTCTCCTTATCTTCGTGGTGGTAACCACGGGTTAACGGAGTGCTCGGAAATGTGTAATTTTTTTGCACTTAGGTGATAAGTTAAAGTGTGTGTGTATAAGAGAGAGAGAGAGAGAGAGAGAGAGAGAGAGAGAGAGAGAGAGAGAGAGAGAGAGAGGAGAGGGAGAGAGAGAGAGAGAGAGAGAGAGAGAGAGAGAGAGAGAGAGAGAGAGAGAGAGAGAGAGAGAGAGAGAGAGAGAGAGAGAGAGAGAGAAACTACAGAGTTACGTCCCTATTGCTGTACCAGTGACCTACCTGTCTGTAGGTCAAGCACTTTACACACATTTAATCAAGCTGAACACAAACATGAGGAGCCAGAGTATCAATATTCTGTTGGTCAACATTATATCAATGTTGGAGAGCTCACACACAGTTTCGTGAACACTCAGCGTCCTGATATGATCGCCATTTTTGAGACACTTTAGAGCGACTGGACTCCGGAAACTTTTGCAAGAATTTCTGGCTACTCCTCATGGATGTGACGAGACAGGCAAAGGTTAAGGAGCAGGTGTTACCTTGTGCTTTTCTAAAAGTATTCACCTCACTGATGTTGCCACTGATGTGCCCACCTCATTGATGCTGCCATTCCTAATCACCTGGAAATGATGTTCTTCAATCTATGCATAAAGACTAGTTCCTCTGTACTAGCATGTCCAATGAACAAACCTGAATGGCAGCAAGCAGATACCATCACCTTCTTGATAAAAAAAAAGTGGACTTCCTTCTGCTTCAACATTACTGTCAAAATTTGTAACTGATCACATGAGGCATTCACTATGGTATGGTCTTGGATGCACTGGAAGACAAACAATATGCAGACTTTGCGAAATCCTTCGACAAGTGCAACAAGTGCTTGCTAAAGGAATAACAAAATAAGTGGATAGATGGATCTATAACTTCCTAACATATAGAACAAAAAGAGCATTAGTAAACAGAGTAAAGTCAGAGGCGGCTACAGTGAAAAGCTTTGTTTCATAATGTACAATACTCGCTCTCATCCTGTTCCTCATCCTCATATCTGGCATAGACAGAGATGTAAGCCACTGCACCGTGTCCTCCTTTGCTGACGATACCAAAATTTGCGACAATGCCATCCATTGAGGATACTGCAGATCTCCAAGCGAACATTAACAAAGTCTTTCAATGGGATTAAGAATACAATATAAATAACAAAAAAAAAGGCACAATACCGTAACTGGAACGATACACATATAACCCGCACATAGAAGAGAGGAGCTTACGACGACGTGTCGGTCCGACTTGGACCATTTACAAAGTCTAAGTCGGATGTGCGGGTTATTTGTAAATCAGTTGCTGTCAAAAAGTCAGTGAGAGAGTCTGGATTAAAGGTGGGTCCATCAGCAAGAAGGGAAGGTAAAGAAAGGGCAGCAGCGCGGAGACGATGTTGGAGGTAAATTCTTCGTGCTCGTTAATAGAGCGGGCAGTCCAACAGAATGTGGCTAACAGATACTGGAACTTGACAATTCTCACAGAGAGCAACAGGATGCCTCTCCATGAGATACCCGTGAGTAAGAAGTGTGGGGTCAATGCGAAGCTGGGAGAGAGTAGTCTCCCAACCTCGACACTGATGACAAGAAGACGGTCAGAAACCTATACTCGGTTAAACAGAATGAAGTTTGTTATGAAGCAGATCAGACCAACGTTGTTGCCAACAGGTGCGAAGATGAGTAGTAATTACAGCAAAATGGTCCGTGAATGGAAAACCTCTATGTGAAATTGGGAGGTCATGTACTGCTGACCATGCAGCAGTGTCTGCCTGTTCATTGCCCTGTACGTCAACATAACCAGGGACCCAACAAAACACAGTATATCTGTGTTTGCTAGAGATACAGTGTAACCAAAGTTAGATACGAAGAACTAGGGGGTGAGGTGTATCAAATTTCCTTATGGCCTGTAAAGAACTAAGGGAGTCTGAACGACCACAAATGGTGACAGAGGCATTGATGCAATACGGATTAATGCTACAAGAATGGCATACAATTCAGCCGTAACAATTCAGCCGTAAAAAAATATAGCCGTCGGTAATAAATGCCCTCTCATGACACTGTCCGTAAACACTGCTGGAATCTGACGTCATCAGAAGACTAAGAACCATCGGTGTACACCACGGTGGCATGAGAATGAGAGTGGAAGTGGTCATGAAAAAGAGAGCAGGAAGCCACCGTAGGTAGTTGGGTTTTCAAGCATGGCAGTAGGAAAGAACAGACACGAATAGCCGGAACTTCCCAAGGGGGCAGGGAAAAGTGAGACGCTACATGAACAGAGAGGTGGTGACTGAAGAGAAGACAAGAGCGAATGTAGACCGACAGAGAAGGGACGGAGTAAACAGGGGCGATGGACAAATAAAGAACCTCTATTAACATCAGTGACTATCCTATATACGGAAGGATTGTAGAGGTCATGAGATCGAACATAATAGCGAAGGCAATGAGCAATGATCAGACAAGAATGGAAAATTCGCTTCTGCATAGAGGCTCTCAACAGGGGATGACCTTGGTGATGTATAGGATCTAACTTAGACAGAATTGTGGGAGAGGCTGCACAATAGATTTGGTCACCATAATCTAGCTTCGACAAGACTAGGGTGTAATGCAAACGGAGGAGAGTGAGACGATCCGCTCCCCATGAACGATGTGCGAGAACCTTAATTAAGGAGATTTAGCCGACCATGGTCTCCACGTCAGCCTGCGATCAAAGAGCAGGCCCAGAAACCTGACCATATCACATGCCGGAATAAGTGAACAGTGTAAGTACAAGGGAGTATCTAGTATAAGCACGTGTCTAGTGAAGGTAATGAATTGGGTTTTCATACTGGAAAATTTAAAGCCATAAGTAGTCCAATGGGAGACTTGGTCTATCACAACCTGAAGGGAGGCTGCTACTAGTTGACAGTCAGCGCCCGAGTAAGCTATAGCAAAGTCATCAACATAAAGTGGTGAACAAATATGCAAAGGAAGAATGGAAGGTAGGTCATTCATAGCTAAGAGAAAAAGGAGGAGTCCCACAACCTTGTGGGACTCCTTCAGCTTGTACAAAGTTCGAGGAAAGCGAGGCGCCAATATGGACCCAAAAATGTCTATCGGACAAGAAACCAGCGATGAAGTTTGGTAGGTTACCGCGGAGGCCTAAGGAGTGGGTTTGGGATAGAATATTATACCTCCAAGTGGTGTCATATGCCTTCTCTAGATCGAAAAAGACCGCTAGGACAGAGTGGTTGTTAACAAAGGCATTTCGAATATACGTATCGAAGTGGAGCAAGGGGTTTAAAGTAGAGTGGTCTTTGTGAAAGCCATAATGGCGAGGGGAAAGGCTGTTGTGTGTTCGTAAGAACCACATCAGACGTGTATTCACCAATCGTTCCATCACCTTGCAGACCACACTGGTCAGGGCAATGGGACGATAGTGAGAGGTGTCAAGCCCTTAGGCGTCTGGTTTGCTAAACGATAGTACAATAGCTGATTTCCAGTGTTGTGGGAGAACCCCTCCCTCCCAAATTAGGTTGACAAGACGTAAAAGAATGGGAAGGGCCGTAGAATGGAGATGGTGTAGCATACTGATGTGGATGTCATCAGGTCCCGGTGCCGGCGTATGGAAAGCGTGGACTCTAGCTCTAGAAGAATAAAAGGTTCATTATATGGTTCCACTCCATCGAAGAAGAAATCTAAGGGCAATTGCTCTTTCGTAGGTTTAGACACAAGAATTGAGGGACAGAGATGAAGCCCCCAGGAGATATGGACAAGATAATACCTGATTTCTGTGCAAACTTCTAAAGGTTCTGCGACATCAACTCTATCAACCCGCAAAACAGGACCTGGGTCCGGAGTGTACTTACCACACAATTTCCGCACCTTTTTCCAAATCACAGACATATGGAAAGACGAGGTAATGGTAGATACGTAGTCTCACCAACAAGCGCGTTTAGTGTCGCATATGACACAGCAAGCAACTGCCTTTGTCCGCTTAAAGTCTCCGCGGTATGGGATAGAGCGAGTCGCCGCAGTTAGGACTAAGGTCGAGAATTGGTGCACCAGTTCATCAATAGACGACCAAAGGGGGTCCTTGTAACAGGTTGTAAGATGGGAGTATGAGTCCCAGTCTGCTCGAGCAAATTGCCAACGATGGTTACGAAACGGTCAGGTATATGTAGTAGAAGTAAGAAAGATAGGAAAGTGATCACTGTCATGTAAATCTGGAAGAACAGATCACGTGAAATCAAGTCCAATGGGTGAGGAACAGATAGAAAGATCAATGTAGGAGAGAGACTGAGTGCGAGAGACAAAATGGGTAGGAGGGTAGGAGTACCTGTATTTAAAACATGAATAGGATGAGAAGTGAGAAGAGTCTCCAACTGATCACCACGAGAGTCGCAGTGGGATCCTCCCCACAGATGATAGTGAGCATAAAAATCACCCAACAACAAGATGGGTGGCAGTAGAGAAGAAATTAAAAATGCGATATCAGAGACACAGAATGCATGGGAGGAAGAAAGATAAAGAGAGCTAACTGTAAACCACCTGTGTAAATAAATCCTAGCTGCAGTATAATGCAGCGGGGAACAAATAAAAACTTGTTGATACGGTATATCAACGCGCACAAGAAGTACGCTTTCATTAAATGATTCTTCAGGTAAACGATCTGAAGAATGTAATAGAACATAACGTGAATTGGGCCGAATGACTGCTGAACGAATTTTGGGCCCTTGCAACCCTACACCTACTGGGGACAACTGGGAGAGCAACACTTGGAGTTCTCCTCGATTACCCATAAGGCCACGAATATTCCATTGTAAAAATGATATTATGTACAGAAATAAAATTGGCAACAATAAGAAACGATAAAACCTATGAGTCGTTTATAGCGCAATGTCAATAGATTGCATAATAAAACATTTTGAAGTTTGTTTAAGGACTTTTTTGGGGAGAGAAAAATTGAATAAAAACAAATCAGTAAAAAATATGGCAAATCCCCCCTGAAGCTGAGTAGAACCATCATTCCTCAATAAGATGTGAAAAAATCATGACACTCCTATAAATACTTTTTGCAAAAAAAAAAAAAAATGAATACTTACGAGAGCCTTATACTCACTTGTGTTGGGTTAAAAAGTCCGCCTATTACCGCGTTTATGGTAATCTGCCAAGATCATACATTAGTTCTCAACTGTGCAGTCAACTGAACTACCATATGTCAGAACAAACCTGCCTGGGTTTGTGTATCGGACCCTTACTTAACCTTGGTATCGGTGACTTGATTTTAGAATAGTGTCTTTGAGTGTACACATGTTATCTTCCACTCAGTCTGGAAATTCGCAACACTCGCTGGTTATACACTGTTCATCAAGATTTGTCTATTGTTCACCATAGTGCCACTAAAAAAGCTGTGCACATTTCTTTGTGATATGTTTATTGTTATTATGGAGATTGTCTTTGAGCACAAAACAACGCGTGGATCAGTGTTCTTTGTTTGTTATCCCAGCGTTAATGTTTCCCCTTGCAGGTTTTAAAGCAATCTGGCCCAAGATGCCCCCATCTGCACTTAGCTTCACGACGCACAAAAGAAGTGCCGATAAAGCATATTTCCCTTGCTTGCCAAACATCCACCATGAAGCAATGCAGAATGCTTTATTCTTGCTGTCTGGGCAGACGTCAATGTACATCTTTAACATGGTAATAAAGTGGGTGCAGGATTTTCCTTAATTGTCCTGCTAAGGTAAGAGCTCGATTGCAACCCTGGTCAGCCATGACATGACTTACTGGCGAACCCGGGTACGGACACATATTCTAAATTAAAGTGTTCACCAAGAAACTAGATGCTATTGGCCCCTCTGGAGGGCTAAATCCCTCACAGGGCTTAAAGGGGCTGAAAGGCGCTGATACTTCCCCCTCCAGGAGAAATTTTCTCCACAAAAATTAAAATGTCAATAACTTATTCCTGAGTTATACAAATATTATGTTTCCTGTAAAACTCCATGGACATGGTGCACCAAATCTCAGCATGTTGCACACATCCATTGACGTTGACAGCCCACAAGCGACTGACCTGTGTGGAGAAATTTTCTCCAGGAGAGGGGTATCAGCACCTTTCAGTCCCCTTCAGCCCTGAGGGGCCAAGCCCTCTCAGAAGGGGCGAGTATCTTGTTTACTGCTAGAGTGAGTAATTGATCACAGATGCCATATGCGTGGTCAAATGACCTCTGCTCCTTGCAGTCCAGTGTTGCAAAGTGTATTTTTATAAGAGAGAGTGCATCTCTTACTTTAGCAGGACAATTAAGGAAAATCCTGCTCCCACTTTATTACCATAGTAAAGATAGTGGACATTGTTGTCTATGCTTAAGACAGCAAGAATCAAACATTCTGCTTTGCTTCATCGAGGAAGTGGCAAGGAAGCAAGGAGTACTAGGTCAGCTTTTTTTTTGTGCTGGGGGCAGTGACGGCATGGAGCGCTGTGGCGTCTTGCAGATTACTTTTGACTCTAGCGAGTGACACTGACGCCAGGCTAACCAACAAAGAACACTGATCTGTGCGTTAGTGTGGACAAAGTGTCTCACATACCACGATAAACACTTACAGAGAAGTGTGATCAACTTCTTAGTGATATTGTGTGAACAATTATTGATGAACAGTGTAACAACGAGTGTTGCGATCCAACAGAGTGTAGTGCGACATTCTTCAAAGAACACTATTCTTCAATCAACTCAACGGATATCCGGGCATAATTACGGGTCAGATACATATACCCAGGTAAGTGTTCTAACTCGTGATGTACTACTATTGACTGCGCAGTTGAGTATAAAATCGTGAGTTAGTCACTTATCATAAACCCCGGTGATATGCGGACCATTGAGTCCACACAAGTAGGTATTTTGTCAGCCATCAGTGAATGAAATATGCTGACATAACACCCCTAGGGGTAATTTATAATCTTACAAATTATATTTCTTGACAGCCCATGTTGAGATGGTTTCGACAGCTTCTAGACCTCGTCTGTAGGGGCGGCTGTGTAGACGATTTGCTGTCTTTTATCAGCTAAGTGTTCAATATATTTATATTTATAAATTATATCTTAGCTGGTAAGGCCAATATCTTCAACAAGCTGCAATTACTCGCACTCTTGAATTTAGTCCTCAGAGAAGTTGTCATGTAGAGTATTTAGAATGAACAATCATAAAAATCCTACTTTTTGGAGTAAAAAAAAAAGACTACCTTTATGTCCTTTTGATGACAGCAAGAACAAAAAATTACATTTTCAGAAAAAACATACTTAGAAATATGATAGAAACAAGCTGAGTGCATCAACATATTGCCAGAATTCTGCATTATTTCGGAAAGAAAAAATTTTTTTTCCATTATTGTTCAATTTTCCTTTTTTATCCCTCCTAGGCCGTTCATGGCACCCTAAAATGCTGGAAGCAATGGGCTGGTAACCCCATCTACTGTACAAAATACTAAAAAAGTGAAGAAGAAAAACTTCATAAAACTGGGATGCTTGAATATGCATGGATGTAGTGTGGATGATAAAAAAGAGATGATTGTTAATGTTATGAATGAAAAGAAGTTGGATGTCCTAGCTCTAAGCAAAACAAAGCTGAAGGGGGTAGGTGAGTTTCAGTGGGGAGAAATAAACGGGATTAAGTAAGGAGTATCTGAGAGAGTTAGAACTAAGGAAGGGGTAGCAATAATATTGAAGGATCAGTTATCAAAGGAGAAGAGGGAATATAAATGTATAAATTCAAAGATTATGTGGATTAAAATATGGGTTGGATGTGAATGAGCACATTCATTCCCTTTCTTTTATTAATTAAAAAGGTTACACAGAATAATAGCAATCCATATATGTAACATCCTCTGAGAAATGTATTTTCTCAGGTCACATGACCTGTTGTAAATGGCTAGAAAAAGCCTGGGGTGGACTATTATATCTTCTAATTTCATAATTCTTGACTTCTCAAAACTCTCTTACCCCATATGGGGGACGGGGGATGAAGATGGTGGTAGTGCTGGGTGTAACACTAATCGCTGGCCCACTCTAAGAGAGCCAGCAGCACGGAATATATATATATATATATATATATATATATATATATATATATATATATATATATATATATATATATATATATATATATATATATATATATATATATATATGCATGCAATAAGATCACAGTAAACAGGTGATTTCAGAATATGCAAAACAACCACTCTGAAAGAATAGAGAAATTCCAAGCGCTTTCGTGACTACTCACATTATCAAGGAACTATCACATTATCAAGTTCCTTGATAATGTGAGTAGTCACGAAAGCGCTTGGAATTTCTCTATTCTTTCAGAGTGGTTGTTTTGCATATATATATATATATATATATATATATATATATATATATATATATATATATATATATATATATATATATATATGTATGTCGTGCCGAATATGTAAAACTGGTCAATTAGCAAGAACTCATTTAAAATTAAATTCTTTCTGAAATTTTCTTTTATACGTTTAAAGATATATTTTTTTCATTAATGTTAATGTAAAAAATTTTAGTTTTGCACCAAAAGAATCTTAGAAAACTTACCTAACCTTATTATAACAAGAACAATTTATTTTAGCCTAACTCAACTAAATATAATTTAAATACGTTTACAATAATTTAGTACTAAACAAACACAATCAAATATATTTTTTTCGTTAGGTTCAGAATGATTTTGGCGAAATTATTCCATACACAAATTTTCACTTGTCCTATATGGCAAGATGAGCGTTGCTATTTAAGCAAAGATCGCAAGTTCTGCCTATTCGGCACGACATATATATATATATATATATATATATATATTATATATATATATATTATATATATATATATATATATATATATATATTATATATATATATATATAATGGTGCTGGAGCAGCAAACGTCTCCCATTCGGTGATGGTACTGGTGTATATAGGGTCCTGTATTACTGCTGAGTCACTGAGGTTGTCCAGAACAATTTGTTTTATTAACTAGTTTGATGCTATGAAGAGGACATATAAACATCGTCTCTACGTCCACAGCATGACTCGACCCTGCAAACTCTGTATCAGAGTACGCAGTACTTTACCAGTATTGGCTTCATGGTAAAGTACTGCATATTCTGATACAGATTTTGTAGGTTCGAGTCCTGCTGTGGATGTAGAGATAATGTTTATATATCCTCTTCCATAGCATCAAACGCCTTAATAAAACAAATTCTTCTGGACAACTTCAGTGACTCAGCAATAAGACAGGACTCTTGCTACGCCAGTGCCGTCACCGAATGGAAGGCTTTAGCTGCTCCAGCACCAAAACCTAGTGCAACACTGGCCTACAGACAGTCAAGTTGGGATGGCACCATCGCTGAGAAGGTGCTTGCCAACATGTTTGGGGCTGTAACATCAGACAGGGAAACTGCCCGTCTCCTAGCTGTGAGCATATATCACTCAGGACACTTCCTCCAAACAGTTCCCATTTCGGCAATGGGAATACGCCTCGACCCTAAGACCCTCCGTATTGCAGTGGCTTTCGGCCTTGTTGCCCCAGTTCACACGGAATATACGTGTATTTGCGGCAATGCACAGGCTGACCAATATGGTCTACATAGTCTTGACTGTTCCCAAACCAAGGGCCGGCACACAAGACACAGTAAACTCAACATCATCAAGAGAAGTTTTGCTACAACTGGATGCCCAGCTGAGAGCCTCGATCACTAGCAGTCAACAATACTCACAACCCAGCAAACCACCCCGATGGGATCACCATCTATTCTTGGAAGAATGGCAAACATTTAGGGTGTCAACGCTGGCTGACACCTACATCCATCATAGTGTCGGGCGACAGGGAGGAGTACAAGATCAACAAATACAGCGACATAAGCCAACATTATCAATTTGACCCAGTGGGATCAGAAACCTTGGGATCATGTCGAAAAAACGCCACACGTTTCCTTAAAGAGGTTAGTTCCAGACTCATTGACACCACCAGGGACCCGAGGGCGGCCGCTTTCTAGTGCTTCAGTGTGGCCATCCAGAGGGAAAATTCTTGCTGCATACTTAGCTTGCGTCCGGTTTCAGAGGAGATGGTGGAGATTCATAATCTTTGATATATTGTATCATGTTTGTGTTTTTTGTCAATGTATGCTGCCGATAAATATAGTTCACATTGAATACAGAATGTAGTGGGTGTTAGAAGAAAATATTCATTCAGCTCCGGGGAGAACCTTGAGTTTTCCCTGAAGTTAGCTTATTCTCTTCTCTGAGGATGAGGGTCCCCATTCCATTTCTAGTATACACACACACACACACACACACACACACACACACACACACACACACACACACACACACACACACACACACACACACACATATATATATATATATATTATATATATATATATATATATATATATATATATATATATATATATATATATGTCGTGCCGAATAGGCAGAACTTGCGATCTTGGCTTAAATAGCAACGCTCATCTTGCCATATAGGACAAGTGAAAATTTGTGTATGCAATAATTTCACCAAAATCATTCTGAACCTAACGAAAAAAATATATTTGATTGTGTTTGTTTAGTATTAAATTACTGTAAACGTCTTTAAAATATATTTAGTTGGGTTAGGCTAAAATAAATTGCTCTTGTTATAATAAGGTTAGGTAAGTTTTCTAAGATTCTTTTGGTGCAAAATCAAAAATTTTTACATTAACATAAACGAAAATAATATATCTTTAAACGTATAAGAGAAAATTTCAGAAAGGACATAATTTTAAACGAGTTCTTGCTAATTGACCAGTTTTACATATTCGGCACGACATATCTATATATATATATATATATATATATATATATATATATATATATATATATATATATATATATATATGTCGTGCCGAATAGGCAGAACTTGCGATCTTGGCTTAAATAGCAACGCTCATCTTGCCATATAGGACAAGTGAACATTTGTGTATGCAATAATTTCGCCAAAATCATTCTGAACCTAACGAAAAAAATATATTTCACTGTGTTTGTTTAGTATTAAATTACTGTAAACAAATCTAAAATATATTTAGTTGGGTTAGGCTAAAATAAATTGCTCTTGTCATAATAAGGTTAGGTAAGTTTTCTAAGATTCTTTTGGTGGAAAATTATAAATTTTTACATTAACTTTAAACGTGTAAGAGAAAATTTTAGAAAAGACTTAATTTTAAATGAGTTCTTGCTAATTGACCAGTTTTACATATTCGGCACGACATATCTATATATATATATATATATATATATATATATATATATATATATATATATATATATATATATATATATATATATACATACACACACACGCAGTATCCTATGCATGGTTCTTCACAACAAATATTCAACATTATTTTAAATGAAATATGAAATGAAATAAGAACATCATTTTGATACAGATATAAGTGAAAGGAAGTTACATTAGAGTAATAATGTTACAAACACAAAATAAAAATTGTAATGAGGGCGCGAGTGTTACTTTTTCACTAGTTAAGAGCGGCAGATCAAGTTACTGAACCACCAAGGGTAGCACTTGCCTTCATCAGTGTGTGGTGCGTGTGCTACCACTGTCACAACCTACCAAACATCCACCTACCGACACAACCCACTGAATACCGTCAACATCGGTACTATTCACCTGGTAATAGTCGTGGACCGGGCCGCGGGGACGTTGACCCTCGGAATATCCTCCAGGTATACTCCAGGTAACACCTGCCACCAACGATACAATCCACCAAACACCTGTCACCAAAGTCAAAGCCCACTAAAAACAAACTATAACTGCAAAATCCACCAGACACCTTCCATTCTGATCATAACTCATTGAATACCCACCCATCGGAGCCACCAAGGACCCGCCAAACAAACCACAACCGCCAAATCCACCAAATACCCGTCATCACCACCACCACAACCTTGATCAAAACCCGATAGCGAGATTAACAATGCAGCGTACGTTGTTGACACAGTCCACTGTATAAGATATGTGACACCCGTTATAAAGTGTACACTGATGACACTCCATGTATGGTACGCTTGTGTCAAAATCCATGCAACGAGGAACGACGCTGACACGGTCATTGAATGGTACAATGGTGACAATATCCATGGATGTTACAATGTTGACACTGGCTATCCGTGGAGGGTATGCTGGTAGCATTCTCCACGTAGGGTACATTTGGCATCACTCTCCATGTAGGGTACACTGGTAGTGCTCTTCATACAGGATACACTGGTAGCACTCTCCATACAGGGTACACTGGTAGCACTCTCCATACAGGGTACACTGGTAGCAATCTCCCTACAGGGTACACTGGTAGCACTCTCCATACAGGGTACACTGGTAGCAGTCTCTATACAGGGTACACTAATAGCACTCTCCTTACAGAGTGCACTGGTAGCGTGCTCCATACATGGTGCACTGGTAGGAGTGTCCATGTAGGGTACACCGGTAGTACTCTTCATAAAGGGTACACTGGTAGCACTTTCCATGAAGGATACATGGGAAGCACTCTCCATACAGGGTACAACTGAAGCATTTTCCATACAGGGTACACTGGTAGCACTCTCTATGTATGATACAGTGGCGGCACTCCATTTATGATACAGTGGAGGTAGTACTCTTCATAAAGAGTACACTGGTAGCACTCTCCATACAGGGTACACGGGTAGCACTTTCCATGTAGGGTACAAGGGAAGCACTCTACATACAGGGTACACTGGTAGCACTCTCCATGTATGATAGTGGCGGCACTCCATGTATGATACAGTGGAGGCACTCCATGTATAATACAGTGGAGGCACTCCCTGTAGGATATAGTGGACGCATTCCATGCATGATACAGTAGAGGTACTCCACGTATGATACAGTGGATGCACTCCAAGTACGATACAGTGCATGCACACCACATATGATACATTGGACGTACACTCCATCTATGATACTGTGGAGGCACTCCATGTATGATACAGTGGTGGCACTCCATGTATGTCACAGTGGAGGCACTCCATGTATGGTACAGTGGAGGCACTCCATGTAAAATACGGTGAAGGCACTCCATATATGATTCAGTGGAGGCACTCAGTGCATAATACAGTGGAGGCACTGCATGTATGATACAGTGTTGGCACCCTCCATATGTGATGCATTGGAAGTACTCTCCATATAAAACACAGTGGAAGTACTATCCATGTAGGACACAGTGGAAGTACTCTCCATGTAGGATACAGTGGAAGTACTCTCTTTGCAGGATACAGTGGAAGTACTATCCATGTAGGACACAGTGGAAGTACTCTCTATGTAGGATACAGTGGAAGCACTCTCTATGTAGGATACAGTGGAAGTACTCTCCGTACAGGATACAGTGGAAGTACTCTCCATATAGGATACAGTGGAAGTACTTTCCATGTAGGATACAGTGGAAGTACTCTCCGTGTAGGATGCAGTGGAAGTACTCTCCATGTACGATGCAGTGGAAGTGCTCTCCATGTAGGATACAGTGGAAGTACTCTCCATGTAGGATGCAGTGGAAGTACTTTCCATGTAGGATGCAGTGGAAGTACTCTCCATGTAGGATGCAGTGGAAGTGCTTTCCATGTAGGATACAGTGGAAGTACTTTCCATGTAGGATACAGTGGAAGTACTCATCATGTAGGATGCAGTGGAAGTACTCTTCATGGAGGATGCAGTATAAGTACTCTCCATGTAGGATACAGTGGAAGTACTCTTCATGTAGAATGGAGTGGAAGTACTCTCCATGTAGGATACAGTGGAAGTACTCTCCATGTAGGATGCAGTGGAAGTACTCTCCATGTACGATGCAGTGGAAGTGCTTTCCATGTAGGATACATTGGAAGTACTCTCCATGTAGTATACATTGGAAGTAGTCTGCATGTAGGATACATTGGAAGTAGTCTCCATGTAGTATACATTGGAAGTACTCTCCATGTAGTATACATTGGAAGTAGTCTGCATGTAGGATACATTGGAAGTAGTCTCCATGTAGTATACATTGGAAGTAGTCTCCATGTAGTATACATTGGAAGTAGTCTCCATGTAGTATACATTGGAAGTACTCTCCATGTAGTATACATTGGAAGTAGTCTGCATGTAGGATACATTGGAAGTAGTCTCAGTGTAGGATACAGAAGAAATACTCTCCGTTTTCGGTACACTGATGACACTGAGTTTATCTAGTTTGTTTTGGTAAAATGAATCTGGCGGTGACTTGTAGAATGCGGTGAAGCAACAGTTATGAGAAACTCCAGTGAGATAGCAAGTCACTGAGTGCGTTTATTATTTTGAGTAAATCGAAGATATATACACAAAAACAGTAAGGGTACTATGGTAAACGAAATCCGGATGTATAAAATTATAATTATACATTAGAGTGCAAAACAAGTAATGCTAGGAGAGTGGAACGTCACTATCAGTACTACGTAAGATGTATATTGCTTTCAAAAGAAGTGTTTTTGACGTCGCTCTTGATAAATCAAGATTCAGTAATCCTCAGCAGGTTCAGAATCTCGATAATAGAATAATTCAGAGCTGCACTCGGAGGGGGTAAAATGTTATTTAGGAACTGATCTGATTATCAATTTCTTGTCCCTAAAATGTTAATAAATAATGTACACTGCATTTATAATATGGCTATTAAAAATTCAGTGATTGAAGAGCAGTATAGGAAAAGTTGAATAAACTGAACAGTTATGGGCCTAAATTATTACAAACTTAATAACGATCTCCGCAATTTTTTTTTTATTTTATTGAGAGCATATCTTGTACAGACATAATACATGTATATAGTATAACACTGTGGAGAACAATAAGTACATTCATAAATTATCACACACACGTTGTTGAACACAGGAGAAGAAACCCGTCACGAACAAAACAAAAAAGAAAGACCATCAAGCACACTATACATCACTCAAGTCAACTATCAATTAGAGGAAAAATGAAGGGCGGTTCTCACTGAGAGGAAAGTGAGTAACAGGTAAAGATAAGTAAATTTAATATGAGAAAGTGTTATGTATCGACGATTTTAATGGAGTGTGAAACTTCAATATTAATAACATTGACTTTGATAATCATTTTGAACAGTTGTTTACTGATGGATCATTACATCTTCTGATTATTAAATTAAAAGTCGAAAGTCAGTTCAAAACTGTATATCATTAACCTGTTATGAATTATTTTAATTAAACTGGTCAATTAGGTTGTAAGAAGTATTATTCTCTTCACTCTAATCTACGGTAATATCACTAATTATTTTGTATAAGCCTTAATAAAAATATAAATATTAGATAATGGTTAAATTTGTTTGGCTGTCATTTCCTGTTACCATCGCAGATAACACACACTTCAAATTAGAAGAAGCATTGTATTGCAAAGAATATGCAAATGAAAGGTTAAAAACAGTGCATGTTTTCGCTGGTAGATGAAACACACTTATAATATGAAAGGTGGGAATAAATGACTGAATACAATAGTGGCCAGGATTCTTTTCGCTTACCTTTATGTTTGGTAGGTGCTGAGACAACTTTAATATTAACGACAGTGTAAAGTGTGAGGGCAAAGGAAGAGGGAAAAAAAACACACTCTGGTACTATACCTAAGTATGTAATACAGTACAGGAAATCAGAATTAGTACCATAACAATTTATGAACAATTTAATCATCTTGTAGCTAAGAATTAGGTGCTTATTAGATCATGGTATTTTATAAATGTGGTGACACCTGAGTGTTAAAACATACAGGCAATAATGTGACAGTTTGGGATAATGTGTAGTGTCTTCATAGCGATGTATTATCTCACAGAATGTACAATAAATTCGCCCGCCCCTCGGAGTAATAATATAATTGACAATGTGATGACAGCAACCAACAGAAAATACTGTCTTGCTTGGTTCCTTATAACAAATGCAAAATATTCTCTTAAATTCAGTAAATACTAACCTTTTCTCATTGTGCATCCAGTGTTAATATTTTGTTAGTGGGAAGGATTGTAAAGGACCTGCCTAGTATTGGCCAACAGGCCTGCTGCAGTGTTCCTCCTTTCTTATGTTCTTAAAATACAATTGCCTTTGGATTCCTTTGAAACAGCGTGTGTAAACTTACCTCTCCCTTAAACGCTAACACACCTCCACCCACGCGCTCATAACACTCATGGACTTACTTGTAATGCGAGTGAGAGTGGGCGTTGGTGGAAATCTTCTCGAGAACGAGTACATCCTGACCGTGTTCCTTGAGTCTGACTGTGTTGGCTTCCACGTCCCTCATAATTCGATTAAAGTCGCCTTTGTCCACACGTAGGAAATGGCAGTTGTCCTCGTGGAGTATAATGGTCGCAGCTCTGAGGAAGAGCACACGTTCTTAGGTGGCGAGAAGACAAGATAACGTAAAGCAGGGAGTCTTCCGAGAACAAAAGTGGGCAAGATTCAGGTGGTGGGTGATGGAAAACTCAGGTCGTGTTAGTGTGAAGTTCGACGAGGTTAAGGCGGAGGACAGTTGCCAGTGGTAGATTGGATATGGGAAAAGGAAAAAGAACCATTTAGGATTTTGTAAAAAAAAAAATTACCTGCATATATAAGAAGACATTTTTAGTAAAAAACTATGAGCAGAAAGTGATAGAGTCCGGTGACATGAAGGTGAATAATACTGTGACTCAGTGCACAACTAGATTATTTTTCTATTACTGTATTTTATTTTCGTCACTAGCTCAAAACCTTGCGTCACGAGCTCAAAAGATCGAGGCTGAACTGTTGCGCCTGAGAAAGGTCAAACAGCAATTATGAATTCTATTGCATAACCAAAGCCTTCCCACCAAGACTCACTTGAGCTCTTCATAACTTTCACCATTATTTTTTTTTTTTTTAGAATTTAACAAAAGACTCAAGGAAACCACAGTGAGACTAAATAAAACAGAAATCTGAAAATCTCTAAATGGAGCTACAGTCTCTCAGTGCCACTCTCAATGGAACTCTCCGTTTCACTCTCCATGGTACCCTCTCAACAGCATTCTTAACGGCACTCTTTGTGTCACGGTGGAATTCTTATAGTGGAATTCTCTCAAGCGCCTTCTCTCAGCGACATTTTCTCAATGAACTATAAACAGGTAGAAGTGTACGAAAAGTATTCGCTATTACTGTTTCTTAACGCCGAGCACCAGGTGGGCTGTGGATAGTTGGACATTTTGGGTATTTCCAGAACTTTTGCTAGGATGTGGGTGGACACCACCTTTTTTTTTTTTACTTAACAAAACTGGATATGTCAGCAGTATGATTATTACACAGTGGAAACAAAGGTTAGTTATGTTTTCCCTATCACATTCCATTACTCAGGATCGAGTTCATGTAAAGTGTTGAAATCTGTCAGCCTGAGTTGGGAGATTTCAGTGAAGCAATGGAAACATCATCAAACATACCAGCAAGGATTCATCAGCTAAGAGAAATTCAAAGGTTTCCTTCCAGAATAACCGGATAGGTAATCTCTCAGGATCGCCTCTTCCATACGCAGGAGAAATAGAATTTTTGTAAAGATACCTCCTTCATCCTAGAGTGAAAGCAAAGGAAATTCTGCACAGGAGGCAGAGGAAAGAACAGGAGTAGAGGAATAGAAATATGTATGTCATATGACACATGATATCCAACAACTACACACACACACACGCATGCACGCACACACACACACATACACACACACACACACACACACACTCACACACACACACACACACACACACACACACACACTCATACACACTCATACACAATATCACACAAGAGAGAGTGAAAGAATACTTAGCACTGAAGAAACATCTACTCTCCTTTCCCCATTGGAACAGATTAACTTCTGAAGATGGGTAAATATTTATATTCCTCAACTTCAGAGTAAGAAATTTTAGGTATCCCTTAAGGGATACCTTCAGGGAGCATGAGATGATAATATATTCCAGGAACAAAGTCTTAATAAGGGTCTTCCGTGAGACCGTCTACAGCTACAGCCACAAGACAAACCCTTCTCCTCCTCCGGCATCCTTCACCGACTACTGCTGCTTCTACTACTACTACTGCAAGTTACAATTATAAATATCTCTACAACTACTACAATTACTACTACTACTACTTTCTTCTTCCCCTATATATTGCCTGTCTCTCCTCATGCTTTTTATACATTACAGGTGGTCGAGGTCCAAGAACAACGTCTTCAGTAAAGGCATAATGAGTAAAAGCACTTGTGTCCATTCCTCTCATACTGACGCCAACAGAATACCAAATAGAAGCTTATACTAATAGAAATACACTAATGGTTTTCTACTACCAGTACAGTCCTACCAACAGTCTTATACCACAGCGAGAGAGAGAGAGAGAGAGAGAGGTGAAACTCGGGTAGTTGTTTTGGATACTTCGTTGAAGGTTTCAAATACTTTGTGAAGTATTTCAGATACTATTAGTGGGATTAAAATATTAATCGGAATGTTTCAAAGAAACAAAAAAGGAAACCTATGCATTCAGCACCAGAAATAGTGTGAATTCGATCCACCGTGAGTTTCCTCCACTGATCTAGGATGACTTTCTGATCACTGAGACTCTTAGTGACTGGAAAAAAATAAAATTAAAATTTTTGAATGTGATGGAGGAAGAGGAGACGCTTTATTATTATTATTATTATTATTATTATTATTATTATTATTATTATTATTATTATTGCTGTTCTTATTATTTTTTGATTAATAGGGGTTCTCTGTTCTTTTATGGGTAACACGTCTCCTGAATAATGGGGGTAAAATAAGTTTAATATAAGGAAGGGGAAAGTAACTCAAGTCCCTTGGATGAAGATTGTAGAACGAGAAGAGTCTGAACTCTGCTAGCGAACGTAAACAGGACTGCTCTTAAATTGGAGGGGAAGCTCTAAACCTGTAAATGTCATACACTGCCTGGGGTAATGAAGGTCATAATAAAGTCAGGAACAATTCCTCGGATTAACAGACCCCTCACCGGGGAAGGAAAGGGGAGGGGAATATTATACAGTAATATCAGTATACAATATCAACAAGATAAGGAAACAGACACACACAACACCAGGGTATCATTATTTGAACATTCATCAAGATTAAGATATTGAACATTGGCTTCCAGGCTTAAGGACTGATTACCTCACCTTATACTATTCCCAGTTTCAACTTTTTCCAGTTAACTCAGTATTAAATTGATTAGCCGCTGGTTGGCGAGAAGTCATCAAATAAAAATTCCCAAGACGGAAATGTGTCTAATAGTTCAGCAGGTGGCGTACCTCGGAGCATCGTTGACGAGAGCCAGCTTGCCGAAGTCGTCCCCTTCATGTAGTGTGTTGACGACACCCTTACCATGGATGGCCACGTTAACGGACCCTCTGAGGATGATGTACCATGACTTGCCCTCAGATCCCTGCTGGAACACTGTCAGGGAAGACACATAGGATGATATACCACGACTTGCCCTCAGACCCCTGCTGGAACACTGTCAGGGAAGACACATAGGATGATATACTACCACTTGCCCTCAGACCCTTGCTGGAACCCAAGACTTGCCCTCAGATCCCTGCTGGAACACTGTCAGGGAAGACACATAGGATGATATTCCATGATTTGCCCTCAGACCCCTGCTGGAGCACTGTCAGGGAAGAAAAGCTCAGGGTAGTGTTTGTGGTACTGACAGGGTGCTCATTTGTGTCACCTTCGTTGGTAGTGGTGTCTACAGAGGGGTTATTGATGCCATTATGGTGTAATAGTGTTCTTAGAAATACCGACAGTTTGCTGGGAAAAAGAACACATATGAAACTACGGAAACACTGAGCTGCGGCTACGCTTCGTTCTCTAGGAGATCTGTGGAGCCAATACAAATAATACATCAACATAGCGACAATATACAGTGTAGGAAACAAGTTGAATGAAGAACACAATGTTGTAGTAGCCCAACTGACCCATGTTAGTGGTAGTAGAAGCAATAGTAGAAATAGTAGTAATAGTAGTAGTAGCAGTAGTAGTAGTAGCAGTAGTAGTAGCAGTAGTAGTAGCAGCAGCAGCAGCAGTAGTAGTAGTAGTAGTAGTAGTAGTAGTAGTAGTAGTAGTAGTGTCATCAGGTCGATTTCTCTTAAGCTCTCCTCGTAGGACATACCCCTTAGCTCTGGGACTTGTCTTGTTGCAAACCTTTGCACTTTCTCTAGTTTCTTTACGTGCTCGGCTAGGTGTGGGTTCCAAACTGGTGCCTCATATTCCAACATGGGCCTAACGTACACAGTGTACAGCGTCCTGAACGATTCCTTATAAAGATGGCGGAATGCTGTTCTTAGGTTTGCTAGGCGCCCATATGCTGCAGCAGTTATTTGGTTGATGTGCGCCTTAGCAGATGTGCCTGGTGTTATACTCGCCGCAAGATCTTTTTCCTTGAGTGAGGTTCGTAGTCTCTGGCCCCCTAGACTGTACTCCGTCTGTGGTCTTCTTTGCCCTTCCACAATCTTCATGACTTCGCACTTAGTGAGGTTGAACTCCAGGAGCCAATTGCTGGACCAGGCCTGCAGCCTGTTCAGATCCCTTGTAGTTCTGCCTGGTCATCGTCCGATTGAATTCTTCTCAACTTCACATCATCTGTAAATAGGGACACTTCGGAGTCTATTCCATCCGTCATGTTGTTCACAGATACCAGAAACAGCACCGGTTTTTGGACTGACCTCTGTGGAACCCCACTCTTCAAAGGTGCCCACTCTGACACCTCGCCTTGTGCCATGATCCTGATCCATTGTTGTGCCTTCCCTGTTATCCCTGCCTGGTCCTCCAGTTTTTGCACTAATCTCTTGTGTGGAACTGTGGCAAATGCCTTCTTACAATCCAAGAAAATGCAATTTTACCACCCCTCTCTCTCTTGTCTTCCTGCTGTCACCCTATTATAGAGCTCCAGTAGGTTTGTGACTTAGGATTTCCCGTCCCTGAAACTGTGTTGACTGTTGTTGATAAGCTCATTTCTTTCTAGGTGTTCCACCACTCTTCTGATAATCTTCTCCATGACTTTGCATACTATACATGTCAGTGACACTGGTCTGTAGTTTAGTGCTTCTTTTCTGTCTCCTTTTTTAGAAATTGGAACTACATTTGCTGTCTTCCATACCTCAGGTAATCTCCCTGTTTCGATAGATGTATTGAATATTGTTGTTAAGGGGTACTCATAGTGCCTCTGCTCCCTCTCTCAGGACCCATGGAGAGATGTTATCCTCCCCCCTCCCCATCGCTTTTGAGGTGTGTAGCTCACTCAGCAGCCTCTTCACTTCTTCCTCGGTTGTATGTATTGTGTCCAACACTTGGTGACATACCCCACCTCCCTGTATTTCTGGAGTCCCTTCTGTCTCCTCAATGAATAGTTCCTCACATACTTCTCGGTCGTTTTTTGTGATCTCTCCTCCTTCCTTCCTTAGCCTGATTACTTGGTCCATGACTTGTTTTCCTCCTGATGTGGCTGTACAACAGCTTCGGGTCAGATTTGGCTTTCGCTGCTATGTCATTCTCATATTGTCTTTGGGCCTTCCTTCTTACCTGTGCACATTCATTTCTGGCTCTATGACTGGTCTCCTTATTCTCCTGGGTCCTTTGCCTTCTATCCTTCTTCCATTCCCTAGCACACTTGGTTCTGGTCTTCCTGCACCTTTGGGTGAACCATGGGCTCATCTTGTCATTTTCATTATTCCTGTTACCCTTGAGTACGAACTTCTCCTCAGCTTCCTTGCATATTATTGTTACATATTCCATCACCTCGTTTACTGACTTCCCTACCAGTTCTCTGTCACACTGAACCCCGTTCAGAAAGTTCTTCATTCCCATGTAGTCCCCATTCTTGTAGTTTGGCTTCATTCGTCCGGCTCTTCCTGCACCCCCTCCACTTTTAAGTCTACTATATATTCGAATCTTAAAGCCACATGATCGCTGGCCCCAAGGGGTCTTTCATATGTGATGTCCTCAATATCTGCACTACTCAAGGTGAATACTAGGTCCAGTCTCGCTGGTTCATCCTCTCCTCTCTCTCTGGTAGTGTTCCTTAAGTGTTCTTACATAAAGTCTTCCAGGACCACCTCCATCATCTTAGCCCTCCACGTTTCCTGGACCCCATGTGGCTCCAAGTTCTCCCAATCGATTTTCTTATGGTTGAAGTCATCCAAAATCAGTAGCTTTGCCCTGCTCACATGAGCCTTTCTTGCCACCTCAATCAGTGTGTCAACCATCGCTCTATTACTGTCATCATACTCTTGCCTTGGCCTCCTGCTGTTCTGTGGTTGGTTATACATCACTGAAATTATCACCTTGGGACGTCCAGATTGAAGCGCTCCTACTATGTAATCCCTTGCTTCTCCACTGTCTCCTCTCTCCAGCTCATCAAAATCCCATCGGTTTTTGACCAGCAGTGCCACTTCTCAACCCCCCTGTCTTTCCTCAGGATCTGATATCTTGATGGAAAGATGGCTCTGTTATCATACCTGTGAACTTGGTTTCTGTAACAGCTATGATGTCCAGTGATGCCTCTTTGACTCTCTCGTGCCACTTTCGTTTACCATACCTTTAGTTGCCTCTCCAATACTGTGTTTTGGGGGGTCTGTGAGGGTGGGGGACCTGGCAGTCTACTGTAGAATTCTATAACTGAGTGTTAGGTGGGAGCTGAGGGTGTGGATTGTGGTTTATGTTGGGATAGCATGAATGGTTGTGGGGTTCTGGGGATGGTTCTGTGTGTGCTTGCTCTTGTTGCTCTGCCCTGCTCCGGTTGCCTCTGCTGATTCTGTCCTCGTCTCTCCTATTAGCTCCTTTCGCTCTTGTGTCATCTCCCTCAGCTGCTGTCATTCTGTTTGTGTTCTGTCTCGGTCTAGGAACATCCTCTTGTATTCTGCCAAGTCCTTCAACCGTGGTTTCTTTTGGAGGATCCTGTTCTGCACTGTTTCTGTCCTGAAAATCAGCTTGATCGGTCGATTTCTCCCCTTAAAATACTCCCCTATTCTCTGAAAATTTACAAACTCGGATATGTCCTCTTCACCTATTTCTGTGATGATGTTCTCAATCTCCTTTCTTTCTGCCTGCCGCCTTTCAGTGTGTGTCCTTCCCTTGCTCTCCTAAAGCCCATGAATAAACACTGACTTCACCCTCACCTCCCATTGCCTTTCTCTCTGTGACTGTGGTTCCTGTTTGTACATGGCCATTTTCTCCCTTGTTTTCTCCAGTAGCTCTTGGTGTGTGTGTGTGTGTGTGTGTGTGTGTGTCTGTGTGTGTGTGTGTGTGTGTGTGTGTGTGTGTGTACTCACCTATTTGTGGTTGCAGGGGTCGAGTCTTAGCTCCTGGCCCCGCCTCTTCACCGGTTGCTACTGGGCCCTCTCTCTCCCCGCTACATGAGCTTTATCAAACCTCGTCTTAAAACTGTGTATGGTTCCTGCCTCCACTACGTTATTTTCTAGGCTATTCCACTGCCTTACAACTCTATGACTGAAGAAATACTTCCTAATATCTCTCTGACTCATTTGTGTCTTCAACTTCCAATTGTGGCCTCTTGTTCTGTGTCCCCCTCCCTGGAACATCCTGTCTTTGTCCACCTTGTCTATTCCACGCAGTATTTTATATGTCGTTATCGTGTCTCCCCTGACCCTCCTGTCCTCCAGTGTCGTCAGGCCGATTTCCCTTAATCTTTCTTCATAGACATCCCCTTAGCTCTGGAACTAACCTTGTCGCAAACCTTTGTACTTTCTCTAGTTTCTTGACGTGCTTTATCAAGTGCGGGTTCCAAACAGGTGCTGCATACTCCAGTATGGGCCTGACATACACGGTGTACAGTGTCTTGAACGATTCCTGACTAAGGTATCGGAATGCTGTTCTCAGGTTTGCCAGGCGCCCATAGCTGCAGCAGTTATCTGATTGATGTGTGCTTCCGGAGACATGCTCGGTGGTTATACTCACCCCAAGATCTTTCTCCTTGAGTGAGGTTTGCAGTCTTTGGCCACCTAGCCTATACTCTGTCTGTGGTCTTCTGTGCCCTTCCCCTATCTTCATGACTTTGCATTTGGCAGGATTAAATCGAGAAGCCATTTGCTGGACCAGTTGTCCAGTCTGTCCAGGTCTCTTTGAAGTCCTGCCTGGTCCTCATCAGATTTAATTCTCCTCGTTAACTTCACATCATCTGCAAACAGGGACACTTCTGAGTCTAACCCTTCCATCATGTCGTTCACATATACCAAAAATAGCACTGGTCCTAGGACCGACCCCTGTGGGACCCCGCTCGTCACAGGTGCCCACTGTGATACATCATTACGTACCATGACTCGTTGTTGCCTCCCTGTCAGGTATTCTCTGATCCATTGCAGTGCCCTTCCTGTTATATGCGCCTGATGCTCTAGCTTCTGCACTAATATCTTGTGAGGAACTGTGTCAAAGGCCTTCTTGCAGTCCAAGAAGATGCAATCAACCCACCCCTCTCTCGTGTCTTACTTCTGTTATTTTATCATAAAACTCCAGAAGGTTTGTGACACAGGATTTGCCTTCCGTGAATCCGTGCTGGTTGGCATTTATACTCTTGTTCCGTTCCAGGTGCTCCACCACTCTCCTCCTGATAATCTTCTCCATAATTTTGCATACTATACACGTCAATGACACAGGTCTATAGTTTAGTGCCTCTTTTCTGTCTCCTTTTTTAAAAATGGGAACTACATTTGCCGTCTTCCATACCTCAGGTAGTTGCCCAGTTTCCAGGGACGTGTTGAAGATTGTGGTAAGTGGCACGCACAACATATCTGCTCCAAACTAAGGACCCACGGGGAGATGTTGTCCGGTCCCATTGCCTTTGAGGTATCGATGTCCTTTAGCAGTTTCTTCACCTCCTCCTCATCTGTATGTATGTCGTCCAACACTTGTTGGTGTATTCCTTGCTGGTGTCCCCATCTGGTCTGTCCCCCCAGAGTCCTTCCTGTCTCTACTGTAAATACTTCCTTAAATCTCGTGTTGAGCTCCTCACATACCTCTTGATCGTTTCTTGTGAGTTCTCCACCTTCTTTCCTCAGCCTTATCACCTGGTCCTTGACTGTTGTCTTCCTCCTAATGTGGCCATACAGCAGTTTCGGGTCAGATTTGACTTTCGATGCTATGTCGTTTTCATACTGTCGCTGGGCCTCCCTCCTTATCTGTGCATACTCGTTTCTGGCTCTTCTACTAATCTCCTTGTTTTCCTGGGTCCTATGCCTCCTGTACCTTTTCCATTCTCTGTTGCACTTAGTTTTTGCCTCCCTACACCTTCGGGTAAACCAAGGACTCACTTTGGTCTTCCTATTATTTCTGTTTCCCTTGGGAACAAAACTTTCCTCTGCCTCCTTGCACTTTGTTGCCACATATTCCATCATCTCGTTTACTGATTTTCCTACCATTTCTCTGTCCCACTGAACCTCCTGCAGGAAGTTTCTCATACCTGTGTAGTCCCCCCTTTTATAGTTTGGCCTGTCCCCTTCAGTTCCTGTTACCTTCTCCACTTGTAACTCTACTATATAATCAAAACTCAGAACCACGTGATCGCTAGCTCCAAGGGGCCTCTCGTAAGTGATGTCCTCAATGTCTGAACTGCTCAGGGTGAACACAAGATCCAGTCTTGCTGGCTCATCCTCCCCTCTCTCTCTGGTTGTGTCCCTGACATGTTGATGCATGAGGTTTTCAAGTACCACATCCATGTGTGTGTGTGTTTGTGTATGTACGAAGAGTGAGCAAGAAACACTGCAGAAAGTATGTACTAATGCAGACACGGAGAACTTACATAAAAAACTTACATATCGTTCCCTCTCTGGAGTGGGACTCGAACTTGATAATGGAGGCGAGCTCCCTCTTGACGGAGTTGGAGAGGTGGGAGAGCGCCTTGAGGTGGAGAAGCTCCTCGTAGATGACCTCCTGATCCTCGATGGTACGCTCGTGGCTCCTGCAAGGCAAAACATCGTAAAGAAGACATTATAATGTATACGCTGACGGAGGAATGGAGGCAATGACACAAGACACGTGGAGGAACAGGAAAATGAGGAAGAGGAAGAAGAAAAGAAGGAAGAGCCCGAGGAGGAGGACGACAACGACAACGGAAAGGAGGATGAGGAAGGGGAGGAGAAGAAAGTGGAAGACGAGGAAGAGAAGGAGGAGGAAAAGCCGGAGACGGAGGAGGAGGAGGAGGAGGAGGTCAACGAAAAGGTGGAAGAAAAAGAGAAGGAAATGGAAGAAAAGAAGGGGGAGAAAGAGGAGGAAGAAAGGGATGAGCAGGAAGGGGAGGAAGAAGATGATGAGGAAATGGAAGAGAAGAAGGAGGAGAATGAGGACAAGAATAATGAGGAACAGAAAGAGAAGGAGGAGGATGAGGAGGAGGAAAAGGAGAAAGAGAAGAGGTGGATGAAGAACCTGTAGGAAGAAAGAGGAGAAGGCAGAATAAGAGGAGGGAAACTAGAAGAGGAGGAGGACGAGGCGAAGGAAGAGGAAGAGGAAAAGATCTAGGACGATGAGGATTAAAAGAAGGGAATGAGGAGAAGGAGATTGGATGATGAAAAGAAGGAGGGAAGAAGAACTTGGAGGAAGAGAAGGAAGAAGAGAGAATATGAAGAAAAACAGGAACACAGGAGAAAGATGAGAGGGAGGAGGGGAAGGAGGAGTAAGAAAGAGGAGGGGAAGGAGGAGTAAGACAGAGGGGAAGGAGTAAGAAAGAGGAGGGGAAGGAGTAAGAAAGAGGAGGGGAAAGAGGAGTACGAAAGAGGAGGGAAAGGAAGAGTAAGAAAGAGGAGGGGAGGGAGGAATATGAAAGAGGAGAAAGAGGACGAGGACTAGGAAGATGAAAAGGAGAAGGACAATAACGAAGAGAAAAAAGAGGAGGAAGGAGAGAAAGAGTAGGAGGAGAAGAAAGAAGAAGAAAAGGCCTAGCAGGAAGAGGAGCGGCAAGATGTAGTGGAAAAGAGGAGGAGATGGAAAAGAGGAAGACAAGAGGGAGAGAAGAGGAAGAGAAGAAGGATCAGAGAGAGGAGAAAGAGGAGAAGCAGGAAGAGATGCAGGGAAAACAGAGAAAGAGGAGGAGCAACGAAGAGAAGGAAGAAGGGAAGGAGAAGGTAGACGAGGAGAAACCGTGGCTTGGTTGGCAGTGCATCGTCTTACAAAGTGACCGTGGTTCGATCATCGTGCCGGGGATCGAACCACGGTCATGTATCCTGACACCTGCTGCTCTTTTTCAGCTAGCAGTAAGTAGGTACCTGGGTGGTTATGTTTCCTGACACCTGCTACTCTTCTTCACCTTGCAGTAAGTAGGTATCTGGGTGTTAAAGAGAGGGTGGAGTAGGAGGGAGAAATAAAGGAGAAGGTGGAGTAGGAGGAAGAGATAAACGAGAAGGTGGAGTAGGAGGAAGAAATAAAGAAGAAGGTGGAATAGGAGGAAGAAATAAAGGAGAAGGTGGAGTAGGAGGAAGAAATAAAGAAGAAGGTGGAATAGGAGGAAGAAATAAAGGAGAAGGTGGAGTAGGAGGAGAAATAAAGGAGAAGGTGGAGTAGGAGGGAGAAATAAAGGAGAAGGTGGAGTAGGAGAAACAAATAAAGGAGAAGGAGGAGTAGGGGGGAGAAATAAAGGAGAAGGTGGAGTAGAAGGGAGAAATAAAGGAGAAGGTGGAGTAGGAGGAAGAAATAAAGGAGAAGGTGGAGTAGGAGTAAGAAATAAAGGAGAAGGTGGAGTAGGAGGGAGAAATAAAGGAGAAGGTGGAGTAGGAGGAAGAAATAAAGGAGAAGGTGGAGTAGGAGGAAGAAATAAAGGAGCAGGTGGAGTAGGAGGAAGAAATAAAGGAGAAGGTGGAGTAGGAGGAAGAAATAAAGGAGAAGGTGGAGTAGAAGGGAGAAATAAAGGAGAAGGTGGAGTAGGATGGAGAAATAAAAAAGAAGGTGGAGTAGGAGGAAGAAATAAAGGAGAAGGTGGAGTAGGAGGAAGAAGTAAAGGAGTAGGTGGAGTAGGAGGAAGAAATAAAGGAGGAAAAACATGCAATAAAAGTGTACTCTCCTACGTGTGGTTGTAATGATCATACCTTGTGTGTGTACTCACATAGTTGTACTCACCTAGTTGTACTCACCTAGTTGTACTCACCTAGTTGTACTCACCTAGTTGTACTCACCTAGTTGTACTCACCTAGTTGTACTCACCTAGTTGTACTCACCTAGTTGAGGTTGCGGGGGTCGAGTCCGAGCTCCTGGCCCCGCCTCTTCACTGATCGCTACTAGGTCACTCTCCCTGAGCCGTGAGCTTTATCATACCTCTGCTTAAAGCTATGTATGGATCCTGCCTCCACTACATCGCTTCCCAAACTATTCCACTTACTGACTACTCTGTGGCTGAAGAAATACTTCCTAACATCCCTGTGATTCATCTGTGTCTTCAACTCCAACTGTGTCCCCTTGTTACTGTGTCCAATCTCTGGAACATCCTGTCTTTGTCCACCTTGTCAATTCCTCTCAGTATTTTGTATGTCGTTATCATGTCCCCCCTATCTCTCCTGTCCTCCAGTGTCGTCAGGTTGATTTCCTTTAACCTCTCCTCGTAGGACATACCTCTTAGCTCTGGGACTAGTCTTGTTGCAAACCTTTGCACTTTCTCTAGTTTCTTTACGTGCTTGGCTAGGTATGGGTTCCAAACTGGTGCCGCATTCTCCAATATGGGCCTAACGTACACGGTGTACAGGGTCCTAAATGATTCCTTATTAAGATGTCGGAATGCTGTTCTGAGGTTTGCTAGGCGCCCTTATGCTGCAGCAGTTATTTGGTTGATGTGCGCTTCAGGAGATGTGCCTGGTGTTATACTCACCCCAAGATCTTTTTCCTTGAGTGAGGTTTGTAGTCTCTGGCCCCCTAGACTGTACTCCGTCTGCGGTCTTCTTTGCCCTTCCCCAATCTTCATGACTTTGCACTTGGTGGGATTGAACTCCAGGAGCCAATTGCTGGACCAGGTCTGCAGCCTGTCCAGATCCCTTTGTAGTTCTGCCTGGTCTTCGATCGAGTGAATTCTTCTCATCAACTTCACGTCATCTGCAAACAGGGACACCTCAGAGTCTATTCCTTCCGTCATGTCGTTCACAAATACCAGAAACAGCACTGGTCCTAGGACTGACCCCTGTGGGACCCCGCTGGTCACAGGTGCCCACTCTGACACCTCGCCACGTACCATGACTCGCTGCTGTCTTCCTGACAAGTATTCCCTGATCCATTGTAGTGCCTTCCCTGTTATCCCTGCTTGGTCCTCCAGTTTTTGCACCAATCTCTTGTGTGGAACTGTGTCAAACGCCTTCTTGCAGTCCAAGAAAATGCAATCCACCCACCCCTCTCTCTCTTGTCTTACTGCTGTCACCATGTCATGTGTGTGTGTGTGTGTGTGTGTGTGTGTGTGTGTGTGTGTGTGTGTGTGTGTGTGTGTGTGTGTGTGTGTGTGTGTGTGTGTGTGTGTGTGTGTTTGTGTTTGTGTGTGTGTGTGTGTGTGTGTACTCAGTTGTACTCACCTAGTTGTGGTTGCAGGGGTCGATACAATGATTAGAGAATAAATTAGAAGCATTCTACTATATATAACAGGATCCTGCACTGGCAAGCCAGTCGGCAAATGGAAGAAATCCAAAAGAGGAACATCTCTAGATGGCAGACTGACAAGAAAACTGGTATCAGGTAGGATGGGATTCAATACCTAGTGGTCTAGGTCAAAAACCGACAAGGCTATTCACCTGATGACATTTCACCTCTAAATCGACAGGATGGGACTAACTCTACTAGAAGTCAGGAGAAAGTTGACCTCTTTGCTGAACACTGCTGCCAAGATGGATGTTCCTGATCAAGAAAGGAACTTCCATTGTTTAACTAAAGAACTGTGTCAATGTTGTCACTGGTGACAATAAAGCAGGATGAAGTGTATCTTCCTCATAAATCCATGGATCAAGAAAAGGCTGTGGCTCAGACAAGGTTAGCTGAGTAATAATAATAATAATAATAATAATAATAATAATAATAATAATAATAATAATAATAATAATAATAATAATAATAATAATATCTTTATTTACTACAAGTAGATGTACAAGGTACACAGGCCTAGGTGACATCAATGACATACTACTTTATAGAAAGCCGTTTGTTATGCAGAGCAATTCGGGCAAATTATGTCAGTTTTGTCCCAGGATGAGATCCACACCAGTCGACTAACTCCCAGGTGCCCATTTCACTAATGGATGAATATAGACAACCGGTGTTAAGAAACACACCCAATGTTTCTACCCTCGCTGGGAATCGAACCCAGACTCTCGCCGTGTGAAGCGAGATCTTCAGCCTCCAGGTCACGGCGCATCCCCCAGGCCAAGGAGGGTGCCCCCGTGTGGACCAGTTAACATCAACTCTAACTCGCATCTATCAGCATTGCTAAGCGCAGTGTAAATGGCCTTCTCTTTGGAAAGAAGGAAATGTAGTCCTTGTTTACAAAAGAAAAAAATAGCGGAAATCTGCAGCCACAGACTAGTGTCACTCTTATCATTCTCAAGGCAGAAGTCAGACAATCTCACGACAGAACTCAACGTTTTCCGACTACGGCTCGCTTCTTTGTGACCATAAATATGGCTTCAGGAAAGGTCACTATGATCTGATGTTAATTAAAATTCTACACTATGTGGCACAAGTCGCTGGACGAAACCAAGATTTGCCGTGTAATAGCATTGGACATTGCTGGCGCTTTCAACAGAGAATGGCACCAGAAATCTTAGCAAAAGTTCAAGCACTAGCAGTGTCTGGTTGTACACAATGCCTTCAAGATAGATCTCTATGAATAGTGGCCAATAGGACAGAGTCTTCCCCATTTCATTGTGTTATGTACAATGCTCTCTGGTGCGCACCACTACTTCGGTTCGCTGGTAGCCCTCGTGTCTCCTCTAAGAATGATTCCTTAAATTTCTTACCGAGTTCCTCACAGACTTCCTGGTATTTGTGGTCCTGTCTCCTTTCCTCAGCCTGATTACCTAGTATATTCTGTTGTCTTCCTCCTGATGTTAATATTTGGCAATTTTGGGTCAGATTTAGTTTTTGATGCTTTGTCATTCTCTTCACGTAATTTCTCTCAGGATCCACGGAGAGATTTTATTTGGTCCCACCGTCTTTAAAGCATCTAACTCACATATAAGTTGATTTACCTCCTCTCTGGATACAAGTGTTGTGTCCATAACAGGAATTTTTGGTCAGATTTCTTTTGATGCTGTCATTCTCAAATTGCCATTGAGCCTCCTCTCCCTCCTTATCCATGTATACTCGTTTCTGGTTCTTAGGCTCAGCTCCTTGTCTTTCTGATTTTTTTTCCTTCTATATTTTTTCCATGCCCTAGCACATTTGTCTTTGGCTCCTCTACACCTCTCAGTAAGCCATGGGCTCACTATGGTCTTCCATTGTTTCTACTGCCCCTGAGTATGAACCTCTCCTCTGACTTCATGCACTTTCTGGCACTGGTTCAGTCATCTCATTTACTGTCTTTCCCTCTAGTTTTCTTTCCTCCTGTATCTCATACAGGAACTGCTTCATGCCTGTGTAGTCCCCTCTTTTGAAAGTGAGTTTCTCCTTTCCCGTTCTGCTTCATTCTCTACTGTTAATTATACAAGTTATTCGAAAATCAGGACCATGTGATCACTAGCGTTGAGTGACCTCTTTGCAATATTCCATGCTGGAACCACTCAGAGTGAGTACTAGGTTCAGCCTTGCTAGTCATCCTCTTCTGTCTCTCTCTGGTTGTGTCCCTAACATGTTGGTTCATGAAGTTCTCCATTACCACCTCCAGTATTTTAGCCCTCCAAGATTTTGGTCAACTATGTGGTTCTAGATTTTCCCAGTTAACATCCTTGTGGTTATAATCCCTTATGATGAGTAACTTTCCCCTGCACATGTGTGTGTGTGTGTGTGTGTGTGTGTGTGTGTGTGTGTGTGTGTGTGTGTGTGTGTAGTGTGTGTGTGTGTGTGTATGTGTGTATGTGTGTGTGAGTGTGTGTGTGTGAGTGTGTGTGTGTGAGTGTGTGTGTGTGTAGTGTGTGTGTGTAGTGTGTGTGTAGTGTGTGTGTAGTGTGTGTGTAGTGTGTGTGTAGTGTGTGTGTATGTGTGTGTGTAGTGTGTGTGTAGTGTGTGTGTAGTGTGTGTGTAGTGTGTGGTAGTGTGTGTATGTGTAGTGTGTGTATAGTGTGTGTAGTGTGTGTGTGTGTTTGTGTGTGTGTGAGTCTGTGTGTCTGTATCTGAGTGTGTGTCTGTGTGTGTGTCTGTGTACTTTCCTCTATGTACTCACCTATACGTGGTTGCAGGGATCGATTCATGGCTCCTGGCCTCGCTTCTTCGCTGGTCGATACTAAGTCACTCTCTGACCGCTCCTAGAGCCTCATCATACCTCTTCTTAAAGCTATATATGGAACTTGCCTCCACTGCTTCACTCTCCAGATTATTCCACTTCCTGACAATTCTAAGGCTGGGATATCAACTTCCAATTGTGGCTCCTTGTTCCTGTGTACCATCTCTGAAATATTTGAGCTATGCCCACTTTGTCAATTCCTCTCAGTATATACGTCGTTACCATGTTCCCTGTATCCTTCCTATCCTCTGGTTTCATCAGGTTGAGTTCCCTTAACCTCTCCTCGTAAGACATACCCCTCAGTTCCGGGATTAGTCTTGACGTGTTTGACTAGGTATGGGTTCCATACCGGTGCAACATATTCCAGAATGGACCTGACGTACACGATGCACAGTGCCGTGGATGACTCCTTACTTAGATGTCGAAATGCTATTCTCAGGTTTGCAAAGCGCCCATATGCTGCAGCCGTTATTTAATTGATGTGCGCTAAGCTTAGGGGACATGCTCGGTATAATGTTTCTCCAAGATCTTTTTCTTTAAATGAAGTTTCCAGCCTTTGATCCCTTAACCCGTATTCCGTCTGCTGTCTTCATTTTCCTTCCCCAATCTTCACGACTTTGCACTTGCTGAGTTTAAACTCTAAGAGCCATTTGTCTGACCAGTCTTGCAGCCTATCCAGAACTTTTTGTATTCTTACCTGATCCTCGTCCGCTTGTCTTCACCTCATCAGTTTTACATCATCATCCACATATACAAAAAACAGCATCGGGCCTAGGAAAGACCCTTGTGGACACCCACTCGACACATACGCAGACTCAGACACTTCACGTACCAACACTCGATGATTCCTCCCTGTCATGTATTCTACCCATCCCTCTATCTCCTGCCTTACTTCTGTTACCTTATCTCTGAAGCCGTTCTGATTGTCATGTATGAGCCCAATCCTTTCAATGGGCTCCACCACTCTGTGTGTGTGTGTGTGTGTGTGTGTGTGTAGTCACCTAGGTGTGGTTGCAAAGGTCGAGTCACAGCTCCAGGCCACGCCTCTTCACTGGTCGCTACTAGATCACTCTTCCTGCTCCAAGAGCTTTATCATACCTCTTCTTAAAGCTACGTATGGATCCTGCTTCCACTACATCACTTCCCAGGCTATTTCACGTCCTGACAACTCTGAAGAAATACTTCCTAACATCCTTGTGATTCATCTAAGTCTTCAGGTTCCAATTGTGACCCCTTGCGTGTGTACTCACCTAATTGTGGTTGCAGGGATCGAGACTCAGCTCCTGGCCCCGCCTCTTCAATGATCACCACTAGGTCCTCTCTCTCTCTCTCTCTCTCTCTCTCTCTCTCTCTCTCTCTCTCTCTCTCTCTCTCTCTCTCTCTCTCTCTCTCTGCGTCCTGAGATTTGTCATACCTCGTCTTAAAGCTATGTATGGTTCCTGCCTCCACTACATCACTTGCTAGGCTATTCCACTTCCTGACGACTCTGTGACTGAAGAAGCACTTCCTAACATCCCTGTGACTCGTCTGAGTCTTCAGCTTCCAATTATGACCCCTTGTTTCTGTGTTTCGTCTCTGGAACATCCTGTGTCTGTCCACCTTGTCTATTCCACGCATTATTTTGCATGTTGTTATCATGTCTTCCATGACCCTCCTTTGCTCCAGTGTCGTCAGTCCGATTTCCCTCACCCTTTCCTCGTAGGACATTCCCCTTAGCTCCGGAACTAGCCTTATTGCAAACCTTTGCACTTTATTTAATTTCTTGACGTGCTTGACCAGGTGTGGGTTCCAAACTGGTGCTGCATACTCCAGAATGGGCCTGACGTACACAGTGTACAGTGTCTTGAACGATTCCTTAGTAAGGTATCGGAATGCTATTCTCAGATTTGCCAGGCTCCCATATGCTGCACCAGTTATCTGGTTGATGTGTGCCTCCGGAGACGTGCTCGGTGTTATGGTCACCCCAAGATCTTTCTCCTTGAGTGAGGTTTGCAGCCTTTGTCCACCTAGCCTATACTCTGTCTGCGATCTTCTTTGCCCTTCCCCAATCTTCATGACTTTGCATTTGGCAAGGTTGAAATCGAGAAGCCAGTTGCTGGACCACGTGTCCAGCCTATCCAGGTATCTTTGTAGTCCTGCCTGATCCTCATCTGATTTAATCCTTCTTATTAGCTTCATATCATCTGCGAACAGGGACACTTCAAAGTCTATCCCTTCCACCATGTCATTCACATATATCAAAAATAGCACTGGTTGTAGGACTGACCCCTGTAGTACCCCGTTTGTCACAGAAGCCCACTCTGATACCTCATCACGTACCATGATCCGTTGTTGCCTCCCTGTCAGGTATTCTCTGATCCATTGCAGTGCCCTTCCTGTTATACGTGCCTGATCCTCAAGCTTCTGCACTAATCTCCTGTGAGGAACTGTGTCGAAGGCCTTCCTGCAGTCCAGGAAAATGCAATAAACCCACCCCACTCTCTCGTTTCTTACTTCTGTTACCTTGTCATAAAACTCCAGAAGGTTTGTGACACAGAATTTGCCCTCCATGAATCCTTGCTGGTTGTTGTTTATAATCGTGTTCCTTTCCAGGTGCTCCACCAGTCTCCTCCTGATAATCTTCTCCATGACTTTTCATACTATACACGTCAGAGACACTGGTCTGTAGTTTAGTGCCTCTTTCCTGTCTCCTTTCTTAAAAATGGGGACTACATTTGCCGTCTTCCATACCTCAGGCAGTTGCCCAGTTTCAATGGATGTATTGAAGACTGTGGTTCGTGGCACACAGAACGTCTCTGCTCCTTCTCTAATGACCCACGGGGAGATGTCCGGACCCCTCGCCTTTGAGGTATCCAGGTCACTTAGCAGCTTCTGCACCTCCTCCTCCGTTGTTTGTATTTCATTCAGCACCTGTCGGTATGTTCCCTGTTGGTGTTTCCCTCTGTGCTGTCTTCTCGGAGGCATTCCTGTCTCTACTGTAAATACTTCCTTAAATCTCATGTTGAGCTCCTCGCATACCTAGTGATCGTTACTTGTGAGTTCCCCACCGTCTTTCCTCAGCCTGATCACCTGGTCTTTGACTGTGTGTGTGTGTGTGTGTGTGTGTGTGTGTGTGTGTGTGTGTGTGTGTGTGTGTGTGTGTGTGTGTGTGTGTGTGTGTGTGTGTGTGTGTGTGTGGGGGGGTGTGGGGAGTGTATGGGTGTGTGTGGGTGTGTGTGGGTGTGTGTGTGTGGGGGTGTGGGGGGTGTATGGGTGTGTGTGGGTGTGTGGGGGGGAGTGGGGGGTGTATGGGTGTGTGTGGGTGTGTGTGGGTGTGTGTGGGTGTGTGTGGGTGTGTGTGGGGGGGAGTGGGGGTGTATGGGTGTGTATGGGTGTGTGTGGGTGTGTGTGGGGGTGTGTGTAAAACAGGTTGCAACATCGAACAGAAAGGTCATTCATATAATGATTACAAAATCAACAATTTGTAAGCTAGAATAGACTCCAACGGGACTTAAATTGTCTAGTGACACTAGGTGTAGAATTTTAATGATTAAGGGAGAATGACATGTAAAATCAATTAATAATAAGCCTAAGAAAATGTATTTTTCTACTCTCTATAATATAATGCAGTTAAGTCAAGGGAAGTCTCATTTCAGTATCCAATGCTCAAGAGATATAGAGCGACAGGTCATGCAGGGATAGAGAGAGAGAGAGAGAGAGAGAGAGAGAGAGAGAGACAGAGAGAGAGAGACAGAGAAAGAGAGAGAGATGAAGAGGGTCAGGTAGTGAGGAATCACTCACGTCTTCCTGAGGATCATCCTGAGCATGGAGTCTGGAGCTCGCTGCTGGAGGAAAGCCAGGATGGGCGTGAGTCTCTCTTCAGCCTCTCGCTTCTCCGCTGGCGTGGGCGTGATGGGTGGCACCCCAGGGGCCGCAGCTGCATCCTCCAGGAACCGATAGAACAGGTATTTGTCCCGGAAAGGTTGTTCCCCCGTCACTGTGTGCCAAAACATTATATTATTATTATTTTTATTATTCGCAAATAAATAACAAAAAGGCACAATAACGTGACTGGAACGATACACAAATAACCCGCACATAAAAGAGAGAAGCTTACGACGACGTTTCGGTCCGACTTGGACCACTGACAAAGTCACACGCAGTGTGACTTTGTCAATGGTCCAAGTCGGACCGAAACGTCGTCGTAAGCTTCTCTCTTTTATGTGCGGGTTATTTGTGTATTATTCGCAATAAAGACTTAAACCTAAACTAAAAAATAAGGGAAATGAGCTTCCTCAGTTAGTAATGTTAGTAATGAATTAGTTGAACGTATTAATGACCTCTTGCCTACACATGGGGTCATTAATGTTAAATTTTCATGCTCTCTAATAACAACAATATTTTGGAAATAAAGAAATTAAGGTCAATTTTAAGTATTTACAGAAAGCGAAGCCTTATTGTATTTTTCTATATGTACGATGATGTTAAAAGAACCGTGGAACAAGATGGTTTTCTTTTATGGATTGATGTGAGTCAACAGATTTTCACGTTTTTAATTTTCCACCTTAAATTTACTTAGTAACATCCTTCAACTTTGTTAACATTAACTTAACATTATTTACCCTAAGTTTACCCATCTACTTTAGCTCAGCCTAAATTTAGTTAGTATTAGTCAACTGAATATTAGTCAGTAGAATGTACTTGTTTAGTAAGGTTAAAACTGATTTTGACGAAGTTATTGCACTAATATATTTGCACTCGGCATCTCTGACAAATTCATCATTACTTTGTATGACACGACGAGACTTTGTTACTGCATATATTAGCAGCCACCGTAACTAACCACTACAGCTGATTTAACACACAAGGGCATATTTACATAACACTCAGGCAACCATCACTAACGTAACATTCACTCACGTATAGCGTCAATAAAATTACAATCATTTTACACATGCGAACAAATACGAGTAACAAGCCAACCTTAAAATAGTGCTTCTCCTGTGACCAGGAGCTGTCTAACTCAATATTTGTAACTGTCTTGAAGCATTGTGTTGTATTTCATGAAGCGCTACGAGATCAATCGCTCTTGTAACTGACGTAGGAGAGAGAGGCTTACCAACACGTGCTGCGTTCTATAGTCTACATTGCCTCTGATTAATCATGATGCTCTACCCACACAGTCATGTCTGCCTCACCAGATTCAAGGAGCAAGATATCTCTGCACCTCATAACAACCCACTTATGGACGATCATTCAAGGAGTGAGATATCACTGCACATCATAACACACCCACTTATGGAGGATCACTCAAGGAGTGAGATATCACTGCACATCATAACACACCCACCTATGGAGGATCACTCAAGGAGTGAGATATCACTGCACATCATAACAACCCACTTATGGAGGATCACTCAAGGAGTGAGATATCACTGCACATCATAACACACCCACCTATGGAGGATCACTCAAGGAGTGAGATATCACTGCACATCATAACACACCCACCTATGGAGGATCACTCAAGGAGTGAGATATCACTGCACATCATAACAACCCACTTATGGAGGATCACTCAAGGAGTGAGATATCACTGCACATCATAACACACCCACCTATGGAGGATCACTCAAGGAGTGAGATATCACTACACATCATAACACACCCACCTATGGAGGATCACTCAAGGAGTGAGATATCACTACACATCATAACATCCACTAATGTTAGATCATTCAACGATAAACTCATCACAATACACCAAGGCACACCTGTCTCTTGTGAATTATCCATCATTTAACAAAGTGGGTAATTCTAATGTTTATCTGAAAGCATTTAAGGATAAGTTGACCATAGATCATAGTAAGGAGTTTGGAAGGAACGTTAAGGTAGGATATAACTAGGAGTAAGGAAGAGTGTATATAGGAGAAAGAAGACACAAAATGAGTGGCCCATCCACTAGGTGGCCTGGTGGCTAAAACTCTCGCTTCACACATGTAGGGCCCGCGGGGGTTCGATTCCCGGCGGGTGGAAACATTTCGACGCGTTTCCTTACACCTGTTGCCCTGTTCACCTTGCAGCAAATAGGTACCTGGGTGTTAGTCGACTGGTGTGGGTCGCATCCTGGGGAACAAGAGGACCCCAATGGAAATAAGTTAGACAGTCCTCGATGACGCACTGACTTTCTTGGGTTATCTTGGGTGGATAACCCTCCGGGGTTAAAAATCCGAGCGAAATCTTATCTTATCACTATGACATACAAAGTTTAGTGAAGGTATGTATATAAATAATATGTGTATATTATCATTGTGTTAGCATAGCATTATGTTGATTTTTTACACAAAAATTATGTAAATATTTACATGAACAGTTTATATAAACATTTGTTTATTAAACTTGACATAATTTTTTTTTCATGCACAGTGTGAATACTAAATGTAAATAATTGTTAATATGTTCTCTCGGTAAATGTCTTATAAATCGAAATATTTTTTTTAATTTTTCTCCTCCTTCTTCCCTATCTGTCTGTCTGTCTGTCTGTCTCTCTCTCTCTCTCTCTCTCTCTCCCTCTCTCTCTCTCTCTCTCTCTCTCTCTCTCTCTCTCTCTCTCTCTCTCTCTCACACACACACACACACAAGAGCCAGGAGCTGTGAATCGACCCCTGCAACCACAACTAGGTAAGTACACACACACAGACACACACACACACACACATGCACACACACACAGGAGCTGCGACTCGACCTCTGCAATCACAAACAGATGAGTACACTGGAGGATACCGGAGGACAGGAAGACTATGGGGGATATAACAGCATCGTACAAAATACTGAGAAGAACTAATAAGATGAATAGGGACAGAATGTTTGAGAAAGGGGAAACCAGGTACACGAAGGCATAGACGGATGATAAAGGTTCAGATGAGTCATAGGGATGTTAGGAGGTATCTTTTCAGCCTTAGAGTTGTCAAGAAGTGGAACACTCTGGACAGTGAAGTGGAAGAGGCAGGATCCACACACAGCTTGAAGAACAGAAAAGATAAGGCTCTTGAAGCTAGGACAGAGTGGGTCTATTAGCGATCAGAAAAAAGGCGGGACCAGTAACCGACTCGACCACAGCAACAACTTATAAGTTAGTACATAAGGGTGATACAGGTGAGTACACACACATACACACACCAATTAGAGCAGACATCAGCCATCTTATCCTGAGAGGAAAAAAAAAACACTAAATGTTTTGTAGGGAAGGGAGTATATCAGTTTATGTGAGTGGTGACCCCATGAATAGAAGAAAATTATTAATATACACTATTTTCTGAAGTAAGAGTAACGTATTTAATATATGAAGGATAAATATATGTAGCCGCCCAACATTACAGCTGTGTTTAAGGAACGCGGTCTAAGGACAGCTATGCTTGTGTATCTAAGGATAAGGAAAGCAACAGAGGGATAGACGGAATAACTAGGATTGAACATACTCTCGTAAGGCGTACTGAAAAATATGAGAATGACAAGCATAGGCCACTGAAAATAACATCTCCATATATTAAACATAAGAAAAAATCTTTAAAAAAGGTTAAGGACATCGAGGAACTGGAGGTTTAGAATATGTAGACCAATTAGCCTAACGTCCATTGTGGGAAAATTGATTAACTCAGCAATTGCCGAGGATATTCGTGGCCATCTTAAAAAGCATAAATTGACCAATGAATCTCAACAAGGTATTACAAAGCAGCGTTCGTGCCTCACAAGTTCACTAACCTTTATCATTAAAGTATTGATCAGTTAAATCATGGTAACGAATATGATATTATGTATATAGACTTCAGTAAGACTTTCGGTAAAGTTCTACATAGGAGACTGTTGAAAACAGAGGCACGCGGAATGGGTGAATTTTTTTTTCCCGAGTAGAGGTGTGGTTGACAGGCACAGAGAATTTGTATTAACGGGGAGAGAGCAGAGTGGAGAAGTGTCACAAGCGGTGTTCCACAGGGGTTAGTGCTGAGCCCGTTGTTGTTCACAATATACATAAATGACATATACAATGAATGAAAAGAAACATGAGACAGAATAAAGAATAGATAAGAAATTGTTAGTAGCAAATGTATAGAAGCCAACATTTAATAATAATAATACTTAGGAAAGATAACACACACACACACACACACACATACATAGTTTCGAAAACAACAACCAGCATAGTGTCAGAGATGGAAAAACCTTTCTCATAACCCTGCTAGAGCTCTAAGAGGCAAGAGAGAGAGAGAGAGAGAGAGAGAGAGAGAGAGAGAGACAGAGAGAGAGAGAGAGAGAGAGAGAGAGAGAGAGAGAGAGAGAGAGAGAGAGAGAGAGAGAGAGAGACAGAGAGAGAGAGAGAGAGAGAGAGAGAGAGAGAGAGAGAGAGAGAGACAGAGACTGGATGGACTACAAGATACTTTAACAAAAGCTAGAGGATAGGCAGGAATACTATGGAAGGCAGTTTAATTGATCAATAAATATTTAACAGACAGGAAGCAGGGACAGAGCAACCCCAGTAGTGGCCAGCGATGAGGTGGATCCACGAGCTGAAATCACAATAAGTTTGAATTTACAGAAAAAAAGAATTACTACCAAACATAATTTTCAAGCTAGTGTTGACGGTAAGAATGAAACTTGGAAATAGAAAACCTAGAAATAGAGAACCTAGAAATAGAGAACTTAGAAATAGAGAACCTAGAAAAGAGAAGCAGAGAAGAAATGTCGTTTGAGTTATGAAACTATTAATCTGATATCGATTTAGTGAACAATGTCAGAACCAATATGAGAGAAATAATTTTCAAACTTTTGTAAGACAGCAACAAAATTTTTGAAGACAGCAAAATATTTTTGAAAGAGAGAAGTATGTTGCGACACAAAGTTTCCAGGACTGGCTAGAAGGGCAGAACGAACCTTAACAAAGTACCGATTTAATCAAAAAGAAACAAACAAGAGGACTCCATAGCAATAGTGAGGATATATTACCAAAAACAACTGGTGAGAGCTCCATTGTTGGTGCTAGTGAGGATAGGAAACAGGTAAACATGCACCAACAGGGAATACAGTCACAGAAACCCAAGGCAAACGGAAACCAAGCCTGTGCACATACTTTGCACTTGGTATCTGCAGACATGGGAAATCTGGAAAAACAGATGGGACGTGCAACTATGACCACCCTAGAAAATGCCGTGCCCATATGACAACAGGAAAATGCAAACTCCCTTCCTGTAAGATTTTTCATCCTGAAATGTGTTCCTCTTCAGTACAGGAAAGACTGTGCTATAACTTAAATTGCCAGGCACACCATCTAAAGGGGACAAAAAGATATAAAACATCCAGGCCATGGGAAAACCTGGGTAGCCACAGCCACTCAAGAGGGAGAGGTTTTTTAGTGCCAGGAAGGAAAAAAAACTGGCAGGAAATGGCGGAAATCGTACACCAAATCCAGTCATTCTTGGAGTGGAACCACAGTCGATGGCCTCCACTCCAAACCAACAGATACAGATACTAATGCCGGAAAAAAAGTCCCCTTCCCCAGTACCAACAATACCACCAGTCCGATGACATTCTTCTTTGCAAATATACAGGGTCTAAAGCCAGCAACGAACAACAATATACCTTTCATCCGTGGACTGCTTGCAGAGGCAAATGCAATGTTCGCGGCTTTCACAGAGACCCACATAAAGGATCACTTGGACAACGAAATATGGATCCCAGGTTACAACCTATACAGATGCGACAGAGTGAACAGGCAAAAGGAAGGGGGTTGGCCTGTACATCGCAGAGTCACTTGTTTGCACAGAACTGCTTAATGCCTCAAATGATGTAGTGGAAGTTTTAGCAGTAAAGATCGAGAACCAAAACCTAGTCATTGTGGTAGTCTACAAGCCTCCGGATGCAACGTCCCAGCAATTCCAGGAACAGCTGTTAAAAATTGACCACTGTCTGGAAAATCTGCCAGCTCCAGCCCCCAACATCTTGCTCCTGGGAGATTTCAACTTAAGGCACCTAAAATGGAGGAATATAGCAAATAATGTTGTTGCAGTGATAACACCAGGAGGCAGCTCTGACGAGAACTCGCACACACACGAGCTTTTAAATCTCTCCACAAAATTCATAAGAACATAAGAACATAAGAAAGGAGGAACACTGCAGCAGGCCTGTTGGCCCATACTAGGTAGGTCCTTTACAATTCATCCCACTAACAAAACATTTGCCCAACCCAATTTTCAATGCCACCCAAGAAATAAGCTCTGATGTGAAAGTCCCACTCAAATCCAACCCCTCCCACTCATGTACTTATCCAACCTAAATTTGAAACTACCCAAAGTCCCAGCCTCAATAACCCAACTAGGTAGACTGTTCCACTCATCAACTACCCTATTTCCAAACCAATACTTTCCTATGTCCTTTCTAAATCTAAACTTATCTAATTTAAATCCATTACTGCGGGTTCTCTCTTGGGAGAGACATCCTCAAGACCTTATTAATATCCCCTTTATTAATACCTATCTTCCACTTATACACTTCGATCAGGTCTCCCTCATTCTTCGTCTAACAAGTGAATGTAACTTAAGAGTCTTCAATCTTTCTTCATAAGGAAGATTTCTAATGCTATGTATTAATTTAGTCATCCTACGCTGAATGTTTTCTAACAAATTTATGTCCATTCTGTAATATGGAGACCAGAACTGAGCTGCATAATCTAGGTGAGGCCTTACTAATGATGTATAAAGCTGCAGTATGACCTCTGGACTTCTGTTGCTTACACTTCTTGATATAAATCCCAGTAATCTATTTGCCTTATTACGTACGCTTAGGCATTGCTGTCTTGGTTTAAGGTTGCTGCTCACCATAACCCCCAAGTCCTTTTCGCAATCTGTATGGCTAAGTTCTACATCATTTAACTTATAAGTACTAGGGTTTATGGCACTCCCAAGCTTCAGAACCTTGCATTCATCTACATTGAACTGCATCTGCCACTTTTTCTGACCAAGAATAGAGTTTGTTTAAATCCTCCTGAAGTTCCATAACATCTACGTTTGAATCAATTATCCTACCTATCTTTGTGTCATCGGCGAATTTGCTCATATCACTAGTAATTCCTTCATCAAGATCATTGATATATATTATAAACAACAACGGGCCCAAGACTGATCCCTGTGGAACGCCACTTGTTACAGATCCCCACTCGGATTTAACCCCATTTATGGACACTCTCTGCTTCCTGTCAGTGAGCCATGACTCGATCCACGAGAGCACTTTTCCCCCAATGCCATGAGCTGCCACTTTCTTTAACAGTCTATGGTGCGGAACTCTATCAAAAGCCTTACTAAAATCTAAGTAAATAATATCAAATTCTTTATCGTGGTCAACAGCCTCAAAGCTTTACTGAAGAAAGTTAATAAATTAGTTAGACAAGACCGGCCTCTTGTGAATCCATGCTGAGCATCATTAATCAAGCTATGCTTATCGAGATGGCTTATAATCTCAGCTATAATTGACTCTAGTAATTTGCCTACAATTGAGGTCAGGCTTATTGGGCGGTAATTTGACGGTAACGACTTGTCCCCTGTTTTAAAAATAGGAATTACATTAGCCATCTTCCACATATCAGACACTGCACCTGTTTGAAGAGATAAATTAAAAATATTAGTTAATGGTTCACAGAGTTCCATTTTGCATTCCTTAAGAACCCTTGAAAAAACCTCATCAGGACCCGGCGACTTATTTTGCTTCAGTCTGTCTATCTGCTTCACAACCATTTCACTAGTGACTGTGATGTTACATAATTTATCTTCTTCTAGCCCACTATAAAAATTAATTACTGGAATATTGTTAGTGTCTTCCTGTGTAAAAAACTGAGAGAAAATAATTATTAAAAATCGAGCACATTTCATTCTCTTTGTCAGTAAGGTGCCCATAGTTATTTTTAAGGGGACCTATCTTATCTCTAACTTTTGTTCTATAGACCTGGAAAAAACTTTTTGGGTTAGTTTTAGAATCCCTAGCAACTTTAATTTCATAGTCCCTTTTAGCTTTTCTTATCCCCTTTAAACCAGAAAATAATAGAGCCTACTAGACTGGAGAATACACTAACAATGATGATCTGATACGAAATGTCACCATATCAAAAACATTATACTCAGATCACAACATAATCGAGGTTCAGACATGTATGCGCGGAGCCCCAGACCGACATAATGAGACTAGTCACGAGGGAGCATTCACCAAATTCAACTTCAATAACAAAAACAAAAAGTGGGAAGATAGACTAAGCAACACAGACCCCAACTTATGCCTAGAACAGATTAACTCGGCGGCACTCGATGTTATGCACAAGGCTTATTCCTCTAAGAAAAAGGAGGAGTAGATGTAAAATAGAAAGAGACAGGCGCTCCCTTTACAGGCGACGGAAAAGAATAACAGAGCGGCTAAAAGAGGCCAATATATCTGAAATGCGTAGGGAGTCACTAGTCAGAGAAATAGCAAACATCGAACTTAAGCTAAAGGAATCTTATAGGAGTCAGGAATCGCGGGAAGAACTAAAAGCCATAAAAGAAACCCAAAGTATTTCTTTTCCTATGCCAAATCAAAGTCGAGAACAACGTCCAGTATTGGGCCCCTACTTAAACAAGATGGGTCCTACACAGATGAGAGCAAGGAAATGAGTGAGCTACTCAAGTCCCAGTATGACTCAGTTTTTAGCAAGCCGCTAACCAGACTGAGAGTCGAAGATCAAAATTAATTTTTTATGAGAAAGCCACAGAATTTGGTTAACACAAGCCTATCTGATGTTATCCTGACGCCAAATGACTTCGAACAGGCGATAAATGACATGCCCATGCACTCTGCCCCAGGGTCAGACTCATGGAACTCCGTGTTCATCAAGAACTGCAAGAAGCCCCTATCACGAGCTTTTACCATCCTATGGAGAGGGAGCATGGACACGGGGGTCGTCCCACAGTTACTAAAAACAACAGACATAGCCCCACTCCACAAAGGGGCAGTAAAGCAATAGCAAAGAACTACAGACCGATAGCACTAACATCCCATATCATAAAAATCTTTGAAAGGGTCCTAAGAAGCAAGATCGCCACCCATCTAGAAACCCATCAATTACACAACCCAGGGCAACATGGGTTTAGAGCAGGTCGCTCCTGTCTGTCTCAACTATTGGATCACTACGACAAGGTCCTAGATGCACTAGAAGACAAAAAGAATGCAGATGTAATATATACAGACTTTGCAAAAGCCTTCGACAAGTGTGACCATGGCGTAATAGCGCACAAAATGCGTGCTAAAGGAATAACAGGAAAAGTTGGTAGATGGATCTATAATTTCCTCACAAACAGAACACAAAGAGTTGTAGTCAACAGAGTAAAGTCCGAGGCAGCTACGGTGAAAAGCTCTGTTCCACAAGGCACAGTACTCGCTCCCATCTTGTTTCCCATCCTCATATCTGACATAGACAAGGATGTCAGCCACAGCACCGTGTCTTCCTTTGCAGATGACACCCGAATCTGCATGACAGTGTCTTCCATTGTAGACACTGCAAGGCTCCAGCCGGACATCAACCAAATCTTCCAGTGGGCTGCAGAAAACAAAATGAAGTTCAACGATGAGAAATTTCAATTACTCAGATATGGTAAACAAGAGGAAATTAAATGTTCATCAGAGTACAAAACAAATTCTGGCCACAAAATAGAGCGAAACACCAACGTCAAAGACCTGGGAGTGATCATGTCGGAGGATCTCACCTTCAAGGACCATAACATTGTATCAATCGCATCTGCTAGAAAAATGACAGGATGGATAATGAGAACCTTCAAAACTAGGGATGCCAAGCCCATGATGACACTCTTCAGGTCACTTGTTCTATCTAGGCTGGAATATTGCTGCACACTAACAGCACCTTTCAAGGCAGGTGAAATTGCTGACCTAGAAAATGTACAGAGAACCTTCACGGCGCGCATAACGGAGATAAAACACCTCAATTACTGGGAGCGCTTGAAGTTCCTGAACCTGTATTCCCTGGAACGCAGGCGGGAGAGATACATGATTATATACACCTGGAAAATCCTAGAGGGACTAGTACCGAACTTGCACACGAAAATCACTCACTACGAAAGCAAAAGACTTGGCAGACGATGCAACATCCCCCCAATGAAAAGTAGGGGTGTCACTAGCACGTTAAGAGACCATACAATAAGTGTCAGGGGCCCGAGACTGTTCAACTGCCTCCCAGCATACATAAGGGAGATTACCAATAGACCCCTGGCAGTCTTCAAGCTGGCACTGGACACCTAAAGTCGGTACCTGACCAGCCGGGCTGTGGCTAGTACGTTGGTTTGCGTGCAGCCAGCAGTAACAGCCTGGTTAATCAGGCTCTGTGACCAGGAGACCTGGTCACAGACCGGGCCGCGGGGGCGTTGACCCCCTGAACTCTTTCCAGGTAAACTCCAGGTTCAGGTAATACAATTTTAGACATTATCATTAAACCTAAACAACTCATATAAAAACAGATAGGGTAAATTTTAGCCACAACCGCCTAAACAAGGTTTCAAAGCATTAAAACTGAAGTAATAACAGATCCTAAACTCGTATATAATTTGCCCTTTGGAAAAACAGATCATATCCTGTCGCTTGATAACATAAGGGCTCCCCTTCTCCTTTTCAAGAGAAATTTTCTGATATCCCCATCTCACCTGGTTCTGAGCAATTATCTTCCATGGGGTGACGCGTAGCTATGTGGTCAGAGCTTTCACCTCACAACCGTAAGATTTTGGGCTCGATTACTGAGCCCCTCGTAACGTATGAGCAAGTTTATTTACACAACTGCTGCTAGGCATGTATACACAGAGAAGTTTACATATCTCAGTGTATATATACCGAGAGGTTATCTTCATCTCATTTTAATGGACTAAAGTATATTCCTGACTCGTAATGATCAGGTGACATGGAGCATTGATGACCAGTGCATTGTTCATTGGCTTTAAACCCGATGAACTAACCAGCCAGCATGTTGCCCCAACCCACATAGCAATGAAAAAATAGGCACCTGGTGTTAGCCAACTGTCATGGGTTTCAACCTGTAAAAAAATGCATTGAAAGAGTGCGAGATATTCCATTCCTGCTGGAAAAATTTAATTATTAAGCGAATGGATCAGCGCGGTGTTTCTAGTGGTAATATTGATAAAAGTTAATCCTGCTTAAAATACTAGACAGAACCGCCTTTCCTCATCTCTCTCGGAGTAGGGAAAGTTCTTGTCAAGGATACGAACCAGGACTTTGACGAGGAGGAGAGCGGAGTTGGACGAATGCTTATAAAATATAATCTCCTTCGTTTAAGATGTTACGTGACAATCTGGAGGTATCACACACTGCTGTGTAGCATCTGGGATAGTTCTGTTTCAGACAACAGAACAGCATCTGGGATGCATAGCAGTGAGACAAGGATGTGTCACACTGCTGTTGCATCTAGGATGTATAGCAGTGAGATAAGGATGTGTCACTTACTTCTGTGTAGCATCTGGGATGTATAGCAGTGAGACAATGTGACAGGAAATCATGAGTCTAGTGACTTTCTTGATACGGTTCAGGATTGCATTTTAAAACAGTTTGTGACAGAACCAACCAGAGGAAACAACCTGCTTGACTTGGTTCTTGCCAAAAAGAATTACTAGTTTATAATCCTGAGGTTAATGATGAGCTTGGGGAAAGCGATCCCAAATCACTTATCAGTATATCATGGAATTACCCAGATAACTGCAATCAAGTCTCTGCCCCAGACTTCAGCTTCGCCGACTTCATGGAACTGAGAAATTACCTGGGTGGGCTTAACTGGGATGACCTGACTATGGGTCAGGTAGGTGGTGTTGGTTGCCAATATGACGTATTTCAGAACATAGTGCAAGATGCCCAGACACGTTCTGTACTGACTAGGGAAATTATATCTAACAAAATTATCCCAAATAGATTTACAATTGATTAAAACATCTCATTGGTCAAAAGAGAGGCATATATAGACATATCATAAGAGGGGAAGGGCAGTTAAGAAATCAATATATTTAATTAAAAAGAGAAATAAAAAAAAGGAATAAGAAAAGCAAAAAGGGATTATGAGGCTAAAGTCGCAAAAGGGTTCTTTCAGGTATACAAAAGTAAGATTAGGGACAAGGTAGCCCACTTAAGAGTAACTCTGGTAAGATCACTGACAGTGATCAGGAAGTGTGTGAACTTTTCAACACTTACTTTCTCTCAGTTTTTACTCAGGAAGATACTAGTGATATTCCAGAAATAAAAAAAAATTATGTAGAACAGGACGATAATAAACTATGCATGACTGGGGTAACTAGTGACATGGTCCTCAAACAGAGAAATTAAAACCTAACAAATCCCCAGGCCCTGATGATCTGTTTGTAAGGATTTTAAAAGAATGTAAAAAGGAAATTAGCATACCTTTGACTGATCTTCTCAATATATCATTATAAACTGGCATAGTGCCAGACAAGTGGAAAATGGCAAATGTAATACCTGTTTACAAGGCAGGTGACAGGTCCTTAGCTACGAACTATAGAAAATAAGCCTTACCTCCATAGTGGGAAAATTTATGGAATCAATAATTGCTGATGAAATTCGTAGCTATCTTGAAAGGCAAATATTGATTAATGAATCTCAGCACGGTTTTGCAAAGGGGCGTTCCTGTCTTATAAATTTACTAACTTTTTTCACTAACTTATTCTAGGTGGTAGATCATGGTATTGAATATGATTTTGTGTAAATGGACTTCAGTAAGGCTTTAGATAGAGTTCCACATCAGAGGCTATTGACGAAACTTAAGGCATACGGAATAGGAGGAAATTTTTTTCCAGGGTAGAGGCATGGACTACAAATAGGCAGCAGAGAGTTTGCATAAATGGGTAGAAATCAGAATAGGGGCACGTCACAAGCGGTGTTCCACAGGAGTCAATTTTGGGCCCCTTGTTGTTCACAATTTACATAAATGACATAGATGAGGGAATAAATAGCGACATAAGCCAATTTGCTGACACCAAAATATGCCTTCCAATTCATTCTAATGAGGACATTAGAGCACTCCAAGATGATTTGAATAGACTGATGCAGTTTAATATAGACAAATGCAAAGTTCTAAATGTTGGAAAGGTAAATAACCATGCCACATATAAACTAAATAATGTAGATCTTAATATTACTGATTGCGAAAAGGATTTAGGAGTCCTGGTTAGCAGTAATCTGAAACCAAGACAACAGTGCATAAGTGTTCGCAATAAAGCGAACAGAATTCTTGGCTTCATGTCAAGAAATATAAATAATAGAAGTCCTCAGGTTGTTCAACTCTATATATCTTTGGTTAGGCCTCATTTAGATTATGCTGCTCAGTTCTGGTCACCGTACTAAAAAATGGATATAAATGCACTGGAAAACGTACAAAGGAGAATGACAAAGGATCCCATGTATCAGAAATCTTCCCTATTAGGATAGACTGAGGTCCCTGAATCTGCACTCTCTAGAACGGCGTGGAATTATGGGAGATATGATTGTGCGAGGGGCTTGGACTTCCAGCAGGCATGCGTGAGCGTGTTTGATAGGAGTGAATGGAGACAAATGGTTTTTAATACTTGACGTGCTGTTGGAGTGTGAGCAAAGTAACATTTATGAAGGGATTCAGGGAAACCGGCAGGCCGGACTTGAGTCCTGGAGATGGGAAGTACAGTGCCTGCACTCTGAAGGAGGGGTGTTAATGTTGCAGTTTAAAAACTGTAGTGTAAAGCACCCTTCTGGCAAGACAGTGATGGAGTGAATGATGGTGAAAGTTTTTCTTTTTCGGGCCACCCTGCCTTGGTGGGAATCGGCCGGTGTGATAATAATAATAAAAAATGATTGAGGTGTATAAATGGAAAATAGGAATTAACAAAAGGGATGTAAATAGCGTGTTAAAAATATCTAGCCAAGACAGGACTCGCAGCAACAGCTTTAAGTTGGAAAAAATTCAGATTGAGGAAGGATAAAGGAAAGCACTGGTTTGGTAATTGAGTTTTGGATGAGTGGAACAAACTCCCGAGTACCGTCATAGAAGCTATGACGTTGTGTATTTTTAAAAGTGCGTTAGATAAATACATAAGTGGGTGTGGCATCTAACCTAGTAGCTTCTGCTACTAGGTCAGATGCCGTGCTCCTTCCTTAAGTGAATGTGATCTGACCTGAGTAGGTTAAGGCATTGGCTTAAGGCTGTGGAAGAATTGGACCTGCCTCGCATGAGCCAGTAGGCCTGCTGCAGTGTTCCTTCTTTCTTATGTGTGTGTGTGTGTGTGTATTTGTGGGCGTGTGTTTGTGTTCGTATGTGTTGTTAAGTAAATGGACACAAGTGCAACGAATGTGACGTTTTGTTGTGACAACGTCTCGCTCTCCAGGAGTTTTGTCAAGCCATTCGCTTGACAAGGCTCCTAGAGAGCGAAACGTTGCCTTAAAAAATATGTCACATTAGTTGCACTTCTGTTCTTTTACCTAACATATTGTCGGTAATTCTGTGTGTTTTGAGGGTCGGCGGGAGATAGTGGGGGGTAGGGGTTTTGGGAGAGAGGGAATGGGAGAAGGTGGCGAAGGGGGATAGAGATGGAGAGGGGGAAAGAGAAGGAAATAAATGAAGAGAGAGGGAAAGGAAAAACAAATAGGGTGAGAGAAGGGGAGAGGGAAAGAGAGGGGGAGAGGTAAAAATAGGGGAGGGAAAGAGGGAGAGAAGGGGAGAGAAAAAGGAGGAGGAGAAAGAGGGAAGGGGAGTAGGGGAGGGAGAGAGAGGAAGAGAGGAGAGAGAGAGAGAGAGAGAGAGAGAGAGAGAGAGAGAGAGAGAGAGAGAGAGAGAGAGAGAGAGAGAGAGAGAGAGAGAGAGAGAGAGAGACCCTCCTTGGCTTGCTGCAAGAACTGTGTCAAAACTGTCAGTGGTGACAATAAGGCAGGAGGAGGTGCATTTCCTTCTTAAATCACTTGACCAAGAAAGCGCTGTGGGCCCAGACAAGTTGAGCCCAAGATTGCTGAGAAGATGTGCAGACCAGCTAGCAGCACCTCTAACTCGCATCTTTCAGCACTGCCTAGTACAGTGTAAATGGCCCTCTCTAGGGAAAGAGGCAAATGTAGTCCCTGTTCACAAAAAGAAGAGCAGAGCAGAAATCAGCAACTACAGACCAGTGTCACTCCTGTCAATCACTGGTAAGATCCTTGAAACAATAATCTCAAGACAAATGATAGAGTTTTTTGACTACCACTCACTACTTTGCGATCGTCAATATGGCTTCAGGAAAGGTTACTCTGCTGCTGATCTGTTGTTAAACCTCTCCACTAAGTGGCACCAGTCACTGGATGAATCCAAAGTCAGCTGTGTGGTAGCACTGGACATTGCTGGCGCTTTCGACCGGGTGTGGCACCAGGGCCTCTTAGCAAAACTTCAAGCACTGGGAATTGCAGGCTCTACGTTATGTCTCCTCAGTGATTACCTTCATGGTAGATCTCTAAGTGTAGTCCTCATTGGAACGGAATCAGCAAGACATCCTATTGGGGCAAGTGTTCCACAAGGAAGCGTACTGGGACCGTTGTTATGGAATGTCTACTTCAACGACCTTCTTCATCTCATCCCAGAATCACATGCATATGCAAACGACTGTACACTGACATTCACTTATCCAAGAGAAGAAATGCCAGCTGCTCTAAGCTACATCAATCACCAGCTGAGAGCTATATCAGCTTGAGGAAATAGATGGCAAGTAACATTTGCACCTGAGAAAACGCAAATGATCGCGTCTAGGCACCATGATGGTAACGCTGGTGCAGTAGTAAGGATGAATGGGAGGGTGTTGGCACCTGGAGAAGAAGTTGATATCCTTGGGGTGAAATTTGACTCCAAACTAACCATGAAGAACCATGTTGTAAATTTTGCAAACAAGGCAGCCAGGAAGCTTACAGCACTTCGCCGTATCTCGCATCTGCTTGACAGTAGGGGTTGCAAGATTCTGTACGCGGCACAAGTACGCTCACACCTTGAGTATGCTCCACTTTCTTGGTTTGCCTGCCCCCCCCTCTCATCTGCGACTGCTTGACAGAGCAGAGAACAGAACAAGACGTCTCATCTCTCGCCTGGACTCATCATGGATAAATCTGTCATTTCAGCAGAGCCTTCAACATAGGAGGGATGTGGGTGGCCTTACCGTTATGTACAAGGCCAATATTGTCAAAGTACCACACTTGGATCCACTTCGAGGACAGCGTGAAACAAGCTTTTATGCCACAAGACGGGCAGAAAGCAGCAACTTCACTCTGGCTGTACCCTTCTCCAGAACATCACTCCATCTGAGATCACATATACCCAGGATGACTCGAGTATGGAACACATTCATACAGCATAATGATGTCAACGAGATAAAGTCAGTTGATCACATGAAAATACTGACCCACAGATGGCTCCAACTTCATCCTGTTCCCTACTTGTATGTCTCATAACAATAAAAATGTTTTCAAATGAGCTGATTTAGGTAACAGCTCTTAGCTTGTCAATAAAGTTAGGAATCCTTAACCTGTAAATTGCTTGTCAATTAAGCTAGGGATCCTTAACCTTCTCAAACCCTGTGTAAAGAGAGAGAGAGAGAGAGAGAGAGAGAGAGAGAGAGGAGAGAGAGAGAAGAGAGAGAGAGAGAGAGAGAGAGAGAGAGATAGAGATAGATAGATAGAGAGAGAGAGAGAGAGAGAGAGAGAGAGAGAGAGAGAGAGAGAGAGAGAGAGAGAGAGAGAGAGAGAGAGAGAGAGTATTGTCAAAGTACCACACTTGGATCCACTTCGAGGACAGCGTAAAGCAAGTTTCTGTACCACAAGACGGGCAGAAAGCAGCAACTTCACTCTGGCTGTACCCTTCTCCAGAACATCACTCCATCTGAGATCATATATACCCAGGATGACTCGAGAATGTAACACATTCGTACAGCATTATGATGTCAACGAGATAAAGTCAGTTGATCAAATGAAAATGCTGGCCCACAGATGGCTCCAACTTCATCCTGTTCCCTAGTTGTATGTTTCATAACAATAAGAATGCTTTCAAATGAGCTGATGTAGGTAACAGCTCTTAGCTTGTCAATAAAGCTAGGAATCCTTAACCTGTAAATAGCTTGTCAATAAAGCTATGGATCCTTAACCTAACCTTGTCAAACCCTGTGTAAAGAGAGAGAGAGAGAGAGAGAGAGAGAGAGAGAGAGAGAGAGAGAGAGAGAGAATATAAGCAGTTCTTAGTTACAACAATCACCAGCTAAGAGCTATATCAGCCTGGGAAAATAACATTTGCTCCTGAGAAAACACAAATGATGATGGTCTTTAGGCATCATGATAATAATGCTGGAGCAGTAGCAAGTATGAATTGGAGAGTATTGGTATCCGGGGACGAAATTGATTTCCTTGGGATGAAATTTAACTACAAGCTGATCATGAAGAACCACGCTGTAAATCTTGCAAACAAGGCAGCCAAGAAGCGTACAGCACTTCGATGTATCTCGTACTTGCTCGACAGTAGGGGTTGCAAGATTCTGTATGAGGTACAAGTAGGCTCACACCTTAAGTATGCTCCACTTTCATGGATTCCCTCCTCCCCCCATCTCACCTGGGACTGCTTGACAGAATAGAGAACAGCACAAGACGCCTCATCTCTCGAGTGGACCCAGCCTGGATACAACTGCAATTTCAACAGAGCCTTCAACACCGGAGAGATGTTGGAGGCTTCACTGTCATGTACAAGGCCATGCACAACATGTACAACAAGGTCATGTACAACTTCACTCTGACTGTACCCTTCTCCAGAACTTCACTTTATCTTAGATCATTTATTTACAAGATGACTTGAGTGTGGAACATGTTCGTAAAGCATAAAGATGTCAACGAAATGAAGTCAGTTGATCAAATGAAATACCTGGCCCACAGATGGGTCCGATCTCATCCTGTTCCCTACTTGTATGTTTTATAACAATAAAAACTCTTTGAAAGAGCTGATGTTGGTAACAGTTCTTATTTTGTAAATAAAGTTAGGAACTCTTAGCTTAACTTTATCAAACCCTCTGTTAAAAGAGAGAGAGAGAGAGAGAGAGAGAGAGAGAGAGAGAGAGAGAGAGAGAGAGAGAGAGAGAGAGAGAGAGAGAGAGAGAGAGAGAGAGAGAGAGGACTTGTGTTAGTGAGCTCCATAAACAATATTAATTACTACTTAACTATGAAGGTAGACAAAAGGAAATCTGTAACAATAAAATTAAGTCAGTTCCTCCGTAGAATTGAGTACCAGCGAAATCACTTATATTTAAGTGTGTTAAGTTGAACAAGTGCTTTGTAGTTTAGGCTGGTAGAAATAAGTTATCGATATTCACCTATTGCCTTCGCAGCAAATATCTAGTATTTTATTTTTGATGTTATGTAAAAACATATGGGTGCGAGAAAACAATGTGACTATGCAACTCTATCATCTTGTTAATTCGTGTTAATTACTTTAATTAAACCATACCACGGGCGGGGATAGAACCCGCGATCGTGGGTTCTATCCCCGCCCGTGGTATGGTTTGTTTGCAATCGTGTCATTACGATTTCGTGAGTCAAGTTACTTTCATTAGATCGAAAGCTTGTGAACAACAAACAGTTATTAGATTTCATGGAAATGAGAAACTGAAACGATCTGATTATGGGTTAGGTAGGTGGTATTGGTTGTCAATATGACGTTTTTCAGAGCATAGTTCTAGCTGCCCAGTAGGGAAATCAGATCAACCATAAATTATCCCAACTGGATAAACATCTCATTGGTCAAAAGAGGCATATATAGGTGTATCAAAAGAGGGGATGGGCAGTTAAAGAGAAATAAAAAAAAGGGAATAAGAAAAGCTAAAAGAGATTATGAGGTTAAAGTGGCACGGGATTCGAAGACTAATCCAAAAGGTTTCTTTCAGGTATATAGAAGTAAGATTAGTTACAAGATAGGCCCACTCAAAAGTAACTCAGGTCAGATCACTGACAGTGATCAGGAAATGTGTGAAATTTTTAACTCTTATTTCTTCTCAGATTTTTACGCAGGAAGATACTAGCGAAGATCCAGAATTAATATATTATGCAGAACAGGACGATAATAAACTATGCACGATTAGGGTAAGTAATGACATGGTCAACATGACTTAAGAAATCGTAATGACACGATTGCAAACAAACCATACCCCCGGCCGAGATTGAACCCGCGGTCAGAGAGTCTCAAAACTCCAGCCCGTCGCGTTAGCCACTAGACCAGCTAGCCACAATAAGATTCATCCAACTAGGTATATTTCTACACCATAGGAAGGTTAGCACAGGCACCACTGTGACCACAAATGCAAGTTTTTACAGACGAATCTCCAGCTAGCGTGGCCGTGACGAACTCTAGCTCAAGTCCCTTCACTGCCGTCAACATGACTTAAGAAATCGTAATGACACGATTGCAAACAAACCATTCCCCAGGCCCTGATGAACTGTTTGCAAAGGTTTTAAAGGAACGTAAAAGAGGAACTTGGCAAACCTTTGACTAGTCTTTTCAACATATCACTACAAAAGAGCATATTGCAAGACAAGTGGAAAATGGCAACTGTAATACCTATTTACAAAGCAGGAGACATGTCTTTAGCTTCGAACAATAGACCAATAAGGCTTAACTCCATAGTTTGAAAATTTATGGAATCAATAATTGCCGAGACAATTCCTAATCATCTTGAAAGGCATAAATTGATTTATGAATCTCAGCACAGTTTTACAAAGGGGAGTTCCAGCCCTACGAATTTACTAACTTTTTTCACCAAGATATTTGAGGAGGTAGATCATGGTAATGAATATGATGTTGTGTATATGATGGAGTTTCACATCAGAGGCTATTGAAATAAATGGTATAAAACACCGACACAATGGAAAAATACACTCAGTGTAGTTATAAAATGGGGTTGGATAAATACATGAGTGGGTGTGGATGGGTGTGAGTTAGACGTGACTAATCTGTGCTAATAGGTCTGATGCCGTACTCCTTCCTTAAGTGGATGTGAACTGACCTGACTAGGTAGGTCATTGGTTTAAGCCGGGAAGTGACTTTGATCTGCCTCGCATGGGCTACTAGGCTTGCTGCAGTGTTCCTTATCTCTTATTTTCTTATGTTATTAATATTAAGTGATCAGTGCGTGAAGGCAAGTGTCTCCCCGGCTAGCCATCTACACACTGACCGGGCTACTCGTAACTTATTCTAATCTTGCAAACCCTGCTACTGCAACGTTTGCAAATGCAAAACAAAGAGGAGGCATTGCCGGATATTTTTTCTATAAATGTACATGCGCAGTTCATTGATGTTGCCATTCCTAATCATCTGGAAATGTTCTTCAGTCTATATGTAAACACTAATATCTCTGTGCTAGTATGTACAATGTATAGAACCTGGTGGGTCATCCACTAACTACCAACACACAGTGGAAGCTCAGATGTGACTACTGTGAAAGACGTTGGTAAGACCAAAACAGTAATAGAAGACCAAAACAAACACAATTGTAACAAGATCACCATGTTAATAAGAAGTCATAAGAAGTAAACAGCCATTACAAGACCAAAATAACCAGATAGGAAGAGGATAATAATAATAATAATAATAATAATAATAATAATAATAATAATAATAATAATAATAATAATAATAATAATAATATGAAGAATATTCTGTTTTAATTGTTGTGTGATCGGAAAAAAGGCATCCCCGTGTTGCATAATTTAATCCCCTGATCTTCAATGCTCGCGAGTGGAATGGCGCAACAGTGCGGCATAAGTTGATAATACAGTTAAATATTAGAACTGATGATTTGAAGGGAATGAGAAGAGGCATTCACAAGTCATCACATAGAAACTAATTTCCAAATTTCCTTAATAAAAATAACAAAATAGGATATACGCCGCCCAAATCTAATTAAATCCTTTCACTAAGAAACACCAACTTTATAGCCAAACTGAGGCAGCTCTATCTTGTTATTTTAATGGAGTCAACATTCTAAAATACTAAGGTGCATTAAGCTTAAAGCCGCTCAGAAGTTATATTATTAAAGTTGCAGCACAGAAAGGCTGAAGCTAATCAGATGCGACACTCAGAAATTATTGCATGAAAATAGGATTTCAGTTTTCCCAGTCAAACATAAATTGGACCTACACATATAAAAAAATCAGTCTAAAATTTCTGCAAGTAAGATTGGCCAACTTTATAGTAAGAAAGTATGTGTCGTAAGTAGAAAATAAAATAAATAGGTTAGTTTTGTTTAAGCTTAAAGAATATAATTTTTTTTACAGTTGTCTTCAGGCCTCACAGACACAATAGGTTCATAAAAGCGCCTTAAGTATATTTAATCTAGAATAATCCAATAAGGACAAACACTGTGACTAATTTGTGTCGAGATGAGACGTTCTCCAGTTATCTTAGAATTCACTTTTGTTAATAAAAGGGATCCTTAACCTTGTCAAACCCTGTGTAAAAAAAAAAAATAACTTAGAAAATCTAAAATTACTAGAATGTTTCCCGTGCAGAACAAACATTAACACAAAGTTGAAAGCTGATCACAACATGTGTTCTCCAATTAGTGCAATGAATCCAACAAAATTTGCACCTACACAGAATCTACTCAAGAATAGTTTTATACACTGTTCATACAATGCATTAGCCACTAAAAATTGATGTCGTTTACAATTGTTTTATTTGGAAGTGTTTAACCCATAGGGATCACATAGCACCTGTGTAATAATAGGCATTCAGACTCGATCCAAGCATGAAGAAGGTAAGTTCAAGTCCTTGGATCAAGAACCCCTCACCAACACCATGGCGCCCTTCTTCGGAATGAAATATTCAGCTACAAATCTTAATATTACTGAATCATTTCTAAATTAGAAGCGGCGACACGACACCTACACCTTCCACTAACAACACAAACCTTCTACGTAAAAAAAATATCTGTTTAAATTTTGAAGCAAATGAGAAAAGACTTTCTAATGTTAACCCAGGGAAACCAATAAAACTGAACAAGGAGTACCTGCACTTGCCAACTGTTTCATGATCCTCAATCCAGAAATAGTTAACCAGGTTTGAAAATCTGAAGTTAATCAAATAAGATATTCTGAGGTTATAAGCGAATCCTTGCAGAAAGTTAGTGAAGACGAGAACACTGTTACTTATTGTGAAACTAATGAAGCTTAAGCAGGAGCCCTGCTTAAGCTTCATTAGGGTCTACTGTATGGGAAGGGTTGCGTAGGGGTCCCCATAACGGTTCAAGGCTCCCAAAATTGGAGGTCAGCCACTACTTAAGATGTACCTGGAGTTTACCTGGAAAGGGTTTCGAGGTTCAACGCTTCCGCGGTTCGCTCTGAGACAAGGCCTCGTGGTGGATCAGCGTCTGATCAACCAGGTTGTCACTGCTGGCCACACGCAAACTGACGTACAACAACCACAGCCTGGTTGGTCAGCTACTGACTTTAGGTGCCTATCCAGTGCCTTCTTCAAGACAGCCAGGGGCCTACTGGTAACCCCCCTTATGTATGCTGGGAGGCAGTTGAACAGTCTTGGGCTCTAGACACTCATTGTGTTATCTCTAAGTGTACTCATGGCGCCCGTTTTTCATTGGGTGAATGTTGCTTCTCCTGCCGAGTCTTTTCCTTTCATAAGGAGTAATTTTCGTGTGCAAGTTTGGTACTAATCCCTCTAGGATCTTCCAAGTTTATATTATCATGTATCTCTCTCGCCTGCGCTCCAGGGAATACATATCAAGGGCCTTCAACCGCTCCCAGTAATTTAGGTGCCATTTCGTAGTTATATGTGCCATGAAAGTTCTTTGTACACTCTTCAGGTCAGCAATTTCGCCTGCCTTGAAGGTGGCAGTTAGTGTACAACAGTATTCCAGCCTAGAGAGAACAAGCGATTTGAGAAGAATCATCATGGGCTTCGTGTCCCTAGTTTTGATGGTTCTCATTATCCATCCTATCATTTTCCTAGCAGATGCGGTAGATACATTGTTGCGGTCTTTCATGACTCTCATATAGAGATTTTAATGGTTCACTAAACACGTGAGTTTTCAGTATGTCTGAATTTTCTTTTTGTCCTTATTCAATTTAAAATTATCAACAATTCTCAAAGAGGAAGTACTGCACCTTGTGTTATATAAGAAAATTAGATTTGATCCAAAATATATAAAAACTTGGAAAGTGACACACAAAAATCCCAAGTTCAATTAAAAAAAATACTTCAAATTAAGATATATCAATATTTAAGGGTTTGAAGCCAACCCGAAGAGACATTTTCTTTAAGGAAATTTATTAATTTTAAATTTGCAAATCTTAAAATGAAAACAAAGCTTTCTTTTAACAGCCACAACAACAGTTAAAGTCTGACGCATATAAAAATATTTCAAAATACGTATTTGCTCCGAATCAAACGATTCCAGTTTTCTTAACAATTTCATTAAAATTTCAAATTTACATCTAAGCAATCTAAACTTATTTGGTGTCATCCTTCCTATAGAATATATCAGAGTTAATATTTTGAAGGTAATGAGTCATTCTACTGAATGAAAGTTAATATCTCTGTTTGTTAACATAAGCGGCAAATTGGAATTATAGGATGCCAGTAATAACGTCAATTTTAATTTCTGGAAAATTGTTGACACTGGTCAACAATTTTTGAAAAGTTGTATGCTTCTTAAATGAGATTAGTTAATTCTTATGTATTTTCATGTCCTGAATCTAAATATCACCTTAAAAAATGCTTATTGGCTATAGGTTTAAAGATACAGGACATGCAATATTTGCTTATTTTATTATAACGTACAATATGTGTCAGTATGTTTTAAACTCTAATCCTTACCTACTCTGCCTTTTTGCTTGACGCTTATAGTGGGCTCAAGAATCATCTCTTGCCAGTGTCCAGCAGTAGTCTGCAAGCATTCTTGTGCCCCATTTCTCCTGGTACCATTTTTCCATGGTTGAAATATCTTGGTGAAACCTTTCATCATGTTCGTCACTAACTGCCCCACAGTTCGCTGGAAAAAAGTCTAAATGAGAATCCAGAAAGTGGATTTTAATTGACATGTTACATCCCATGTTCTTGTAAGCCTTGGTGAGATTTTCCACCATTTCTTCTTCTACTTCCGAGATATCCCTTCGCCACTAACTTGAATGCTTCTCAAGCAGCTTTCTCCTCCCCATGAAGGTCTGATTCAGTCACCATCTTTAAGAAGCTCTCGAATCGAGGACCATTGAAGACTCCCTCTCTTATCTCAGCGTCACTCAGTTAGGGGGAATTTGGATGTTAAATACTTGAATCCCTGACCGGATTTGTACATAGCTTTTACAAAGTTTTTCATGACCCCCAGTTTTATGTGTAGTGGTGGTAGTAAAATTTTGTTTGGTTCAATGAGAGGTGGATTTTTAACAGACGAATCTCCCGCTAGCATGTCACTGACGAACTCTAGCTCAAGTCCCTTCAAAGCCGTCAACAAAACTGGCCCAGTGGCTAACGCGACGGTGTGGAGTTTTGAGGCTCTCTGATCGTGGGTTCAAACCCCACCCGTGAAGAGGTGGATGTTGAACACTTTTCATCCCAGGCTCCGATGATTGGCGAGTTGGCCAGTCTCTCTTGCATAGCTGTCCCATTCACATAGAAAGCAACAGTACTTGGTGTGTCCGCCCTGCAAGCTCCATCACAAGAGCAACAACCTTTCACCTCAGAAATATAAACTTGCACAGCACAACCACCTTCAATGACTGCTGGAATAATAATGAAGGTCAGTGAGACTGTGAGTGTGGTAAGAAACGCACTGCCGCAAGTCTGTTGGAACCTGTTGTGACACGTAGGTGTATATTGAAAAGTAGAGTTAACAAATAATTTTAACCATGATATTCAATATCAGTGACCTAAAATTAGGTGGAAATTGCTACTCTGGTCTCGGAAGCATTTTGGTTGTTGACCATTAAAACAAGGGCTGAAATTTTGAAAACGATCAGAAGAAGCACTTGTTACACGGATTCCAACTATTCCAAGTTAGATACAAAATTTAGTGCACTGACAAATTTACCCACATACAAACTAAACTTTATGGGTACTATACTGAGAGTAAGACACAACTATTACATATTGCAGCTTTTCAAAAGAGCGAGACTCCAGTATATTTAACGTGCTTGAATGGGAATGAAAATTGCACAATATTTTATACTTAAAACTGGTAGTTGTGCACCTACACATGTAAATTTCACTCTCCGCCGTCGTCGAATTATGATGAACTATTTTGAACATTTGATACAATGCGTTTTTAAGTTTAACAGGTATAGCGATCCTTCAGACTTTCATGTTTTCGGTAAATTCCCAGCAAAATTTTATTTCTCTTACCCCAAGCTCATAGTTTATAACTTGAGATTGCCTGTTAGATCGGCTTCAAATATTTAGTGTTGTAGCTATTCTGTACCTAGGAAAACATTCACGGGATATTTGACTGTGTAAGTGCCTATGCATAATGGTTACATATCCCATTCCCAGACTGCATTTGCATGTGTTAACTGGAGAACATCTGTTCAGCTTCGCCAAACATTGAGTCTTGAATGGTTTTCCTAATTCAAAGGATAAACATCAGTTGAAGATGATGAACACACTAGTCGTTCATCAAAAATTTTCGTCATATTGAAAAAGTGAGGAAGGCTGTTCACAAAAATCGTCGTCAGAGCAACCAGGGCATTGCAAATGCTGAGGAAATTTCTCATGGGTCGTGACAAAACATTTTGACTGACAATATGAGCAAAAGGCGAGTGATGGCGATGTTTATGCCCCGCTGGCTGCATCAACACCAGAACGACCATCGTTTTCTGGCCAAAAATAGCATCTAGCCCCTCTTTCCAAAGTGAAAATAGCACTTAAGGGGCAGCGTTTTAACAATGTCGAGGAGATTCATACAGAATAACAGGTCGCTCTAGATGCTGTCAGGAAAGAAAAGTTACAGAAATGTTTTGAGTAGTGACAAATGAGCTGGGATCAGACACAGCCTCCCAGGGAGGGTGCAACGATGGAGACAACTTCAACTAGATGATTAGGTAAGCCTATGTATATATATTATTTTTTTCCGTCAGTCCAGGAAGTTTTTGACGGCACCTCATACATTCACACGTATTTATTTGTTCATCACGTCCATACATATATACATATCTGCCCATACTTACATACATACACCCAAACTAATAAAATCACGAAACAATTGATTCTGAATTAATAGAACTGTGACTAGCCAGGATTTGATCCTGTATCACCATGCCCAGACCTGTGAGAACAGGACAATGTATGCATCACTTTATCCACTGGACCAACAATTCTCAAACACCAGGAGTCCAGTGGAATTGAGCATGTTTTTCACTGATGTTAGAACATACATGGTTGTGGAACCTCAGAGACTAATTTCAGCATCATTCTGTTTGGGTACCAGACTTCATGAGCAGTCTATATATATAAGTAAAATCACGAAACAAGTGATTTTGAATCATTAGCAAAGCTGCATCAAGCCAGGATTCGATCCTGCATCACCATGCCCAGCCCTGTGAGAACAGGACAATGTACATATCACACAATCCACTGGACCAACAATTCTCAAACACTTGTTTCGTGATTTCATTAATATATAGACTGCCCGTGAAGGCTGGTACCCCAAACAGGATGAGGTTGAAATTAGTCTCTGAGGCTCCACGACCACGTATGTTCTAGCATCAGGGGAAAAACACGCCCAGTTCCATTGGGCGCCTGGTGCTTGAGAAGTGTTGGTCCAGTGGATAGAGTGATGCATACATTATTCTGTTCTCACAGATATAGGCATGGTGACGCAGGACTGAATCCTGACTAGCCGCAGTTCTGTTAATGATACACTCACATGTGTAAGCGAGCTCAGACAGAAAGTAACAATTGCTCCCAATACTCAGTGCCATCAGGATCATACTATGAGTGCCTGCGCGATAATTACTAAACGAGAGAGTTTATGAACAGTCTCAGAAGTATACAACAAGGAATCCAAAAACAGAAAAGCAAGGTGAAGGAGAGAATTCAATAGTCTTTTTGTCAGGGTAAGGGTGTTAGTGTGGCAGTGAGGGGCCGCGAGTGGGCGAGGATGCCCAAGACAAAGGTATTGCCATAAGGGATTCTCAAAAACAAGAGCTAACTGGTGTGAAGAGAGAGTAGAGCAAAGGATCACTGTAAAAAAAGAATGTGATTAGTAGTAAGAAAAGAAAATTCTTGAATGTGAGCTTGGTGACCGAGTGGAAAATAGGGAGAAAGTAGAAAATCTCTGAAGACATCTTTGAAGACTCAGAGGGCAATTTTTTTTTTTAAGGGCCAAGACTTCTTTATTATAACAATTAGATCCAGGATCAAGTCAAGGATGATAAGATGGCACACCTATTAGAGGATAGCAGGACTGGCAGAGCTATATACATATTTCTTTATCTCCAAACCCCCCCCCCCCCCCCCCCCCGCCTCCACCTTTCAGGTTAGCTGGCCTGTGACAGGTGTCTCTGCTCCATGCTGCGAGAAATTAGGATGAAGCAGCAGTAGATACAACAAGAGAACTCAGGATACTGCTTTCAAAAAGGATAGAAATATGCTCCTGTTTTCTATTTTTCCATCTAAGTAGTCATCCAGTAGATGGTGGTTGTGGAGTGATAAGTTTAGTGGAGGTGAGCGTACACAGCTGGAGAGTTCCAGCTATAATTACTGTGAAGCAGGATTGGGGTTACTGTTTCTAGTCACCACATTTTCTATCAGTCGATCAGTAATCTCATAAGAGATAACAAGTTGAGCAAAAAAATCCTGTGATAATTAGTTTGTTTAATCAAGTGTCAAATTAGACATGCTGTGTTTAATTTGTGTTTATTGTGTGTACTTGTCCTATACTTTACGTATAGGATAAGTACACAAAGGAATAACAGGATTATAAAAGTTTACAAAAAAAGAATTACAGCTCAAAATGTGTTAACAGTCATTTTCTAGTGTACAAATTGGCAGTCATTGTGAACCAGGGATAAACGACACACACGCACGCATACACACACACACACACACACACGCACACACACACACACACACACACACACGCACACCACAACACACACACACACACACACACACACACACAAAACACACGCACGCACACACCCCACACACACACACACACACACACACACACCCCACACACACACACGCACGCACACAACTGGCTGAGGTGGCAAAGAAGAGCTCACTCGAGCAGAGCAAAGTTACTGGTAATGGGGCGATTTCAACCACAGGGAGATCGACTGGGAAAACCTGGAGCCACATGGGGTCCCGAAACATGGAGAGCCAAGATGATGGATGTGGTACTTGAAAACCTCAGCATCAACATGTCAGGGACACAAACCAGAGGGGAGAGGGGAGGATGAGCCAGCAAGACTGGATCTTGTGTTCACCCTGACAGTTCAGACAAATTTAGGACATCACTTTCGAGAGGGACCTTGGAGCTAGCGATCTTTTGGTTCTGAGTTTTTGACTATATACTAGAGTTACAAGTGGAGGGAAGGGGAACAGGAACTGAAGGGGACAGGCCAAAAAATATAAAAGGGGGGGACTACACAGGTATGAGAAACTTCCTGCAGGAGGTTCAGTGGGACAGAGAAATGGTTTGGAAAATCAGTAAAAGAGATGATGGAATTGTGGCAACAAAGTGCAAGGGGGGCAAAAGGAAAAGTTTTGTTCCCAAGGGAAAAAGAAAAAATTGGGGAAGACCAAAACGGGGCCTTTGGTTTACCCGAAGGTGTAGGGAGGCAAAAACAAAAGTGAAACAGAAAATGGAAAAGGTCAGGAGGAAATAGGACCCGGAAAACAAGGAGATTAGTAGAAGAGCCAGAAACGATTTGGGCGAAGTTTTAAGGAGGGGGGCCCCCCAGGGACGTATAAAAAACACATAGCATCGAAAGTCAATTGACCCGGGAAAATGCTGTATAGCCACCTTTTGGAGGAAAGACAACCGTCAAGGACCAGGTGATAAGGCTGAGGAAAGAAGGTGGAGAAAATCACCCAAAAAACGATCAAGAGGTTATGTGAGGAGCTCAACAAAGAGATTTTTTGGAAATATTTTTCAGTAGAGACAGGAAAGGAAACTGGGGGGGAAAAGACCCCGATGGGGACACCAGCAAGGAAAACACCAACAAGGGGTTGGGGCGACATTTCATACGTGGGAGGAGGTTTAAGAAAAATTTCTAAGGGACATTTTGAAACCCAAAAGGGAAAGGGACCGGACAAAAATCTTTTCCCTGGGTATTAGAGGGGGGAGCAGATATGTTGTGCGTGCCCCTTTCCACAATCTTCAAAAACATCCCTGGAAACTGGGGAACTACTGAGGAATGGAAGACGGCAAATGTAGTTCCCATTTTCAAAAAGGAGACAGAAAAGAGGCACTAAACTATAGACCTGTGTCATTGACGTGTATAGTATGCAAAATTATGGAGAAGATTATCAGGAGGAGAGTGGTGGAGCACCTGGAACGGAACAGGAGTATAAATGCCAACCAGCACGGATTCACGGAAGGCAAATCCTGTGTCACAAACCTTCTGGAGTTTTATGATAAAATAACAGAAGTAAGACAAGAGAGAGAGGGGTGGGTTGATTGCATCTTCTTGGACTGCAAGAAGGCCTTTGACACAGTTCCTCACAAGAGATTAGTGCAGAAGCTAGAGCATCAGGCGCATATAACAGGAAGGGCAATGCAAGGATCAGAGAATACCTGACAGGGAGGCAACAACGAGTCATGGTACTAATGATGTATCACAGTGGGCACCTGTGACGAGCGGGGTCCCACAGGGGTCGGTCCTAGGACCAGTGCTATTTTTGGTATATGTGAACGACATGACGGAAGGGTTAGACTCAGAAGTGTCCTGTTTGCAGATGATGTGAAGTTAATGAGGAGAATTAAATCTGATGAGGACCAGGCAGGACTTCAAAGAGACCTGGACAGACTGGACACCTGGTCCAGCAAATGGCTTCTCGAATTTAATCCTGCCAAATGCAAAGTCATGAAGATAGGGGAAGGGCACAGAAGACCACAGACAGAGTATAGGCTAGGTGGCCAAAGACTGCAAACCTCACTCAAGGAGAAAGATCTTGGGGTGAGTATAACACCGAGCATGTCTCCGGAAGCACACATCAATCAGATAACTGCTGCAGCATATGGGCGCCTGGCAAACCTGAGGAACAGCATTCCGATACCTTAGTAAGGAATCATTCAAGACACTGTACACCGTGTATGTCAGGCCCATACTGGAGTATGCAGCACCTGTTTGGAACCCGCACTTGATAAAGCACGTCAAGAAACTAGAGAAAGTACAAAGGTTTGCGACAAGGTTAGTTCCAGAGCTAAGGGGAATGTCCTATGAAGAAAGATTTAAGGGAAATCGCCCTGACGACACTGGAGGAACAGGAGGGTCAGGGGAGACATGATAACGACATATAAAATACTGCGTGGAATAGACAAGGTGGACAAGGACAGGATGTTCCAGGGAGGGGACACAGAAACAAGAGGCCACAATTGGAAGTTGAAGACACAAATGAGTCAGAGAGATAGTAGGAAGTATTTCTTCAGTCATAGAGTTGTAAGGCAGTGGAATAGCCTAGAAAATGACGTAGTGGAGGCAGGAACCATACACAGTTTTAAGACGAGGTTTGATAAAGCTCATGGAGCGGGGAGAGAGAGGGCCTAGTAGCAACCGGTGAAGAGGCGGGGCCAGGAGCTAGGACTCGACCCCTGCAACCACAAATAGGTGAGTACACACACACACAGGAGAATAAGGAGAGCAGTCGTAGAGCCAGAAACGAATATGCACAGATAAGAAGGGAGGCCCAACGTCAATATGAAAACGACATAGCAGCAAAAGCCAAATCTGACCCGAAGCTGTTATACAGCCACATCAGGAAGAAAACAACCGTTAAGGACCAGGTAATCAGGCTAAGGAAGGAAGGAGGAGAGACAACAAGAAATGACCGTGAAGTATGTGAGGAACTCAACAAAAGATTCAAAGAAGTGTTCACAGAGGAGACAGAAGGGGCTCCAGAAAGACGGAGAGGTGGGGTACACCACCATGTGCTGGACATAGTACACACAACAGAGGAAGAAGTGAAGAGGCTTCTGAGTGAGCTAGATACCTCAAAGGCAATGGGGCCAGATAACATCTCTCCATGGGTCCTGAGAGAGGGAGCAGAGGCGCTATGTGTACCCCTAACAACAATATTCAATACATCTATCGAAACAGGGAGATTGCCTGAGGCATGGAAGACAGCAAATGTGGTCCCAATCTTTAAAAAAAGGAGACAGACATGAAGCACTAAACTACAGACCAGTGTCACTGACATGTATAGCATGCAAAATCATGGAAAAGATTGTCAGGAGAAGAATGGTGGAACATCTAGAAAGGAATGATCTCATCACCAGCAGACAACATGGTTTCAGAGACGGGAAATCCTGTGTCACAAACAGCAGTAAGACAAGAGAGAGAGGGATGGGTGGATTGCATTTTCTTGGACTGCAAGAAGGCGTTTGACACAGTACCACACAAGAGATTAGTGCAAAAACTGGAGGACCAAGCAGGGATAACAGGGAAGGCACTGCAATGGATCAGGGAATACTTGTCAGGAAGACAGCAGCGAGTAATGGTACGTGGTGAGGTGTCAGAGTGGGCACCTGTGACCAGCGGGGTCCCACAGGGGTCAGTCCTAGGACCAGTGCTGTTTCTGGTATTTGTGAACGACATGACGGAAGGAATAAACTCCGAGGTGTCCCTGTTTGCAGATGACGTGAAGTTGATGAGAAGAGTTCAGTCAAATCGAAGACCAGGCAGAACTACAAAGGGATCTGGATAGGCTGCAGACCTGGTCCAGCAACTGGCTCCTGGAGTTCAATCCCACCAAGTGCAAAGTCATGAGGATTGGGGAAGGGCAAAGAAGACCGCAGACGGAGTACAGTCTAGGGGGCCAGAGACTACAAACATCACTCAAGGAAAAAGATCTTGGGTGAGTATAACACCAGGCACATCTCCTGAAGCGCACATCAACCAAATAACTGCTGCAGCATATGGGCGCCTAGCAAACCTCAGAACAGCATTCCGACATCTTAATAAGGAATCGTTCAGGACCCTGTACACTGTGTACGTTAGGCCCATATTGGAGTATGCGGCACCAGTTTGGAACCCACACCTAGCCAAGCATGTAAAGAAACTAGAGAAAGTGCAAAGGTTTGCAACAAGACTAGTCCCAGAGTTAAGAGGTATGTCCTATGATGAGAGGTTAAGGGAAATCAACCTGACGACACTGGAGGACAGGAGAGATAGGGGGGACATGATAACGACATACAAAATACTGAGAGGAATTGACAAGGTGGACAAAGACAGGATGTTCCAGAGACTGGACACAGCAACACGGGGACACAGTTGGAAGCTGAAGACACAGATGAATCAAAGGGATGTTAGGAAGTATTTCTTCAGCCACAGAGTAGTCAGGAAGTGGAATAGTTTGGGAAGCGATGTAGTGGAGGCAGAATCCATACATAGCTTTAAGCAGAGGTACGATAAAGCTCATGGTTCAGGGAGAGTGACCTAGTAGCGACCAGTGAAGAGGCGGGGCCAGGAGCTTGGACTCCACCCCTGCAACCTCAACTAGGTGAGTACAACTAGGTGAGTACACACACACACACACACACACACACACACACACACATATATATTACTCGACCCGTGCAACAACAATTAGGTGAGTACACACACACACACACACACACACACACACACACACACAACACACACACACACACACACACACACACACACACCCTTGATCAAGCACGTCAAGAAATTAGAGAAAGTACAAAGGTTTGCGACAAGGTTAGTTCCAGAGCTAAGGGGAATGTGCGATGAAGAAAGGTTAAGGGAAATCGGCCTGACAACACTGGAGGACAGGAGGGTCAGGGAGACATGGTAACGACATATAAAATACTGCGCGGAATGGACAAGGTGGACAAAGACAGGATGTTCCAGGGAGGGGACACAGAAACGAGAGGTTACAACTGGAAGTTGAAGACTCAGATGAGTCAAAGGGATGTTAGGAAGTATTTCTTCAGTCATAGAGTTGTCAGGCAGTGGAATAGCCTAGAAAGTGACGTAGTGGAGGCGGGAACAATACACAGTTTTAAGACGAGGTTCGATAAAACTCATGGAGCAGGGAGAGAGAGGACCCAGTAGCAACCAGTGAAGAGGCGGGGGCCAGGAGCTAAGACTCGACCCTTGCAACCACAAATAGGTGAGCACACGGCTCGACCCGTGTCCCAAACAACAATTTAAGGAGAGTACACACACACGGGACACAAAACCACACACACAACACATACACACCACACAAAACCCCACACCGCACACGAAACCACGCCCCACACGCGCACACACCACACCCCACAAACACACCCCAACACACACCCCAACACACACACACACAGGTGGGGGTAAAAGCGCCAGGCCCGGGGAATCTTAGTTTTTTTTTTAAAAAGGGGGCGTGTTCGCTGCTAGAAGAAACCAGCGTTAGTGACGTCAGGGGAAAAAACCCCTAAGTGAAAACCCAAAGTTATTATTTTTAAAAAAAATAAAGAAAAGGCGAGAGAAGCCTGAAATTTTTAAAAAAAATTTTTCAAGTGCCAGTTCTTTAAAGGGGGCCTAGTTGGCACTTGTTCCCACATTTAAACAAAATATACAAAGTATAAAGCGAATGACCCTAAAGAAAAAAGATAAAAAGTTTTAAAGAGGGGGTTTGGTTAACGAAAAAACGTGAGGTAGCTTTAAAAGCAGTTTGAACAAGTAGCCGAAAGGGGAAATATATATATAAAAATTTACATATATAAAAAATATATTTTAAACCGTGTGGAAATTTTTTTAATTTCCGAAGTTTTTAGCCCCAAATAAGTGAAAAATGTTTTGGATTTGGGTAAAAAATGTTTTTGTATTTTGAAGGGAAAACCAAGGGGTTTCCCACTGCGCCTGCGCAGATGTGCGGGGGTTTTAGGTCGGCTGGGGCACGAGGGGGGGGGCAGTGGTTTGAAATGTAGTGGGGGAAGCTGTAAAAACTTTGGGATCAGGAAATTGGCGTTCCATTGGCCAAAAGGTTTTAATTGGGCCCCTAAATTTCCCTTTAAATGGAAGTGTCGAAATTTGTTCCTGGTGAAGAGTGGGGGGAACGAGATTTACGGGGACCACCATAAAAAAATGGGTAAAAAAAAGGGGTTTAATAGTAGGCCCGGGGGTGTTGGGGGCGCCCTGGAATGTGCCCGGGGGGAAATTTCCCCGTGGGGTTAATCCTCACCCCATCGGGTCTCAGATCTTAATGGAGTGGACCTCTAAGGGGTTTTAAAATAATTTTGGACTTTTTAAATCGTTTTGTAAAATGGTAATGTAATAAGTGATAAAAATATTAAGTTAAAGAGAATGGGGAATTTGGAAAAAAATCCCCCCTGCTCCGAGTAAACGCGGGGTTCTCGTCCCGGGGAAATAGCGAAGTTTTAGGGAAAATTTGACTTCAAAACCCGGGGAAAAAACCCAAAAAGGATCCCTCGTCCTGCTGGAAAAAGAACCGTGTCGGTTTTGCAGGACATCAAAAATGGATAAATGAAGGGAGGAAAAAAGGGAAAAATTAAAATCACCACAGTTAAGAAACCCTTTCTAGTTTTTAGTAGACTGTTACTGGCCAGTTAGGTATTTTTAAATTTGGTTTGGTTAGGGGTGACCGGCCACATCAAGGGGCCCACCAGAAAAATTATCGGGTAAGTGGTGGGTTATGTCAAAGTGTTTTTCCTTGAGGGGTTTTATCCATGTGAAACCCTACCCCCTCCCCCTTCATTCATTTAAAAACTAATATAATCTATACAGTCCAAATTTAAATTTTAGTGCGCCGTACTTGAGGGTGAACCCAATTTATGCTGGTCTCGGATAGATATAAAAAAGATTTTTGGGGTTCGAGGGGCCCACCGCAGTGACCGGGAGGTGGTTAAGTTTTCTCACAGGGTTACAGGGGCGGTGATTTCGGTAAACAAAAATCTTTGTTTTTCCCCCAAAGGAGATTTCGTTTTGCGTAATTTTGAGGTCTGTAAAAAGTAATCCCCCCTATAAAATTTTCCAAAATCTGCCCGCTGGTTCTTTTAAACCCGGGATGCAATCAGGGGAAAAATTAATTAAAATTAATTATTTAAATTTTTTTAAAGGGAAAGATTGAAGAAAGGGGGGTATAGGGTACAAAAAATTTAATGGGTCGTGGGGGTGGATGAAAATTTTTGCCCAATTAATTACTAGAACAGGGGGGGGTTTGGATTTATCCCAAGGGGAAAAGTGAAAGAATTAAAAAACCCCAAAGTGTTTTATTTAAAAGGTCGTTTAATTGGTGATTTTTAAAATTTCCCTAACCATGGCTGGGTTGGGGGAAGTTAGTGCGGTTGGGAAAGGGTCCATGGTTGCCCAAAAAGAAAGAAACCCGTCACTCCCAAGTCGGAAGGGGTTTTCATGTTACAAAAGTCTTAAAATTTTGTATGGATTTTAATGAGAAAAAGAAAGGGTTAAACCCTAAAGAATTAAAGCTACCCCTAGATGCCTTAGAAATTTAAAATATTGAGTCATATAAATTGTGGTTTAAGGGATGTGGGGAGCGATCTTCTGGTGAATTGTGAAGATGATGCTGAAAGGGAGGGGCCCTCCCCGGGGGTTTAAATATTTTGAAGTGGAGGAAAAACATTGTGTCCTGCAAAAACAAAGGGTTTAGAAAAGGGGTTTAAAGGGTTTGGAAACAATGTTTTTTGGTAAACCTAGAAAGGAAAATCAGGGCGTTCCCAAAACCCCCAGAATTAGCATGCCTGGGTTTAATCCGGGAGAAAACTGGGAAGGGGGGTTTTGGTCTATCTTTAAAGCAGTGTCAGGGTAGGAGTTTTCTTGAATTGTTCCCCAAATTATGCTTTTTAAAAGGGAAATTTTTAAGGGGAGAGCGCATTTTTCTCATACAAGCTTTCCCAAATGTAGAGGATCCCTAAAGTGGGCATTTGGGATTTTGTTGGAGGTCACTTAGGGTTTAATTTGGGAGAAAAGTAGGCTGGCTCTAGTAGCAAAAATTTTTTTAGTTTGAAAAATCCAGACCCAAAACCCCGCAACAGCTTACAGCAATTTGGATAAAAATTAAAAAGGGCACTCTTAAGACCTTGAGTAAAAAAAAATATGATTGGGGGAGAAAGAGTGGTTGTTGAGTGCCTTGATTCGGGAATAAATTAAACCCCAAAAGGGCGTGGAGTAGTATTTTAAAAAGATATCAAAAGGGGTTTAATTGGGGTTTGGGAAAGGAAATAAGAGTGGGCCTACAGGAGCTAATTGCCCAAAACTGCAGCCCAGCCAACCCATTACCTTAGGAAAAAACCAGTCCTAAAACCCCCCAAATTGCCCCTTTGTCAATTTCCCAAAAAAAGGAAACTTTTCCCAATATCAATAATAAAAAAGTAAACCTACTAAATGGGGTTACGTAGGCACATATCAAGTGAAAAGGGGGGCAGAAATTTAGGGGGTTTTTCCACTTTAAAAAGAAAAGAGGAGGAAGTACCAAAAATAAGGGTAGCCCAGTTGAAAAGAGGTCAGGAAAAAAAAAAAGGAGGATTGTATTTTTCTGCAACGGTACTAATTTCTCAAAGGGAAACTGAAATTTGGCCTTTTAATTCATGGGATTTTTAAAGTGGAAAGTTTTGGAAGAGCTTTGGAAGAGTATCAGGTGTTTTGGAAAATTTTTAATTTTGGGGTTTGGGCCGTGCTAATTTGCCCATTTTTTTCAGTGAAAACAAGGGAAGCACCAATAGCTAAGTGAAAAGGGGCGGATCTAATCTTTAATGAGGGTTTAAAAATTAGTACTGATAGTGATAATAAGGGGGAAAACAAACAGTGGGCCAAACGAAAAAAGATTGCGCAAATTGTCGGTAATGAGGGCCCAAGTGGGGTTTCCCTTCCCTTTTGTTGGATGTGGTGTTTAAATTTGTAAAAGGGCCCCTTTAAACCCAAAAAAACTGTAACACCCTTTTAAGGGAAATCGGGGATCACAACGTCCCTTTTCAAAAACTTTAATTGCTTAAAGGGGATAAAGGTCCCATAAGGGGGAGACCCTGCTTTACTAAAGTAATTTGGCTTTTCTCGAGTAAAAAACCCCCCATTTCATACGAACCTGTTTATGTAACTTTTCAGGGGGGCAATAAAGGGGGAAACGTTTTAAATTGCCTTAAATTGGGATAGGCTCCCGAAAAAATACCCTAAATTTTAGGGCTTGGTTTAACGCTACTGAATGGCTTTCAAGAAAGGAAAAATTTGGCCCCTTTTGGGTTTGTAAATAATGATTCTGGGGGGCCCAAATAGTTTTTTTGATAGGTAGGGGAAAATTATGCCCTTGTAAAGGGGTTTTATGAAAAAGGGAAATGCGGGTCACCCTTCTAAGGACCGGGGAGGTCCGTGATGTATGGCGGGCTTCCTCGTACTGATATAAATTGTTGGTTAAAACCTTTTAAATACAGTTACGGTGTTTTCTTACTCATGAAATACACCCCGGTTATAAAATATTAAATAGGGATAAAAGTTAAAACCCCCCCCCCGTGTAAAAATTATGGGAATTGGCGGGCATAGGGATCAATGTAAATGAAAAAAAAGTCCAGTTGATTCCTTTACTCAACAACAGTACCGAAGGATTTTTAAAATTTGAATTGGAAAAATTAATGGGTGAGTTTTCCCGTGGGGGGCTGAACCACCCAGACCTACCAACTAATTACCGGATGGATATGGACAATTAAAGGGCCCCAGCTCCACGAAACTGAGCAAGACACCAAAACTGTTGACTGCTTACGATGTTTAAAATTTTAATGAGCATTTTAAATTTAATTTTAAATTTTTAGAGGAGGTAACCCCCCGAGCAAGCCCCGATTTATGGTTAAATTTTTTGCCCCATCCGGAGTGAAGAAGGATTCTAAGACCAAATCCTCTTAGGATTGTGTTTTTAAATTTTAGTGCCAGGGGTAACCCAAAAAAATACCTAGTTTTTAATGACTGTTTTTTAAAAGAAGGGTTTTGTCGTTGACGGAAAAACTGGGAGAAAATTATTAAACTTCAGGGTTAAGAAAATTTTGCCTTTATGGCCCGGGCATAAATAAAGCTTTCCCGGGAGTGGGTCTGCAGGAGGCTGACCGGGGTTGCATAGGTTCTTATGGCCCCAGAATCCTAGTGACCCATTGTCCCCCCAAAAACCTTTTTCCCCTTCGGGGGTGTATTGTTTTGGGGTACCTCCAGTCCGTTCCTACTCCGGCAACGATAAATGCAAAACCCTTAAGCATACGGGTGGGGCCCCTGAGGGGAAATAAAGGGTAAAAAATTTTATGTGGACAATTTTTCCCGGGGGTTTAGTCTACTGAAGGGGAAAATAATGAGCATATAAAGAAGGGGGGTAATGAAATAATGGGAAGGTGCAAAATGCCCCTGGGGGGAAAGGAAAAAGTAATTTGTCCAGTTTAAGGGCTCAAATTTAAAAAAGACATCCCTGGAGTTGAAAGTGTCTTAAAAAATTTTGTAAAAAAAGGGGCTGGGGGCTGACTTGGGACCCCAGAGAGGGAATTGTTACGGTTTAAAATTAAAAACTCAGCATGCCCAATAAAATTTGCCCAAAAAGAATTTTACTTGCGGAAGTTTTTAAAATGCTTCATCCCTAGGTTTGTGGGCCCCCCTTTCCATTAAAAGGAAAATGTTGATAAAGAAAACAAAAAAGCTTAAAATGGCTTGGGTTGAAAAAACCCCACCTGAGGAATTTGTTGAAAGGTTTGGGGAAAAACTAATTTGGTGAATTTTGTAAAAATTACCAAGGGTTTGGGGTTCCCCCGTTTAAGTGGGCCAGTCAAAAGGAGGAAAAAAGTACCTTCCCCCCCTTTTTTGCGATGCTTCGAAATTTGCTTTTGGGGGGGCGGGCGTTACCCTTTAAAGAAAAAGTGCCATTTCTCTTGTTTGTCTTAAAGGGTAAGGTGGTCCAATTTAAATTTACGTACCTTACCTCGTTGGAATTAACGTCCATTTAAGTAGGTGTCAAAAATTAAACCAATTATATAAAAAATAAAAATTTTGGGGAGATAATATCGCGAACCCTAAAATTTTGGGCGAAAAAAGGGATCCTTACAATGGATTCGTAATGGTAAAAAGTAAGATTGTGTTGTTAAAAAAACGAGTCGCTTTAAAACAAACAAAGCAGGAGAAATATAACAGTTTGGGTCAGCATTGTTAAACCTTTTAATTAAAATTCCTGGTGCGGAATCCCGGGTGAATTCTTGGTTTTTCGAGGCTTGGGATGAAAAAATTTGTGAGTGCTTTATCGTGGGTTTTAAAAGGGGCCCAAATTGGCTGGTGGACAAAATTAACTGGCCGGTTTCAAAAGGCACATAAATTTCCCCCTGTCGAAAATTTCGGGGGAGCGCCCCTCCGTCAGTAGTCCCTCCTTTTGCCAAAGGCTTGAATGGTATTCTTCCTTACCCCAACTGTTGCGTGACAAGGTTAGTGTTTAAATTTATAATAAGATGGAAAATCCATATAATTTTTTTCCCCCTCCCCTGAAATACTGGCTTCAGGGGTACAAAAAAGAAAACCCGCAGGGGTGAGATTAAATTAATGATGGATGGGAAAATTGTGGGAAAAGGGTCAATAATAGAAAAGCTGGGGCTGGATTTTAGAGGGAAAGTAATTAGGTGCAGAGGCGGTTACAAAATACTGAATTGGGGGGGAAAATTTTCTAAGCCCCTATCTTGTGCCCAAAATCATCAACCCGACAACCCTTTAAATTTTCTTTAATGCCCATTTAAAAACGGGGTGCACGGTGGGGTACAAAAAGGGTACCCTTTAAAAAGTATTTGTGAAACCTTCTGGATTCCCAAGGGACCCGGCCCAAAATTTTAAAAAAGGGGTTTTCAAGTTTTGTGTAATAGGGCGCCTGGGTTGATGCGGGGAAACCCCCATGTACCCAGGTCCTCCACCATTGCCCAAAGGGAAAGCGTGCCCGTTGGGGAAAAAAAATTTTTAGTGAACGGGGGTGGGCCATAGTGGGGGCCCAAACATTTTTAAAAGGGGACTTCAGATGGTTTCCCTTGGGGTGTATGTATATTTATTTATTGTTCGCTTTCTAGGGTGTTCATCTAGAAGTGGCTCAGGACTTGTCTGCAGAAAAAGTTCATTTCAGCTTTTTCCCGAATTTTTCAGCTAGGGAGAAACCCGTCCCAAGGGTTTTGATCTCAGATTTAAAGCCAAACCCAAATTTTTTTGCGGGTGCTAAAAATTGATGGGAATTAAATAAGAGTGATGAAGTACAGTCTGGAAAATTTTTTTACTCCCCGGGGCCCCTTGGCAGGGGACTGTACGAAAAAATGATAGGTTTCAGTGAAAAAAAATGTCTTCGGGAAGGTGCTACCAGGGAAAAGAATTTAAATTTTGGGGAATTCCGTGCAGTGTTGGTGGGGGGGCAGGAATCGGGTAAAAAAAAGTGCCCTTGTCATTTCAAAAAAACGGAAAAACTCCGACGTGGAAAATCCGACTCCCTCCATCTAATATGGGGGAGAGGTTAGAAGCTGCACCTTTCTATAGAGTTTTAAACCCCAGGGGAAATGATGGGTTACAAAAACGTGACCGTGTTGAGTGATAAGTTCAAGGTTTTTAAATAAGGTAATTATCATTGGTTTCCGATGTGTGGCGTAAAAAGTATTTCTTACAATCGTGAAAAACTTTTATGGTTTAGCCAGAGGCAGTTAAAACCGACAGAAAAAATCAACCAGGTGACATTGAGTTAATTGATACTGAACAACATCGAAACCCTTTTTGGGCCCGGGAAGGGAGTTAATTTATACCGATGCACAAAGGGGTTTTCAGAAAAGTCCAAAAATGTTGTGTCGTGGTCAGGAAAGTTTGCCTTTCCATTAATTTAAAATTTAAATTTCCTTTTGAATTTAAAAAGGTGTTTTAATCCAGTGCGATGGAAATTAAGGGGGAAAATGACACGAGGATATTGAAGGGGAAATGACCCAAATAAAGCAAGAAGAAATTGTTGTTTGGGCCCACTAGGAAAAAGCGGCACAATCTAGAGGGGCTGGGAAACGTCTCCTGGAGGGAAAACGCAATTTAAGTGTCTAACAACGGGCTTCCCCCTGGCCGCCCGTGTTGGGAAAAAATTTTTTAATTTCCGAAGCTATAGTGCCTAATAAGTGTTTAATGTGTTGGGTTTTGGGGCAAAATTGGGATTTTTTATTTTGAATGGAACCCAAATGGGTTCCCCCTTTTCGCCTGCCCCAGATGTGTTGGGGGGATAGGTCGGCTGGGGCCCGGTTGGGGGAGTGGTTTTAATGTAGTGAGGAAGTGTGGGAAAAATGGGAAACAGGGGAAAATTTGGGGTTCTCAGTGGGGCCCGGATTTTAAATAGGCCTCACTTCTAATAGGAAAATGTCGTAATTGTTCCGGTTTAAAAAGGGGGGAAAGAGATTTACGTGACCACCCTAATAAAGTGGTAAAATAAAATGGATTTAAAAGTAGGGGCCCCGGGGGGGATGGGTGCGCCCCCTGGAAGGCCCGGGGGAAATTTTCCCGTGAGTTAATCCTCACTAAACATCTCAGATTTTTAAGGGGGTGACCTCTAATGTGTAAAAATAATTATGAGGGTGTTTAAAAACGTCTTGTGAATGGTAATGTAATTTAGTGATAATAACATTTAAATTAAGAGGGAAGCGGGAAGTGAAATAAATTTGCCCGTTTGAGTGAACGCATGGGTTTTCGTCCCGAGGATAGCGAAAATTTTTTTGGGAAACACGACTTCCCAAAAAGGGGCAAACCCAAAGGTACCTCGTCCCGCTGGAAAAAGAAAACCCTGTCCCGGGGTAGGGGGGACATCGAAAAAGAGTTTGGGGAATGGAGGAAATAAGGAAAAATTTAATCACCCCCCAGTTTTAAATAACCCTTTTTAGTTATGGGAGATGATACTGGCCCCTTTTGGTATTTTTTTTTTAAATTTGGGTAGGGTTTTTGGGGGATCCCGCCCCCCATCAAAATGACCACCGAGAATATTGGTAAGTGGTGGGGTTTGTACAAAAATGTTTTTTTTGGGGTTTATCCATGTGTAACCCACCCCCTCCCCCTTCATTCAGTTAAAAAATAAAATAATTATTCAGTCCACAATTTTTAATTTGTAGCGCCCTTCTTGAAAGGGGCTAAAACCCCAAAATTTTTTGGTTCGGATAGTATGGAAAAGATTGTGAGGGGCCCAGGGGGCCCCCTGCGTGCCAGAGGTGGTTTTTTAAATTTTTTCACATGTGTACACGGGGTGTTACGGGTAAAAAAATATCGTTGTTTTTCCCCCAAAGGGGATTACTCGTATGCCTGTAAAGTTTAGGTCTGTACAAGTAAAACCCCTTTTAAAATTTTCCCCTTAAAAACCCGAGGAAAAGGGGGCGGGATAGGCCTGAGGAAGTAGAGCCGCCATAACAGGTTGGGTTTTCATAAAATAAGAAGTGTTTCTTTCCAAAAGTGAAGGGGTAAAATTATAAAAGGGAAACAATATACAGTGATAAGTGTGGTAAATTTAGGATCAAAAGGGGAGTGGAAAAGAATTTAATTTAAGGGGGTCGGGGGGGGGAAGGGCCCGGAGCCCCCGAGGCCCTGTACGCGAGCATGTACGCAGGGGATCTGGATGGGCGTCCCCTTGAGTTGGATCGTACCCTTCAAACCCGTTTTTGGGGTTTGGGGGGGGGTTTGGGTGGTGGGCCGGGGCCCCCGATCATGGTTTTCTGGCTGTCAATACCCCGCTCCCGAGTGGTTATCATACACACAGCAAACCCAGCAGTAGTAGGGAGGATAAAATTTGTAGTAGCAAGGGGAGGCTGGAAGGGGGGTAAGTTGGGGCCAAAAGGACTTCAAAGGGGGGCCCCCCGACAAAAAACTTTTAAAAGATAAAGGGTTTTTAAAACACAAAGGGCAGCAAAAACTGAGAAACAAGTATTGGGAACACATTTTAGTAAAAAGGTAGTACACAAACCTGGGCGAAAGAAAGATCTTTAAACACATAGTATTATAATTTTTAAAAATTTTACTTCATTTAAGGTATTTTATTATTTTTTTGGGGCACATAGGGGTGGGGGTTATTTTGGGACACAAAAAACAACTGATTTCTCACGCACACACGCGCACACCCCCACACCACACACACACCCCAACACACACACACAACACCACACACACCCACCACACACTCGGGGCAGGGAGCTGAGTCGCGACCCTAAAACCACAACTAGGTGAGTGCACACACACACCCACTCATTCCACAGCTGATTCGGGATTTGACCGCGTTCCCCCCCCTCCCCCCCCCTTTCCCCTTCCCCCCCCTCCCATTTACCCTTTTCCCCCTCCTTTCTATCTTTTTCTCTCCCCCCCTGCATCTCTCTCTCTCATAGCCTTTTCCCTCCCCCCTCCTCCCCCCTCTCTATCTCTCTCTCTCTTTTTCTCTCTCCCTCCCCCTTTTCCCTTTTCCCCCCTCTCTTTTCTCTTCCCCCCATTCTTTCCCCCTCACCCCATCCTCCTCCTTTCTCCCTCTTTCTACCCTTTAAACTCTCCCCCCTTTCTCTCCCCTCCTCTAGCCTTCCCCCTCTTATTTTCTCTCTCTTCCTCGAGCCTTGCCCCCCCCCCCACACAACCCCCCTGAAAAACACATAAACTTCTCTCTGGGGAAAAAGCTTCTTTCTGTGGTTAAAAAAAAGGGGTTCCCCTAGAGGGGGGGAAAACAGAGATCTGTGGATGAACCGGGGGGAAAGGATTGGGATTAGAGCCCCCAAAAAAGGGGGAAGAGGGGGGAAAGGAAGAAGAAGAGCTTGGGCAAGAAAGGAGCAGCGGTAGCTGAAGAAGCGGGAATGGGGCTAAGGTCTTAGAGCAAAAGTAGGATCAGTGCTTAGAAGAGAACTGAAAAACCTAAAAAGATTAGAGAGACAAATGACAATTCAGATGCAACAACGGGAAAATTCTATGTCAGGCACGGGAAAACCGGGAGGAAAGAAACATGGGAAAAATATGCTGTACGCGAAGGCCCCATCAGACCCCGGGGGGCCCAGGGAAAGACGAGGAGCTAAAAGATCAATGACAGGTCTGAAGAAAATGAAGGTTGTTTATGGAAAACTAACAGCCAACGCAGCGCAAGGAAAAAGCTGAATAAAAAACAGTTTTTGAAAATAGAAGTTTCAGTAGGACAGGACTGAAGGCAAGAACATTTAAATGAAAGGAAATAAAACACCTCAGAGGATGAAAAAGGAGACTCGTGGGGGGGGAAAAGGAGAGGTCAGTTTTTTTCTACGGGCCCCAAGAAGCCAAGGGGAAAACAACTTGAAGAAAAAAAACAGGAGGAGGAAAAAATTTTAAGGGATCTGAAAACATAGGTGGGGCGATATGCCCCGGGTAAAAATTTTCGGAGAATTGGGGGGTTTTTTGCGAGGGGAAGGATAGGGCCTGTCAAAGTAATTTTCTGGGGAGAATCGTTGAACCAGGATTCGCAAGAAAAGCACGGTGGGGGACAAACAGGGGTACCAGAGAGTATCCCTTGATCACGACAGAGCAAAAAAGAAAGGATCCCTGAAAGAGGGTACAGAACGCAAGGAGAACGAGGGCGTAAAGATGGCAGGACCCAGACAAGGGGGAAAAGGGCAAACACACCCGAAAAATCTCCCCCCCAAAAGACTCAACCGAAATAACCCCAATGCAACTGAGCAACCCCAAACCACAACCCATCACTTTTCCCCCTTTTCCCGAAAACACCCACTCAAAAAAACCTACCCCAAACTGCCCCTTAGGGATTCTGACCCCACCCCATCATCAAAACCCCCTACACCACAGCCTCTAAAGGCCCCCACCAAAGGCTCCCGCTCCCCAAACCCCCAATATTCTTGCGGACCACAGTGATAGAAAAAAAGCTGAATTTGGTACACAAACGGGGGGAAATAACAATAAACAAAAAGGGGGCACGAAAGAATCAGTGAAAAATCCCCGACTCATAGCAGTCACAGAAAAAAAAACTCCTGAAAAATAACATACGCAATTTCCCCACCGAGACATCAGATCCTGAGAAAAACAGGAGTAGAGGGGGGAGGAGGTTGCACTGCACAAAAAAAACCAATGGGGATTTGAGAAATGGAAGGCGGGGGAGGATTGGAGAAAGAGGCACATATAGGACAATTCAGTCTGGAGAACATACAGAAAAATTTTTGGGGGAGTGATTTTAACCCCCCAAAACTGCGGGGCCCCAAGAGAGAAGTGAAAAAAACAACGGGGAAAGGGGTGGATACACTGGCGGGGTGAAAAGAAGAGCCACTCAGCAGAGCAAAGAGGGAATGGGGATTTAAACCACGGGGAAAATCGACGGGGAAAACCGGGGCCATAGGGGGGCCCGAAACATGGGAGAAAAGATGATGGATGTGGTACTTGAAAACCTCATGCATCAATGTCAGGGACACTCCCAGAGAGAGGAGGGGGGAGACCAGAAAGTTGGATCTCGTTTTCACCTGAGCAGTTCAAATTTTGAGGCTTACTTACAGGGGCCCCCTTGGATTGCAATCCGGGGTTCTGAGTTTTGATTATATGAGAGTTACAAGTGGAAAAGGAAAAAGGAATTAAAGGGGAAAAAAAGCCAAACTACAAAAGGGGGTGACTAAAAGGTATGGGGAAACTTCTGCAGGAGGTTCAGTGGGACAGAGAATGGTAGGAAAATCAGTAACGAGATGATGAAATTGTACAACAAATGAAGGAGGCAGGGAAAGGTTTGTTCCCAAGGGAAACAGAAATAATAGGAAAAAAAAAGGAGTCTTTTTTTCCCCAAGGTTGGGGGGGCAAAAACAAAAGTGACCAAGAAGGGAAAGGTAAGGGGCAAAGGCCCCAGGAAAATAAGGAGATGATAGAAGAGCCATAAACGAGTACGCACAGAAAAGGGAGGGGGCCCCAGCGGCAGTTTAAAAAAGACATAGTGTCGAAGTCAAGTCTGACCGAAATGTGAATAGCCAATTAGGAGGAAGACAACAGTCAAAACCAGGTGATAAGGTGAGGAAGAAGGTGGAAACTCACAAAAAAAAGATCAAGAGTTGTAGGAGCTCAACATGAGATTTAAGGAGTATTTACGTGGGAAAAGGGGAAGGCCTCCGGGGGGCGACGGGGGACCCCAAAAAAAAATTACCAAAAAGTTTGGAACATACATACAGATGAGGGGGAGGTGAAGAAACTGCTAAGCACAGCGTACCTCAAAGGCAATGGGACGGACAAATCTCCAATGGGGCCTTAGGAAGAGGCGGAAAAAGGTGTGGTTTCCCCTTACCACAATTTAAACCCTCTTAGAAACTGGGAACTCCCGAGGGATGGAAGATGGCAAATGTAGTTCCAATTTTTAAAAAAGGAGACAAAAAAGAGGCACTAAACTATAGACCCGTGTATTGAGTGACAGATGCAAAGTTATGGAGAAATTTTCAGGAGGAAGTGCTGGAGCACTGGAAAAAACAAATATAAATGCCCCAAACCGAGGATTCATGGAGGAAAACCCCGTTCACAAATCTTCTGGGTTTTTGATAAAGCAACAAAGTAGACACGAGAGAGGGGGGTGGGTTTATTTCTTTCTTGGGCTGCAAGAAGGCCTTTGACACAGTTCCCCAAAAGAGATTAGTGCAGAAAGAGGATGGCTCATTAACAGGGGGGCACTGCAATGGATAGAGAATACCCCGACAGGGGGCAAAAACGCGTCGGTACTAATGTGTATACAGGGGCACCTGTGGGACGAGCAGGGTCCCCCAGGGGTCGGTCCTAGGGCCAGTGCTATTTTTGGTATATGTAACGACGTGATGGAAGGGTTTGGGCCCCAGAAGTGTCCCCGTTCGCAGACGTGTGAAGTTAAAGAGGAGAAATTTAAAACAGTGGGACCGGCAGGACTTTAAGAACCTGGACAGACTGGAACCCAGTCCAGCAACTGGCTTTTCCCAATTTAATCCCCCCAAATGCAAAGTCATGAAGATAGGGAAGGGGCCCGAAAACCCCAGACAGAGTATAGCTAGGAGGCCAAAGCTGCAAAAATTCGCTCAAGGAGAAAAACTTGGAGTGGTATAACCGAGATGCCTCTGGGAACCACATCAACCCGGTAACTGCTGCAGCATATGGGCGCCTGGGAAAATGAAAACAGCGTTTTATACCCTTTAAAAAGGAACGTTCAAGACACGTACACCGTGTATGTCAGGCCCAACGGAGTATGCGACCTGTTTGGAACCCCCACTTGAAAAAGCATCAAGAAACTAGAGAAAGTGCAAAAGGTTTGCGACAAAGGGTTTGTTCCAGAGTAAGGGGGAATGTCCTAGAAGAAAAGGGTTTGGGAATCGGCCCGCACACTGAGGGAAAAAGGGTCAAGGGAGAAATGTAACGCATATAAAAAAACTGCGCAGAATAGACAAGGTGGGCAAAAATAGGATGTTTCCCGGGAGGGGACACAGAAACAAGAGGTCCAATTGAAATTGAGACACAGATGAGTAGAGAGATTAGGAAATATTTCTTCTCCTTAGTTGTAGGCAGTGGATAGCCTAGAAAAAGATGTGGGAGGCAGGGAACCCTACTTTTTTAAGACGGGTTTTATAAAAGCTCATGGGCGTGGAGAGAGAGGGCCCAGTAAAAAGGGTGAAAAAGCGGGGGGCCATGAGCTAAAACTTGACCCCGCAAAACCCCAAATTGGTGAGTACAAATGGTGAGTAACACACACACACAACAACACACACACCCCCACACAACAACACATACAGACTAGGGGGGAAAGAGTTTTTTCTACTTTGGGGGGTGTTTGGGAAAAATCAAAAGTACTAAAAGATAAAAAAAAAAATGCTAAATAAAATGGTGGCAACTTTGAGGGGGGAAAGTCAGGAATTTCTGGGCAGAGAATATTTTTACAGCTGGGTTTAAAAAGTGAGGAAGAAGAGTAGGGAAAAAGTCCTCAGTTCTCATAGGAAAGGAGGGTAAGATGAAGGAAATTGAAGATGGAGGGAAAAAAGAGGGGTTTTTGTCACTGAGGAAAAGGTGTATACCCCGGGAAGGCCTCAAAAAAAAAGAAAGCAGAACTAGAGAAAAATGAAAAGGAAGTATGTGGTGGGGGTAGTACCAAATACAACAAATGGGGCCCAAAAGGGGGAGAGGGGAAAGAACACTTTTGGGAAAAAGCTCTCTGACGGTCAAAGGTGAGGTGAATGGGGGGCAGGGAAAACAAATGTAATAAAAAACAATGCACTTTGAGGGAAAGGAAGTGGGGGGATGGATATGTTCTGATTACCCCGTCTTCCCCGAGCCTCAAGAAACAGGTTAAGATTCTGGAAGCAGATGAAAGGAATTTTTCCCTACTCATTGAAAAACAGGTGTTGGGATGAAAAAAAGGGTAATTTTCAGAGAAAAGGAGGGATGCACGAGCAAAAAAGGCGACCCCTTTTGAATAGAACGAGTCGGATCTTGAACAGAAACCACTGTTTAAGGGGAATAATGAATAATTTTGTGTACTTCGAGAGGGAAAAAACTGGGGGAGAAGAATAATAAAGTTTCAAAAACGGCAGAAAACCATGACTGTAGGAAGATGCAGAACTCTGCCCCCAGGGAAAACCCACACTCAGCAACACCAATGGAAGCCTGCCCCCAGGGAAAAACCCCCAAACCCTCACACCTTGTGGAAGCTTTCCTCCAGGGGGAAAAACGACACTCATCACACCTTGTGGGAACTCTACCCCAGGGCACGACATCATCACACCTTGTGGAAGCCCCACCCCCGAGAAAACACAAAGTTCCGAATTTAAAAAGACGGAGAAGAAGAATGACTAAAATTTAAAATGGACACTCCCGAACCGGGGGCCAAGGTATAATAATACAGATGGACAAAATTCCCCTCAACAGACGGAGGACCCCGGGAGAATAGGGCAACAGGGAAATGTTGGGCACAATAGCAAAGAAAACCCGAAGGCCCCACTTGGGGAAAACAAATTACCCCAAACATGGGGGGGCTTAACCATAAAAGAACAGACTGCAAACGGCTAGAGCCCATGGGGGACCGGAAATAAGAACTATGAAAAAAAAGGGAAAAACGGGGCAGGGCCCACTGGCCCCTGCGAGGCAGGTCCAAGTCTTTCCCACCGGGTTAAACCAAGCCCAAACCAAAGGGCAGGTCAGGTCACATTCACTTTGGGAAAGGGCAGGGGAAATGATCCAGTAGCACAAGCTAAAAACAGGTTTCCCAAATCCCACCCACCCACACCCCCTCGTGGAATTTAAATTTAAACCCATTTTTTAAAAATACCAAAAGTTTTAAACCTCTTACTTGGGAGTTTGTTCCACTAATCCACATCAATTACCCCAAAACAGTTTCTTTCCTATATCCCTTTCCCTTAAAAAGAAATTTTCCCCAAATTAAAAAACCCTTTGCTGCGGTCCTTTTCCCTTTGGGTAGACCCCTTTCAGGGACGCTAAATTTTCATCCCCTTTTTTTATTCCTGGGCTTCCCTTTTACACCTTTAAACTTTTCCCCCCAATTCTAAGCTTTTTTAGGAGTGCGATTTAGGGCCTCAGTCTTATTCATAAGGAAAATTTTTGAAAAATGGGTAAAAATTAGTCATCTCCTTTGTAAAGTTTTCCAGAGATTTTTTATCCAATTTTGTAAATTAAAGGGACCAAAAAAATGTTGGTTTGCATAATCAAATGAGGCCTTTAAACCCAAAGGGTAAAACAGAGCGGAAAAACAACCTGAGGACCCCCCTTTTTATTTATGCGTCTTTATATGAAAAACCAAGGGTTCTGGGTTTTCTTTATTGCGAACACTTTATTTCATGTTGTCTTGGTTTCAGAATCCCGCCCAACCAGAACTCCTAAATTTTTTTTGCAATCCGTAATATTAAGATCTACATTATTTAGTTTATATGTGGCATAGTTATAATCCTGTTCAACATTTAGAACTTTGCATTTGTCTATATTAAACTGCATCTGCCACTTCTCCGACCACTGCATCAGTCTATTCAAATCTTCCTGGAGTACTCTAACGTCATCATCAGAATGAATTCGACGGCCTATTTTGGTGTCATCGGCAAACTTGCTTATGTCGCTCTTTATGCCCTCATCTATGTCGTTTATGTAGATTGTGAACAACAGGGGGCCCAACACTGACCCCTGTGGAACACCGCTTGTGACGCTTCCCCACTCTGATTTCTCCCCATTTATGCAAACTCTCTGTTGCCTATTTGTCAACCATGCCTCTATCCAGGAAAAAAATTTTTCCTCCTATTCCATGTGCCTTAATTTTCCTCAATAGTCTCTGATATGGGACCCTGTCAAAAGCCTTACTGAAGTCCATATACACAATATCATATTCAGTACCATGATCTACCTCCTCAAATACCTTAGTGAAAAAAGTTAATAAATTCGTAAGGCAAGAACGCCCCTTTGTAAAACCATGCTGAGATTCGTTGATTAATTTATGCTTTTCAAAATGGTTAGGAATTGTCTCGGCAATTATTGATTCCATAAATTTTCCCACTATGAAGGTTAGGCTTATTGGTCTATAGTTCGAAGCTAAGAACCTGTCACCTGCTTTGAAAATAGGTATCATATTTGCCATTTTCCACTTACCTGGCACCATGCCAGTTTGTAGTGATATGTTGAAAAGATTAGTCAAAGGTTTGCTAAGCTCCTCTCTACATTCCTTTAGAACCCTTGCATACAGTTCATCAGGGCCTAGGGATTTGTTAGGTTTTAATTTTTCTGTTTGCCTAAGGACCATGTCACTTGTGACCCTAATTGTGCATAGTTTATTATCATCCTGTTCTACATAATTTATTATTTCTAGAATATCGCTAGTATCTTCCTGTGTAAAAACTGAGAGGAAGTATGTGTTAAAAATTCTACGCATTTCCTTATCACTGTCCGTGAGCTGACCTGAGTAACTTTTGAGTGGGCCTATCTTGTCCCTGATCTTACTTCTGTACACCTGAAAGAATCCTTTTTGGGTTAGTCTTCGATTCTCTTGCAACTTTAACCTCATAATCTCGTTTTGCTTTTTTTATTCCCTTTTTTATTTCTTTCTTTAACTGAATATATTGATTTCTTAATTGCCCCTCTCCTCTTTTGATTTGCCAATATATGCCTCTCTTTTGACCAATTAGGTGTTTTAATCTATTGTTCATCCATTTAGGATCATTTTTGTTTGAACTGATTTCCCTATTTGGAACATAAATTGTCTGAGCAGCTAGAACTATGCCCTGGAAAACGTCATATCGGCAACCATCACCACCTACCTGACCCATAATCAGGTCATGCCAGTTCAGCCCACCCAAGTAATTTTTCAGTCCTATGAGATCAGCCAAGCGGAAGTTAGGGACAGAGATTTGATTGCCATTATTAGGGGAATTCCATGATATATTAAAACTGAGTGATTTGTGATCAGTTTTTACAAGCTCATCATTAACCTCAAGATTATTAATTAGTGTTTCTCTGCTGGCAAGAACCAAGTCAAACAAGTTATTTCCTCTAGTTGGTTCTGTCACAAACTGTTTTAAAAATCAATCCTGAATCGAATCAAGAAAGTCACCTGACTCCAAATTTCCTGTCAAATTGCTCCAGTCAATCTCTCTATATTTGAAATCTTCCATTAGTACAACATTTTCGTATGTAGATGCCTTACGAATTTCGTCCCATAGAAGTTTACTGCACTCCCTATCAAGATTTGGGGCCCTGTAATATCACACCCAAAATTAGTTTTTCAAGGCCCTCCAGAAGCTGTAACCTAAAAGATTCAGTGGCTGATGCTTCTAATTTTATATCTTGTCTGACACCACAATTTAAATTGTCTCTGACGTACATCGTTACTCCACCACCCTTCCTGTTGACCCTGTCAGTGTGGAATAATTTATAGCCTTGTATTTGACATTCAGAAGGCATCTCTCTATCTTTCAGATTGAGCCAGGTCTCTGTTATAACAATAATATCTATGTTTCCTGCACTTGCAATTAATCTTAGCTCATCAATCTTATTTCTTACACTTCTGCTATTAGTATAGTAAACCTTAAGGGAGCTAGTCCCTTGCTGGCCTCTGCTGTCCCCCTTTGTTTGCTGACCTGATCTATTGTTTTTATTCATAACGTCATGATGAATGTCTTTTATACATTTACTGTCTTCAAACCTAGTGTTGCAACATGCCTGTTTCTCACACACACCCATACCTCTATCTTCTATCAGTTTAAAATCCTAGGCATTTCAGCAATGGCCCTCTCAATCGAGTTTGCAAGTGCTACCGCCCCTGCCCCAGAAAGATGTACACCATCCTTTGCATACATATCATGTTTGCCATAAAAGTTGTCCCAGTTGTCAATGAATGGGATTGCAAGTTCCTTGCAGTATCTGTCTAGCCAGCAATTTACACCAATTGCCCTAGAAAAACATTCATTGCCCACTCCCCTTCTAGGCAAGATGCTACATATGATTGGGACCCCTCCCTTAGACTTAATTAAATCTATAGCTGACCTGTACTTATCTAGCAGCTCGTCTTTCCTACCCTTCCCAATATCATTTCTGCCAGCAGACAGATAATGGGCTTGTTCCCATCCTGTTGACTATGTCACCAACACCTGCTCCAGGGAAGCACACTCTATCTCTCATCTTCTTCTTCCTATTACAGAAAGCACGGTCCATATATCTTACCTGAGAGTCACCAACCACAAGAATGTGCTTGCCTCTAATAGCAGGGGCAGAGGTACCCTTACCTTCACTGGCCGCTGAAGTACATTCATCCTGAAGAATAGAGAAGCGATTTCCTACCTTCAAATCTTTACTCTTAACTTTCCTTATTTTGATGCTCCTCCTATTAATGGGAACCACTCGCCACTTGTAGCAGGTGCTGGACTGCACCTCACTGCTGGTAGCCGTTAATACCATCCCACCTACAGCCTCCTCGCAGCTAGTGACAGACTGCACCTCTCTGCTAGAAGCCTCATTCCTCTCAACCACTCCAGCCGCCTCACACTCACTCCCAGACCCTTTGAGGTGGACCTTCAGCCTCCTAATCTCCTCCTGGAGAATCAGAACTTCCTCCTTCAACACCCCAGCTAAGTTGTTGGAGGTGGCAATAGAAAACCTCTAGTGTCAACATGTCAGGGGCACAACTAGGGAGAGAGGAGGTGATGAACTGGTGAAGCTGGACTTTGTGTTCACCCTATGTGACTCTGATATAAGGGACATCCAATATAAGAGGCCTCTTGGCGATAGCATCCACACAGTGTTAAGGTTCGAATACTCTGTGGAAGTGAACTTTATGAGGAATACAGAGTTTGAAAGAAGGGACTAACCTGACTGCAACGAAGAGGCTATGATGGGATGAGGCAATTTCTAAATAGAGACAGAAGGAAAGGCAGTAACGAAATGATGGATTATGTAGCTAGAAATTGCAGGAAAACAGAGGAGAAATGCATACACAGAAGCAGAAGCAGCACAGGCAAGAACAGAATTAGCCCATGGATCACCCTGTGATGTAGAGAGGCAAAAGGTAAAAGTATAAGAGCATGGAAAACATGCATGAAACAAAAAATGAACGAGAGTAGGGAAGCAAGCAGAAGAGATTGAAAAAAAGACAAAAATCTCTTGATGGCTTCTGCGATCACTGTTAATGCGAGCCACTAGCAGTGATCTTCAACATATCGATTTGAAAGAGGACACCTGCCAGAGGTCTGGAAAACAGCGAATGTGGTACCAATATTTAAAAAAATGGGGACATATATTAGGCAGTGAACTATACAAATTTGTTACTAACAAACACAGTATGTATGGTTAGGAAGAAAATTATAGAAAGGAGTAGATAATGTAGAAAATTGTGGAAAGAAGTGAATTCATCAACAATACCCAGCATTAGGCGGCAAGAAGGCATTGGATACAGTACCCCACAATACATGGACTGCCACAAATGTTAGAGGAGCAGGCAGGAATTACAGAGAAAGAACTACATTGGATCAAGGAAAATTAATGGGAAGGAAGCAACGGGTTACTGTCAGGAAGAAGGTGTGTGTCGGAGTGGTCGACTGTGATGAGTGGTGTTCCATAAAAGTCAGTACTTGAACCAGTACTGTTTCTTGTGTATGTAAACGACAAGACAAAGGAAATCGAGATAGAGGTATCCCTGTTTAGAGATGACGTGAAACTAATGAGAATACAAAGAGGAGTAGACCAGGACAGAAAACAAATGGATCTAGACAAGGTACATAATTAGTTTGGCAGGGAGCTACTAAAATTTCACCCAAGCAAAAGTAAAATCATAAAATTCAGAGTATGGCAAAGACGTCTAGAAACAGTGTACAAGCTCCACATGCAAAGTGTACAAACTTCTCTGAAAGATAACCTCTGGGTGATCACAGTTCTGAGCATTTTACCTGAGGTTTATATCAACCGAATAATTGCTGCAGCAAACGAGAGACTGGCAAATTTAGGATAGTTCTCAGGAACATCAACAAGGAGGCATTCACGATCTTATATATGGCACATGTCAAGCCTGTCTTGGAGAATACAACCCCAGTATGGAATCTGCATCTGGTAAAGCATGTATAGCTGGAAAAAGTGCAAAGGATTGCAGAGAAACTATGAGGAAATGCTAGAGGAGCTGAACATAAGGATATAAAGAGCAGAAGAACCAGTGATGACATGATTACTGCGTACAAAATGCTCAGAGGAATTCAAAGGGTGGATAGGGAAAGTCCGTTTGAGAGATGAGTCTCATGTACACGAGGTCACAAATGGAAGTTAAAAGCATAGACGAATCATAGGAATATTAGGAAATACTTCTTTAACTTTAGAGTCGTCTGGAAGTGGAACGACCTAGACAAAGAAATGGTAGAGGCGCAATCCATACATAGCTATAAGAACGAGTATGATAGGGCTCACACAAGGAGAGAGTGAAGTCGGTAGAAACCAGTCGTGCGCCAGGACTTGACCCCTACAATCACGATTAATTGAGTACAATTAGATGAGAATGAGAATACGTACTCATATTCTTACAAACCCACACATGTATGTATTCACTTTCATAAATATACAAAAGAGTACATGCATACATTTACACAAGAATATATGCAATCAGTCATATGGATAATAATACATATACAGATACACACAAAAAAGTATACATTCGTACATTCACGCAAGTTCAATCACAATCCACATTGTCGGTACTGTGGAGGATTTTGTGTGTGAATACTCGACTGACTCTGTTAATAAATGCCAATTTATTCATCAGGAACTGGCCAGCCTCTTCATATGTTCTATCAAGTAAATATTGGATACCTCCTTCACAGGTGGCTGTCGATAAAGTATTTAGTTGTGCAGGACACTTATCAGTTTGATGTCCTTGATGATACCTGGTTCATAGTTCATTCCCCACCTGAACGTTCCAGCATAATTGCTCGCTGAATGAAGCTTGGGCTGGCATGATGGTAGATGCACGCTGAGTGGAAGACAACACTTGACCACCTCCCTGCATGCTTTGCATTAGATAACGGATTGCAGTCTCCTTAACAGACAAAGTAAAGAGAGAAAGTTTAACTGAACCCTCAGGCATATTAATTGTATCTGAAGACTTGGTGGTGTTTGACTCGTGGAGAGATCAGAGCAGGACACATTTACTTTTTTTTATTTTTTATTACACATCGGCCGATTCCCATCAAGGCAGGGTGGCCCGAAAAAGAAAAACTTTCATCATCATTCACTCCATCACTGTCTTGCCAGAGAGGTGCTTTGCACTACAGTTTATAAAACTGCAACATTAACACCCCTCCTTCAGAGTGCAGACACTGTACTTCCCATCTCCAGGACTCAAGTCCGGCCTGCCGGTTTCCCTGAATCCCTTCATAAATGTTATTTTGCTCACACTCCAGCAGCACGTCAAGTATTAAAAAAACATTCGTCTCCATTCACTCCTATCAAATACGCTCACGCACGCTTGCTGGAAGTCCAAGCCCCTCACACACAAAATCTCCTTTACCCCCTCCCTCCAACCTTTTCTAGGCCGACCCCTACCCCGCCTTCCGTCCACTACAGATTTATACACTCTCGAAGTCATTCTGTTTTGTTCCATTCTCTCTATATGTCCGAACCACCTCAACAACCCATCCTCAGCCCTCTGGACAATAGTTTTGGTAGTCCCACACCTTCTCCTAATTTCCAAACTACGAATTCTCTGCATTATATTCACACCACACATTGCCCTCAGATATGACATCTCCATTGCCTCCAGCCTTCTCCTCGTTGCAACATTCATCACCCATGCTTCACACCCATACAAGAGTGTTGGTACAACTGTACTCTTATACATTCCCCTCTTTGCTTCCACAAAGTTCTTTGTCTCCACAGTCTCCTAAGTGCACCAATCACTCTTTTCCCCTCATCAATTCTATGATTCACCTCCTCCTTCATAGACCCATCTGCTGACACGTCCACTCCTAAATATCTAAATACATTCACCTCCTCCATACTCTCTCCCTCCAATTTGATATCCAATCTTTCACCATCTAATCTTTTTATCCTCATAACCTTACTCTTTCCTATATTCACTTTTAATTTTCTTCTCTTACATACCCTACCAAATTCATCCACCAACCTCTGCAATTTCTCTTTAGAATCTCCCAAAAGCACAGTGTCATCAGCAAAGAGCAGCTGTGATAATTCCCACTTTGTGTTTAATTCTTTATCTTTTAACTCCACACCTCTTGCCAAGACCCTCGCATTCACTTCTCTTTCAACCCCATCTATAAATATATTAAACAACCATGGTGACATCACACATCCTTGTCTAAGGCCTACTTTTACTGGGAAATAATCTCCCTCTCTCCTACATACTCTAATCTAAGCCTTACTATCCTTGTAAAAACTCTTCACTGCTATCAGTAACCTACCTCCTATACCATACACCTGCAACATCTGCCACATTGCCCCCTATCTACCCTGTCATATGCCTTTTTCAAATCCATAAATGCCACAAAAACCTCTTTACACTTATTTAAATACTGTTCACCTATATGTTTCATGTAAACACCTGGTCCACACATCCCCTACCTTTCCTAAAGCCTCCTTGTTCATCTGCTATCCTACTCTCCGTCCTACTCTTAATTCTTTCAATAATAACTCTACTATACACTTTACCAGGTATACTCAACAGACTTATTTCCCTATAGTTTTTGCACTATTTTTTTTTTATCCCATTTGCCTTTATACAAAGGAACTATGCATGCTCTCTGCCAATCCCTAGGTACCTTACCCTCTTCCATACATTTATTAAATAATAGCACCAACCACTCCAAAACTATATCCCCACCTGCTTTTAACATTTCTTTCTTGATAAACGCTGAGCAATCGTTATATCTGAATGTCGTCAGTCATTACAGCTGATGCTCACTTTGTTTAAACAATGCAATGGCAATATTCTCGAAGTCACACTCCACTTTCAATAGTGATGACCCCAGTATAAGTCTGGAAAGTTCACAAAAAAATACTTAAATGAATCTCTCTACTCTTTCAAGCACATAACTGAAAAGATGTTTGAAGCACACCTCAAATTAGAGGCTCTGGTGAATATATTAATCTAGCTCTCTGGTGCTCATGTCACCAAGATACACATCTTGTCTCTTCAGATTTAAGTGTGTGAGCCAAATCGAACTTTTTAAAGCTTTCAAACTGACAATAAGTGACTATATATCACACACACCTGCCCAAGGAATTCCTTAACACGGATAGATTTTATGAAGACTTTATATGTATACTTAATATATATACTTAATATATATACTTAATTATCTGACAGATAATTAAGTATATATTCATACACACCTGTTCAACATACCTGAAGTCAACAGGCATGCTTGCTTCTATATAATTATCAAAGTCAATAAAAAAAAAGCTTCGAGGAAGCGTTGGCTTAACTTTCCGCTTGACTTGTGATTCAGCTGCAGCCTTGATATCAAAGATAGAATTGTGAAGGACCTGCCTAGTATGGGCCAACAGGCCTGCTGCAGTGTTCCTCCTTTCTTATGTTCTTAATAATACATTGTCACAATCACCTGGCAGACATGACAGGATGCTGACACTGCCTAGACTTAGCGAGGACTTATATAAATGCACCGAAAATATTATCCCATATCGCACATTTATTAGACGGCAGATATATTAATTGGTTGATGAGTAGACTCATTCTATTGACATCTGTCAGGCAGGAAAAATAGTTCAGTGTGTACTCAGCTGACCCAGTGATCAGCTTGTCTGTTAATATTAACAAAAGCTACATGGGGTTGAGACCATGGGAGAGGGGATGTGGGTAGGCCATCTCCGAGAGGCTTATACTGTTGCCAGCTCACTTGGTCTGGGTATTCCATGCAGCACTACCACACCCACAAGCCGTGCCCACGGGTGTGGGGTTGTGCCCACGGGTGTGGGGTTGTACCCCGTGGCTAGGGAGCACCAAGTGGCTGAGAGCCATTTTGCTATTACTATGGGCGTTATAAACTTTTCTTCTCACATCACAGGGGGAAGGGAGTGACCTCTTGTCATGCTTTGAGTCATGTCATGTGGACAAAAAAACACATGTGCTGTATATACAACAAATTACAGAGACAAAGACGTCTAACTTACTAGTGAAGGATCACCTAACTTTAATAATTAGGATACACTATCAGTGATTGTCAGTGATGTCACTGTTCAGTGGTTCATAGAACCACCACTGATTCACTGAACCACCAATGGTTCATAATAATAACAATAATAATAATAATATTTATTTCTACATGTACAAGGTATACAGACCTAGCTGACATTAATGACATTTCGAGCAAATTAGGTAAATTTTATCCCGTGATGCGACCCACACCAGTTGACTAACACCCTGGTAACTATTTTACTGATAGCTGAACAAGGACAGCAGGTGCCTTAAGGAAACACGTTCTAATATTTCCTCACTGGTTCATGGAACAATGCTGGTTAATTAATATTGTCATTCGAGAGTATACTCGACTGACTCTGTTAATTAGTATCAGTCTTTTCGCCTAGAGCCTGCCAGACTCTCCACATGCTCTATCAAGTAGATAGTGAACACCTCCACAGGTGTAATATTAGCAGGTGGCCGTCAATATTACACCTAGTTGTATACTTGCCAGTTTGATGTCCTTGATGACACCTGGTTCCTGGTTCATTAAAGTCTAAATTTTAGAGTGTAACTGGTCACTGAATGAAGCCTTGGCTTGCATGAGGGTAGGTACACAACACGTGGAAACCGACGCTTGACCAGCTGAAAAGATTATTCACATCACTTGTCCTATACCACCGTACATGAGTCGGTTACCAGTGTACCTTACACTTGATTATTGATTGCAATCTGCTTAATGAATATTATTACCCGATTCCTCTATTCCTCGGATATGTTAACTGTATCTGAGGATCTGGTGGTCTTAGACTCGTAAAGAGAACAGAGCAGGATGCTTATTTTCTTATATCCAGGTAACTGCTGAGCGGTCGTTGTGAGGAATAAGACTATTCTGTATATTAATTTTTATGGGTAAACGAGTAGCAAGTCTCTTTCTCAAACTACTCGGTGTTTTGACAGTCGGCACCCCTAGCCATCCCAGGAGAGAACTACCGGTGTTTACCTAGCAGCCAGAGTAAGCCAGTAGTGCCACTCTACTCCTGACTCTCCTCCCAGTAAGTAGTCCTTGGGATTGCTCTTTTTATTAAGTTACCTGAAATGATATAGGTTTAATCTGGTTACTTATATGTCTCTATGCTATAACCAATGTGTGCTCTGGTAACCTCTATTTTCTCAACCAGTAGGATTGGCGTCGGGTCGCTCCAATTTACAGACTACGAGGAGCTGTCCTCATAGAAAGGCTGTTTCTAGACCAGTGCTCCAGTCTGAGCGTAGACTGATGCTACGATACGGATTTCCTGGCCGACTCTACTAGCTTCGCCCTCACATAGTTGAGGTACTAGCAAGATAGTCTGAACATCTGTTTTAACTAGAGCTCTATTCCGATCATAGGCTAATATCTACGATACAGCTGGCTTGTGCAAGAATGGTATATAATACCGACAAGATGAAATTAAGACACGTGTGCAACATCTGGGTGTCTTTATTGTAGACGTTTCGCCATCCAGTGGCTTTAGCAATACAAATTCCAGGACATAACTTGAAGACAGTAGGACTATATACAGAAGATGAGGTAATCAGTCCCTCAACCTTGGAGTAGGTGCGAAGAGCACCGAAGTCGTGGAGATTCAGAATCTCCACGACTATGGTGCTCTTCGCACCTACTCCAAGGTTGAGGGACTGATTACCTCATCTTCTGTACATAGTTCTACTGTCTTCAAGTTATGTCCTAGAATTTGTATTGATAAAGCCACTGGATGGCGAAACGTCTACAATAAAGATACCCAGATGTTGCACATGTCTTAATTACAGCTGGCTTGGCCAAATCTACTAGCCTCATAACCTAATGTAAAAGGTTAAGTTAGGTAAGGTTCGTCAGGAAACAGGACAAATGTTTCCTGACGCGGGTCTTAGTCAGATGATGACCCGCCTTTGGAGCTTTTGGTCATCTGACCGAGGCCTTCCGCTGGCTTACCGGTCCACCCCTTTAAAAATTATGGTCATTTATAACCATTGTTAATTTTTATGTAAAAGGAAAACTGTGTAAAACCTCTTAGACTTCTTCCGTGTACCACATATCAGAGACAGTTTTGAAAATACCACAAATTTATCCGTTGTTTGATTTGGTCACGAATTTATTCCTTTTCTTTTACAATTTTGTTAAAGTTAGGTTAACTAGACTTCATATTTTTCTATTTATAGTAAAATAATTTACATTTTTTCTCAAATTTTATATCTTTTATGATTATTAATTGGCTATATATTTGTTTATTCCTTTATTTTCCCGTTTTCTAATAAATATGTTATAGTGTTTGCTTACGTGTCTTTCTAAACCAACTTGTCGGTATTTATTACCAAGGTTTATACCAACTCTTGGGTATCTTTATTGAGGAAACGTTTCGCCACACAGTGGCTTCATCAGTCCATACGTAGGAGAAACTTGAAGAACAGGAGGAGAATGAGGTAATCAGTCCCTCAACCTTGAGTCGATGTGTTCAGTCCATCAATCTTGAATAGAATACGGCATACCATCGGAGAAGCAGCTTATAAACCGTATGGCAGGAGAGGTGCAGCAGTCATAGATCGTGTCACATTTGTTCAATGTGGAAGTAGGTCGTGCCCAAGAATTAGGCAAGCGAAGAATTCCTAAGTATTAAGATCCCAAGAAGTTGCAGTGTCTGACTGATTTGTAGATGAATGGTTCAGAGAACCGACATGTTGATAAATTAGACACATGTGCAACTCTTGGGTATCTTTATTGAGGAAACGTTTCGCCACACAGTGGCTTCATCAGTCCATACGTAGGAGAAACTTGAAGAACAGGAGGAGAATGAGGTAATCAGTCCCTCAACCTTGAGTCGATGTGTTCAGGCCATCAATCTTGAATAGAATACGGCATACCATCGGAGAAGCAGCTTATAAACCATCAGCACTCAACAGTGGGAGACACTCACCAAAGATTTTCTATACAAAACCAGACAAATACTCAAACGCACTAGAGAAGGGAAGAAACTTCTGTACTTGTTACCCAACAACCCTAAACCAGCACACATGTATGGTTTACCCAAGACCCATAAACACAATATTCCTCTCAGACCAATCACGTCAGGAATAGGCAGTGCTCCACACAAACTTGCCGGAGTTCTTGCCAAACATCTTTCCTGCCTTCTGGGGACCATCAGCCCCGCTCATCTTAAACACTCAGGCGACCTTCTCAACCGCATCCGTAACCTCTCCATCCGTAACAAGAAACTAAGCAGTTTGGATGTGACTTCCCTCTTCACAAAAGTACCTACCAAAAAAGCCATCGAGGTTCTACGACGTAAAGTCAATCAGGACCTTAATCTTCCTCTACCTCCCGGAGATTTTGTTGACTTAATTGAACTCTGTGTTAATTTCAACTGTTTTTCTTTCAATAACAAGCTCTACAAACAAACCTACGGCATGGGAATGGGGTCCCCCATAAGTGCCGTCCTAGCCAACTTATACATGGAACACCTAGAGTCCGAACACTTCGCCAACATCATCCCTTCAAGCGTCACTTGGTTACGTTACGTGGACGATGTCCTCGTAATAACTCCAAAACGTTTTGATGTACGGGATCTTCAGGCAAGGCTCAACGCAGTTGAACCGGCGATCCAGTTTACACTAGAAGAAGAGTCCAATGACAAGCTACCTTTCCTCGACGTCCTCATTCACAAAGTAGACAACAACCTAAGATTTCAAGTTTATCGGAAACCCACCAATAAAAATGATCTCACACACTTCTATTCCAGTCAAGATACCAAGACCAAAAGAGGCATCATCATCGGGTTTTTCCTAAGAGCATACCGAATTTGTAGTCCTGAGTTTCTTGACGAGGAGTGTACATACATTCACCAAACATTCACAGAGTTACATTTTCCTTCTTTTTTCATCAAAGACTGCAAGAAAAGAGCTCTTCAGATCATAAATTCTCCACGCATCAACACCACTCCCAGCAAAGTTATAATTCTTCCCAACAGTCAGGTTGCACTGAACGTCTCAAAAGCACTTTCACAAGCTAACACCAGAGTCGCCATCGCTTCTAGCACTTCAATAAAGGATATAACCAGGACAAAATCCAAGCACCACGAACCAGTCAATGCAGGAGTTTACACTATACCCTGTGGAGGCTGTGACAAGATTTACGTAGGTGAAACAGCCAGAAACCTCGACACCCGCCTCAATGAACACATTTACGCATGTAGGAACGATAACCTGAACAACGCCTGTGTACAACACCGAAATTCCACCAATCATCTCATGAAATTCAGAGACGCCCAATTAGTGATCAAAGAAACTAATTTCCGCAGACGCAAGTGCCTCGAATCAGCACTGATCGCTGTTTCGAATACAATTAAACAAAACAACGGCAGCTTCACCATCTCCGAAGTCTTAGCAAGAATCCTCCTGAAAACAGTAAACCCTGCCATCACATAGTCTCTCCTGTTATACTACACAAAGCACAGAGAGTGAACACTGAAACAAGCTGCCTCATTCCAGTTTATATTTGTCCAACCTATTTTTATGTTACCCAAGTAATAGCTTTTATATCCTTTTACTCATGTACGAATTAATTGCTCTACCATATTGTATTACTTTTGTCACTACCACTACTACTACTACTACTACTACCACTAGTGAACATCGAAATGGTACCTCACTAGTATTCACCTCACTCTGAGCCTTTATATACCCTCTGTGTCCATGTATTGTTTGTAATGGCTTGATAAAGCTCCTGTAGAGCGAATCGTTGCCACAATAAATGTCACATTAGTTGCACTTGTGTCCTTTTACTTTACATATTGTCGGTAATTCTACCAACTTTATTACAAGCTTATAAACCGTATGGCAGGAGAGGTGCAGCAGTCATAGATCGTGTCACATTTGTTCAATGTGGAAGTAGGTCGTGCCCAAGAATTAGGCAAGCGAAGAATTCCTAAGTATTAAGATCCCAAGAAGTTGCAGTGTCTGACAGATTTGTAGATGAATGGTTCAGAGAACCTGCCATACGGTTTATAAGCTGCTTCTCCGATGGTATGCCGTATTCTATTCAAGATTGATGGACTGAACACATCGACTCAAGGTTGAGGGACTGATTACCTCATTCTCCTCCTGTTCTTCAAGTTTCTCCTACTTATGGACTGATGAAGCCACTGTGTGGCGAAACGTTTCCTCAATAAAGATACCCAAGAGTTGCACATGTGTCTAATTTATCAACATGTCGGTTCTCTGAACCATTCATCTACAAACCATTATGTTCTTACTAGCTTTACTGCGAACACTTATGCATTGTAGTCTTAGCTATAGATTACTGCTAAACAGCTCTTCTATTTTACTCGCATTCAGAGTGATTGAGATCTACTGTACATTATTCAATTTATAATTACCATGGTTCTCTTTTCCTAGGCTTAAAATCTTACAGTAAATTTCATCCTGGCTGCCTATTTTAGTGTCATCGGCAGATTTGCTTATGCTGCTATTGACTCATTCATCTATGTTGTTTATGTACATAGTAAATAAAGAACCCAGCACTAACCCTTGTGGAACACTGCTTGTGACGCATCTTCACTCTGATTTCTCCCCATTTATGCAATCTCTGTTGGCTGTCAACCATGATCTACCGTCATATTGAAAATAGTAAATTCACAAGGCAGGAACGCCCCTTCGTAAAACCGCGCTGAGATTCATTCATTAATTTTTGTTTTTCAATGTGTCTTTGAATAGCCTCGGCAATTACTGATTCCATTTTTCTTACGATGTAGGTTAGGCTAACTGGCGTATATTTAAAACCTAACGACCTACCTCGTGTTACATGTGCCATTGTTCACTTATCCTGCACTATACTAGCTTGTAGACTTATGTTGAAAAGACTCGATAATAGTTTGCCAAGTTCTTTACATTCCTCTATAACCCTCAAGAACAGTTCAATCAAGGCCTAATCAATGTCCTTAGTGCAAACTTCCCTGCAATCACATTGGAGTCAATTAAGGCCCAGTGATTCGTTTGGTTAAAATCTATTTGTCTGAGGACCATGATACTAGTGATTTTAATCATTCATAACTTTTTTCGTCCTGACCTGTATTTTTTTTTCTGGAATTTCACTAGTATCTTCCTGTGAAAAACTGAGAGCAAATAAGTGTTGAAGATTGTACACATTTTTTTTTGTCACTGATAGTGAGCTGACCTGATCTGCTTCTAAGTTATCCTATCTTATCCCTGACGTTACTCCTATATACCTGAAAGAAACCTTTTGGGTTGGTTCTCGATTCCCTTGTGACTAACTTAGCATTATCTTTACGGTTTTCTTATTTCATTTTTGATTTCTCTCTTTAATTTAATATACCGAGTCCTAATGTTTTCTCTTTTGATTCTCCTGTAAATGCCCTCTCTTCTGACCTATGAGATGTTTTAATCTGTTGTTTATTCATTTAGAATAATTCTTGTTTTATTTAATGTCCCTGTTTGGAATATATGTTGCCTGGGCAGCTTGAACTATGTTTTAAAAAACGTCGTATTGGCAACCATCTCCACCTACCTGCCTCACAGGATAATCACTTGTCTGGTCACCATTGCTTTCCCTCAGGTCACACCAATTAGCCCCACCCAGATAATACCTCAGCCCCACAAAATCGGCTAAACGAAAATCAGGAAAATTGACTTAATTGAACTTAATAAGGTAATTTCATGTATATTGAAGGTGATTTATGATCGCTTTCCCAAAGTTCATCATTAACCTCAAGATTACTAATTAGTGATTCCTTGTTAGCAAGACCCAAGCTGGTTATTTCCTCCAGTTGGTTCTGTCAAACTGTGTTAGAAAGTATACCTGATTGTGTCAAGAAAGTCTATTGACTCAAGATTTCTTGTCAAATTCTTTAAATAACTTCCTTAAAGGAGTTAGTCACTCCCCCAGTTTATAAAATCTCAAGGTAATAATCAACATAAGTCCATATGACTTACACAACTATTATCATAGCTTACGTACTCATCTCTTAGCCTGCAGCTTTAGGAATGTTTCCTTCTCTCTCCCAGATGTTTAGCTGCCCTTCAACACAGCTCCAGGACACAATCTTCCACTCATCTCAGTCTCAGGCTGTATATAAAGGCGTTCAGACCGGAGTGTGGTGAGTTAAGTTAGTGTAGCAAAAGTGTCTGCTACACTCCAAACATCTAACGCTACACAATAACACCAAAGCAGCCAATTGTCAGCTTCGTAACCATTGATAAAAATAAGAATATTTTTAACATCTTCAATATATAAAATAATTTATATAACTAAACTTGAAAAAGTAAAAATCAGCCCAACAAGTTTATACCCATATTACAAAAATCCTAAAAAAATCTTATCAATCTATATTTTATTGCAAACATCACTAAGAGCATCAGCGAAGCTTATTAATATATCATTATTCAATCAAAACAACACCAATTCACAAAAATTAACAAAGAAAACTAATGTTTCCCTCGATAAAACTTACACATACCTCATTTAAGAACCTCAAATTCTCATAATACAATTACAGCCACTGATATTCTAGCAAGCGTCTCTGACCTCAATAGCATTACCTAGCCATAAATAATATTTCATTACCATTACAATCTACAGTCGTAGATTGTTACTGACGCTTTTTATGTTGTGTGAAGTATTCTGTAAATCACTCAAATGTACCTTGCATAGCGGGGTAAACAGGTGTCGAAAAAGTTCTGTGCTATGTAAAACCTCGCTGTTTAAAACATTGTTATAATGTGTTAAATAAGTGCGTGAAGACGGTATCTTCCAAAACAACTGATTCGTCAACATTGAAAACTTGTTCATCCTTGTAGCCTCCTCCTTTTCAATAACTTTAAACTTATTAAGAAAATTTTCATCGCCATCATTATCAGCACTAACAATCTGGCCTACAATTCGAACGTTATGGAACCTCATACGCTTTTTTTTTAAGTTATAGAACAAGCCATAAATTGCAGGAAAACAATTCTCCCTCATCTCTATATTCTTTTACCGCCTTATGGAGACGTTATTTTGTGTACGAATGGTATATAATACCGACAAGATGAGATTAAGACACATGTGCAACATCTGGGTATCTTTATTGTAGACGTTTCGCCATCCAGTGGCTTTATCAATACAAATTCTAGGACATAACTTGAAGACAGTAGAACTATGTACAGAAAATGAGGTAATCAGTCCCTCAACCTAGGAGTAGGTGCGAAGAGCACCATAGTCGCGGAGATTCTGAAGCAGAAGAAAGGATCCTGGCGCTTATATAGTAACGTCAGGTGTAGCAGACGAGGGCATAGTCACTGGTAGGCGGGATTCCCCAGTGGAAGTAGGTCCTTCCCAAAGAATCTCCACGACTATGGTGCTCTTCGCACCTACTCCTAGGTTGAGGGACTGATTACCTCATCTTCTGTACATAGTTCTACTGTCTTCAAGTTATGTCCTAGAATTTGTATTGATAAAGCCACTGGATGGCGAAACGTCTACAATAAAGATACCCAGATGTTGCACATGTGTCTTAATCTCATCTTGTCGGTATTATATACCATTCGTACACAATTCTCCCTCATCTCTATATTCTTTTACCGCCTTATGGAGACGTTATTTTAGCATACGGTGCTCTTTCACGACGCTTTACAATTTCATTTTTTGTTAAAAACTTTAAAATTATGAAGTGTTACAGCAAAACTCGTGCTGTTCACAACCTCGTTATACATCGTATTATTGTATTTATTATATTCATAGTGACCTCTTGTTGTAAATGAAGATAATTAAACAATTACTTTTGGCATGGACACTTTAAGCAGTGTTTGCTGTAGAGTACTTACTACGTAGCTGGGTCAGTGAACTGATGGATGATGTATATATATGTTGTGGCGAATAGGTAAAACTTGCGATTTTGGCTTAAATTGCAACACTCTTTTTGCCCAATAAGGAAAGCAAAAGTTTGTGTACACAATAATTTCGCAAAAATCATTCTGAACCTAAAGAAAAAATTATAAGAACATAAGAAAAAAGGAACACTGCAACAGGCCTACTGGCCTATGCGAGGCAGGTCCAATTTTCCCATCGGCTTAAGCCAATCCCTTGATCTAGTGACGTCAGACACGTCACTTACGGGAGCACGGCATCCAACCTTGAACCACAAGCTAGTCAGGTCTACCTCACACCCACCCACACCCACTCACGTATTTATCTAACCTATTTTTAAAACTGCACAGCGTCTTAGATTCTATGACGGTACTCGGGAGTTTGTTACACTCATCCACAACTCTATTACCAAACCAGTGCTTTCCTACATCCTTCCTGAATCTGAATTTTCCCAAATTATATCCATTGTTGCAAGTCCTGTCTATGTTAGATATTCTTAGCACGCTATTTACATCCCCTTTATTAATTCCTGTTTTCCATTTATACACCTAAATCATATCCCCCTAATTCTACGCTTTTCTAGAGAGAGCAGATTCAGGGCCCTCAGTCTATCCTCACGGGGAAGATTTCTGATACATGGGATCAACTTTGTCATCCTCCTTTGTACCTTTTCCAGTGCATTTATAAGTCACTAGACTCAAGATTTCCTGTCACACTGTTCCAATCAATTTGTCTAAAGTTAAAATCTCCCATTAACACAACACTTTCATATCTAGACGACTTATGAACTTCGTCCCATAGCAACCTACCGCACTCCCTGTCAAGGTTTGGGGGCCTATAAATTACACCCAAAATTAATTTTTCACGGCCCTCGAGAAAATGTAGGCAAACAGATTCAATATCCCATGTTTCTAATCTTACAACTTGTCTAACACAACAATTTAAATTATCTCTGACATACATAGCCACTCCACCACCCTTCCTGTTGACCCTATCAGTGTGGAATAGATTATAACCCTGTATGTTAATTCAGAAGGCATTTCTCTTTCTATCAAGTTCAACTAGGTCTCTGTATTACCTGCACTTGCAAGTAATCTTAGCTCATCTTAGTTCTTAGACTCCTACTATTTGCATAGTAAACCTTAAGGGAGCTAGTCACTCGTTGCCCTCTACTATCTCTCTTTGTTTGAACAATTGCTTTGCCTTTTCTAGCAACTATATTTTGAATATTGTCTTTTAAACATATCCCTGGGGTATCCTGGTAATATCTGATGATTTTAACCCTAATGCTGCAGCCTGATTGTTTCCCACAAACACCCATACTTCTATAATCTATCAGTTTAAAGTCCTAGACAAGTCATCAATGACCCCCCTCAATCGAATTGGCTAATGCAGCCATTCCAGTCCCAGAGAGATGAACCCCATCCCTTGCATACATATCATGCTTTTCATAGAATTTGTCCCAGTTATTAATGAAAGGGATTGCAAGTTCATTGCAGTAACTGTCTAGCCAGCAATTTATACCAATTGCCCTAGACATCCATTCATTGCCCACTCCCCTTCTAGGCAAGATGCTACATATGACTAGGATCCCTCCCTTAAACCTGACAACTTCTATGGCTGACCTGTACTTATCCAGTAGCTCCTATCCCCTGCCCTGATATCATTTCCACCAGCACTAAGACAGATAATTGGCTTGTTGCCATTACCTGACATAATATTTTCCAACTTGCTGACTATGTCACCAACACCAGCTCCTGGGATGCACATCCTCTGTCTGACCTTTCTATCTCTGTTACAAGAAACACAGTAAAAATATGTTACCTGAGAATCTCCTACAATTAGAATACTCTTACCTTGATTAGCAGGGAAGTTAGTGGTACCTTTAACCTCACTAACCACTGAAGTACACTCGTCCTGGAGAACGGAATCGATTTCCTACCTTCCCATCTTCTCTATTAACCTTCCTTATCTTCCTTCTTCCTGAACTGTGAACCACTTGCCACTTAAACCGGCTGGAACTCTAGCTCACTGTTGGTATCCTTTCCCTCGCCAGTTCCAACCATCTCACACTCACTCCTAAACCCATCCAGGCGAATCTTCAGCCTCCTATTTTCCTCCTGAAGAAGTGGAACTTCCTACCTCAACACTTCAACCTGAGATTCCAAAACACTACAGCAGGTCATGGTGCTCACTAACACCCCACGCTAATTCCTAGACAGCTTAGGACAGCGACCGCACCTGACCTTTGACCGCAGTATTGTGTTTATTAAATTATTGCAAACTTATCTACAATATATTTAGTTGGATTAGGATAAATTACTAATTTTTACATTAACATAAATGAAAAACATATATCTTTACATGTATAATAGAAAATTTTAGAAAGGACTTAATTTTAAATGTTTTTGCTAATTGACCAGTTTTACCTATTTGGCACGACAAATATATAATTTAACAGGCTAAGGGGGGTCATTGTTTGTATGTATAACGATAACGATAATACCTTTGATAATAAAAGTATTGTGGGAAATAATCTGGGTCAATGGTTGTATGTATAAAGAAAATGGTGAATAAAGCCTAATATTAAAAATAATTCAAAATATAAAATTATACGTCTTACAGTAATGCAAGTACGAAAGAAACTTAAATTATTAAAACTAATAAATATTTAAAAAAGTACAATACTCAGTAAAATGTAGTAATGAGATTAGATTAAAAAATACCAAAAATAAGAAGAATGTATAACTAGAGATGTATTTTTCAAAATTTTAAGCAAGATACTATTCTAGTAAGAAAGGTATTCATTTTAATTTTTAAAGAGAAGGACCGGTAAACCAGCAGAAGGCCTCGGTCAGATTACTAAAAGCTCCAGTAGTGGCGGGTCAACATATAACTAAGACCCAAGTCACGAAACAATTGTCTGGCTTCATGATGAATCTTATCTGATCTAACCTTGGAAAAAAAAATTGGCAAAGATGTATGAGGATAAAGGGAAACTGCATATTAGGTAATAAAATAATCAAAATGAATTAAGGTTTCACGTGTTCTATTATTGTTGATCTAGATACGTTATAAAATTTATTTGCGTTATCATCATCCTTTGCGAAAAGATCAGAATTAAAAATCCTTTTCCCTATCACTTAATTTAACAGCAGCTTTAAACGCAATGAAACCATCAGATACTATACACAGGTGCATTATGGTATCAACATCCACCAAAAAACTTTAGCCTGTTTTATACGGCTGACCAACTTAGGTTATTCTGTCACTTGAGAGGACACTGTTTTTTTAATTTTCCCTTTTCTTTTTGTATTGTTTTTCAACTTACTAGTAACTTGATCATATAAAAGACTTGTTGGGAAACTTAAATAAGCATTCGAGACAAGATTTAAAGCCAACTACTCACCATTAAAATCTCTGGTTACCCTTGCTAACATTGTACACTGGTTGCTGATACTTGCGCATGATTACGATTATCCGTTCTAGTACCATGTTTGCTCAAGGACTCTCATTCCAGGTGTATTTCACCACTGATACTGCTGGTGAGCAGAAAGGAACGTAGGTCTCATCTTAGTATATTGCACCTACACAATCCTAAATAATGCAGCCTAACAACAATGTGACATTAAGAGAGCAAAACACGCCAGCACCTCTCCCACTGTCAGCAAGATCTTTTGCAGCAGCTCCCATATAACAACTTTAAGACACATCATTTCTCATCTGGCGGTTAATGTTAGCTATATTAACTATTTCACTTTTAATATACAATATCTTCGTCCGTACTTCACCGATATTATTAATTTTTTCAGTAAAGCTGGTAAGAATTAGGGCAGTTCCATCAAGTCATCAATAAGGCATCTTCCTGTGAGAATTTGCAACTATGTTTATTATAACTTTTGGAAACAATAATTCTTCATGCATTTCTAAAGATAATTTAATTTATTTTTGGTCAGGATCATGTCTCCAAATGAGGTTTTTCTTAAAAAAAAAGAGAAGAGTAAAAACGTATATAACATCAAACAAGGAATTACGAGGATAATCACCACAAGCAGAATTACTAAAACAAACACTACTGATAATGGTTTCCCTAGCAACTGTGTTTCATTGTTGTGCTGGTATTAATATGTGTCGACACCTCTCAGCCTATTGTGACTCCCAGCAGGCTGATGGTGTGTTGTGTATCAGTGTTGGTTCGTCCATACCTCCCAGCAGACTGATGGTGTGTTGTGTATCAGTGTTGGTTCGTCCATACCTCCCAGCAGACTGATGGTGTCGTGTATCAGTGTTGGTTCGTCCACACCTCCCAGCAGACTGATGGTGTTGTGTATCAGTGTTGGTTCGTCCATACCTCCCAGCAGACTGATGGTGTCGTGTATCAGTGTTGGTTCGTCCACACCTCCCAGAAGACTGATGGTGTCGTGTATCAGTGTTGGTTCGTCCACACCTCCCAGCAGACTGATGGTGTTGTGTATCAGTGTTGGTTCGTCATACCTCCAGCAGACTGATGGTGTCGTGTATCAGTGTTGGTTCGTCCATACCTCCCAGCAGACTGATGGTGTCGTGTATCAGTGTTGGTTCGTCCACACCTCCCAGAAGACTGATGGTGTTGTGTATCAGTGTTGGTTCGTCCACACCTCCCAGCAGACTGATGGTGTTGTGTATCAGTGTTGGTTCGTCCACACCTCCCAGCAGACTGATGGTGTTGTGTATCAGTGTTGGTTCGTCCACACCTCCCAGAAGACTGATGGTGTTGTGTATCAGTGTTGGTTCGTCCACACCTCCCAGCAGACTGATGGTGTTGTGTATCAGTGTTGGTTCGTCCACACCTCCCAGAAGACTGATGGTGTTGTGTATCAGTGTTGGTTCGTCCACACCTCCCAGCAGACTGATGGTGTTGTGTATCAGTGTTGGTTCGTCCATACCTCCCAGCAGACTGATGGTGTCGTGTATCAGTGTTGGTTCGTCCACACCTCCCAGAAGACTGATGGTGTTGTGTATCAGTGTTGGTTCGTCCACACCTCCCAGCAGACTGATGGTGTTGTGTATCAGTGTTGGTTCGTCCACACCTCCCAGCAGACTGATGGTGTTGTGTATCAGTGTTGGTTCGTCCATACCTCCCAGCAGACTGATGGTGTCGTGTATCAGTGTTGGTTCGTCCATACCTCCCAGCAGACTGATGGTGTTGTGTATCAGTGTTGGTTCGTCCATACCTCCCAGCAGACTGATGGTGTTGTGTATCAGTGTTGGTTCGTCCATACCTCCCAGCAGACTGATGGTGTGTTGTGTAGCAATAACTATATCATAGTCACAACAAGATCAAAACAAATATAAGAAGACCAAAACGGCCATAAAATCATTGCAATTGTGGTTTGATAATGGTCTACGACGGACCGATACGTTGTCATTAGATTCCTCTGATAAATGTAGGTTTTTGGTGAATTGTTCCAGCCACGGTATTGTGACTTTTTTTTTTTATTAAACTAAAACGACTATAAAAATACCGAAAAATAGTCATGATACTACGAAAAACAAGAATAACGAGACCAAACCATTCATAAGATGAATAAAAATAAAACAATAAGCGTAAGTTAAAAACAACCTGAAGACCCAAAAACAACACACACACACACACACACACACACACACACACAACACACACACACAACACACACACACACACACACAACAAAAAAACAGCCTAAAGTAAACCTATGGAAAGACCAAAACAGCCTTAACTAGGACCCAAAAAATATTAGGAAAGCCAAAAGAGTTTCAAGTAAGACCGAAATACCACAAGATCAAGACAGGCAGAGCGTGAATTATAGGTATAAATTTAAGCTAGGACAAAGTTAAAAAAGATGTGCTGAGATAACCTTCAGTAACATTAAAATATACATAAGTAACGTTCATTAATAAACGGAGGATCGAGCTTCCACTGCTCTTTACGCTTAATGACACACAGGTTTAACGCTTCATGAAAAGCAATAATAAACGAATGTACACCTGGAACGTTTAGTAATAAGACAGCTGACAGAGGCAACGTTCAGTAATGAGAGAGCTGACAGAGGCAACTTTCAGTAATGAGAGAGCTGACAGAGGCAACATTCAGTAATAAGAGAGCTGACAGAGGCAACATTCAGTAACAAGAGAGCTGACAGAGGCAACATTCACTAATAAGAGCTGACAGAGACAACGTTCAGTAATAAGAGAGCTGACAGAGGCAACATTCAGTAATAAGAGAGCTGGTAGAGGCAACATTTAGTAATAAGAAAGCTGACAGAGGCAACATTCAGTAATAAGAGAACTGACAGAGGCAACGTTAAGTAATAAGAGCTGACAGAGGCAACATTCACTAATAAGAGCTGACAGAGACAACGTTCAGTAATAAGAGAGCTGACAGAGGCAACATTCAGTAATAAGAGAACTGATAGAGGCAACATTTAGTAATAAGAAAGCTGACAGAGGCAACATTCAGTAATAAGAGAACTGACAGAGGCAACGTTAAGTAATAAGAGAGCTGACAGAGGCAACGTTCAGTACTAAGAGAGTTGAAAGAGGCAACATTCAGTAATAAGAGAACTGACAGAGGCAACATTCAGTAATAAGAGAGCTGACAGAGGCAACATTCAGTAATAAGAGAGCTGACAGAGGCAACATTCAGTAATAAGAGAGCTGACAGAGGCAACATTCAGTAATAAGAGAGCTGACAGAGGCAACATTCAGTAATAAGAGAACTGACAGAGGCAACATTCAGTAATAAGAGAGCTGACATAGGCAACATTCAGTAATAAGAGAGCTGACAGAGGCAACATTCAGTAATACGACAATATACATATATTATGTTCAGTAAAAATTGTTTCGTTGTTTACAAAAAATATTTTTGAATATTCAATAATACTGAGGAGAGTAATAAATACCCTTACTAAATATCCTTGTACAGTGTGATCGAAGTATCTCCCTTAATTATTCAACAAAGACATGTATAGTGAAAGATGACTAGTTAGGAATAAAAAAAAAGCATTAAAATTAGCAGCTACCTAACTGCGTATTCAGCAGAGTCATCAGAGTTCATAATTTATCAACATTTAGTACATCAACATTAAGTTGAGAAACGTGTTTCTTTCCTGTATCTTACATATGAACGTGTGTTTTGATAAATTAGACATGTGCAACTCTTGGGTATCTTTATTGAGGAAACGTTTCGCCACACAGTGGCTTCATCAGTCCATACGTAGGAGAAACTTGAAGAACAGGAGGAGAATGAGGTAATCAGTCCCTCAACCTTGAGTCGATGTGTTCAGTCCATCAATCTTGAATAGAATAAGGCATATCAGCGGAGAAGCAGCTTATAAACCGTATGGCAGGAGAGGTGCAGCAGTCATAGGTCGCTTGCCTAATTCTTGGGCACGACCTACTTCCACATTGAACAAATGTGACACGACCTATGACTGCTGCACCTCTCCTGCCATACGGTTTACAAGCTGCTTCTCCGCTGATATGCCGTATTCTATTCAAGATTGATGGACTGAACACATCGACTCAAGGTTGAGGGACTGATTACCTCATTCTCCTCCTGTTCTTCAAGTTTCTCCTACGTATGGACTGATGAAGCCACTGTGTGGCGAAACGTTTCCTCAATAAAGATACCCAAGAGTTGCACATGTGTCTAATTTATCAACATGTCGGTTCTCTGAACCATTCATCTACAAACGTGTGTTTTGATCACTTTCTTTGGTAGTGTCGGTATTAGTGTGTTCTCCACGGGTTGACTCATACCTCCTGGTCCGACCCTTAACCACTGTTCACTGGTATTAATGATTCCTGGCCACCAACTCCTGATCGTTTGTGGCAACTGTGTCTTTAGTGAATTCAACTTATTCGCTATCCTGATTCTTAACAAATATATTTCTTAAGGTCCCTGTAGTTTATCTATGTCCAATAACTCCGTTCTAAACCCTCAAGCAGCCAGATCCTATGCAATCAGTGGTGACGTGTACTTAGCTCTGTGAAGACCTGTTTGTGTGCTCTCTGTGAATCTGAACCAGGATGCCCTCTCTTGAGCAACTTTACCAGCAGCTGAGAGAAGAGCTCAGAGTTGCTAAGATGGAGATACGGCGATTAACGGAGGAGAACAAGAGGATTCGTAGTAATCCTCCTGTTGTGAGTCCCCAGGTTAAGAGGGGAGCTTGGTCAGTGGCCGGGCAACATGGAACAAAGCTGAAGATCAAGAAAACGGTTGGAGAGGCAGAAACAACGAGAAACCAGAAGACTACCGTGGAAACTTCCAACCCATTCTCGGTGCTACCCGACGAATGTGAGTGTTCTACTGGGGAAAGCCACAACGAGCACCAAAGAAGCATTGGCAGACGTGAGTGAGACATCCCTAGAAACCCCAACGAAGACCATCGAGAACGTCTTGACGAATTCTACAAGTGGTGTAATGCTACCTGGCGAATGTGAGTCGACTACTCGGAGCATCACGACGGACGACGCAAAGGAAGGTAAAAACATTGTTGTTGTTGGGGATAGCCAGATTAGGTACATGGATAGGGCATTCTGCTTGAAGGACAGGAGTAGGAGGCAGAGAGTGTGTTTTCCTGGGGCAGGGATGAAGGATATTGTTAGCCGTCTGGATGACATCATGAGAGGTAATGGGAGCAATCCTATTATCTGTCTCAGTGCTGGAGGCAACGATGTTGGCAGACGTAGGAGTGAGGACCTGATTAGCAGGTATAGGTCAGCAATAGAGATAATTAGGAGGAAGGGTGGGAAACCTGTCATATGTGGCATTTTGCCAAGGAGAGGAGTTGGAAATGAATGGTTGTCCAGAGCAATTGGTGTCAATTACTGGCTGGACAAATACTGTAAGAAAAATGCGGTAACATTCATTGACAACTGGGACCTCCTCTATGGCAGAAATGACATGTATGCCAGGGATGGGGTTCACTTATCTAGGTGTGGGGTGGGAGCACTGGCCAACGTCTCAAAAGTACTTTCACAAGCTAACACCAGAGTCGCCATCGCTTCTACCACTTCAATAAAGGATCTAACCAGGACAAAACCCAAGCACCACGAACCAGTCAATGCAGGAGTTTACACTATACCCTGTGGAGGCTGTGACAAGATCTACGTAGGTGAAACAGCAAGAAACCTCGACACCCGCCTCAATGAACACATATACGCATGTAGGAACGACAACTTAAACAACGCCTGTGTACAACACCGAAATTCCACCAATTATCTTATGAAATTCAGAGACGCCCAATTAGTGATAAAAGAAACTAATTTCCGCACACGCAAGTGCCTTGAATCAGCACTGATCGCTGTTTCGAATACAATTAAACAAAACAACGGCAGCTTCACCATCTCCGAAGTCTTAGCAAGAATCCTCCTGAAAACAATAAACCCTGCCATCACATAGTCTCTCCTGTTATACTACACAAAGCACAGAGAGTGAACACTGAAACAAGCTGCCTCATTCCAGTTTAGAAAAAAACAAAACAAAAAAAAAAAAAAAAAATAAAAAAAAAAAAAAAAAACAAAAAAAAAAAAAAAAAAAAAACAAAACACAATGTACCAATCAGTGACTACCATGTAACTGTCAGTAACTACCATGTGACAGTGACCACCATGTAACAGTGAGTGGCTACCATGTAACAGTCAGTCACTACCATGTAACAGACAGTGACTACCATGTAACAGACAGTGACCACCATGTAACAGACAGTGGCTACCATGTAACAGTCAGTGACTACCATGTAAGGATCAGTGACTACCATGTACCAGTAGGTGACCCCCATGTAACAGCCAGTTACTACCATGTAACAGACAGTGACTGTTGCGAATAAGAAATTTTTTAAAGAACTTCAGAATGTGGCCTGTTACCATTTATTTCTTATGCAACAAGATTTTTGGATCCGAGTTATTTAAAGGTCTTTTAGAGTCTAGGGGAAATAATTTCAACTGGGAAACTCCATAGAATAATATTCAATTTTTTTAAAGTATTTAAATACAATACTTTATCTTCTCTTTGTAGTTAATGTAACTTAATACTTTGTACAATAAATTTACCATATACATTTAGTTCAAAATCATGGAAATGTCTCATTAATAAGGAAGTTTAATTATTCTTCCTGTAATTAAGTCCTCATTAATATTTACGTCTCTTTCTTAACAAGACTTTAAACTCAAAATACAAAAGGTACAAGATTTAACAAGACCTTTGAATCTGGCCGTAAAGTATCTATGGATTACTGAACTGACCAAGAATATAAATATCAAAAGAGTCTTTCAAAGTAATGAGGAACAAAGTGAGTCAGCTCTAGAGTCCAATTCTCAAAATCATTCAACTGTACACCGTAAGAGCCAATATACGATCAGTTGTCAGGGCTAGAGCAGGGAGCAGACTGACTACTTGCCAGTCTGTTGACGTGTCGTCAGGTTGGATCAGCTGAGCCACGTCAGCCAGCCGGACATAAACAAATGAACAATTCACCGGATGGTTCCGAGACTTAAACTCTATATACACAAGAAATCCTACCTAACCATAATAGTAAAATAATAGTGATAATTACAAAATAGTGATAATAACGATAATAGTGATAATAACGATAATAGCGATAATACCATGGTATTTTTCATTATATAACAGATAATATAATAACGCCGAAAGTCTCTATTTTAGCTATAAACGGGGACTTTCGCGCTATAATATTAAGTGATGAACACATGCTCTTACAATATTTAAATAACACAGGATGACCAATTTCAAAGATATAACACCCCCCCCCCCGTACGACAATAGGTCGCAGTAGGGAGTTTGCAAGCGTCCTTGGTAATATCTCCTTTATAGTAAGCATCCTCTTGGTAAATAAGGCAAGTAGTACGACAGAAGAATGGAGAAGCAAGAACTCGAACAGCATGGTTATTTGCCAGAGGATGAGCTTTTGGAACAATGGCCAGAAGAACTATCTGGAGTGGCTTCGATCACAATTCGAGAATAGGAGTCTCGGACATGACTGTCAGGGTCATCCATGTGTACTTAATACTTCGTCCCATCAACGAAATGGCTTTCATAGTCATACTGTCAATATAAAAGAAAATTATTAACAAAAATATATAATATATATATAAATTAGGCTCTGAGAGTACTCATTACTTTACTTTACATTTTAAGGTATACATTTTTTTTTCAGGGGCGAGAAAGAGCATCAGCAATTATGTTAAGGGACCCACTTAAGTGTTGAATACTAATCAAACTAATATACAGGGCGAGGCCCACGGACTTTTACTCCGTTCTATGAGTCCATGGGACAACAAAAATTCTACTTCTTTGTTTAATGTTTCTTGTTTGAGTGGACTTGCCCTATAAGGTGACTGTTTGCAAGGCTTTGCTCCTTGTACATCTATGTCGTGAATTCCCAATGTACAACACCTAGGGACGTCATCGAATAAAACCTCATAACGTAATATCAAGTCTTTGATATCTTTGGCTTTCTTCAAATCAAGGTCCATAAGAAAGGTATCAAGAGATTGCAATGTGTCTGAATTTTTTAAACGTATTTCTATCGCTTTAGAGATGCTGGGCAGACTTCCATTTTCAGTTTCAGCTAAAGAAAGAACTGTCGAAACTGGTACGATGCTAGGGTGGTAAGCCTTAAGTTGGTTTATGTGATAAGTACGTTTTGCTTTTCTCTTTCCTGGAGTTTGTAGTACATAATTTACCTCATTGAGCCGCTCAATCACTTCCAAAGGACCTTCGTATCTAGTTGCAGAGCGTGTCCAGGTAAGAATTTCTGTGCCATCACACTGTCACCTGGTTTGAAGAAACGAGAGCGTGTGTGATTGGGCCTTTGCTAAGTTTTTTGAGGCTAATTCCCTCAGTTGTGACAAACGCTTTTGCATTAGAGTTGGAGTTGTTTTAAGCGAGGGTTCTGATTTTCCGGTCCATGAATCTTTTAGTACGGCGAGGGGGCCGTGTACTTGGTGTCCGTAAATTAATTCAAATGGACTAAACCCAGTGCTTTCTTGTTCGCTTTCCCTTAAGGCGAACAAGAGGAATGGTATTCCTTCGTCCCAATCTCTGGAAAACTGCTCGCAGTACGCTCTCATCATTGATTTTAATGTTTGATGAAATCGTTCGAGGGCTCCTTGCGACTGAGGGTGATAACCAACAGAAAATACGGACTTAATTCCGAGGCATGATAAGGCATCGCGAAACATCTTAGAGGTAAAATTTGATTATTATTATAATCAAAAAGAAGGTAAAATTTGAACCTTGATCGGATTGAATTATTCGGGGAATCCCCACCTGTGAGAAAAAATTTTGCAAAGCTCGAACAATGATGCGAGAATTAATTTTTCTCAAAGGGATAGCCTCTGGATATCGAGTAATGACATCCATAATTGTAAACAGATATTGATTCCCTTGTTTAGTCTTGGGTAACGGACCAACACAATCTATTATCAGGCGTGAGAAGGGCTCACCACTGACGGGAATCGGAATGAGGGGAGCTGGTGGAGGTGTGTGTGAAGGTTTGCCGGTCACTTGGCAGACTTGACAACCTTTTAGATAGATTTGCACAGTCTCCTTCATTCTGGGCCAATTAAAATGCTTGGCTATTTTGCCCAGCGTTTTCTGTACTCCCAAATGTCCTCCCATGGGACTATGGTGGGCGAAACTAATAGCCAATTCTCTAAAGGTGCTAGATAGCACTACTACATGTTTGCTGGTAGCCAGATGATCGTCGGAAGACAAAAGAGACTTTTCCTTTCTCATTAATATACCATTAGCAAGATAGTAACAATGGTCCAGGTCTTGGGCGTCGTCTTCTGTAATAGCTATCTCTCGTAATTTCTCTAGGGATGGATCAAGGAATTGATCCGTTATTAAATCTTCTTTCGATAGCATTTTAATATCAGAATCTTGAAAAGGGCCGATCATAGAATATTTCAGATTTGAAGATCCGGGTTGTAAGGATCGGCTGAACAATAAATCGAGACCTAAATCTTCGCCTTCACTTAGGACTTCAGTTGATAAAGAATTTTGAGGCGCTCTAGACATTGCTCTAGTTATAACATTGAGAGGAAATAAGGTAGGAGCCTCTTTTCGAGCTTCTATGACATAGTTAATGTCAGTAGAATTATCAATAACTAGATCATTGCCTATGAGTAAGTCAACGCCCTGAATAGGAAAAGTTTCACTGGATATACCTACCGACACAAAGCCAGTATAGGTTGGTGTTTGGATGTATATCCTGTGAAGAGGCACTCTTATAATGGCGCCTCCATAGGCTTCTAATAAGACATCTAGCTTTGTGTGAGTCATATCACTTACGGGAAGTATGTCCTGCTTCAACAATGTTAAATAACTTCCAGTATCACGGAAGGAATTAATTTCAACTAATTGAGTCTCGTCTATTCCAACTTTCACTTTAGCAAAGTAGGGACTCATAGCTGAGTGAATATCTTTTTCTGAAACAGCTCTAGTATTGAGTCATCTAGAATGACTACTGATTCGTTCTTGTGAACCTTGTTCGGTACTAGGGTTCAGTTTCTTTTTAGTTGTCGATGAAGATATTATTTAGTGTTGGAAACGAAGTCGCTCGTTCCTGGTATCCCTCTCTAGCCAATAACAGTATTTCCTTACATGCCCTTTCTTATTACAATAAGTGCAGTTCAACTCACTGTTATGCCTTAGTGGTTTTGAACTTTTCCTAGAGTTAGATCTAAATTTATTATTAATGGGCGTGGAGGCATCATAGGAGGTCTGGCAAGGATTCTGTATGCGACGCATCTCTGTAGGATTGGATCGCCCTTTCTTAGGGGCATATTTAGTCACTGTTTCCTTACTTTTTGTTTCGCCAATCAATTGTTGAGATATTTCATAATTATCGGCGATCGAGGCTGTTTCTAGTATATTTACTATGGGGCAACTAAACAAATACCTATGCAGGTCTTCTGGTAAATTATTATAGAAATCCTCATGCAGGATCAATTGGGAAAGACTTTCCATAGATTTACAGTTAGAAGCTCTACACCATCTCTCAAAAGCGATTTTCTTTTCACGAGCAAAATCTACATACGACTGAGTTGGCTGGCGTTTTAATGCTCTAAAGGTTTTTTTATAACTTACTGGGAGGAGATCATAAGCCTTTAGGATAGCCTTCTTAACGGAATCATAATCCACATATTTCTCAAAAGGTAACGTAGCCGTACAACTTTGAGCTTTACCAGTCAACGAAGTATGTAATAAGGTTGCCCAGTGTTGTCGGGGCCAGCTCATAGAACGTGCTTGATTCTCAAAGACTTCAAAATAAGTATCTAAATCTCCTTCATTAAATCTTGGAACCAAGATGCAGCTTTTTGTATATTGAAAGAATCATTTGAGGATTCAGTACATCTTTCACTCACTTTATCTTGTTGTTGTTTTATATAGCGGAGCTTTTCCCTTTGAAAGTCTTCTTCATTTAATTTACGCTGAGCCTCAATTTGAGCAGTCTGTAAAATAAATAGTCTCTCTAATTTCTCAAACTGACTTTGAGAAATATGCCCCGATGGTATCGAAAATGAGGGAATTGAACTGGCGGTATGTGGATATTCCTTTGGACGTACACCTTGGTGAGGGCCAGGCTGACCATTAATAGGAATTCCTTCAGTAACGGGCGAATGCCGAACAGCGGCTGCACCCTGCAATACTTCATCTACTTTACTAGAGGCCAAAGCGGGACCTAATCTGTCTGATTCAATTTCATGATAAATTCTTCGAAATTGTTCTTCTAATACTTCGAATCTCGACAGGTAGCTTACTTGATAAACTAAACTTTTAGAGTCAGAATCTCCTGCTACATGATGGTTAGAGGCCCCTGGAAACAATTTGTTTCTAATTATTGCCCTTACGGTATGGCTGTGTATTCTATCGTATGGTACCCCAATTTACGGGCTATCTGCCAGCACGTTTGAAGTTTCAAGGAGTCCAGCTTTGACAATGTTAAATCTTCAAATAACTCTTTAATGTGATCTTCCATGATCAATATTTTGAGATAAATTTCCAGTATATAACTTCAATATTGTTCTTTTGATCAATGTCTTAGAACAACAGAGGTCCCAGGACGGTACCCCATTGTTGCGAATAAGAAATTTTTTAAGAACTTCAGAATTGGGCCTGTTACCATTTATTTCTTATGCAACAAGATTTTTGGATCCGAGTTATTTAAAGGTCTTTTAGAGTCTAGGGGAAATAATTTCAACTGGGAAACTTCATAGAATAATATTCAAATTTATTAAAGTATTTAAATACAATACTTTATCTTCTCTTTGTAGTTAATTTAACTTAATACTTTGTACAATAAATTTACCATATACCTTTAATTCAAAATCATGGAAATGTCTCATTAATAAGGAAGTTTAATTATTCTTCCTGTAATTAAGTCCTCATTAATATTTACGTCTTTCTTAACAAGACTTTAAACTCAAAATACAAAAGGTACAAGATTTAACAAGAGCTTTGAATCTGGCCGTAAAGTATCTATGGATTACTGAACTGACCAAGAATATAAATATCAAAAGAGTCTTTCAAAGTAATGAGGAACAAAGTGAGTCAGCTCCAGAGTCCAATTCTCAAAACCATTCAACTGTACACCGTAAGAGCAATTACGATCAGTTGTCAGGGCTAGAGCAGGGAGCAGACTGACTACTTGCCAGTCTGTTGACGTGTCGTCAGGTTGGATCAGCTGAGCCACGTCAGCCAGCCGACATAAACAAACTGAACAATTCACCGGATGGTTCCGAGACTTAAACTCTATATACACAAGAAATCCTACCTAACCATAATAGTAAAATAATAGTGATAATTACAAAATAGTGATAATAACGATAATAGTGATAATAACGATAATAGCGATAATACCATGGTATTTTTCATATATTAACAGATAATAATATAACGCCGAAAGTCTCTATTTTAGCTATAAACGGGGACTTTCGCGCTATAATATTAAGTGATGAACATATGCTCTTACAATATTTAAATAACACAGGATGACCAATTTCAAAGATATAACAGTGACCACCATGTAACAGTGACTACCATGTACCAGTCAGTGGCCACCATGTACCAGTCAGTTACCACCATGTACCAGTCAGTGACCACCATATACCAATCAGTGACTACCATGTATCAGTGACTACCATGTACCAGTCAGTGACCACAATGTACCAGACAGTGACCACCATGTACCAGTCAGTGACTACCATATACCAGTCAGTGACCACCATGTACCAGTCAGCGACCACAATGTACCAGTCAGCGACCACCATGAACCATCAGTGACTACCATGTACCAGTCAGTGGTCCCCACGTACCATCAAGGGACCACCATGGACAAGTCAGTGACCACCATGTACCAGTCAGTGACCACAATGTACCAGTCAGTGACCACAATGTGCCAGTCAGTGACAGTCACGTACCAGTCAGTGACCACCATGTACCAGTCAGTGACCACCATGTACCAGTCAGTGACCACCATGTACCACTCAGTAACCACCACGTAGCATCCAGGGACAACAATCTACCAATCAGTGGTCACCATGTATAAGTTAGTGACCACCATGTACCAATCAGTGATCACCATGTACCAGTCAGTGATCACCAATGTACGAGTCAGTGACCACCATGTAAAAGTGAGTGACTACCATGTAACAATCAGTGACTACCCTATACCCGTCAGTGACCACCATGCAACAGTCAGTGGCTACCATGTAACTGTCAGTAACTACCATGTAACAGTCAGAGGCTACCATGAAACAGTTAGTCACTACCATGTAACAGTGACTACCATGTAACAGTGTGACCACCATGTACCAGTCAGTGACCACCACGTACCAGTCAGTGACTATCATGTACCACTCAGTGACTACCATGAACCAGTCAGTGGCCATATACCAATCAATGACCACCATGTACCAGTCAGCTACCATTTGCCAGTCAGTGACCAGCATGTTCCAGTCAGTGACCACCATGTACCAGTCAGTGACCACCATGTACGAGTCAGTGACCACCATGTACCATTTAGTGGCCACCACGTACCATCGAGGGACGACCATGTACCAGTCAGTGACCACCATGTACCAGTCAGTGACCACCATGTACCACTCAGTGACCGTCACGTACCAGTCAGTGACCACCATGTACCAGTCAGTGACCACCATGTACCAGTCAGTGACCACCATGTACCAGTCAGTGACCACCATGTACCAGTCAGTGGTCACCATGTACAAGTCAGTGACCACCATGTACCAGTCAGTGACTATCATGTAATAGTGAGTGACTACCATGTAACAATCAGTGACTACCCGATACCCGTCAGTGACCACCATGTACCAGTCAGTGACTACCATGTAACTGTCGATAACTACCATGTAACAGTGACCAGAAAGTAACAGTCAGTGGCTACCACGTAACAGTCAGTCACTACCATGTAACAGTCACTGCCATGTAACAGACAGTGACCACCACGTACCAGTCAGTGACCACAATGTACCAGTCAGTGACTACCATGTACCAGTCAGTGACTACCATGTACCAGTCAGTGACTACCATGTACCAGTCAGTGACCACCATGTACCAGTGACTACCATGTACCAGTCAGTTACCACCATGTACCAGTCAGTGATCACCATGTACCAGTCAGTGACCACCATGTACCAGTCAGTGACCACCATGTACCAGTCAGTGACCACCATGTACCATTCAATGGCCACCACGTACCATCTAGGGACCACCATGGACAAGTCAGTGACCACCATGTACCAATCAGTGACCGTCACGTACCAGTCAGTGACCACCATGTACCAGTCAGTGACCACCAAGTACCAGTGACCACCACGTACCATCCAGGGACAACCATATACCAGTCAGTGGTCACCATGTACCAGTTAATGACCACCATGTACCAGTCAGTGATCACCAAGTACCAGTCAGTGATCACCAATACACGAGTCAGTGACCACCATGTACCAGTCAGTGCCATCCATTAACATAGTGACTACCATGTAACTCTTAGTAACTACCCTGTAACAGTGACCACTATGTAACAGTCAGTGGCTACCATGTAACAGTCAGTCACTACCATGTAACAGACAGTGACTACCATGTAACAGACAGTGACCACCATGTAACAGTCAGTGGCTACCACGTAACAGCCAGTGACTACCATGTAAGGATCAGTGACTACCATGTACCAGTCAGTAACCACCACCATGTAACAGTCAGTTACTACCATGTAGCAGACAGTGACCACCATGTACCAGTCAGTGACCATCATGTACCAGTCAGTGACTACCATGTACCAGTCAGTTACCACCATATACCAGTCAGTGACCACCATGCACCAGCCAGTGACTACCATGTACCAGTCAGTGACCACCATGTACCAGTCAGTGACCACCATGTAACAGTCAGTGACCACCATGTAACAGTCAGTGACCACCATGTACCAGTTCAGCACCACCCCTGTACAAAGTTTAGTGACCACCATGTACCATCCAGGGCCACCCCGTACCATCTAGGGACCACCATGGACAAGTCAGTGACCACCACCAGTCAGTGACCACCATGTACCAGTCAGTGACCACCATGTACCACTCAGTGACCGTCACGTACCAGTCAGTGACCACCATGTACCAGTCAGTGACAACCATGTACCAGTCAGTGACCACCATGTACCAGTCAGTGACCACCATGTACCAGTCAGTGGTCACCATGCACAAGTTAGTGACCAGCATGTACCAGTCAGTGATCACCATGTACCAGTCAGGGCCACCCCGTACCATCTAGGGACCACCATGGACAAGTCAGTGACCACCACCAGTCAGTGACCACCATGTACCAGTCAGTGACCATGTACCACTCAGTGACCGTCACGTACCAGTCAGTGACCACCATGTACCAGTCAGTGACCACCATGTACCAGTCAGTGGTCACCATGCACAAGTTAGTGACCAGCATGTACAAGTCAGTGACCACCATGTACCAGTCAGTGACTATCATGTAATAGTGAGTGACTACCATGTAACAATCAGTGACTACCCGATACCCGTCAGTGACCACCATGTACCAGTCAGTGACACCATGTAACTGTCGATAACCCAAAACCCTGTAACAGTGACCAGAAAGTAACATCAGTGGCTACCACGTAAAGTCAGTCCCCACCATGTAACAGTCCCCTGCCATGTAACAAAACAGTGACCACCACGTACCAGTCAGTGACCACAATGTAAACCCGTCAGTGACTACCATTTTACCAGTCATGACCACCATGTACCAGTCAGTGACTACAAGTACCGTCGTGACCACCATGTACCAGTGACACCAGTACCAGTCAAATTACCACCATGTACCATCAGTGACCACCATGTACCAGTCAGTGACCACCATGTACCAGTCAGTGACCACCATGTACCAGTCAGTGACCACCATGTACCAGTCAGTGACCACCATGTACCAGTCAGTGACCACCATGTACCATTCAGTGGCCACCACGTACCAGTCAGTGACCACCATGTACCAGTCAGTGGTCACCATGCACAAGTTAGTGACCAGCATGTACAAGTCAGTGACCACCATGTACCAGTCAGTGACTATCATGTAATAGTGAGTGACTACCATGTAACAATCAGTGACACCCGATACCCGTCAGTGACCACCATGTACCAGTCATGACCTACCAGTAACTGTCGATAACTACCATGTAACAGTGACCAGAAAGTAACAGTCAGTGGCTACCACGTAACAGTCAGTCACTACCATGTAACAGTCACTGCCATGTAACAGACAGTGACCACCACGTACCAGTCAGTGACCACAATGTACCAGTCAGTGACTACCATGTACCAGTCAGTGACTACCATGTACCAGTCAGTGACTACCATGTACCAGTCAGTGACCACCATGTACCAGTGACTACCATGTACCAGTCCCGTTACCACCATTAAACCCGTCAGTGATACCCCCATGTACCAGTCGTGACCCCCCATGTACCAGTCAGTGACCACCATGTACCAGTCAGTGACCACCATGTACCATTCAGTGGCCACCACGTACCATCTAGGGACCACCATGGACAAGTCAGTGACCACCATGTACCAATCAGTGACCGTCACGTACCAGTCAGTGACCACCATGTACCAGTCAGTGACCACCAAGTACCAGTGACCACCACGTACCATCCAGGGACAACCATATACCAGTCAGTGGTCACCATGTACCAGTTAATGACCACCATGTACCAGTCAGTGATCACCATGTACCAGTCAGTGATCACCAATACACGAGTCAGTGACCACCATGTACCAGTCAGTGACCATCATGTAACAGTGAGTGACTACCATGTAACTCTTAGTAACTACCCTGTAACAGTGACCACTATGTAACAGTCAGTGGCTACCATGTAACAGTCAGTCACTACCATGTAACAGACAGTGACTACCATGTAACAGACAGTGACCACCATGTAACAGTCAGTGGCTACCACGTAACAGCCAGCGACTACCATGTAAGGATCAGTGACTACCATGTACCAGTCAGTAACCACCACCATGTAACAGTCAGTTACTACCATGTAGCAGACAGTGACCACCATGTACCAGTCAGTGACCATCATGTACCAGTCAGTGACTACCATATACCAGTCAGTGACCACCATGCACCAGCCAGTGACTACCATGTACCAGTCAGTGACCACCATGTACCAGTCAGTGACCACCATGTAACAGTCAGTGACCACCATGTAACAGTCAGTGACCACCATGTACCAGTCAGCGACCACCATGTACAAGTCAGTGACCACCATGTACCAGTCAGGGCCACCACGTACCATCTAGGGACCACCATGGACAAGTCAGTGACCACCACCATCCAGTGACCACCATGTACCAAATCATGACCCGTCACGTACCAGTGATCCCCCATGTACCAGTCAGTGACCACCATGTACCATGAGTGACCCACCAGTACCATCCAGGGCCCACAATCTACCAGTCAGTGGTCCACCATGTAACAGTGAGTGACTACCATGTAACAATCAGGACTACCCTATACCCGTCAGTGACTACCATGTAACGTCATAACTACCATATAACAGTGACCACCATGTAACAGTCAGGCTACCATGTAACAAATCAGTCACCTACCATGTAAGAACAGTGACTACCATATAACAGACGACCCCCCATGTAACAGTCAGTGACTACCATGTAACAGTCAGTGACTACCATGTAATGATCATGAGTACCATGTACCATCAGTGATCATCATGTAACAGTCAGTGACTACTATGTACAGACAGTGACCACCATGTAACAGTCAGTGGCTACCATGTACTAGTTACCACCATATACTAGTCAGTGACCACGTGTAACAGTGACCACTATGTTAAACCATTAGTGACCACCATGTACCAGTGGGCCACCATGACCACTCAGTAACCACCATGGGCCAGTCAGTGACCACCATGGACCAATCAATGCCCGCCATGGAACAGCCAGTGACCACCATGTACCAGTGAGTGACCACCACGTACCATCCAGGGGTCACCATGTACCAGTGAGTGACCACCATTTCCTAGTCAGTGACCATCATTAAAAGTGAGTGACTACATGTAACAACAGGGGCTACCCTATACCGTCATGACCACTATGAGCAGTCAGGGCTACCAGTAACAGTCATCACTACCATAACAGACGTGACCACCATGCAACAGGCAGGGCTACAATGTAAGAATCATGACTACCATTACCATCATGACCACCAGAAAAGTCATGACTACCATGTAACAGTCATGACCACCATGTAATAGTCAGTGACCACCTTTAAACATCAGTACCACCATGTAACAGTCCCAATGGCTACCATGCCATCAGTTACCACCATATATAGTCGTGACCACCAGTACCATGACCCCCAAAAAGTACCATCATGACCACCAGGGGCCAGCATGACCACCATGGACCAATCAATGACCGAATGGCCAGACAGTGACCCCCATGAAAGTCAATAACCACAACGAACCGCCCAATCAAGCAGCCAGCGGGGGCACTCTTGTGATTATTTTTAAAAATAATTTGCTGTTGTGTGCTGGGGCCTTAGTTTGGTTGCAGGGGTCGAGATTCGCCCTGGCGCGCCCTTCACGAACGCTACTAGCCTCACCTCCTTGCTCCATGAGCTTTACACACCTCATCTTAAAGCTAGATGGTTCCCCCTCCCCTACCTCACTTGCTACTATTCCACTCCTGACTACTCTAAACTAAGAAATACTTTCTAACATCCCTGTGACTCGCCTGATTTTCAACTTTCAATTGTACCTTTTTTTTCGCGTCCCATGTCTGGAAAACCTTCCCTGTCCACCTCTCTTTCCCGGGCAGTATTTTGCATTTCGTTATCATGTGGGGTGGGGTGTGTGTGTGTGTGTGTTGTGTTTTGGTGTGTGTGTGGGGTGTGGTGGTGGTGTGTGTGTGTACCATCTATTCCACTGATTTGGGGTTTTAAAGGGTAGACCTAGCTCCTGCCCCCCTTTTCACTGGTCGCACTGGGTCACTTTTACAAAAAACGCTTTTCAAAAGCTAGAGATCCCCGGGAAATATAGAAAGCCTCCCCTTCAGCATCCAGCCTGTTTACTGGTTTTCGTAACAAGTAGTCAAAACCCTTGCCCAAATTACCTTTAAATTCAGTAGATTCAATAGTCTTCAGATTACAATGGTAGGCTACAAACTAGAGAAAAAAATTTAAAAAATTTTTATTAATATCGTCTAGAATATATCAAAAATTTAAAAATAAATTTAATCAATTCAAAAAATTTTAATAATAATCACTTCTCTGATACGTTTATTGAAAACTGAAACACATACAATTTATAATTTTTAAGTACCGTCTGGTACTTTAACTTTTAAAAAGATTTTACAAAAAATTAGTGTAAGTGTGATGTGCTCTAAGTATTTCGCTATGCTCACACTCGACAACTTAAACAAGGACTGACAAAGTCCCACAAAAACTAATTTCTTGCCCAACGGGCAATCAAACAGTCGCTTGAACAATAAAACGACTGAAAACCCCAAAAACAATAAACAAGCAACGCGACACAGAATCGGGAACAAGGGAGATAATAAACACACTAAGTGGGCCCACCAATCCTCCACAAAAGTCACAAAAGTCCCATAAACAAATCAATTTCAGCAAAGAAAATCCCGACTGTGACAGAAACACAAATCAGTAAAAATTAGGTCAAAGCTACAGCCAGGACCTAGTTGCTCAAGTGTCTACCGACACACAACCTCAGTCAACGTCGAAAATCACTAAGTCTATCACTGTTCTGGGACAGAGTCCCAGAGCTAACAAAAATAATGAACAAGAGGCGATTTTCCAAACAAGGCCAATAAGAAGGGTTAGGCACGCCTTGTCGGGAATCGTCCAACCCCAAGCAGTCTAGAGCAACTGAATACTTAAAGGCAAGGGGGGGGGACACCTCCCCCTTGATCACGTGTAGCTCCGGGGAAGCGCACCAGCAACAGAACCCGGGCGAAAAACGGCAAAGAGCGTAATTACAGTAGTTAGACAATCTAGACTTAAACTATACACATAATAATGTGTTACATCCACCAACAACATAACTAAGTCAAATAATAAAATATAAAGCAATATATTTACGATTAAACTATTACGCAAAAAAAGGGAAAATAAAATTATATGAAAAGGGAAAAAAACATGTATTATATATAAAATACATTTCAACCCATTTAGGGGTTTTCAACAGTCACTTTTCCCGAACGAAGCTTTATCAACCTCTTCTTAAAGCATATATGGGGTCCGCCCCACTAATCACTTCCCAAACTATTCCACTTCCTGATACCTGTGGCTGAAGAAATACTTCCTAACATCCCTGGATTTTATCGAAACTCAATTTCCAACTGTGCCCCTTTTGCTGTGTCCCATCTCTGGAAATTTTTGTCTTTGTCCAACTTTCAAAATTTCCCCTCAGTTTTTTGTATGTTTGTTATCATTCCTCCCTACTTCCCGTCCTCCATTCGTCAGGGTTTATTTCCCTTAACCTCTCCTCAAGGGGCATACCCCGTTAGCTCGGGACAATCTTGTTGCAAACCTTTCACTTTCCAGTTTTTTTTACTTTCTTGGCTAGGGAGAGTTCCAAACTGGTACCGCATACTCCAATTTGGGCCTAACGACACGTAACAGGGTCCTGAACGATTTTTTATTTAAGATGTCGGAATGCTGTTCTGAGGTTTTCCCGGGCCCATATCTGCGAGTTATTTTTTTTTTGAGTTTTACTTCCAGGAGATGTACCTTTTGTTCTACTCACCCCAAGATCTTTTCTCAGTGAGGTTTGTAGTCTTGGCCCACTAAATGATTCGTCTGCATCTTTTTTTTGGGGCCCTTTTCCCCAATCTTTTGACTTTGCACTTTGGTGGGATTGAATCCAGGAGCCAAATTTCTGGGCCAGGCCTGCAGCCGTCCAGACCCTTTTTTATTCTGCCTGTCTTCGATCGAATGAATTCTTCTCATCAACTTTTACGCCCCTGCAGGGGCCTTCAGATCTATCCTTTTGGGTTTTGTTCACAAATACCAGAAACAGCACTGGTCCTAACTGACCCCGTGGGGCCCCGCTTTGGTCACAGGTGCCCAACCCGACACCCCGCCACGTACCCTACTCGCTGCTGCTTCACAAGTATTCCCTGACCATTTATGCCTTCCCTGTTTTCCCTGCTTTGGGCCTCCAGTTTTTGCACAACCTTTGGGGGAACGTGTCAAACCCCCTTCAGTCCAAGAAAAATGCTCCACCCACCCATCCCTCCTGTCTTACTGCTTCACCTGTAAAAGAACTCCAGTAGGGGTTTTGCACAGGATTTCCCGCCCTGAAACCTGTTGGGTGCTGTTGAAGAGATCATTCCTTTCTAGTGTTTTCCCCCAAAAACCTTCTCCGAAAAAATTTTCCATGATTTTGCATACTTAATGTCAGTGACACTGTTTGTAGTTTAAAGGCTTTATGCCCGCTCCTTTTTAAAGATTGGACTAATTTGCTGTCTCCATGCTTCAGGCAATCTCCCTGTTTCGATAGATTATTGAATATTGTTGTTAGGGTACACATACGCTCTGCTCCCTCTCTCAGGACCCATGGAGAGATTTACTGCCCCATTGCTTTTTGAGTATCTAGCTCACCAGAACCTTTCCTTCTTCCTGGGTTATGTTACTTTTTCCAGCATTTGGTGTGTACCCCACCTCCCGTCTTCTGGGGGCCTCTTCTGTCTCCCTGTGAACATTTCTTTAAAAACCTTTTTGAGTTTTCCTCACATACTTCAAGTTTTTCTTTTGTCTCTCCTCCTTCCTTCTTAGCCTGATTACTGGCCCCTTGACGTTTTTTCCTCCTGATGGGGCGATAACACTTCGGTCAGTTTTGGCTTTCGCTACTATTTTCGTTTTCATTTGTCGTTGGGCCTCCCTCTTTCATGCAATTTTCATTTTTCTGCTCTACACTGCTCCCCTTTATTCTCCGGGGTCCATTGCCTTCTATATTTTTTTCCATCCTAGCCACTTTTTTTTTTGCCCCCCTGCACCTTTGGGTGAACCGGGGCCATCCTGGCTTTTTCTTTATTCCTGTTACCCTTGGGAAAAACCCTCCTCAGCCTCCTGCCATTGTTTTTACAATTTCAATCATTTGAAAACTGGTTTTCCCCCCCGGTTTCTCTGTCCCACAAAACCCGTTCAAAAAATTTCTAAATCCTTGTATCCCCTTTCTTGAGTTTGGCTTCATTCGCCCGGCCTTCCTGCTTCCCCCTCCACTTGTAGTTCTACTCCTATGGTATTTGAAGCAAAAAACCCACATGATCGCGGGCCCCAAATGGTTTTTCATTTTAAATGTCCTCAAATCTGCAAAATAAAGGGTGAATACTAGGCCCCTCTTTGGGGTTTAAATCCTCTCATCCTCTCTTGGGAGTGCCCCCCTTACTGTTGGTAAAGAATTTTTCCAGTACCACCTCCATCATTTTACCCCCCCAGATCTTGGCCTCCAGGGGCTCCAATTTCTCCCAACGATTTCCTTGTATTAAAGTCACCCATGAAGGAGTTTTGCCCCAGCATGGCTCTTCTGGCCCGCAGGCAGTGTGTCAACCATCGCTCTATTGCTCTCATCATACTCTTGCCTTGGGCCTTTCCCGCGTTCTGTGTGGGTTATACATCACTGCAATACCACTTTGGGACCCCAGAGTGAAGCGTTCATGCTATTAATTGCTTTCTTCTCGGCTGCCCCCCTCTCCCGCTCATCAAAATTTCATCGGTTTTGACACAGTGCCACCCCCCACCCCCCCGTTCCCCTTTCTTTCCTCAGAATCTAATTCCTCAAAAGAGGCATCTGTTTTTCAAACGTAAGCTTGGTTTCTGTGAAGCTATGATGTCCAGTATGCCCCCTTTGACTTTTTGTGCCACTTCCTCACTAATTGTTATTCCCTCAGCGTTTGTGTACCATACCTTCATTTCCTCTCCAACACTTGTTTTTGGGGGCCGTGAGGGGGGGAGACCGGTAGCACGGGGATTCTATAGCTAGGGGGTTGGTGGAAGCTTGGAATATGGGGTTGTATTTAGTGTTGGGGATGGTGTGACAGGTTGGGGGTTCTGAGGAGGTTCTGTTGGGTGCCCTTGCTGTCTGTCCTGCTGTGACTGACCTCTGCTGGTTCCCCCTTGTCTCCTTTCCAACTCCTTTCACTTTTTTTGTCCTCTCCCTCAGCTGCTTCACCTGTTTGGGGGTTTCTGTCTCTTCAGGAACACCCCTTGTACTCTTCCGATACATGGGTTTCTCTTGGAGGGCCTTTCTGCCTATTTCTGTCGGAAATCAGCTTGATCGGTCTTTTCCCCCCCTTCAAGTACCCCCCCCCATTCCTAAAATTTTTCAATCCTTCCCTGTCCCTTCTTCACCTATTTTCTGTGAAAAGATTTTCTCAAACTCCTTTTTTTCTGCCGCCGTCTTTTTATGGGTTTCCCTTTCCCCGTCCCAAAAACCCCCATAAAAACTGATTTTGCCCTTTCCTCCACCATTGCCTCTCCCTCGGACTCTGGTCCCGTCTGTATGGTCATTTTCTCCCTTTTTTTTTTCCCTGGCTCTTGGTGGGTGGTTGTGCCTCGCATTTAACCTATCACCCTCTCCAACTGCCCCCAGCCTCTCCCCCCTTTACTCCTTGCCCCTTTCTTGGCAGGTTATAAAATTTTAGCAAAATTCATATCTCCCCTTCTTTTTGGCCTCTCACTTCAATCTGGTCTTTTTCTCTGGTCATCCCCCTTTAAACCGCTTCAGCTGTTTATCTCATCTTCGGGACCCTTATCCGGGCTAGTGCAATTTCGACTTGGCCTCCCAATTCTTCTTCTTCTTCTCCAGCCTCTTTTAAATTTCACAGAAATTCCCCCCCCTTTTTTTCAGAAAGTTCTCCTTTTTTTTTATCTCCCACTCTTGTCCCATCCTTTTCCACTGCTCCTCTATCCACTCCTCCCACCAAACCTTCAATCTGATCCCTGGTTCCTTCGACCCCCACAATTTTTTTCCTTTTTTTTTTCCCTTTTTCTTCCCTTTCTTTTTTTTTTTTTTCTTTTTTTGAAAGAGAAAAATGTGAGAGAGAGGGGGAGAAAGAGAGAAGGGAAAGGGTAAAGGGAAGGAGGGGGGGAGAGTGAAAGGGGAAAAAGGGGGAGGGGAAAGATGAGAAAGAGGGAAAGAGAGAAAGGGAAAAAAGGGAAGGAGAGGGGGGGAAGGTAAAAGGGGAAAAGGGGAGGGAGAGAGAGAGAGAGAGAAGAAGAAGGAGAAGAGAGAAGAGGGGGGGAGAGGAGAGAGAAGGGGAGAAGGGGGAGAAGAGAGGGGAAGTGGAAAAGGGAGAGATAATGAAGGGGGAGATGTTAGAGGGGAAGATTCAGATGGGAGAGATGGAAAGGGGAAGATTGGAGGGGGGGAGAGATGTCGATGGAGAGAGGAAAGGGGGGGGAGGTTTTGGGGGGGGAGAGAGATAGGTAAAGAAGAATGGGTAGTGGGAATGGGTAGAGAGAGAGAAGGTAGAGAGAGAATGGGTTTTTTTGAGAAGAGAGAGGGGGGGAATAGTGGATAGGGGAATGTTAAGGGGGGGGGGGTTACAGGGTCATTTACGGGAAAGGGTGTGAAATCCTGTTGTGTGTGTGTGGGGTTGCATGTGACTACAGGTTTTCAAGTGCCTTCTGCTTGCTCCTGTGTGGTGTGGGGTGTTGTGTTGTGTGTGTTTGGTGGGGTCCCCCCACTTCTAAGTAAGTACTGCTAATAAATACAGTAGAAATACCAAATTTCTAAAACTTACCAAAAAAATTCAACACTTACAAACTACTCATAAAATTTAAAAGTAACTAGGTTGAAAAAATTTTAGTTTGTCTCATCTTCAACAAGTGTCAAAATTTATCCCTCGAAAACCGTTTTACCCCCTCACACTCCGTTAACCCTACTTCCCTTCCCTATGCTATTTTTTTATCTAATTTTGGTAATAGCTTGCAGGAGTGACCCCTACTAACATGTGCAAGACCAGAATCTAACAACATGCAACCCAATAGGTGACAATACTTCGCTGGGGAGCGGCGCGATGACAAGTTTTCCACATGCTGATGACATATCGCATACATAGGCCTTCTATCACTATTTTTGAAAATCCTTCGCCCTGATTTTTTTATAACCAAATGCCATACATGGGGGGGGGAATTCCTAAAGGGTTTTTTTCACTTTACTTATGATAAATACACTTCACATTCATGGTTTACACTTTGTATGATAAGGGCACACAACTTTTTGTGACGTCACTGCTTCAGCGGGCCCTACTCCGCCACCTTCCCCCTTTTAAATATTTTTTTTTTACTTTCTTTTTTTGATTATTAACTTTTCACTCCCTTTGTTGCCCAACCTTTCACTTTTAACCAATCTCTCGAATTTTTGAAAAAACCCCTTCTACATTCACTTTGTTTCTTTGTTATTTTAAATCTGTGTGGCCCAACGGGTCCACTAGGCCCCTAAGGGTTTTGGCACTTTGAAATTTTAAATTTTCAGGTTTCCCTCTCGACTTTTTTTTTTAACAAAATAATTTGGTATCTTTCGTGGGGATTTTTTTCATGATGATCACAAACCGATTATTGCCTTTTACTGGCACCTTAAAAACCAAAGGGTTCTGGGAGCCTTTTTGCCCCCACGTCGAAATGACTGTGTGCTGACCTGGTGTGGTGTGTGGGTGTGGTGTGTGTGTGTGTGTTTCACCTATTTTACTCACCTTTTTTGTTTGCAGGGGTCGGTCCTAGCCCTGGCCCCGCCTCTTCACCGGGTTTTGCTACAACCCTCCCCCCCGCTCCATAGCTTTATCAAACCTCGTTTTAAAAACGGTAGGGGGTTCCGCCCCCACTACGCATTTTCTACTACCCACTGCCTTACAATTTATGACTGAAGAAATACTTCCACTATCTCCTGACTCTTTTGTGTCTTCAACTTCCAATGTGGCCTCTTTTTTCTGTGTCCCCCCCCTGAACACCTGTCCTTTGTCCCCTTGTCTTTTTCCACGCATATTTTAATGTCGTTATCAGTCTCCCCTGAAAACCCCCGCCCCCTCCATGTCGTCAGGCCTTTTCCCTTAATTTTTCTTCATGGGACATCCCCTTTAGCTCTGGAACAAAACCTTGTTCAAACCTTTGTACTTTCCTAGTTTCTTGACGTCTTTTCAAGTGGGGGTTTCCCAAACAGGTGCTCATACTCCGTATGGGCCGAAATACACGGTTTCATTTTGTCTTGAATGTTTCCTTACTAAGGTGTGGGAATCGTTCTCGGGTTTTGCCAGGCGCCCATATGCTGCAGCATTATCTGATTGATGTGGCTTCCGGACATGCTCGGTTTATACTCACCCCAAGTTTTTCTCCTTGAGTGAGGTTTGCAGTCTTTTGGCCCCACCTATACCTGTCCCTGTGGTTTTCTGTCCCCTTTCCCCCTATCTTCATGATTTTTGCATTTGGCGGGAAATTTGAGAAGCCATTTTTCTGGGCCAGGTGTCCATCTGTCCAGGTCTCTTTGAAATCCTGCCTGGGCCTCATCAATTTAATTTTTCCTCATTAACCCCCAGGGCTTACAAACCAAAAATAGCACTGGTCCTAGGACCGACCCCTGTGGGACCCCGCTCGTCACAGGTGCCCACTGTGATACATCATTACGTACCATGACTCGTTGTTGCGTGTGTGTGTGTGTGTGTGTGTGTGTGTGTGTGTGTGTGTGTGTGTACTTACCTATATATGGTTGCAAGGGTCAAGTCATAGCTCCAGGTTCCACTTCTTCTCTGTATGAACAACCACTATCATTATTCCTCACACTCTGCATGAATGTCACCTCCACCACCTCACTTTCTTTGTCATTTAACTTCCCGACCATTTTAAGGCTAAAGAAGCATTTCCTAATATCCTGTGACTCATCTGTATTTGTTACTTCTCACTGATCTCTCTTGTACCTGAATCCTGCCTATCAAACTTGTTCTGTGCAACTTGTTAATTCCTCTCCATATTAGAATTTTGTCACCTTTACCTCCTCTACTCTCTACACATAGCTCATACCACGTCACCTCTGGGATTAGTTTCGTCGAAAACATTTCCACTTTTTCCAACTTTTTACATGGATTATCAGATGCGGGTCCTATACTGACGCTGCATACTTAAAACTGGACTGACATAAGACATTTATTTATAGGATCATGAATGCCTCCTTGTTGAGGGGGTTAGGCATCCAGCAAGCGTGTGTGAGAGTTTTGAGATAGGAATGAGTGGAGGCAAGTGACTATTACAACTTAACATACTGTTGGAGTGGGAAGGAATTCAAGGAAACCGGTTAGTCGGACCTGAGTGCTGGAGGTGGAAAGTATAGTGCCTGCACTCTGAAGGAGGGGTGGGGATATTTACAGTTTTGAATTATAATATGGCGCACTGTGCAGGAGAGTGATGGAACATAAGAAAGGAGGAACACTGCACACTTGGCAGGTCCTTTCAAACCCAAACCCACTAACAAAAATATTCGCCCAACCCATTATCAGTGTTACCCAAAGAATAAGCTTTGATAACTCTGTGGAAAGAGACACTTATGTACAGTTCAGACATTTATTAAAGGAAACGTTTCGCCACGAGTGGCCTCAGTCCTATTAGGACTGAAGAAGCTAATCGTGGCGAAACATTTCCTTTAATAAATGTCCTAAACTATACATAAGTGTCTTTTTCCACATTGTCGGTATCACCACACCATTTCCTCTTTGATAACTCTATTAACTCAAGTGCAAGTCTCACTCAAATCCAACCCCTATTACTCATGTATTTATCTGATCTAGTATATTTGAGGCTACCCAAGGTTTTACCTTCCCTGACCCTTTTAGGTAGACTGTTCCATTCATCGACCACTCCAAACCAATACTTTCCTATATCCTTTCTAAACCTAAATTTATCCAATTTCAATCAATTATTTCAAATCATTTTTTTGAAGGGATATCCTTAGAACTTTGTTCACTCTCTCTTATTTATGCCCATCTTCTACCTATATACTTCAATCATATCTTCCCTTATTCTACGGTTAAGAGATTTCAATCTCCCTTCATATGGAAAATTTCTGCGTTGAGATTTTGGGCTGTGTACAATTGCCTCAACTATAAACGAATCTAATTTGAACAAGCGCTACTTTTACTGTATAATGAATTTTTATCATGTTTTAGAACTGCCGATTCTACAATAATCCGTTCAAGCCAGAATCCAGTGTCTGCAATAGCTTGGCAAATTGGGCGGAAGCCAGAGTCATTATCCCTTGTTCCTCTTGGCTTGAATGGAATATTGTAGAACTGTCAATTATAAAACATGATAAGTGTTCATTATACAGTAAAAGAGGCGATTTCTAATTTGAACAACTCCATCCGGTTTATTCAGATTAGTTTACAGTCGATAGCCAAAAATCGGACTCTTATACGAATGTATCGGACTGCTGTAAGTGTAGTTCCACACCGAGGAATTGGGGTCTGTTTTTCTTGCTTGTTTTCTTGCTTGTTAGACCAGCATTTGCCTCAGAATCTTTTGCAAGAAATAAACAATGGCCGTCTTTCCCTGGATAAATTACAGGTGTCTCCCTTTAAATGAGTCCTTTTAAATTGACCCGTTTTTTAGAGGTACGAAAATTCCTAAGACAATTTCCAGATCTATCTGTATTTGGTATGCAAAGTCATTTACATCATATCCAGCATCTGCCTCAGAATCTTAAGGGATAGATGAACTATAGCTGTCTTCCTTTGGATAAATTACAGATGTCTCTCTTTTAATGGGCCCGTCTTCTATAGGTGTGTAAATTCCTAAGACAATTGCCAGTGATATCAATACATGGTATGTAAAGTCGTTTATATTATATCGTAGTCTGACCGAATTTTTGATAATTGTCATGTTACATTCGTTAGGTTACTAACCATCCCAATTTTGATACCCTGAGCACTGACAGGATAACCGGAAGTAGCAACAAGAGCTGAGTGAATTTAATCACTAATACAATATCATTGCTTGTTGGCTGGCTTTCTTCTAATATTATAATATTCAGTATTTCTAGCTATGGATGCTGGTATGCCTGGGGGCACTTCCTGCTTCGTGCTTCCAGTCTCTCTGCCTCATTCGAGCTAGACACTTCCTCTGATCATATTTGCTTGCCTCCTCTTTTCTGGAACACTGCAAGCTCCTGATGATGTGTTGATAGCAGCTATTCGTGCAACAAGGGCATATATCAACAACCTGCCTGAGGACAATGCAGTGGTAAACTTAGATTTCAAGAATGCATTTAATCTCCTGAAAAGAGACGTGGTATTTACAACTGTACAAGAACATTTCCCTGATCTCTTCCCTTTTGTTTCAGCTGGATATAACAAGGAATCAAAGCTACCGTTTGGAGAGCATGAAATCACATCATCAAAGGGTGTCCAGCAAAGGGATCCTCTCGCACCAATTCACTTTTGTATAGCATTTAGGGAAATCACAGTCAGACTGACCAGTGAGCTAATCATCTGATTCCTAGATGATGACACAATAGCAGGTACAAAGGAGTACCTTCGAGATGATCTTGCGCAGGTGATGTCACGGGGACAGGAAATGGGTCTCATCCTGAATCCATCAAAATGTGAAATCATCTCAGTCAATGAACAAGTGATAGATGCAGTGAGATCAGAACTACCAGAAGCATCAGTCATTTCCCCCACAAATAGCATCTTGCTTGGAGCACCTCTGGGAAGCGAGGTCATTGACACAATTCTCAGGAAGAAACTGGAAGAGTTGAGAATGGAACAACAAATAGGTAATACTGACACCCACGATACCTTGTACCTTCTCACAATGTGCTTGAGTCTGCCCAGGTTAACATATTTCCTGTGATGTGCACCTTCATATGATAACCCTATACTGCACGAATATGACAATATCCTGAGGCAGATTTTTACGAAAGTAGCTAACCTTACTCTAGAAGACGGGCAGTGGGACCAAGCTACACTTTCAGTCAGACTAGGATATTGTGTATATGGACTTCAGTAAGGCTTTTGACAGGGTCCCACATCAGAGACTATTGAGGAAAATTAAGGCACATGGAATAGGAGGAGAAATTTTTTCCTGGATAGAGGCATGGTTGACAAACAGGCAGCAGAGAGTTTGCATAAATGGGGAGAAATCAGAGTGGGGAAGCGTCACGGGCGGTGTTCCACAGGGGTCAGTGTTGGCCCCCTGCTGTTCACAATCTACATAAACGACATAGATGAGGGCATAAAGAGCGACATCAGCAAGTTTGCCGATGACACCAAAATAGGCCGTCGAATTCATTCTGACAAGGATATTAGAGCACTCCAGGAAGATTTTAATAGACTAATGCAGTGGTCGGAGAAGTGGCAGATGCAGTTTAATATAGACAAATGCAAAGTTCCAAATGTTGGACAGGACAATAACCATGCCACATATAAACTAAATAATGTAGATCTTAATATTACGGATTGCGAAAAAGATTTAGGAGTTCTGGTTAGCAGTAATCTGAAACCAAGACAACAGTGCATAAGTGTTCGCAATAAAGCTAATAGAATCCTTGGCTTCATATCAAGAAGCATAAATAATAGGAGTCCTCAGGTTGTTCTTCAACTCTATACATCCTTGGTTAGGCCTCATTTAGATTATGCTGCACAGTTTTGGTCACCATATTACAGAATGGATATAAATGCTCTGGAAAATGTACAAAGGAGGATGACAAAGTTGATCCCATGTATCAGAAACCTTCCCTATGAGGATAGACTAAGGGCCCTGAATCTGCACTCTCTAGAAAGACGTAGAATTAGGGGGGATATGATTGAGGTGTATAAATGGAAGACAGGAATAAATAAAGGGATGTAAATAGTGTGCTGAAAATATCTAGCCTAGACAGGACTCGCAGCAATGGTTTTAAGTTGGAAAAATTCAGATTCAGGAAGGATATAGGAAAGTACTGGTTTGGTAATAGAGTTGTAGATGAGTGGAATAAACTGCCAAGTACAGTTATAGAGGCCAGAACGTTGTGTAGCTTTAAAATTAGGTTGGATAAATACATGAGTGGATGTGGGTGGGTGTGAGTTGGACCTGATAGCTTGTGCTACCAGGTCGGTTGCCGTGTTCCTCCTTTAAGACAATGTGACCTGACCTGACTAGGTTGGGTGCATTGGCTTAAGCCAGTAGGAGACTTGGACCTGCCTCGCATGGGCCAGTAGGCCTGCTGCAGTGTTCCTTCGTTCTTATGTTCTTACTACTACCACCACCACTACCTCTTCCTGCCTATATATAGCCGTCCTGCTACATTTCTGGTTAGTGTGACTTTGTAAATGGTCCAAGTCGGACCGAAACGTCATCGTAAGCTCCTCTCTTCTATGTGCTGGTTATTTGTGTATCGTTCCAGTCACGGTATTGTGCCTTTTTATGTTACTTCATAACTTGATTCTCATCCTACACTACTCACTCCCCCTCATATCTTGTCTCTCATGCTACACAAGTCACTCCACTTCATATTTTGTCTCTCTCATACTACACTACTCACTCCTCTTCGTATCTTGAATCTCATGCTACACTACTCACTCCCCTTCACATCTTCACTCTCATGATACACTACTCACTCCCCTTCATATCTTGACTCTCATGCTACACTACTCACTCCCCTTCATATCTTCTCTCTCTCATGATACACTACTCACTCTCCTTCATATCTTTTCTCTCTCATGCTACACTACTCATTTCCATTCGTATCTTGTCTCTCTCATGCTACACTACTCATTCCCCTGCATATCTTGACTCTCATGCTACACTACTCACTCCTTCATATCCTGTCTCTCTCATGCTACACTACTCACTCCCCTTCACATCTTCACTCTCTCATGATACACTACTCACTCCCCTTCACATCTTCACTCTCATGACACACTACTCACTCCCCTTCATATCTTGACTCTCATGCTACACTACTCACTCCCCTTCATATCTTCTCTCTCTCATGATACACTACTCACTCCCCTTCATATCTTTTCTCTCTCATGCTACACTACTCATTTCCATTCGTATCTTGTCTCTCTCATGCGCCACTACTCACTCCCCTTCATATCTTGACACTCATGCTACACTACTCATTCCCCTGCATATCTTGACTCTCATGCTACACTACTCACTCCTTCATATCCTGTCTCTCTCATGCTACACTACTCACTCCCCTTCATATCTTGACACTCATGCTACACTACTCATTCCCCTGCATATCTTGACTCTCATGCTACACTACTCACTCCTTCATATCTTTTCTCTCTCATGCTACACTACTCACTTTTTTTTTTACATAGGGTTTAATAAGGTTAAGGATCCCTAGCTTTATTGACAAGCTATTTACAGGTTAAGGATTCCGAACTTTATTGGCAAGCTAAGAGCTGTTACCTACATCAGCTCATTTGAAAGCATTTTTATTGTTATGAGACATACAAGTAGGGAACAGGACGAAGTTGGAGCCATCTGTGGGCCAGCATATTCATTTGATCAACTGACTTTAACTCGTTGACATCATAATGCTGTACGAATGTGTTCCAGCCTCGAGTCATCCTGGGGATAAATGATCTCAGATGGAGTGATGTTCTGGAGAAGGGTACAGCCAGAGTGAAGTTGCTGCTTTCTGCCCGTCTTGTGGCATAAAAGCTTGTTTCACGCTGATCTCGAAATGGATCCAAGTGTGGTACTTCCCTTCATATCTTGACTCTCATGTTACACTACTCACTCCCCTTCATATCTTGCTTCTCATGCTACACTACTCACTCCCCTTCATATCTTGACTCTCATGTTACACTACTCACTCCCATTCATATCTTGACTCTTGTTGAGAAATGGGATTACCAGTTAAGCTTAATTTTAAATACAGGGAACAATTAGCTGATAAAAGACAGCAAATCGTCTACACAGCCGCCCCTGCAGACGAGATCTTGAATTGTTGTCATGATCATCTCTCAATGGGCTGGAATAGATCATAATTTGTAAGATTATAAATTACCCCTAGGGGGTGTTATGTCAGCATATTTCATTCACTGATGGCTGACAAACTTACTTGTGTGGACTCAAAAGTCCGCATCTTACTGCCGACTATAGGTTGATTACAAACTCCTTGCGACTCAAGAACTGTGCAGTCCCCTGTACAAGAAATTCGTAACCTACCTTGCTCTTGTAGCGTGAGCTATGGTGTTCTTCACACCTTCGACAGATATTGGTGACTTGATAGAAGCTGAAGTGTCCTTGGATGTCCACGTCTTCCATAGTCTAGGAATACGCACACTGGTACACTATGTTCCACAAGATTTGTCTTTATTGTTCACAATCTTATCACTAAAGAAGCTGATCACACTTCTCTTAAGTGTTTATTGTGTTTTATGAGACACTTTATTCACACTAACGCACAGATCGTTCTTTGTTGGTTATCCTGGCGTCAGTGTCGCTCTCAGTAGAGTCAAAAGTAATCTGAAGACGCCACAACGCCCCCGCCGTCAC
>NC_069410.1:46684184-46855228 GCF_026875155.1 Cherax quadricarinatus | reverse complement strand
TCCCCTTTTGGGTGAACCAGGGCTCATCCGGCTTTTTCATTATTCCTGTTACCCTTGGTACAAACCTCTCCTCAGCCTCCTTGCACATTGTTGTTACATATTCAATCATTTCGATAACTGGCTTCCCTGCCGGTTCTCTGTCCCACTGAAACCCGTTCAAGAAGTTTCTCATTCCTGTGTAGTCCCCTTTCTTGTAGTTTGGCTTCATTCGCCCTGGCCTTCCTGCTTCCCCCTCCACTTGTAGTTCTACTCCTACTGTGTATTTGAAGCTTAAAACCACATGATCGCTGGCCCCAAATGGTTTTTCATATATGATGTCCTCAATATCTGCACTACTCAAGGTGAATACTAGGTCCCGTCTTGCTGGTTCATCCTCTCATCTCTCTCTTGGAGTGTCCCTTACGTGTTGGTACATGAAGTTTTCCAGTACCACCTCCATCATCTTAGCCCTCCATGTATCTTGGCCTCCATGTGGCTCCAAGTTCTCCCAATCGATTTCCTTGTGATTAAAGTCACCCATGATCAGGAGCTTTGCCCTGCATGCATGAGCTCTTCTGGCCACTGCAGCCAGTGTGTCAACCATCGCTCTATTGCTCTCATCATACTCTTGCCTTGGCCTCCTGCTGTTCTGTGGTGGGTTATACATCACTGCAATTACCACTTTGGGACCTCCAGAGTGAAGCGTTCATGCTATGTAATTGCTTGCTTCTCGGCTGTCTCCTCTCTCCAGCTCATCAAAATTTCATCGGTTTTTGATCAGCAGTGCCACTCCTCCACCCCCCCTGTTCCCTCTGTCTTTCCTCAGAATCTAGTATTCCGTCAGAAAGATGGCATCTGTTATCATATCTGTAAGCTTGGTTTCTGTGAGAGCTATGATGTCCAGTGATGCCTCTTTGACTCTTTTGTGCCACTTCTCTCACTAATTTGTTATTCCATCAGCGTTTGTGTACCATACCTTCAGTTTCCTCTCCAACACTGTGGTTTGGGGGGCCTGTGAGGGTGGGAGACCTGGTAGCATCTGTGGGATTCTATAGCTAGGTGTTGGGTGGAAGCTGTGAATATGGATTGTAGTTAGTGTTGGGATGGTGTGACAGGTTGTGGGGTTCTGAGGATGGTTCTGTGTGTGTGTGCCCTTGCTGCTCTGTCCTGCTGTGACTGACCTCTGCTGGTTCCATCCTTGTCTCCTTTCCTAGCTCCTTTCACTTTTTTGTCCTCTCCCTCAGCTGCTGTCATCCTGTTCGTGTTCTGTCTCTGTCTAGGAACACCCTCTTGTACTCTTCCGAGTACATGGTTTCTCTTGGAGGATCCTGTTCTGCACTATTTCTGTCGTGAGAATCAGCTTGATCGGTCGTTTTCTCCCCTTCAAGTACCCCCCTATTCTCTGAAAATTTACAATCTCTTCCATGTCTTCTTCACCTATTTCTGTGATGATGTTCTCAATCTCCTTTCTTTCTGCCTGCCGTCTTTCAGTGTGTGTCCTTTCCTCTGTCTCCTGAAACCCATGGATAAACACTGATTTTGCCCTTTCCTCCAGCCATTGCCTCTCCCTCTGTGACTCTGGTTCCTGTCTGTATGTGGTCATTTTCTCCCTTGTTTTTTTCCAGTGGCTCTTGGTGGCATGGTTGTGCCTCTGCATTTAACCTATCACCCTCTCCAACTGCACCCAGCTGCTCTCCCCTTTCACTCCTTGACCCTTCTTGGCAGGTTTATATAACTTTAGCATAATTCATATCTCCTTCCTTCCTGTTTGGCCTCTCAGCTTCATATGCTGTGTCTTCTTCTCTGGTCAATGCCCCTGTAACTCGCTTCAGCTTGTTTATCTCATCTTCTAGGACCCTTATCCTGGCTAGTGCAATTTCGACTTGTGCCTCCCAATTCTTCTTCTTCTTCTCCAGCCTCTTTTGCAATTTCACAGAAAGTTCTGTCTCCATTTTTTCAGAAAGTTCTCCTAATTTTATCTCCCACTCTTGTCCCATCCTTTTCCACTGCTCCTCTATCCACTCCTCCCTACCAGAACCCTTCTAATCTGATCCCTGGTTCCTTCGAGTCCCCACAATTTTTTCCTTCTTTTTTCCCTTTTCTTCCCTTTCTTTTTTTCTTTTTTTCTTTTTTTGAAAGAGAAAAGAGTGTGAGAGAGAGAGGGAGAAAGAGAGAGAAGGAAAGGTAGAAGGAGAGAGAGGGGAGAGTGAGAAGGAAAAAGGAGAGTGAGAGTGGAAAAGAGGGAAAGAGAGAGAAGGGAAAGGTAGAAGGAGAGAGGGGAAGAGTGAGAAGGGAAAAGGGGGAGAGAGAGAGAGAGAAGAGAGAGAGAGAGAGAGAGAGAGAGAAGAGAGAGGGGAGAGGGAGAGAGACAGGGGAGAAGGGGGAGAGAGAGATGGGAAGTGGAAAGGGAGAGATAATGAGAGGGGGAGAGATGTTAGAGTGGGAGAGATGTCAGATGGGAGAGATGGAAGAGGGGAGAGATTGGAGAGGGGGAGAGATGTCAGATGGGAGAGATGGAAGAGGGGAGAGATTGGAGAGGGGAGAGAGATAGGTAAAGAGAGAGATAGGTAGTGAGGGAGATAGGTAGAGAGAGAGATAGGTAGAGAGAGAATAGGTATTGAGAGAGAGAGAGGGGGGGAATAGTGGATAGTGGAATGTTAGAGGGAGGGTTATCAGTCAGTTTACAGGAAGGTGTGAAATCCTGTGTGTGTGTGTGTTGTGTGTGTGTGCATGTGTACTACAGGTTTTACAAGTGCCTGTCTGCTTGCTCCTGTGTGTGTGTGTGTGTGTGTGTGTGTGGTTGTGTGTGTGTGTGTGCCCCCACTTCTAAGTAAGTAGGGCTAATAAATCCCAAGTAGTAAACCAAAATTCTAAAACTTCCCAAATTGTAATTCTAACATTTATCAATACTACTCAAAAAATTTAAAGAAAGAAACTGGGTTGAAAAATTTTGGGCTTGTCCTCATCTTCAAAAAAGTGTCTGACAAAATCCCTCGCTAAACCGTTTTTACCCCTCACCCTCTCTTTAAAACCCTATCTTCCCTTCCTATGCTTTTTCTACTCTAATTTGGAAATAGTTTTCGGGGTAACCCATTTATTTTAAAAAGTGTTGCAGAACCAGAACCCTAACAACCCGCAACCACAATAGGTGGGGGCTTATTTGCGCGGGCCCGCGGGCGAGGACAATTTTACCCAGCGATGACAAGCCCGTCTTACTTTGGGCCCATTCTTTCACTTTTTTAAAAAATTTTTTTTTCCTTCCCCCCGTTATGGTTTTTAAACCTTAAAAAATGGCCCCTTAATTCATTCCGAGTTTCCCAATGTTTTTTTTAAACTTTATGGAAACCCCTTCCCCCTTCCCCTTGGTTAATTTTTTATTTTTTTTTTCCAAATTAAACTTTTTACTCCCCTTTTAAGGGCCTCCCCCTTTCCTTGAAACTTCAACCTTTTTAATATGTTTTTTACTTTTTTCTTTTTTTTTTTTTAATTTTTAAACTTCCTTTTAAAAGGGCCCCTTTTAACTTTTCAACTCTGAAATTTTAAACACCCCCGTTTTTTTCAAACAATTTTTTGGGTTCTTTGTAATTTTAACTGTTTTCAACAAGGTGTTACAAAGGCCCAAAAAACGGGTTTGGGCCCTTTGTATTAATGATTTTCTGGACATCTGTTTTTTTTTTTTTGGTTTATTGTGGTTGTTTAAATTATTTTCACTAACCTATTTTTTTGCTAGCTTTATTTGTGCCCAAAAAACGCGGTTTCTCAAACCCTTTTGCCCCCCCCCGCTAAATGACTTTTTCTACCTTGTTTTGGTTGTGGTTTGGTTTGTTAACTCTCATTTTTTATCACCTTTTTTTGTGGTTGTTTGGGGTTATTCCCAAAGCCCCTACCACCTTTTCTAACTTAAAAAATTTCCCCTTCAATTTTCCCCAGTCCCGGGGGTTTTGTTACCCCAAACACCCTTGCCCTTTTTTTTAAAACCTTGTATTTCCTCTCCCAGAATTTTTTTTTTTTTTATTTTTAAAAATTTGGATAAAAATTTTCCAACAATTCTTTGAAACTTTTTGTTTATCCCCAAGGGGCCCTCCCTTTTTCTGTGCCCCCCCGGGGAATTTTTCCGCCTTTCCCCGGGCACCCCTTTTTAAGATTTTTTAAAAGTCTCCCCCCCCCAACCGCCCACCCCAGGTGTCGGGGCCTTTTTTCCCTTAATTTTTTCTTCAAAGGACTTTCCCCTTACCCTTGGGGGGAACAAACCCTTTGGTTGAAAAAACCTTTTTGTCTTTCTCTTTTTTTTTCTTGCTTTGGTTTTATCAATTTGCGGGTTTAAACAGGTCTGCATACTCCTTTTTGGGGCCCTACTTTTCACGGTGAACTGTGCCCTTGAAGGGGTTTCCCTTCCCAAAAGGGTGTCGGAATGTGTTCCGGTTTTCCAGGCGCCCTTTTGCGCAGCATTTATCGATTAAATGTGATTTCCGGAGCCCATGCTGGGTTGTTATACTCCCCCCAAAGGGGATTTTTTCCTCCCTTTTTTTTTTGAGTGGGTTTGCAGTCTTTGGCCCCCAAACCCTATACTCGTCTGGGGGTCTTCTGTGCCCTTCCCCTATCTTCGGGACTTTGCATTTGGCAGGATTAAATTGGGAAAAACCCCCATTTGCTAAACCGGGTGCCCCAGTCGCCCAGGTCTCTTTGAAGTCCGGGCCCCTGGTCCTCTTTCAGTTTTTAATTCCCCTCTTTAATTTCACTCCTGCAACAGGGACCTTCTGAGTCAAACCCCTTCCGTCATTTTCGTTATCATATACCAAAAAGAAAGGGGCCTTGGCCCGACCCCTGGGGGGCCCCGCTCGTCACAGGGGCCCCTTTTTGTTTACATCTTACTTTCCAAGACATTCCGGTTGTTGGGTGTGTGGGGGGGGGTGTGGTGTGTGTGTGTGGGGGTGTATTTACCAATTTATGGTTGAATGGGTCTTTTCAAGCCCGGGGGTCCCTTTTTCCTTTTTAAAAACCCCCTTTTTCATTACCCCCTTTTAATAAGAATGAATGTCCCCCCAAACCCCTCATCTTTTTTTGGGGCCATTTAAACCCCAAACTTTTTGGCCCTTTTTTGATTTCCCAATTGTTGGGGACCCAGGGGGTTTTGGGGTTACTTTTAAGGGTCTTTTTGGGGCCCCGGTTCCCAACAATTGTTCGGGGCCGAATTTCCCTTAAATTTTAAATTTTTGGGGGTCATTTAAATTTTATTAACATGGGTTCTTAACCAGGAAAAGGGGGATTAGTTTGTCAAAAAATTTTTTCCCATTTTTTCCAACTTTTTACATGGATTATCAGATGGGGGTTTCCTAAAACTGACGCTGATACTTAAAAGGGACGGGGCCATAAGACATTTATTTAAAAAGGATCTTGAATCCCTCCTTGTTGGGGGGGGTTTGGCACCCAAAGCAACCCGGTGTGTGGGTTTTAAAGATAGGAATGAGGGGAAAGGGAAAGTGACATTACAATTTAACCATACTTTTGGGAGGGGGAAGGAATTAAAAGGAAAACCCGGTTTAGTCGGCCCGGATGCGGAGGGGGGAAAAGTTAGTCCCTGCACTTGAAGGAGGGGTGGGGATTTTTACATTTTTTGAATTAAAATTTTGGGGGCGCAAGTCCCAGGAGAGTGATGGAACATAAAAAAGGGAGGAACCCTGCACATTGGCGGGGGTCCTTTCAAACCCAAAACCCAAAAAACAAAAATTTTTCGCCCAACCCCATTATCATGTTCCCCAAAAGAATAACCCTTTGTTTAAATTTGGGTGGAAAGAGACATTTTATGAACATTTTAAGGAAACATTTTTTAAAAAGGAAACGTTTCGCCACGGTGGCCCCCCATTTCCAATTAGGAGGGAAAAAGAAATCGGGCGAACATTTCCCTTTAAAAAATTGTCCAAAACTATCAAAAGTGTTTTTCCCCCTTGTCGGTATACCAAACCTTTCCTCTTTGAAAACTCTTTTAAACTAAAAGGGGAAAGGGTCTCACCCCAAACCAACCCCAAATTACTCATGTATTTATTGAATAGAAATTTTTTGGGGGCCCCCAAGGGTTTTTATTTCCCCTGCCCCCTTTAAAGGTTAAAAATGTTCCATTCACCCGCCCCCCCCAAACCAAACTTTTCCAAAAATCCTTTCAAAACCCAAATTTACCCAAAATTTCAATAAAATTATTTCAAATCTTTTTTTTTGGGAAGGGTTTTTACCTTTTTAGAATTTTGTTCATCTCTCTTTTATTTTTTGCCCATCTTCAAACCTTTATTTTTCCCAATATATCTTCCCTTTTCCCTACGTTAAGAGATTTAAATTTCCCCCTTCCCTATGGAAAAATTTCTGCTTGAAAATTTTGGGTTGTGTACTTTTGGGCCCTCAAATTAAAAACGAATCTAATTTAAAAACCAAGCGCTACTTTTACTTTTTAATGAATTTTTAATCTGTTTTAGAACTGCCATTTAAAATTTAAATCCTTTTCCAAGCCAGAATCCAGTGTCTGCAATAGTTTGGGCCCAAATTGGGGGGAAAGCCAGAGTCATTACCCTTGTTCCTTTTTGGTTGAATGGAAATTTTTGAATTTGTAAATTATAAACATAAAAATTTGGTTATTTTACAGTAAAAAGGGCGATTTCAAAATTTAAACAACTCCATGGTTTTTTTATTCAGATTTTTTCATTTCGTAGCCAAAAAAAAAACCCCCCCGGGGATTTTTTCGAATTTATCGGATTTGCTGTAAGTGTATTCCACCCCAAAGAAAAGGGGGTCTTTTTTTTCTTGCTTGTTTTTTTTGCTTGTTAGACCAAAAATTTGCCTCAAAAATCTTTTGAAAGAATTAAAAAAAATGGCCTTTTTCCCCTGGATAAATTACGGTGCCCTCCCTTTAAATGAGCCCTTTTTAAATTTGGGACCCTTTTTTTTAGGGTACAAAAAATTCCCAAAGACAATTTCCAAAACTATCTGTTTTTTGTTTGCAAAGTCATCACATCTACCCGTTTTTGGGCCTCAGAATCTTTAAGGGATAGATAAACAATAGCGGTCTTCCTTTGGAAAAATTTAAACAGTTGTCTCTTTTTTAAGGGGGCCCCGTCTTCTATGGGTTTGTGTAAATTCCTAAGAAAATTGGGCCAGTGATATCAATACTGGAAATTTTAAAGCGTTTAAAATTAAAATCGAGCCCGCCCGAATTTTGAAAATTTGCCCTTTTACATTCTTGGTTACAAACCACCCCAAAATTTTTTGATACCCTGACCCACTGCCCGGGAAACCCGGGAAGTAGCAACAAGAGCTGAGTAAATTTTAAAATCACCAAATTACAATATCTTTGGGCTTGTTGGTGGCTTTCCCTTTTAATATTATAATATTCAGTTTTTTTAGCTTTGGTGCCTTTGGGATCCTGGGGGGGACTTCCTGTTTTGTGCTTCCAGTCTCCTGCCTCTTCGAGCTAGACACTTCCTCTGATCATATTTGTTGCTCCCTTTTTTTGGAACAACCCGCAAGCTCCCCCTTTGATGTGTTTATAGCAGCTATTCGTGCCCCAAGGGCATAAAATCAACAACCTGCCGAGGACAATGCGTGGTAAACTTAGATTTTTAAGAATGCATTTAAATCTCCTGAAAGAGAAGTGGTATTTTTCAACTGTTTTTAAAAACATTTCCCCGAACTATTTTCCCCCTTTTTTTTCAGTGGGTATAACAAGGAAAACAAAGCTAACCCCTTTTGGGGAGCATGAAATCCATACAAAGGGGGGTTTAGCAAAGGGTTTTCTCGCCCCAATTCCCCTTTTGTATAGCATTTAGGGAAAATCACAGTCCCGACCGACCAGTGAGCTATTCCCTTGATTCCAAAATGATGACACAAAGCAGGTTTCAAAAAGGGGTACCCTTTGATTGATCTTGCCCGGAGGGGATGGGCACGGGGGGAAAAGGAAAAGGGTCTAAACCCAAAAACCTCAAAAAGTTTAAAATCCCCCTCAGCAATTTTAAAAGTGATAGATGGGAGGGATCAGAACTACCAGAAGCAAAACAGTTTATTTCCCCCACAAATAGCAAACTTGCTTGGGCACCCCCCTGGGAAGCGAGGTCATTGCACCCAAAATCAAAGAAAACCCGGAAGAGTTGAGAAAATTAACAACAAAAAAGGGAATAAGAACCCCCGATAAACCCTTTTACCTTTTCACAAAGTCTTGGGTCTTTCCCAGGTTAACCCTATTTCCCTTTTATGTGCACCTTCAAAAAGAAACCCTTTTCTGCCCCCAATATGAAAAATATCCTGAGGCAGATTTTTTTTTAAAGTAAAATTTAAACCCTTTCTTAGAAGACGGGGAGTGGGACCCCAAACTACACTTTCGACAGCTAGGGTTTGGGTTTTGGACTTCAGTAAAAGGGTTTTTTACAGGGTCCCCACAAACAGGGGACTTTTTAGGAAAATTAAGGCACATGGAATAGGAGGGGAAATTTTTTCCTTTGGGTAGAGGCATGGTTACAAAAAGGCAGCAGGAGTTTTTCAAAATGGGGGGGAAAACAGAAATGGGGGGGTCACGGGCGGTTTCCACAGGGGGCAGTGTTGGGCCCCCTTTCCGTTCACAAACCCCACCTAAAAGACATAGAGAGGGAAAAAGGCGAAATCAGCAAATTTGCCGATGACACCCAAAAAAGGCCGTCGAATTCATTCTTGAAAAAGGAAATTTAAACACTCCAGGAAAAAAAAAAAAAAAAATAAAAAAAAAAAAAAATTTAAAAATAAAAAAAAATTTTAAAAGACCTTTTAAAATGGTCGGAAAAAGTTGGAGTTCGGTTTTTAAAAGGGAACTAAACCAAAAACCAAAGTTGGCAAAAAACCCTTGCCCCAAAAAAACTAAAAAGAATTCTTAAAATTAAGGGGCAAAAAAATTTTGGATTTGGGTTGGGTTTTAAAACCAAACAACGGTTTGCCTATTTTAGGGTTTTGGGTTTTTAATTTTGGCTTCCTATTCAAAGGAAAAAGCCAAAATTAAAAGGAGGTCCCGTTGTTCCCCTTAATCAAAACCTTCCCCTTTGGGGAGGCCCCAAACCCAATTTTGCCCCACAGGGCACCATAAAATTTTGGGGGAAAGGGGTTATAAATGGCCGGAAAAAAAAGGGGAAAAAATTTGTCCCGAAAAACCCCCCTAGACAGGGGCCCCCACAAGGGTTTCATTTGAAAAATTAGAAATTAGGGGGGAAGATTAGGAAAAAATGGGGGTAAAAAAAGGGGTTTTTTTAAAAGGTTGGGGGAAAAAATTGCCAAAACAAAGGATGGGGCAAGGGGTTTAATTTTGGAAAAAAATTTAAAATTAGGGGATAAAAAAGTAATGGGTTTGGGGGTTTGAGTTGGATGATGGTTTAAACTTGCCTTTTCCCCCTTTTTAAAAAAAGGGCCAGAACGTTGGGTGGCTTTTAATTAGGGGAAAAATACATGAGGGAGTGGGGGTTGAGTTGGACCTGATAGCTTTTCCAGGTGGTTTGCCGTTTTCCCCCTTTTAAGAAAATGGACCTGCCCGACTGGGTTGGGTGCTTTGGGCTTAACCAGTGGGGAGACTTGGACTGCCCGCTGGCCAGTGGGCCCTTTGGCATTTTTTTTCCCTTCGTTTTATGTTCTTATATACCCAACCCCCACTACCTCTTCCGCCTATATTACCCGGGTCCTGTACTTTTTGGTTGTGGGACTTTGAAAATGTCCAAGCGGACCAAAAACGTCTCGTAAGCCCCTTCTTCTATGGCGGTTTTTGTGATCTTTCCAGTCACGGTTTTGGGCCCTTTTTTATGTTATTTTCTAAACTTGATTCCTCCTACACTACTCACCCCCCCTCATATCTTGTTTTCCATGCTACACAGTCACTACTTCATATTTTGTCTCTCTCAACTACACTATCCTCCTCTTCGTATCTTGAATCTCCTACACTACTACTCCCCTTACATTTCACTCTCATGATCACTACTCATCCCCTTCATATCTTGACTTCATGTCACTACTCACTCCCTCTTCTTCTCTCTCTCTGTACACTCTCCTCTCTTCATATCTTTTCTCTCTGCTACACTACTCTTTTCCATTCGTATCTTGTCTCCTCATGCTACACACTTCTTTCCCCTGCATATTTGACTTCAGTCACTATCCCCCTTTCATACCCTGTCCTCTCTGCTACACCTCACTCCCCTTCCATTTCACTCTTCATGATACCTCTCACCCCCCTTCACTCTTCCTCTCCCATGACCAAAACTCCCCTTCTATTTTGTCTCATGTACACTACTCACTCCCCTTCATATTTCTCTCTCTCTGTACATACTCATCCCCTTCATATCTTTTCTCTCTCATGCTACACACTCTTTTCCCTTTCGTATTTTGTTCTCTCATGCGCCACTACTCATCCCCTTCATTTTTGAAAAACCATGCTACACTACTATTCCCCTGTATTTTGACTCTCATGTACACTACTCACCCCTTCAATCCTGTCTCTTTTATGCTACACTACTCACCCCCCTTTCTATCTTGACCTCTGCTACACTACTCTTTCCCCCTGCATTCTTGCTTCATGCTACACTACTCACCTTCATATCTTTTCTCTCTCATGCTACACTACTCACTTTTTTTTTTACATAGGGTTTAAATAAGGTTAAGGATCCCTGCTTTATTGACAAGCTTTTTACGGTTAAGGATTCCGAACTTTATTGGCAAGCTAAGAGCTGTTCCCTTACATCAGCTCTTTTGGGAAGCATTTTTATTGTTATGAGACATACAAGTAGGGAACAGGACGAAGTTGGAGCCATCTGTGGGCCGGGCATATTCATTTGATAAAACTGACTTTAACTCGTTGACATCATAATGCTGTACGAATGTGTTCCAGCCTCGAGTCACCCTGGGGATAAATGATCTCAGATGGAGTGATGTTTGGAGAAGGGTACAGCCAAAAGTGAAGTGCTGCTTTCTGCCGTCTTGTGGCATAAAAGCTTGTTTCACGGCTGATCTCGAAATGGATCCAAGTGTGGTACTTTCCCTTCATATCTTGACTCTCATGTTACACTTCTACTCCCCCTTTATATCTGCTTCTCATGCTACACTACTCCTCCCCCTTTATTTTCTTGACTTCATGTTACACTACTCACTCCCATTCATATCTTGACTCTTGTTGAGAAATGGGATTACCAGTTAAGCTTAATTTTAAATACAGGGAACAATTAGCTGATAAAAGACAGCAAATCGTCTACAAGCCGCCCCTGCAGACGAGATCTTGAATTGTTGTCAGATCATCTCTCAATGGGCTGGAATAGATCATTAATTTGTAAGATTATAAATTACCCCTAGGGGGTGTTATGTCAGCATATTTCATTCATGATGGCTGACAAACTTTCTTGTGTGGACTCAAAAGTCCGCATCTTACTGACGACTATAGGTCGATTACAAACTCCGTGTGACTCAAGAAATGTGCAGTCCCACGTACTACAAGAAATTCGTAACCTACCTTGTCTTGTTGGTGTGCTATGCGTGTTTCTTCACACCGTCGACAGTTATCAGTGACTTGATAGATCTGATGTGTCCTGGATGCTCCACGTCTTCCATAGTTAGGAATACGCACACTGGTTACACTTATGTTCCACAAGATTGTCTTTATTGTTCACAATCTTAATCACCTAAAGAAGCGGTTCATAATTCTCTTAAGTGGTTTATTGTGTTTTGTGAGGACACTTTTGTTCACACTACGCACAGATTTGTTTCTTGTTGTTATCTGGTGTTCAGTGGTCACTTAGTAGAGGCAAAAGTAATCTGAAGACGCCACAATGACCCTACGCCGTTACTGCCCCACAGCACAATAGATAAAGCCTGACTTTAGTACCTGTGCATCTTGCCACTTCCTCGATGAGCAAAGCAGAAGGTTGATTCTTGCTGGCTTAAGCATAGACTAACTTATTCACTATCTCATACCATGGTAATAAAGTGGGGTGCAGGATTTTTCCTTATTAATTGTCCTGTAAGGTAAGATATGTACTGTCTCTTATTAAAAATACACTCTGCAACACTGGACAGCAAGGAGCGGCGGCGCTTGACCACTTCGCATACCTCGTACTGCATCTGCGTCAATTACTCGCTGTAGTATGTAAACAAGTTATTTGCCCCTTCTGAGAGGGCTGGGCCCACTCAGGGCTGAAAGGCTTGAAAGGGGCTGAAGGTGGCTGATACCCCCATCCTGGAGAAAAATTTCTCCCACACTGGGGAGCGGCGGAGGTTCCGCTGCAGGTGAACTATTCATAATTTAAATTAATTTAATTTTCTCACTCGCCACATGTGCTTGTCTTTTCTGAACAGCCATCAGTCTGTGTGGTTTTCTGGGAATCACTAATTTTGTTTTCAACACTGTGTAATTCTTAACGTAATTGTTTATTTATTGTCCGCTTATTCACTACACCTTTTGTTCTTAACATCACCTGTAATGATGATTCCATTTGCATCTGGTTTTATGGGTCACAAATTTTTCCAATTTGGCCTTTGGGACTCGGACCACATCATTATCAATTTTCACTATGTCACCAGGTCTTTAGGACTTATGGTTTTCAGGAACACTGCTCCATTAGAAGTGTTCTCTCTATGAGGTGAGATAGTCTTCTCGCCAAATTTTCTCCCAACGTTCAATCCTCTATTAAGGTGTGTGCAATTTAAGTCTGAGTTACTCAGGTCGAAATAAGAAGGATCCTCTTATGAGTTCTTTATCATTCATGGGAGGATCAGGTTCAGAGCATTCTGCCAATGGGTAAAGCGAGATGGACTTAAACAATTCAGTAGCTCAAGATCATTCAGGTAACATAAGTTAGAGGTCTGTTGTTGAATTCTATTTCTATTTCAGTAACAACTGTACGATTTCTGCAAAGTCGATTCTTTTGACGATGAAGAGTCTTCCTTAAACAACGTTTTACAATGCCGATCATTCTTTCAAAAATCCGCCGTGCCCTGGAATTTAGGAGGAAATGTATCTCACGACAACTGCGTTGTATTCAGAATATGGTTGTACTTAGGGTTGCATAATAAAGATCTTGCTTTAATAAGTCAGCTCCAGCAAATAAACTATCGTTGGCATTATCTGAAATCACAGTCTGGGGACATGCACCTACTGGCTGCAAACTTCCGATTAAATTTGATAAAGGTTGCAGCAGACATGTCTGTAGGATACTTCTAGCGGTCTGCTCTAGTTGTAGCACAATGAACAAACCAGATGTACACTTGTGGGAACTTTGTCAACTGTTTTGGTTAAAATTATCTGGTACAGTGTAATCTACACCTGTCACCTCAAATGGAGTGATTATGTCAATACTCTTCAGAGGGTTTGTTTATAGAGGTGGTCCTGGATAATGACATACTCGCATATTCGTAGTGACGACAAGTTATTTAATACAAGTTCCTATATTTGTTTTTCACACTTTGTCGACCTTGAGGTATCCAGTAGATTGTGTATATGACAAGTGGTCACTACCCCACCATGTTACACGTTACTGTGGCGTTTTGAAACAATCAGTTTTGTTAGCCAATGATTCTTGGATAATATTGGTTTATGGCTTCTTTAGGTAGTTGAAGAATTTGCAATTCTCCTCGAATCTTATAATCTTTTCTGAGGTCGAGATAAAGTCCTAAGGAATTAATCATAACAGGTTTCTTTGGGGATTTTATTTTGTGTTTCTAGAATTTTATATTCTGGTAGTTGAAATCCATCGTTCGTGTATTAGTTTCATCCAGTATTTAATGGGTTCTATAAATCCTTACATTAGGTTTTATTTACTTTAATTGAATTTCAAAGACATGAGCATGTAAACTCTTAGAGTTTACCCAAAGATTGAGTATTTAGATCCATCAATGGACTATTTCTGTTGGTCTGCTGTTATTTACACAACTTTTTCTGTGTGTTTCAAGCTGACTATTTATTTCTGGCAATAATGTGAGCTTTTTGCTGAGGCCAGTTATTTTCATTAGAGAGCCAGTTCGGTCCGTGGAGCCATAATTTATTACCATTTATTTCTTGAGGTGGGACACCAGTGACAAAATGTCAGCTGGTTTCTCCTTGGGTAGAGGACGGGGAGAAAGATGATAATCTTCTGCATCTCTTCTATTTCTGTACTCTGTTCTGTTACATTAGTCCAACTTAATTTTTTATTTCTTACTCACTGGGAAGGAAATGATTCATTATCACCTCCAGATCCGTGCTTTTTTCAAATGTGAGATGATCAAGTACTTTGTGATTAGACAGCTAATTGTGTACGTAATAGAGTGCTGTCTGTGCCATATTGTGGTTACTGTTCTGACCTTCAAGGGTGTTACCCTGGCCTTTGAAGTAATTATTGTACTCCTTCCGATTAATCACGAAGCTACAGCGCCATAACCTGGTTGGACGCATCAAAGAACACATGTAATGTGTACTTGTTTCCCTTTGACCTATTTGTCTGGGAAATTTAATTTGATAAGTTGCTTAATCTTCTTGGATATGTCATCCCGTGCTTGACTCATTTCTAGAGGCAAGTTCTATCCATCATTTTTGAGCTTCCTTGCATCTTGCAAAGCATATTTACTTTTATGGTAATCGGTGAGACGAGTCCTTGAGGATCAAAAACATTGTGATACCTCTGACAGTAAAATACGTTTAGTGAGTGTACTGCATGATTTATTTTTATTCCCTTTGAGACTCAAGTATCGTCCTGTTGTGTTCCATTAAGTCCAGAATATGGTTGATAATCAAGCAATTTTCTGTTTTCAGGGAAAATCTTCTTTGATAAAGTTCACTTTTTTGCATTGAATTTGTATTCCCCATCCTTAGAGGATTATTTGCTTTTTCATCTCCTCGTTGTTCTCTGTTATAGGATTTCAAAATCCTCTCTTTATTCTCTCTACTTGTAGATTGTCCACATAGAAATTGTTTTAAGATTTCTTTGATTGGACTTTCAGTTTCTTCAAATGGGTATTTAGAGTAGCTTTAGTAAGTTTGGCAGAGGATGTTGCACCAAATATTACTGATTTGAAACGATACGTTTTCACATGGACTTTGAGGGTTCATGTGGGATTTTCAGGCCACAAGAATCGAGTATTTCTCTATTTCATGTAGTCCTACTCTTAAAGAAAGCTTTGGAAGTATCAGCCTGTTGGCATATGGGTTTGTGCGATATTTCTTATGCCACGTCTCAAGCTTCTCTGTTAATGAGGGTACTGGTCATCAGACAATATTTAAGACTTGCTACATCTTTATTTGCTCGGGCGCTGCAATTTTATACAAACACTTAGTGGTGTGGTTTCAAGAATCTTTTCTTGACTCAATGGTGCGGGACGGATAATGTGTTCTGTATTCAACTTTTCTTCGTCTATTTTCAGCAGTGAATTTATTGTACGACTGTTCTTGTATGTATATTATCATAGACAGTTCACCTAAGCTTGGATTCTTCATGTGCTCATGTATTTGTGCTTTCATTTGTCCGAAAGCCATGACGATAATTGCTAGGCAGATGTGGTGGATTTCATATATTCCATGATAGACTAACCAATACTTGTCCATCTTCATATCTGACAGGTGTCTAAATTTGTTTATAAAGTCTGTGACTCTTGTGGGCTTCGTTTATTTACATCAATACCTTTTCGCATCTAAATTCCACAACTTATCAACTGGTTCATTCTCTGTCTGTGTCTAAATATTGGTTATAGTCTGAGGTCTCATGTGGGCTTGGTGTATTTACATCAATACCTATTCGTATCTAAATCCCACAAACTTATCGTTGGTTCTTTCATTTCTCCAGTAATGATAATTTTTTGCTGTGGTACATGATCATGGTTATTCTCGTAACTAGTTCATTTTTTCCACTGAATCCAATATCAGCTTTTCTTTTACCACTTTGAGAGGGTAAATGGGTCCAATATTCATTGTGGGCCTCCTGCTGTTTTCAGGCAAGTGAACATCATGTTTTATTTCTATATTTTGCAACAAAGCTGTGATAATTTTCACTTCCAATGACTTAAATCAATCTGGTCTAATAGTGTCCGTCTGTATGTCAGGATCAGGCTAATTGTCCTTTGCTGCTTTCTGTGCTGAAAAACTGTTTTCTTTAATTCCCTTGGATCCGCACAGACTAGGCAATTCTAATACTAACACGCTTCTACTGTTTTTTCCTGTTCTCCTAGACCACAATGATTCTGGCTGGTACATATGTATGTTTACCAGAATTTGTGGAAAAAACCAGCTATATCTAACTGGTATTTTGGCATAGCGGTTGTTTATTACAGCTTCTGCAACACTGTTGTTACTTATGAAGGACTTTGTGAGCCTTGATATATAGTGTTAGCACCATTGGTTTTGGGTAATTTATTAGATAACTCAATTCGTGTATCGGTGAGCAGTTGATTTAAACTAATCTCCTCACATTTATGCTGTTGCTTGTTGACTTCCTAATTTGGGGAAGTCTGCTGCTGTTAAGCAGAAAGTATTTGGGCATAATGCTGTATGATGCATACCTTGCATTTAAAAACACTTCTTCAGTGAGCATTTACCTCCTTGTGTTCACCTAAAACTTTTGATGCCCTTTCAGGACGATGAAACACGTTTGTTTTCGTGCCTACTATGATGCGGTATTGAATTACAATTACTGTGCCCAATGTGTTCCCTCTCAATGAATAACATTTTGGAGTACGTTTATGTGCCTACAGTTTGTTTACTGTCTGGTTGTATTCACAGCTTGATAAATTGCCTTTATGGGATTATTCCATTCTGTGGTTTAGGGGAATTGTATTACTTTTTTTTACTGAGTTGAAGGTTTATTATCCACGGAATTTTGTGGATTTTTACTTGTCTCGTTGTTGGCATGCATGAAAATATGGTTTGTAAACCACATGGCGAATTTCTACAAGTGAAATGCGGTTATTGAAAATAATAATTAATTCGTTCAATAGTTTTGTGTGACAACTTATCCTGTATCAATACACTGATATAAACCACTCAAATTGTCTTAGGTCTTATTTAGCATCTAGAGATCTGTGCATTATTGTCTAATGTGAGTCTAAATGCTGTAAGTCTGAAAAAACAATGTTGGGTGGCGTTCAACCTTGATTTTAACGATTGCATGTCTAACTATAGCCTTTGTCATCAATCAAGTAATTGTCTGCTAAGACACGGAAGGCTATTTGATAATGCCTTTAACCACCGGAAATACTTAATAGTCATAGGGTTCTCCCTTCTCTAGGACTTTTAAGATAATTAACTTAGCAATCTTCATCTATGTCCAGTTGTGAATTTTCTATGGATTGAAAAACCACTAATGATTCTTCATAATTATGACTTGCAAAGATAGGTAATGACTATGTCGGTAAGTTGGTAATGGGACATCTTGTTGTTGTTTCAGTGTAACAGGTGTTTGACACTAGTGACAGTAGGTCTCTGTGGACTGAGGTTTTGCGGCACGATAGCCTGTTCTCCTGGACCACCTTATTGTTGATTACTAAACAGTATCCAAAACATTTTTAATTTCATCTCAGATGGGTCTGTTTCAAGGATTTATTTTCCATAATGTGTATAGTTTGAATAATTTTTCCAGACATTGTGTAGTAATTCAAATTTGAACCTCTTGTTCATCTAAATCTAGGTTTGTATCTTGAGTTAATCCTATACAGACTGAAAATTTGAATGTTTTAATTGTGTTAATTTAGTCTGTAAAGGAATGAAACGGAGTTTTCAAACAAGCCATTTTATTGGCTATACTGTAAATTCCTAGCACCACACTTAGAGTGTTATAAAACACTGTACTGCTATAAACAGCTGAGTTTTTGTTATGCTTAAGCCAGCAATAATCGTGTCAGACACTACTGACCACTAGCTTTTCCTCAGGGTCAATGACCATGAGGGTATGAGTACTAGGCTGGTGTTTATGGCTTGAGTTTGACTCTGTCAGCTTGACCTCGTTGATTAATCGTAAATAAACGGATGTTATACACGTCATTCACTATACACTATAAATGTACTGTATAACTGTAAAAATCACACTTGTTACTATACAGCTCTCACTCCATGAAATATACTCATGTCTTGTTAATTTATGTTTGAAAGCCTTACTCTTTGATATTATATAGTTCCTTTAATATAATAGGTATTTTTTAAGAACAAACTTTACACATTCTTGTCTCTTAATTTGTGTATAAACATTTTAAACAATATGTGTATTACACTAAGGACATACCGAACTTCAGTTGGGTTGTTTTTGTTTTTGTCTTAGTCAGCGCTTCTTCGAGAGTGGAGCAGTGGATCCGGGTTTGCCTTCCCCCATTTTTCTTTTGGGTGAGTCACTCAGCTCCCGTTTTCTTTGGGTGAAAGCTGGGTGTGCGCCCTTTTCTTTTGGCTGCCCATTCTCTGTGTGATTGAGTATGGAGGGACTCCATTATACTGATTTATATTGTAAAAACACTAGTTTTATAGCTTTTTACGACTGGACTTTGCTAGTAGGTTATTTGTACATTGTTAGTAAAACATATTTGGGACCTCAGTGTGGCCTTTATCCGGTTCGAGCACGGTCCAATTGTTAGAAATGGGTTACCATTTATGCTTAATTTAAATTTATATTTCGGGAACACTTATGTGGTTTAAAAAAAGAACAGCAAAATGGTCTACACAGCTGCCCCTGCAGGCCGTGGTCCTTGAATTATTGTCATGGATCATCTCTCAACGGGCTGGAATTAGTCATATTATGTAATCCAATTTTAATTTACCCCTACGGGGTTGTTATGTCAGCATATTTCATTCATGATGGCTGCAAACTTATTGTGTTGGTCTCAAAAGTCTGCAACTATCTGCACGACTATAGGTTGATGACAAACTCCCTTGTGACTCAAGAAACTGGCAGTCCCCCGTACTACAAAGAAATTCGTAACCTACCTTGCGCTTGTAGTGTGAGCTATGGTGTTTCTCACACCTTCGACAGGATATCGGTGACTTGATGGAAGCTGAAGTGTTCTTGGATGTCCACATCTTCCTTAGTCTAGGAATACGCCACACTGGTACACTATGTTTCACAAGGTTTTGTCAGTATTGTTCAAACCTTATCATACATAAAGAAGCTGATCATTTCTCTTAAGTGTTTATTGTGTTTGTGAGACACTTTGTTCACACTAACGCACATATCGTTCTTTGTTGGTTATCATTGGCGTCTAGTGTCTCTCTCAGTAGAGTCATAAAGTTATCTGAAGATGCCACAGTTGCCCCACGCCCATTATGCCCAGCACAGAGAAAAGACTAACCTAGTAATTTTGCTTCCTTTCCACTTCCTCGATGAAGCAAGGCAGATTGTTTGATTCATTGCTGGTCTTAAGCATAGTCAACAATATAAACTATATCTACCATGGTAATAAAGTGGGAGCAGGATTTTCCTTAATTGTCCTGCTTAGGTAAGAGATATACTGTCTCTTATTAAAAAACACTCTGCAACACTGGACTGCAAGGAGCGGCGGTCGCTTGACCACGTCGCATACTCATACTGCACTTACTCGCTGTAGCAGTAAACAAGATATTTGCCCTTCTGAGGAGGTGGGACCATCAGGGACCCCTGAAAGGGTGAAAGAGGGTGAAGGGTGGCTGATACCCCACTCCTGGAGAAAATTTCTCCACATTACTCACTCCCCTTCATTTCTTCTCTCTCTTGCTACACTGCTCACTTCCCTTCATATCTTGTCTCTCTCATGCTACACAATCACTTTCCCCTGCTTCTTTTCTCTCTCATGCTAAAAACTTTTTAAAAAAAATAACCCACTCCCCTTAAGATCCTTTTCCTCTCTAATGTTTCACTACCTCACTCGCCTTCATATTTGTCTCACTATGTACAATTGCATCACTTCCCTGCCATTAGTCTTCAAATCTACTCTACACTCAATCCTTTCATTTTTTGCTTCATTAATGGCTACAACTGCTCACTCTCCTTCATATCTTGTTCTCATGCACATTTCTCACTCTCCTTCATATCTGCTCTCTCATGCTACACTACTCACTCCCATTCATATATTTTCTCTCTCATTCTACACTACTCACTCCCCTTCATATCTTGTCTCTCTCATTCTACACTACTCACTCCCCTTCATATATTGACTCTCTCATGCTACACTGCTCTCTCCTTCACGTCTTCTCTCTCTCATTCTACACTGCCTACTGTCCCCCACCTCCTGTCATATCTTAGCTTGTCCAGCTGCGAGAGTAATAAGTCCCTCTCAGCAGCAGTGGACAGAGGATGAAGCCTCCACCGCTCGGTGCGCTGAATGACCCACACAAGTTTAGCGCTTTACATAACTATGACAAGATTTTTCTGTCCTGCTTCACCGGTGGCTTTCTTTCTCCACTTCTCTCTTAATACACTGCTCGTAATTTCCCCTATGATTTACCATTTCTAAGACATTATTATTTCTTAAAATTTATGAAATATACCAATACGTAGAATTGTTTAAACAATTCTCAACTGCTGGTTTTATTACTGTACATCAGAAACAATATAACTATTATAATTTTAATTTACTAAAGAGTAAGATAAATAGGTGTCTCAGAAGTAAAACCTTTCAATTATTTTTTTAACGTCCAAGTTTTGTCGCTTATATCTTGAGAACGTGTGATCCTTTGAGTTTCAAAATTTCATTGTTGGTTTACTGTAACAAGGGAAGGTTTATGTAACTATTAGCAGTTGCACGGTGACTTCTGCTCAATATTACCGAGACCTTTCAATGATTTTCTTTCTGTACGATAACTTTAAACTTTCTGGTCGTGCCGAGATTAGGGTTTATCAAATTTATTTTTGAAATGGCTTACATTAAACAATTTGGTTGCCAAGAATGCCTTTTCTGATCTGTTTCAAATTTCCAACGCTGGTGAACTATGCCTGGAGGAAGGATCATGGAACTATTGGCATGTGTAGATTCCCTTGGGTCAATTTATATAGATCATTCCCGATTTTCGTTTCCATACAATAGGCTAAGAAAGTCCTTAAAACACTGCTGACCCACACCAGGTAATATTTTACAAAATTCCCTTTAGACATTTAGGAGATATTAACTTTTACATGGAGGTAGAGAATGGAGACCCCTCCCATGAAGGTCGTAATATTATAACAAGGGTACTATTGTGTAGAGAACACTGAGGGACATGCTGCCCAGCCCTCCCTCACACCGTCTCTGCCCTTTCTCTCTCACTTAACTCCAATCAATCTTAAACCAGGGCTTCGCCAGCCACGGTACTTCTCCCCCAGCCACCACCAGGCCCCATAACCATTTTTTTCCCCTGTACTGATTATGACGTGATTCGGAGTCAACCGGAGATCAACCTTCTTAATAACAATCACAACAGATCAGGAATCAACCCTCACACCAACAATAACAAGGGAATAACCATCACAGAATCACAGGCATTCATGAATCAACCTTCACACAAACAGAGCTATTCACGAATCAACCTTCAATTAATCAGTGCGCGTCAGTCATCAGTCCTCACACAAACAATCAGTACCAGCCAGAGAACAATTCTTATAACATGCTTCCCAGATAAGGCTCTTCCATGAAAGATACGTCGTCCTAATATAAGATTGTTCCGCATGCCCCGACCTGTCAACATAACACCGGTACAACCACCACTATACATCTGCTTCCCAGGTCTTGGCGCAAAGTATCTTAAGTGACAAAATATTTCAATATATGAAGTTTTTCCTAACAATACTTTCGTAAGAAAAACTTAAGCGAGACTTAGTAATAAACTAACGTATTATTATTATTATGATCACCATTCATAATGCTAATTTTGTGTGGGTCATCCATCACTGTACAAAAGAAACAGAAAACAGATAATGAATAACATATATCTATGTTGTCGACGTAATTTTTTTTAACACAGTGTTCATCAGTTACAACAGCAAAGAGTTAATGAAGAACAGAGCTACAGATAAACAAAGAGTTGAGCAAAGCTGAACATTCAAGATGACTGGTTTTTGTTGTTGTGTGATTAAAGAAATGTATCCCATGGTGTCACATGGAAATTAATATCTTAGATTCTTACATAAAAATATGTATCTATGCAACCTAAAACTAATTCGAACTTTCTAGTAAGACACATCAGCTTTGATAGAAGACGAAGCATTCTCTAGTTACTGCAAAGACCAATATCCCAAAATAAATCAGTTACTTCGGAACAAATATTTTGAAGTTATCAGCGTTGAAGGTTTGAAGCCAAATTGATGAGGCATTCACAAATTATCACGTTGAAATCAGCATTTAAATTTTACCAGATTTTCACTAAAATTTGAAAGTTATCACCAGTATAGTTCAAAATCGATCAAAACATTAATGGTTTGAACCCTATCAAAAGAGACATTACTGCATGGAGACAATTGAATATTAATGTCATTTCTTGGAGGTAAAATCTTAGAAACGCTAAAAGTTAATAAAGGTAATCTGAAGATGCGTTCTTCAATTATCGCACAGAATTTAAAAATTAAAAATTTATTAACTTTTATTAAATTAGTAAATTTGTAAATATACAGGCAAAAAGAGTCCGCGAAGGAGATGAGATGCTGGTGTTCGTGGAGGGTCCGACACCTGGTCCACATTTGTAGATCATCTTAGGTGACTGCAATTATACCTGACAGAATTTTCTGAGTAAATATATCCAGGTACAGCGAAAATAATTATGGTCGCCAGGAAAAGTATTATTCGCAACACTGTTTTTAAAGACTTATTCTTCTGAATTTTTTATATGTTATAACATTGAAATGAACAACTATTATTCCTATATTTTTTTTTTCAGGCTAACATTAAGTATTAAATCACAGGCAGGTTCTGCATTCTTTTCAAATATCAAAATTTTCCTTTGGCTGAGAAAGTCAGCCGCAATACGTTTTATTAATAGAGATTGTTCATTTACTTTTTTTTATTTTTTTACTTATTTTAATATTTTTTGAATTTCAAGTAAATTTCTAATCGTAATAGTCAATGTGTTTTCATTGCAGGTTGAACGACAAGCTGCAATGACAGATTCTTAAAAACAAGAACCACCCAGAAAACGGTCTCACGAGGAGGATGAAGTGAAGCGACTATTTATCATAAGTGGCCAGCAGTACTGTGTCTCTTAACTGATCAAACTGATACATGAACACTCATTGCAGACACTGCAGAAAACAGCCAGCATTCATGACCTTCATCCAATTCTAGACCTTTAAGAAGAATATAATAAACTGCATGATCACAGAAGCTATCGTGCAACACTGACCATTAAGAAATCTCCTCAGATACTATCAAGAGCTGACAAACTCCAACCCACTAACACAGATACATTAACGACTGGGAGGCTTTCCAAGTTAGCACCAAGATTGTCACTTATATTAGAAGTGGAATGCATTTTATGCAACAAGGATTAATAAGCTAAAGAATCGAAATCAAAGGAACACTAAATCAATGCCAAGAATTACTCTGGGTTAAGGAGATGTGCAAGACAACTTTAAAGAGGCAAACTGGATAAAGGAACTGTGGCCATCATGTGATTGGAACTGATGGCTACAGAGGCCCGCTACAGGTCTTGTTATAGAAACTACACAAGAGAAGTACCCGTAACATCCACAACACATAAGCATGATGGGGCTGATATAACAAACTAAGAAGCTAAACACCGTGCTCATCAACTGCTGTTTGACTAAATTAAATAAAAACCTCTTTATGAATCCCAAGATTATTAAAAGGATTGAATTAACTGGAAAAGAGATACAATTCTTTGTCACACCTAGTTATACATGTAACCAGGTAAAAAAGAAAAAGACAAACATCTGCATCCAAAACTAGAGATGGAGTTCAGTGAAGCAATTCATTAGGTATCCCCGAGGGAAGGCCCTTACGTGGGTGCTATATATATATATATATATATATATATATATATATATATATATATATATATATATATATATATATATATATATATATTATATATATATATTATATATGTCGTGCCGAATATGTAAAACTGGTCAATTAGCAAGAACTCATTTAAAATTAAGCCCTTTCTAAAATTTTCTCTTATACGTTTAAAGATATGTTTTTTTCATTAATGTTGATGTAAAAATTTATAATTTTGCACGAAAAGAATATTAGAAAACTTACCTAACCTTATTATAATAAGCGCAATTTATTTTAGCCTAACCCAACTAAATATATTTCAAATTTGTTTACAATAATTTAGTACTAAACAAACATAGTGAAATATATTTTTTTCGTTAGGTTCAGAATGATTTTGGCGAAATTATTGCATACACAAATTTTCGCTTGTCCTATATGGCAAGATGAGCGTTGCTATTTAAGCCAAGATGGCAAGTTCTGCCTATTAGGCACGACATATATATATATATATATATATATATATATATATATATTTTATATATATATATATATATATATTATATATATATATATATATATATATATATATATATATATTAAGTATCCCCAAAGGTGCACATGTTAAAGGTTGACTGATTTTTTCCCTCTTTTCTTCTTCCTCATAACAAGAGAAAGCGTCATCCAATCGGCTTCAAAATTTCAACAGTACTGCACGGTCACAAAGGGCAAATTCCGAGAATAATTGGTATGTGCAGATGCTCTATTACCAAGGTTGTTGAACCCATTCCCAGCATCCTGGAATGGCTCGGATATCTTCCAAAATTCTCAGAAGCGAAGCTTGAAATGTTCAGTAAAGATACGTCCTAATTCAACTAGAGCAGACGTGAAATTCAAGTGTGTAATAGCAAATCTGATGACTGTATGCGTTAAATATTGCGAGTGTTTTATTCCCGATAAATCACATTAAATAAATTTCAGTTTACCTCTGCTGAACAGCTTCAGTACATCTTACGACCAAGATAATACCTATAACGTGTTGTTTGCGTGCAGACAAATTTGTTACTGTAATAAAGGAGTTACAAAAACTTGGTATCGTTGGAATCCGTTTCCGTATCTAAAGAATGACTCATCTGATCAGCTTTAAATTTTCATCACTTATGTGTTTTTTTTTTAAATACAAAGATTACGCTGTTATTAGGTGGAATAAGTAACAATTTGTCAATTTGACTGAATAATACTAGAGCCATTAAGCTTTTTAATAAAAAAATACTGGTCCTTGGTGAGGATGTCATATACCTCTTGATCAATCTGTTAGTTCATGGATTACTTGTGATTACTTATGATGTGAATACACTGACTCCAGGCTTAAGGACTGATTACCTTAAAGTCCTTTTCATTTTCCTCCATTCTTCTCTGTATTTGACTGAAGAAGCCTCTGGCTGGTGAAACGTTTCCACAATAATGCCTCCCAAATATTGAACAAGTGTTTCATTCATCATGAAGGATACTCTTGGTTATTTACTGTAGTAAATGTTTCTGCAACTTAAATGCCAACTGTATACGAAATACTCAACCAGGTTCTTTAGATCAAGGATGTCCTAAATACTGAGGAGATCAAGCGTATCTCTGATCAGGCACTGTATGCAAAAAGAGCCTAAATAATTTGGAGGCATCATGATATATATTTATATATATATATATATATATATATATATATATATATATATATATATATATATATTATATATATATATATATAATGTATATATGTATATATATATATATATATATATATATATATATATATATATATATATATATATATATATATATATATATGTCGTGCCGAATAGGCAGAACTTGCCATCTTGGCTTAAATAGCAACGTTCATCTTGCCATATAGGACAAGTGAAAATTTGTGTATGCAATAATTTCGCCAAAATCATTCTGAACCTAACGAAAAAAAAAAAATATTTCACTGTGTTTGTTTAGTATTAAATTATTGTAAACAAATCTAAAATATATTTAGTTGGGTTAGGCTAAAATAAATTGTTCCTGTTGTGATAAGGTTAGGTAAGTTTTCTAAGTTCCTTTTGGTGCAAAATTATAAATTTTTACATCAACATTAAAGAAAAAAATATATCTTTAAACGTTAAAGAGAAAATTTTAGAAAGGACTTAATTTTAAATGAGTTCTTGCTAATTGACCAGTTTTACATATTCGGCACGACATTATATATATATATATATATATATATATATATATATATACTATATATATATATATATATATATATATATATATATATATATATATATAATATATATATATATATATATATATAAGATGACATATACAGTACATGAGGTGAAAGAGATACATGTCTAGTACATATTGTTGCGTGTTTGTCACTCATTATAATGCGAAAATCTCATGCAGCTTCTCAGAGTTGGGGCGCGTGTCCAAATAACAGCAGGCATTACCCCTCTGAACAGCAGCGCTGAGTCGCTGGAACAGAAAACTAGCTGCCCAGGAATCCCTAGTTACTCTGATGAGTCTTTTTGCCCAGCTCCTTAAGGAAATTAAATACACTCTTTCCCTATGATCCAAGGGTCTCCGAGCCTATGGGAACAAACATATAATGATGGGCAAGTTCTCCTTATTTTCTAGACTTTTGGGACTCCCTGAAGCTGGCGGCTGCCCCTCCTTCCTCCATGGTGTACTGGAGATAGGTATCAGCCAAGGTAGATGTACATGTGTAGTCCCACACCACCTGCTTGCAGTCTGTCCATGCTTGAAGGGTGATACCATCTGGACGCTTTTGGCTGCCATGAGATCTGTATAACTGGGGTGGCTCCCTTACTGCTGAGCATCTGGTTGTTGTGAGGCTCCTCTTGATATTATTAACCTCCTCATGTCTTGCAATCTTTCCCTCGAATTTACGGCATACAAGACCATGGTACCCGAATCGGTCTGCTGCTTCACTGCCACAAATACAACTGTGTTCGGCGAAAATAGGGGCGGCAAGTCGAAGGGAAACGCCGATGCGGATGGTCTGTGGGTCGAGGCGTGTGCCAAGACGAGATGGGAGCAGTTATATATATATATATATATTATATTATATATATATATATATATATATATATATATATATATATATATATATATATAAATATATATAAATAAAAAATATATAAAATATATATAAATAAAAAATATATATATATATATATATATATATTATATATATATATTATATATATATATATATATATATATATATAAATAAAAATATATAAAATATAATAATAAATAAAAAAAAAAATATATATATATATATATTATATATATATATATATATATATATATTATATATATATATATATATATATATATATATATAATGTCGTACCGAATAGGCAGAACTTGCGATCTTGGCTTAAATAGCAACGTTCATCTTGCCATATAGGACAAGTGAAAATTTGTGTATGCAATAATTTCGCCAAAATCATTCTGAACCTAACGAAAAAAATATATTTCACTGGGTTTGTTTAGTATTAAATTATTGTAAACAAATCTAAAATATATTTAGTTGGGTTAGGCTAAAATAAATTGTTCTTATAATAAGGTTAGGTAAGTTTTCTAAGATTCTTTTCGTGCAAAATTTAAATTTTTTACATTAACATTAATGAAAAAAAAACATATCTTTAAACGTATAAGAGAAAATTTCAGAAAGGACTTAATTTTAAATGAGTTCTTGCTAATTGACCAGTTTTACATATCCAGCACGACATTATATATATATATATATATATATATATATATATATATATATATATATATATATATATATATATATATATATATATATATATGTATATATATATGACGCTCAGGACCACCCAACCCTACAAGAATGGCGCAACCAGCACACAGCTAGCTGTTGGGCCGCCATCCGAGGGCATATGGAGATGTGGGGGCTTCTAAGATAATTTCTTGTAGGGTTGGGTGGTTCTGTGGTTTAAAGCGTCATGTGGTTCTCGCTTACCATGAGGCAGGCCAATACAACATGGGTTCGATTACTTGGCTAGCGCAGCGTTGTTGTTCATCAATACCACTCTTTCGTGGTTACAATAATATATATATATTACATATATATAATATATATATATATATATATATTATATAATATATATATATATATATTTATATTATTATTATTATTATAGCCACGGAACAAGTGGTATTGGTCAATAACAACACTGCACTAGCCGAAGAGTCGAACCCATGCTGTTTTGACCGCCTTATGGTGACAGAAAACGCATGACGCTTTAGACCACTAGACCACACAATGCACTGTGGTGGTCTAATGGTCTAAAACGTCATTCGTTTTCTCTCACCATGAGGCGGGTCAAAACAGCATGGGTTCGACTCTTCGGCTAGTGCAGTGGGGTGTGGTAGGTAAGTTTGGGGTGCCAGGTGTAAATGATAATGGGAGCCCTTTGATTGAACTTTGTATAGAAAGGGGTTTAGTTATAGGTAATACATATTTTAAGAAAAAGAGGATAAATAAGTATACACGATATGATGTAGGGCGAAATGACAGTAGTTTGTTGGATTATGTATTGGTAGATAAAAGACTGTTGAGTAGACTTCAGGATGTACATGTTTATAGAGGGGCCACAGATATATCAGATCACTTTCTAGTTGTAGCTACACTGAGAGTAAAAGGTAGATGGGATACAAGGAGAATAGAAGCATCAGGGAAGAGAGAGGGGTGAAGGTTTATAAACTAAAAGAGGAGGCAGTTAGGGTAAGATATAAACAGCTATTGGAGGATAGATGGGCTAATGAGAGCATAGGCAATGGGGTCGAAGAGGTATGGGGTAGGTTTAAAAATGTAGTGTTAGAGTGTTCAGCAGAAGTTTGTGGTTACAGGAAAGTGGGTGCAGGAGGGAAGAGGAGCGATTGGTGGAATGATGATGTAAAGAGAGTAGTAAGGGAGAAAAAGTTAGCATATGAGAAGTTTTTACAAAGTAGAAGTGATGCAAGGAGGGAAGAGTATATGGAGAAAAAGAGAGAAGTTAAGAGAGTGGTGAAGCAATGTAAAAAGAGAGCAAATGAGAGAGTGGGTGAGATGTTATCAACAAATTTTGTTGAAATAAGAAAAAGTTTTGGAGTGAGATTAACAAGTTAAGAAAGCCTAGAGAACAAATGGATTTGTCAGTTAAAAATAGGAGAGGAGAGTTATTAAATGGAGAGGTAGAGGTATTGGGAAGATGGAAGGAATATTTTGAGGAATTGTTAAATGTTGATGAAGATAGGGAAGCTGTGATTTCGTGTATAGGGCAAGGAGGAATAACATCTTGTAGGAGTGAGGAAGAGCCAGTTGTGAGTGTGGGGGAAGTTCGTGAGGCAGTAGGTAAAATGAAAGGGGGTAAGGCAGCCGGGATTGATGGGATAAAGATAGAAATGTTAAAAGCAGGTGGGGATATAGTTTTGGAGTGGTTGGTGCAATTATTTAATAAATGTATGGAAGAGGGTAAGGTACCTAGGGATTGGCAGAGAGCATGCATAGTTCCTTTGTATAAAGGCAAAGGGGATAAAAGAGAGTGCAAAAATTATAGGGGGATAAGTCTGTTGAGTGTACCTGGTAAAGTGTATGGTAGAGTTATAATTGAAAGAATTAAGAGTAAGACGGAGAATAGGATAGCAGATGAACAAGGAGGCTTTAGGAAAGGTAGGGGGTGTGTGGACCAGGTGTTTACAGTGAAACATATAAGTGAACAGTATTTAGATAAGGCTAAAGAGGTCTTTGTGGCATTTATGGATTTGGAAAAGGCGTATGACAGGGTGGATAGGGGGGCAATGTGGCAGATGTTGCAAGTGTATGGTGTAGGAGGTAGGTTACTGAAAGCAGTGAAGAGTTTTTACGAGGATAGTGAGGCTCAAGTTAGAGTATGTAGGAAAGAGGGAAATTTTTTCCCAGTAAAAGTAGGCCTTAGACAAGGATGTGTGATGTCACCGTGGTTGTTTAATATATTTATAGATGGGGTTGTAAGAGAAGTAAATGCGAGGGTCTTGGCAAGAGGCGTGGAGTTAAAAGATAAAGAATCACACACAAAGTGGGAGTTGTCACAGCTGCTCTTTGCCGATGACACTGTGCTCTTGGGAGATTCTGAAAAGAAGTTGCAGAGATTGGTGGATGAATTTGGTAGGGTGTGCAAAAGAAGAAAATTAAAGGTGAATACAGGAAAGAGTAAGGTTATGAGGATAACAAAAGATTAGGTGATGAAAGATTGAATATCAGGTTGGAGGGAGAGGGGTATGGAGGAGGTGAACGTATTCAGATATTTGGGAGTGGACGTGTCAGCGGATGGGTCTATGAAAGATGAGGTGAATCATAGAATTGATGAGGGAAAAAGAGTGAGTGGTGCACTTAGGAGTCTGTGGAGACAAAGAACTTTGTCCTTGGAGGCAAAGAGGGGAATGTATGAGAGTATAGTTTTACCAACGCTCTTATATGGGTGTGAAGCGTGGGTGATGAATGTTGCAGCGAGGAGAAGGCTGGAGGCAGTGGAGATGTCATGTCTGAGGGCAATGTGTGGTGTGAATATAATGCAGAGAATTCGTAGTTTGGAAGTTAGGAGGAGGTGCGGGATTACCAAAACTGTTGTCCAGAGGGCTGAGGAAGGGTTGTTGAGGTGGTTCGGACATGTAGAGAGAATGGAGCGAAACAGAATGACTTCAAGAGTGTATCAGTCTGTAGTGGAAGGAAGGCGGGGTAGGGGTCGGCCTAGGAAGGGTTGGAGGGAGGGGGTAAAGGAGGTTTTGTGTGCGAGGGGCTTGGACTTCCAGCAGGCATGCGTGAGCGTGTTTGATAGGAGTGAATGGAGACAAATGGTTTTTAATACTTGACGTGCTGTTGGAGTGTGAGCAAAGTAACATTTATGAAGGGATTCAGGGAAACCGGCAGGCCGGACTTGAGTCCTGGAGATGGGAAGTACAGTGCCTGCACTCTGAAGGAGGGGTGTTAATGTTGCAGTTTAAAAACTGTAGTGTAAAGCACCCTTCTGGCAAGACAGTGATGGAGTGAATGATGGTGAAAGTTTTTCTTTTTCGGGCCACCCTGCCTTGGTGGGAATCGGCCGGTGTGATAATAAAAAAAAAAAAAAAAAAAAAATATAATATATAATATATATATATATATATATAATATATATATATATATATATATATATATATAAGATCGTTCTTCGAGCGGGCGTGTTCTACACTGTCTATAATATGGTATCCATTACTGGAAAGCGCTATGGTTCTGCAGGTTTAATTAAGGGACTTAGCTATCGAATCTAGTATTGTTGCTGAAGGATCAGTGACAACGGTGCTGGGAGAACGAATGTGCAACAGAGGTATTCAACTGTGTACCAAAGTAGATGAAGCTTCATAGAGATTATAATGGCAAGGATTATCCAGCGGCATATGTCTGGCACATGATACTAATGATGAACGCTATCATGTATTTTCACGACAATGATTGTAAGGAAAGTTTTGATGCAATTCTTAGAACCGGAAGAAGAATAGTGAAGATCAGGAGTTTGAGGTAATCACTTTCTCAGTATGTAGTTCATGTAATTAGTCCATCAATCTTGACAGGAATACAGCATATGCGTGAAGGGGCATATATACTGCAGACAGGTGGGATGAAGCAGTTGTAGGCGGTGTCACCTTGTACAAATTCACAGGCGGAAACAGGTCATGCCAAGTGAAGAGTTCCATGTATCAAGAGCCCAAGATGTTGCTGTGTCTGACAGGAGTGTAGATAAATGGTTCAGAGAATCGACAAGTTCATAAATTAGACTGAGGGACTGATTACCTTAAACTCCTAATCTTCACCATTTTTGTTTGAACTGGACTGATGAAGCCACTGAGTGGCGAAACGTTTCCACGATAAAGATACGCAAGTGTTGGACCTGAGTCCAATTTATCAGGTTTTGAGTACCATGAGCACCTTCGATCCAATCATGGCTCTCTGTTTTCATTCTCATTTCATTGGTGGACATGATAAAGATTTTCTTGAGACTGATACATGTTTCTCGAGGGGGCAAATGTCTACTTCATTTTTAAGCTATCAAAGCCATGATAGCTTCGCCTATGATAAGTAGAACTATACTGGGTATTTTATCAGTTTACTGAGATGACTAGATTACCTCAAACACCTTTGCTGATTCATCAACATATGGTGGAAGGTGGATGTTCATCTTAGTGTTAACAACCCTCTCGGAGAGATGCCTGTGGAACAAAGCAGTGAAAAGAAAATATCAACAAGGATGCACAGACTGCAGGTGGCATAAAGCTGCCGTCACCCGTCCCTGTACATGCCTAAAACAGCTGAGAAAACTAATAGATGTAAAACGCCTTTACTAAAGCATCCTGTTCTAACTGCTTCACGAAGTTTTAAATATGAAAAGGCTGTCCAATCTCTGGTGGAACTCATGATGGAAAAGTGGGGGAAACCCATTATGTGATGAACAAAGGGAGCAGATCAACATTTCTACTGGAACAACTATGACACCAGATATTTACCGAGACCTATTGGATGCAAAAGAGTAAAGTGAGGAGGCACTTAAAAAGTTCCAAGAACGACGGCTTGAATTCGAAGCACAAGACTTTTTTTGAACGAAAGTCAATGAATAAACTGAAAAACCTTTGACAACACGCAGAAAACCATAATAAGTAAAATATCATAAACATTTCTCAAAAGTGACTGTAAGCCGTTTAAAACGGTCATATGTTGCTCGCTGGATCCAGCAGGAAACTGGAACTGAGAGCTGTACTGTGCATCCCCTCGGAGTATTCCCCTGATCATCAGTTAATGAAAAGAGCAATCCTAGACTAATAAAACAGCACTTTCAAGAAAGCTTGAGAACAACGCATCTGCTGCTGATGAAATTCCAACGTGATAGCCTGGGTCTGCTACAGAACATAACTGAAAATAACGTAAGTTTAAGGAATTGACTGACAACTATTTAGAAACGTACTGAAAACATCTGAGGGAAGTGTTTAAGTTATGGTAATGTTTGACATTCATCAATAGCAGTCCATCAAATATACCGATAGATCTGGAAGAGGCTCATTAAAAAGGATTAGACACGTCAACATCTTACTTAATCACAAAATTCGACAGAGGAGATATCTTTTATCATGTCGAGAGAGTAAGATGAAACTCATCAGGTTAATTATGGAACAACAGCGAACAGAGAAGCAGAAAATGCTAGACAAGCAAATAATCTGTTATCTGTTGAGATCTGTGCTACCAGGTGATTGACATTGTTGCTTAGGCAGAAAAATCTCTAAAATTGTTCGAGAAGAGACAGACACCAGAAAGTTACTTCATGCCCTGCATACCTGACAAGACGTTTCCTCAGTTATTATAATGGCTAAAGAAATCAATGTCTTCACGCTATGCTTGGCATTTCATCACGGCACCTCTGGTAACTATAATATTTATATAAACTGTGGATCTGAAGTCAGAGATAGTGATACCGTATTAGTAGAGTGGCAGCCACATGAGGCCAAGTAGTATGCAGAAGAGCTCCGCTGGGAATTCTGCCTTTACAGAATATAACACTGTCAGCGCTTTTGGTGGTCGAGGTTCTTCGTACACTGAATTTTTAGTGCAATGCAAACTACCAGGCAGTGTTTTCCGAGCTAAGTAAACACCGGGTAATGTCATGAGAGATGACCTTTTCGTATGGTTAATGGAATTCGTATGTCGTCTATATTGTACTCAGTTTGATATTAGTGAAGCTAAGGAGATACGATTACAAACGTTTCGACTGAAGAATGGGGATACAGACTCAGGATAACTACCACCATGTAGGCTATCAAGTCTACGAAGCACCTATATGGCAGCGCTCTCAAGTATCTCAGCCAGACATTCTCACTTCACTCATTTGCACTGACAGAGTATCAGATCAGAACCAACTTAAAGTCGATTGGATGCATGATTCTCCCGTCCCCTACCCCCTAATCCATATTACTTTTAACAAATATAAGTAGAGCTGCGTGATATATACCTGTCAATGTATGTGAATATGAGGGATGATAATATTGAGGATGAGGATATTCTTCTTGATGATGACAAACAAAATGATGACATTTCAGACGAACATGAAAACTTTTAATTGAATAATTGATATGTATCTAAATTTTTGCGATGATAAACATTTTAATTAAATCTGATTTTGCTAATGCATTACTTAATGAAATGCGATTTTATTTATTACTTTAGTGTTAAATAAGATAATGAATAACACTTTGGATGTTATTCACTGCCTTAAACAAAACGACGTTATTAAAGAAAAATTATATATTTTTTATAGTTAATATTTATATTACATAGCCAGGCTTTGAAAAGGTCAGTAATGTAACATATATCCAAAATGATGAATGTATGGAGGCCAGGCAAGTAGACATCTAAGGCAATATACAGATATAAGCAGAAACAATATTCTGAATGAAGAATATATTTAAAATATTTGTAATAAAATATTTATCAATATAACACAACATTCTGCAAAACAGAAGTATGACAAAGTTAGGTGATTTTATTTGTGTATATTACAACCTTGTGATTTATTTTTAATGTAACTTTTATCCTTCGCTTTGCACATATAATAGGTTATAATAATGTAAGCAGACATGCAGGACGATGTCCGCTTTTTCAATGCGCCACCGACAGATTATTTTGGCTATTGTGAAACTATACTATCCTGCAGAATACTATTATGGAGTTTTTGTTCTGTATAGATGTGGCTTTGGAAAACAACAATAAAGTTTGGTGCTCTCAATTGATACCTCTCGATGTGTAAATCACGGGACGCCTCACGGACTAAAACCCCAAAGTTACCATTCTTGTCATAAGATGCACCACTATTGAAAGACTAAACTAATTCAGAAAAGGAATACCGAAATTATAAAAAAAGAAAAAATATAATGCTATTTTTTGAATAAAATTGGCAAATTGTTACTAATACACTTTAAGACACGCTATTTATGTTGGATAAATGGCTTAGAAAACCCAGAAGTTGATAAATAAGACATTTGTCCAACAATTTGTATAGTAAATTTAGTAATCAAGCTTTCACGTGAAAATAAAATCGAGGATTGTTTATCTAAAATTGAACAGAAGACACTGCACATACCAATACGTCCAATACGGTGCAGTAATCATAAAAATTTGAAGCTGTTTGAGCGAGACGTTCTCAAGTTATCAACACTGAACGGTTGAAATACGTCAGATGAGAGACTAAGAAATTACTGCATGAAAAACAGTATTTCAATATTTGCAATTTCTTCCTTTAAAGAAAATGAAAACTGGCACCAATATGGGACAAAATCAATCCAATCGTTTAAGGATTAAGCAAATAATTAAGTAAATAAGTATGTAAATTAATAAGATAATAAGCAAACAAGTCAATAAATAATTTTAATTCAAGCTTTTAAGTACAAAAGGTTTAAATTTTTTTCCAACTGTCATCAGGGCACACAAGTTATGGGCACATAAAAAAATACGTTATATAGAGTTCACCAAGTGAAACACCGTAACTTATTTATAATAATGAGAGACATTTCCAGTTATTTAACGAAAACCGATTTGTTTCATTAAAAAATCCACAACCTAAAATGAGGATAAAGAAGTCTTTTTGAAAAACACATGAGCATTAAAAAAAGTGAAGGCGACCAGACGAGGCATTCTATTATTTTCCCTCACAGAATCCAGCAAAATTTGTGCCTACACAGCAAAACCGTAAGATGAAACAGCCGTTAAAGACATGCCGTTCAGAAATCTTTCAATTTATCCAGAGGTGAAGCGTTAAACTCTTAGGGGTTATACTGCGGCTGGGAAATAAGAAGCATTCAGATTCAAAATAAGAAGCATTCAGATTCGAACCAAGAAAGTGGAGAATAATTTCAGTTCGCCAGCATCAAAGAGCTCTCAGTTCCCTCATTAAAAGTGGAAAAATGGAACCTGGTGATCCTTGATAATTGATACCAACAAATTGTCTTCAAAAGACATATTTATTAAAAACATTTTGGTATTCGGATCTTGATCACTCCTGACACACAAGAGGATAGTAAACGTAGGCAGAAAGTGGTGAGTAACATAGTGGCCCGAAAAATGAGATGAGGTGGACAATGAGGTCATGTGATTCCTGTGTTGTGAAGTAGGCTATGCTTTGCCTTCTTGAGTATCGTTGATGCCAGTGTTTTTTTTTTTAATTTTTGTGGCATATAGTATTATATTCTGTGGCGTCGGTGATGGTAATTAGCGAGGCTTCTAAATATCGTCGGTGTCTTCAAGCTACATTAACAATACCAACCTTTTTCTGAGTAGAATATACTAGTGATAAAATTCTGAAGCTGATCAAAAGAGCCTCTCTAAGATAATAACATGAAAACTAATTTCCTCGATTTTTCCACTAGTTCATAAGAGTTGAAAATTGGAAGATGATCGGATAAGATGCTCAAAAGTTGTAAACGAGATCATTGAAGAAAGTGTAAGACAAGAACATTGTACCTAACAATATGACCAGTTCTGGCATAAACTCGTACTAAAATATGGCAGTAAATGCATTAAACTTTATGAAAATAAAAAAACCTAGTTTTCTATATTTATTTGTTTTTGTTCTGTTCTTTAAAATATTCACCAATTTTCAAAGAAAAAATATTTAATTTTCTCTTTAGTTTGATATCTTTTCTGTCACATATGATCATTTTCTTTTATATGTGGCTATTACATGCAAACCAGTTTATTTAATAACAGTGACAACTTAAAATTTACACAGCTCGAAGTGAAAGCCAAACTTTCTTTTACGGAAGCTCACTAACATTCAAAGTTTGAAGCCTACCGTAAAAGGCGCTCTCCGGTAAATGTTCTGACTCCTATGAATCAAAGTTTCCTAATGATTTCAGTAAAAATTTAATTTAACACCTTCACAATCTAAACTGATACTGAACCATCTTTCTTATGGAATGCACCAGCTTCAGTATTTTGAAGTCGATCTTACGAAGCATCTTTAGTTACTGAATGGAAATCTATATCATTATTTATTTAATAAAATTGAGAAATTGAGGTTTATGCCTCCCATTAACAATGTAAACCTTCCTTACTGGATAATATACTAGTGTTAAAAATATGAAGCCGATCAGACTAGACATTCTGGAGTTATCACTCGGATTCCGACGATTCCTAGTTTTTGTAACCAGTTCAGTATATTGACTAATTTCAGACTAACTAAAATTCCTGGGTACTCTCCCGTCTGTAAGATGCATCACTTATGAAATTCTGAAACGTTCTGAACAGGAAAGTTCCAGTTTTTACCGTTATATAAAGGAAATAAAAATTTCACACTATTTTAACTGGCAAATGTGCATCTAAACACTTCAGTTTCACTCTCCACCGTCCTCAAAGTTGGGGGTCACCTTTGAATGCTTGAAGCAATGCAAGAGTGGCTTTTCAAGGCTATCTGACCTATTCGAAGAATCTTGTAATACATTTTTTCTAATGTTGACCATAGTACACCTGCATATGCTAAGAGTTGCATCAATTTTGCAGTATTTACCGTACATTAGGGTTGAAAATTCAAAAGGAACCAGATGAGATCCTCTCGTGTTATGAACAAAATAAAGAAATTTTTGAAAAAGAATAAAAGAAAACATGATAAAGGGAAGAAAAGATCATTTATCCCCCCTAAGGGGATACCTAATAAAATAATTGAAATTACAAAATATTCTTAAATCTTAAGAGAGCTGAAGCTCGAGTTGAATGAAAAACGCAAAGTGTAGAATTTCCTAGGGTTCTGAAGTTAGAAGAAATAGATCTGTTGGTTTAGAGATTACTGATAGCAGTAATAGACTCATTCTGGTCATATAAAATAAGTTGATGCTGATGACGACGAGTTTAAATTAGAAAATATGATTTTAACATCACTCGCACACTGCAGACTAACAGGAAGACTTTTACTCTGTATCTAACATTGTTCAACATTATTCCTGTCATTCCTATATGTACTATATGCATACTTGTGATCTTCAATCAACTCCAAATACCTCAACACGTTGTGTTGAGTGTTAGCAATTAAAATATCTAATTAGGTATACTTCGAGCTGCAGCGTATCTGATAAAAGCAACTTCGTTCTCCTTAACCCCCAGTCCACAGTACTTCATTACATACGATTTGAAAAGTGCTGAGTGCACCATAAGTTGATACTGCAGTTAAATATTATATATGAAGATCTGAAGGAAATCAGAAGGGACATTCACAAGTGATATAATGTTAAATTTCATAAATAAAAATGGTAAATTTAAATATTACACAGCCAAAACCCCTCATGGGAGGTTCCTTGAAGCTGGTGAGGGGCTGTTGATCCAGGGAATTGGATCTGTGTTCCAGTTCCCTGAATTGCGCCTGAATACTACACCCCCGCCCCCACAGGAACTGTATAATCCCTACGGGTTTAGTGCTCCCTCACGATAATAATAATAATAATAATAATAATAATAATAATAATAATAATAAACAGCCAAAATATAATTCATCCCTTTCGAAGTGACTAAAAAGACCAATATACTAAAATACACAAACACATTAAATTGGAAGCCGCTCAGAAGATACATTATTAAGTTACCAGCTTGAATGGGATGAAACATATCAAATGCTACACTCACAGATTATCGCAAGAAAAGCAGTATTTTAATTTTCCGTTCTTGGCCCAAGAAAGCAAACTGGGACCAACACGAGACAAAATCAGTCTAAGCTTTTCTCTCAGAACGGCTGAGCATCTTTTATGAAAGTACATTAAGTTTTGTGTAAGTCTGGTGTTTATAACATAAATATTTAACACTGATCTTGAGGGAACATAAATGTTATAGGCACATAATAAAACATTAGGCTGATTGAACATAGGATAAACCAATACACTGTGGCTTATTTCTGATCACAAGAGACATTCTCAAATTATTTCACAGTGACCAATTTGATTAATAAAATTGTCACGTGATAACTTACACAACCTAACATCAACATATTTTCTCTTGAAGAAAATATCAACATTAAAAGATTAATGTTGACCAGAAGATTAATCTTCCAGTTGATGCACAGAATCCAACAAAATTTGTGCCCCGTGGCCTGGCTGGCAAAGCTCTCGCTTCACACGCGGAGGGTCCGGACTCGATTCCCGGCAGGGTGGAAACATTTCGACGCCTTTACACCTGGGTGTTAGTCGACTGGTGTGGGTCGCATCCTGGGGGACAAGACTGAGGACCCCAATGGAAATAAGACAGACAGTCCTCGATGACGCACTGACTTTCTTGGGTTATCCTGGGTGGCTAACTCTCCGGGGGTTAAAAATCCGAACGAAATCTTATCTTATCTTACCTCAACCCATGAGACGATCCATCCATCTCATAGATGCATCAGCTGCTGAAAATTAATGCCGTTCAAAACTGTTACATTTTAATAAGAGAGTCCTAAACTCGTAGGGAACACAGACTGCATATGGAATGGGAGTCATTTAAATTCAGTCGAAGCAAATAGAAGGCAAGTCGTTCCTCGGATCAAGAGCCCATCGCCAGCATGAAAGCACAATAATACAGTTAGGTAAAATAATACTGTACCATTTCGAGACTAAAGGTGGCAAAATAACATCAACACACTCCATTAAAAATATCAACCTTACTCTAAGAAGGAACCACCAGTGTTGAAATTTTGAAGCCTATCAGAGGAGCCTGTCTCTTATTGCAAGGAAACAAAATTTTGTACTGGCTTAAGTAGCACTGTGCACAGGGCACCCACGCATGCATATAGTCTTAAGAATCCTGCCAAGATACTGTACATAAACGTTAGAAATTTAAAGCTGATTGATTAAGGCGTTATCGAGTAATAAACGAAAATTTATGAGAATGTTACGAAAAACAGGAATCTCTTTCAATGTTAAATTTAAAACACCTTGAAAGCAGGAATTTTTTTTTCCAGTTTATCCTAAATAAAAGCTATCACAACTTTTACATGGGATGGAGTATAGACAACCCAAAGATATCTTGAGAGAATATATAATTATTTTTTGTTTTATGGTACTGACATATTTATAGACAACGTTAACATGAAGTATTCAAGAGGTTGTGGTAGCGTAAGAGACGTTGGAGGTTAATTTAATATTGGAGGAAGAACTGATGATGGAGAAGGAGTTGATAGAGGAGGAGGAGGAACAGGTGTTGGAGGATTAGTTGATGTTGGTGGAAGAAATGGTGTTGGAAGAAGTATTCATGAAGGAATAATTGATGGTTTAGAAATAGTTGAGGATGGATGACGATTTTAATGGAAAAGGAATCTTTGATGGTGGAGTGAAGGTCAGGTCACACCTCATATACAGAAGTAGTAAACATCAGGTCACACCTCACATACAAAAAGGTCAGGTCACATCTCACATACAGTAGTAAAGGTCAGGTCAGACTTCAAATACAGAAGTAATAAAGGTCAAGTCATACAGTAGTAAAGGTCAGGTCAGACTTCAAATACAGAAGTAATAAAGGTCAAGTCATACAGTAGTAAAGGTCAGGTCAGACTTCAAATACAGAAGTAATAAAGGTCAAGTCATACAGTAGTAAAGGTCAGTTCACTTTTTACCAAGATGAGTAGTGAAGGTCAGTTCACACTGTACCAAGACGAGTAGTGAAGGTCAGTTCACACTGTAACAAGACGAGTAGTGAAGGTCAGTTCACACTGTAACAAGACGAGTAATGAAGGTCAGTTCACACTGTACCAAGACGAGTAGTGAAGGTCAGTTCACACTGTACCAAGACGAGTAATGAAGGTCAGTTCACACTGTACCAAACGAGTAGTGAAGGTCAGTTCACACTGTACCAAGACGAGTAATGAAAGTCAGTTCACACTGTACCAAGACGAGTAATGAAAGTCAGTTCACACTGTACCAAGACGAGTAGTTAAGGTCAGTTCACACTGTACCAAGACGAGTAATGAAAGTCAGTTCACACTGTACCAAGACGAGTAATGAAAGTCAGTTCACACTGTACCAAGACGAGTAATGAAGGTCAAGTCATACAGTAGTAAAGGTCAGTTCACTTTTCAACAAGACGAGTAATGAAGGTCAGTTCACACTGTACCAAGACGAGTAATGAATATCAGTTCACACTGTACCAAGACGAGTAGTGAAGGTCAGTTCACACTGTAACAAGACGAGTAGTGAAGGTCAGTTCACACTGTAACAAGACGAGTAATGAAGGTCAGTTCACACTGTACCAAGACGAGTAGTGAAGGTCAGTTCACACTGTAACAAGACGAGTAGTGAAGGTCAGTTCACACTGTAACAAGACGAGTAATGAAGGTCAGTTCACACTGTACCAAGACGAGTAGTGAAGGTCAGTTCACACTGTACCAAGACGAGTAGTGAAGGTCAGTTCACACTGTACCAAGACGAGTAATGAAGGTCAGTTCACACTGTACCAAGACGAGTAATGATGGTCAGTTCACACTGTACCAAGACGAGTAATGAAGGTCAGTTCACACTGTACCAAAACGAGTAATGAAGGATAGTTCACACTGTTCCAAGACAAGTAATGAAGGTCACTTCACACTGTACCAAGACGAGTAATGAAGGTCAATTCACACTACCAAGACGAGTAGTGAAAGTCAGTTCACACTGTACCAAGACGAGTAGTGAAGGGCAGAACACACCTTACATAGTTGATGGACGAGTAAGAGTCGAAGGTGGAGTAAGTATTGGTCGTGGAGGAACAACTGATAAAGGAAGAATAATTAATGTTCGTTAAAGACAATGAGGAATGTGCTTTAGAGAAGGTGAACAACTTTCAGTAATCACCTCACCAACCGTCTTTATGAGTGTGACATGCTGGCTCCCACATACCTCACACACACACACACACACACACACACACACACACACACACACACACACACACACACACACACACACACACACACACACACACACACACAAGCACACACACACACGCGCACACGCACACACGTGTGTGTGTGTGTGCTAGCCTTAACTGCACTGCAGTTAAGGCTAGCAAGAGTGTTCCTGCATTTAGTGTTGCTGAGTCAGTCCTAGGAGCTTGTCAATGGTCAGTGTGGCATGTGAAGAGTACGTTGCAATTTATTCGATGTATGTCACGCCCATTTCGGCGCGTCCTCCCGACCAGTGAACTAGAAATTAAGAGTATAACTGTTAGGGCCTCACTTTTAGGCTAATTGCTTGTTCATCAACCGGTCACGTGCAAGCACTCCAATTCTGTGAAGCTTTGTCTTCAACTAATGAACTAGGCAGGCTTACATTCCCCCTGTCGAAGGTGTTCTTACGGTGGCTCTTGCTAGTATATACCATCTTGTAAATATTCGTTTTGTAAATAACTATACAGAGTTTTGGTGAAGGAATACACGAATTAATAATTTACCTCTGCTGTTGTGCTTTGTCTATGCGCTTCCTAGTTGAGACTTTGCTGACTTATTTACGAACAGCTGCTACAGAACCACCAGACATCACCTGTGTTCGTAATATGGCGTACCTGTCCTGAAGCTTTTGTCTTCTGCACTGTCTCTGCGCTGTAAGCCTGCTTAGGGTGTGGTTGTGCTATTAGTTACAGGAGTTTGTGTTTTGAGCGGATTGCTACAGGGTGTTTTGTATTAATGCTGGCTGGTTGTGCCACCTAAATGTGTTAGTAGTTTGGTGAATTATACATTGAAAAACTTTCCCAAGCTCTCTCTGCAACGCTGTTGGTGAATCGCTCGTTAAACTCTCATTGAGTAACAATGTACTCTTACTGCTACACAACTTCGTCAGTATGTGACACAGTAAAGATCGACTCGAACCTTATGACGCTCCAACCTGGTAATTAAGCTATTACAGGAACTGTTAATAGCTGCTCCCCTCTTGTCCTCTCCAATACTTACAAGAAACTGGCTGCTCTCTTTCTGACAGACTAACAGAACACAAAGGAAGTGTTAGCCTTTCCCACACTAATAATCTTGTTGTCTGTTATGTTCGAGATCACCGTCATCCTTTTAACCGCCCCTCTACCAAAACTGTGTACCCTTTTAACTTTCACACACGCATGCGCACACTCACACACACACACAAACACGCACACACACGGACGCGCGCACACACGGATGCGCGCGCGCACACACACACACATCTATATAAGGAGTTATTCAGGACCCTGTACACTGTGCACGTTAGGCCCACATTGGTGTATGCAGCGCCAGTTTGGAACCCTCACCTAGCCAAGCACGTAAAGAAACTAGAGAAAGTGCAGAGGTTTGCAACAAGGAAAATCGACTTGACGACACTGGAAGACAGGAGACATAGGGGGGATATGATAAGATATAAAATACTGAGAGGAATCGATAAGGTGGACAGAGACAGGATGTTCCAGAGATGGGACACAGTAACAAGGGGTCACAGTTGGAAGCTGAAGACTCAGATGAATCACAGGGACATTGGAAGTATTTCTTCAGTCATAGAGTTGTCAGGAAGTGGAATAGTCTGGGAAGTGATGTAATGGAGGCAGGATCCATACATAGCTTTAAGAAGAGGTATGACAAAGCTCATGAAGCAGGGATAGTGACCTAGTAGAGACCATTAAAGAGGCGGGGCCAGGAGCAGTGGATCGACCCCTGCAACCACAATTAGGTGAGTACACATACACACACACGCACGCACACACACACACACACACACACACACACACACACACACACACACACACACACACACACACACACGCACAAACACACACACACACACAGTACAGGCTAGTGGAGGGCCAAAGGCTGCAAACCTCACTCAAATAAAAGGATATTGGAGCGAGTATAATACCGAACATATCTCCTGAGGAACACATCAATCATATAACTGCTGCAGCATATGGGTGCCTGACAAACCTAAGAATAGCGTTTCGACACCTAAGCAAGGAATCGTTTAAGACTGTACAGCGTGAACGTCAGGCCCATATTGGAGTATTCACCACCAGTATGGAACCCACACCTGGCACCTGGTCAAGCACGTCAAGAAATTAGAGAAAGTGCAAAGGATTGGAACAAGACGAGTCCCGGACATAAGAGGTATCTCCTACGAGAAGAGGTTAAGGGAAATCGACCTGACGACACTGAAGGACAGGATGTTCCAGAGATGGGACACAGTAACAAGGGGTCACAACTGGAAGTTGAAGAGTCAAATCAGTCACAGGGATGTTTGGAAGTTTTTCATCAGCCACAGAGTTGTCAGGAAGTGGAACAATCTGGAGAGTGATGTAACGGAGGCAGGATCCATACATAGCTTTAAGAAGAGATACGATAAAGCTCAAGGAGGAGGGAGAGAGCAGAGCTAGTGGTGACCACCGAAGAGGCGGGGCCAGGAGCTATAACTAGGCTCCTGCAACTACAATAGGTGAGAACACACACATGCACACATACACACACACACACACACACACACACACACACACACACACACACACACACACACACACACACAAGGAGTAAAGCGGTAGCGAGGGGTAACGTCAGACACTTAAGCTGAGATAAGCTAAATTTTACAGCCTAGCTACTTTTTGTATTTTATAAGTAGAACTGATAAGTGTTAGAAGTACTATTGGTAAGCTTTAGAATTACTGGTATTAATACTGGTATTTATTAGCAGTATGAATACTAAGAAGTGAGGGCGCACACACACACACACACACACACACACACACACAGGCGGGGCCAGGAGCTGAGTCTCGACCCCTGCAACCACAATTAGGTGAGTACACACACACACACACAAGCACTTGTAAAAGCTGTAGTACACAGGCGCACACATACACAGGATTTCACACCTTCCTGTGAACTGACCCTCTAACCCTCACTCCCTCCCTCTCTCTCTCTTCCTCTCTCAATACCTATCTCCCTCTTTACCTCTACCTATCTCTCTACCTACCTCTCTCTCTACCTATCTCTCTCACTACCTATCTCTCTCACTTCCTATCTCTCTCTACATATCTCTCTCTACCTATCTCTCTCTACCTATCTCTCTACCTATTCTCTCTCTCTCTCCCCTCTCTCCCCTCTAACACCTCCCCCCTCTAACATCTCTCCCCTCTCATTATCTCTCCCCTCTCCCTTTTCCCATCTCTCTCCCCTCTCTCTCCCCTCCTCCCTTCTCTCTCCCCATATCCTCTCCCCCCTCTCTCTCTTCCATCTCCCCCTCTTCCCCTTCTCCCCTGTCTCTCCCCTCTCTCTCCCCTCTCGCTCTCCCCTCTCTTTGCCTCTCTCTCTCTCTCTCTCTCTCTCTCTCTCTCTCTCTCTCTCTCTCTCTCTCTTCTCTCTCTCTCTCTCTCTCTCTCTCTCGCACTCTCTCTTCACACTTTTCCCTTCTCACTCGCCCCCTCTCTCCTACCTTTCCCTTCTCTCTCTCTCCCCCTTTTCCCTTCTCACTCCCCCCTCTCTCCTTCTACCTTTCCTTTTTCTCTCTTCCCCCTCTCTTTCTCACTCTCTCTCTCCCCCTTTTTTCCCCTCTCACTCTCCCACTCTCTCTCTCTCCTTCTACCTTTCCCTTCTCTTTCTCTCTCACTCTCTCTCTCTCTCTCTCTCTCTCTCAAAAAAAAAAAAAAAAAAAAAAAAAAAAAAAAAAAAAAAAAAGGTGGGGACTCGCAGGACCATGGGATCAGATGAGAATGGTTCTGGTAGGGAAGAGTGGATGGAGGGGTAGTGGAAAAAGATGGAACAAGAGTGGGAGAGAAAATTAGGAGAGCTTTTTGAAAAAAATGGAGAAGGGGCTCTCTGTGAAATTGGAAAAGAGGTTGGAGAAGGAGATGAAGAATTGGGAGGCACAAGTCGAAACTGCAGTAGCCAGGATAAGGGTCCTAGAAGTTGAGGTAAACAGGCTGAAGCAAGTTACAGGGGCAGTGACCAGACAAGACAGCATATGAAGCTGAGAGGCCAAACAGGAAGGAAGGAAATATGAATTATGCTAAGGTCATATCAGCCTGCCAAGAAGGGCCAAGGAGGGAAAGGGAAGAGCAGCTGGGTGCAGATGTAGAGGGTGATAGGTTGAATGCAGAGGCACAACCATGCTACCAAGAGTCACTGGAAAAATCAAGGGAGAAAATGACCACATACAGACAGGATACAGAGTCACAGAGGGAGAGGCAATAAGAGGAGGAAAGGGCAAAATCAGTGTTCTTCCATGGGCTTCAGGAGAGAGAGGTAAGGACACACAATGAAAGACAGCAGGAAGAAAGAAAGGAGATTGAGAAAATCATCATGGAAATAGGTGAAGAAGACATGGACGAGATTGTAAATTTTCAGAGAATAGGGGGGTACTTGAAGGGGATAAACTGATTGATCAAGCTGATTCTCAGGACAGAAACAGTGCAGAACAGGATCCTCCAAGAGAAACCACAGTTGAAATGCTCGGAAGAGTACAAGAGGGTTTTCCTAGACAGAGACAGAACACAAACAGAATGACAGCAGCTGAGGGAGAGGACAAAAAAGCGAAAGGAGCTAGGAAAGGAGACAAGGATGGAACCAGCAGAGGTCAGTCAGAGCAGAACAGAGCAGCAAGGGCAAGCACACACACAACTATCCTCAGAGCCCCACAACCTATGACACCATCCCAACACAAACTACAATCCATACCCACAGCTTTCACCCAACACCCAGCTATAGAATCTCACAGTATGCTAGCAGGTCTCCCACCCTCACAGGCCCCCCAAACCACAGTGTTGGAAAGGAAACTGAAGGTATGGTACACAAACGCTGATGGAATAACAAGTGGGAGGAGTCGCATGAAAGAGTCAAAGAGGCATCACCGGACATCATAGCTTTCACAGAAACCAAGCTTACAGGTATGATAACAGATGCCATCTTTCCAACGGGATACCAGATCCTGAGGAAAGACAGAGGGAACAGTGGGGGTGGAGGAGTGGCACTGGTGATCAAAAACCGATGGAATTTTGATGAGCTGGAGAGAGGAGACAGCGGAGAAGAAAGTGACTACATAGCAGGAATGCTTCACATTGGAGGTCCGAAGGTGGTAATTGCAGTGATGTATAACCCACCACAGAACAACAGGAGGCCAAGGCAAGAGTATGATGAGAGCAATAGAGCGATGGTTGACACACTGGCTGCAGTGGAGAGAAGAGCTCATGCATGCAGGGCAAAGCTCCTGAACATGGGTGACTTCAACCACAAGGAGATCGATTGGGAGAACTTGGAGCCACATGGAGGCCAAGATACATGGAGGGCTATGATGATGGAGGTGGTACTGGAAAACTTCATGTACCAACACGTAAGGGACACTACAAGAGAGAGAGGAGAGGATGAACCAGCAAGATTGGACTTAGTATTCACCTTGAGCAGTGCAGATATTGAGGACATCACATATGAAAGACCCCTTGGGGCCAGCGATCATGTGGTTTTAAGTTTCGAATACATAGCAGAGCTACAAGTGGAGGGGGAAGCAGGAAGGCCAGGATAAATGAAGCCAAACTACAAGAAAGGGGACTACACACGAATAAGGAACTTCCTGAATGGGGTTCAGTGGGACAGAGAACTGGCAGAGAAGCCAGTTATTGAGATGATGGAATATGTAGCAACAATGTGCAAGAAGGCTGAGGAGAGGTTTGTACCCAAGGGTAACAGGAATAATGAAAAAGCCAGGATGAACCCATGGTTCACCCAAATGTGCAGGGAGGCAAAAACCAAGTATGCTAGGGAATAGAAGAAATATAGAAGGCAAAGGACCCAGGAGAATAAGGAGAGCAGTCATAGAGCCAGAAATGAATATGCACAGATAAGAAGGGAGGCCCAACGACAATATGAAAAAGACATAGCGAAAGTCAAATCTGACCCGAAGCTGTTATACAGCCACATCAGAAGGAAAACAACAGTCAAGGACCAGGTAATCAGGCTAAGGAAGGAAGGAAGGAGAGACAACAAGAAATGACTGCAAAGTATGTGAGGAACTCAACAAGAGATTCAAAGAAGTGTTCACAGAGGAGACAGAAGGGGCTCCAGAAAGACAGAGAGGTGGGGTACACCAACAAGTGCTGGACACACTACACACAACCAAGGAAGAAGTGAAGAGGCTTCTGAGTGAGCTAGATACCTCAAAGACAATGGGGCCGGATAACATCTCCCCATGGGTCCTGAGAGAGGGAACAGAGGCACTATGTGTACCCCTAATAACAATATTCAATACATTTATCGAAACAGAGAGATTGCCTGAGGCATGGAAGACAGCAAATGTAGTCCCAATCGTTAAAAAAGAAGACAGACATGAAGCACTAAACTACAGACCAGTGTCACTGACATGTATAGTATGCAAAGTCATGGAGAAGATTATCAGGAGAAGAGTGGTGGAACACCTAGAAAGGAATGATCTCATCAACAGCACCCAACATGGTTTCAGGGACGGGAAATCCTGTGTCACAAACCTACTGGAGTTCTATGACATGGTGACAGCAGTAAGACAAGAGAGAGAGGGGTGGGTGAATTGCATTTTCTTGGACTGCAAGAAGGCATTTGACACAGTTCCACACAAGAGATTAATGCAAAAACTGGAGGACCAAGCAGGGATAACAGGGAAGGCACTACAATGGATCAGGGAAGGCACTACAATGGATCAGGGAATACTTGTCAGGCTGACAGCAGCGAGTCATGGTACGTGGCGAGGTGTCAGAGTGGGCACCTGTGACCAGCGGGGTCCCACAGGGGTCAGTCCTAGTACCAGATGACGTGAAGCTGATAAGAAGAATTCATTTGATCGAAGACCAGGCAGAACTACAAAGGGATCTGGACAGGCTGCAGACCTGGTCCAGCAATTGGCTTCTGGAGTTCAATCCCACCAAGTGCTAAGTCATGAAGATTGGGGAAGGGCAAAGAAGACTGCAGACGGAGTACAGTCTAGGGGCCAGAGACTACAAACCTCACTCAAGGAAAAAGATCTTGGGGTGAGTATAACACAAGGCACATCTCCTGAAGCGCACATCAACCAAATAACTGCTGCAGCATATTGGCGCCTAGCAAACCTCAGAACAGCATTCCGACATCTTAATAAGGAATCGTTCAGGACCCTGTACACCATGTACGTTAGGCCCATATTGGAGTATGCGGCACCAGTTTGGAACCCTCACCTAGCCAAGCACGTAAAGAAACTAGAGAAAGTGCAAAGGTTTGCAACAAGACTAGTCCCAGAGCTAAGAGGTATGTCCTACGAGGAGAGGTTAAGGGAAATCAACTTGACGACACTGGAGGACAGGAGAGATAGGGGGGACATGATAACGGCATACAAAATACTGAGAGGAATTGACAAGGTGGACAAAGACAGAATGTTCCAGAGATTGGACACAGTAACAAGGGGACACAGTTGGAAGTTGAAGACACAGATGAATCACAGGGATGTTAGGAAGTATTTCTTCAGCCACAGAGTAGTCAGGAAGTGGAATAGTTTGGGAAGCGATGTAGTGGAGGCAGGATCCATACATAGGGAGAGTGACCTAGTAGCGATCAGTGAAGAGGCGGGGCCAGGAGCTTGGACTCGACCCCTGCAACATGAACTAGGTGAGTATAACTAGGTGAGTACACACACACTCACACACACAAGGTGACAACAATAAGACAAGAGAGAGGGGGTGGTAGAGTGTGTTTTCTTGGACTGTAAGAAGGCTTTTGACACAGTTCCACACAAGAGATTAGTGCAAAATTTGGAGGACCAGGCAGGGAGGGCACTGAAGGGAAGGCACTGCAATGGATCAGAGAATAGCTGACAGGAAGGCAACAGCTAGTCAAGGTACGCGACGAGGTGTCAGACTGGGCGCCTGTGATGAGCGAGGCTCCACAAGGGTCGGTCCTAGGACCGGTGCTGTTTCTGGTATATGTGAATAATATGACGGAAGGGATAGACTCAGAAGTGTCCCTGTTCGCAGATGATGTGAAGCGAATGAGGAGAATTCAGTTGGACGAGGATCAGGCAGGATTACAAATGGATCTGAACAGGTTGCAAGCCTGGTCCAGCAACTGGCTCTTTTGAGTTTAACCCCACCAAGTGCAAAGTCATGTAGATCGGGAAAGGAAAAGAAGATCGCAGAGTACAGGGAGCCAAAGACTGCAAACCTCACTCAAGAAAAAAGATCTTGGGCTGAGCATAATACTGAGCATATCTCCTGAGACGCACATCAACCAAATTCCGACACACACACACACACACACACACACACACACACATGCGCCTATACAATGAACCATACACATAATGAACACACACACACACACACACACACACACACACACACACAAACAGGCCAAATGTCCTAGTGCCAAGTGCCTTGGACAAAATAATAACTAACACTCCAGGACATCACATAATTGGAGAGTAGACTGTCCAGTCTACTCTCCAATTATGAAAAAAAATAGGCTAATAAGTACTCAATAACGAATAGTAACTGGTAATTTTAACAGAACTAGGGAGGGCAGAAACGTGTCTATTAGACTAGAGCCCCTAGGAAGAAGGATAAGCATAGAATGCACAAGCTAGTAGGGGACTGTTGGGTTAGGTCAGGTCACAGGAGCCCAGCAGACCATGTGTAACACGCTAACCGCACGTACATACTCACACACCCTAGCACACACTCCCACCCACTTTTCACTTAATAAACCCACACTCATACAAATATACAGACACATATTTCCAAACACATATAGACCCACTCACACACATTCCCACACACATATAGACCCTCACACAGACACACTCTTCCCCCACTCGCCCCTCACTGTTCCCACCTCTCCCTCTTTCCCTTCCCTATTTTCTCCTTTCCCCCTCTCTCCTTCTCTCTTTCCCTTGCCTTTCCCTCCTCCTCCTCTCTCCCATATTCCCTTCTTTTCCCCCTCCCCATCTCTCTCCCCCGAAGCCACTGTCTCCCCTCCCCCTCTCTCTCTCACTCTCACCCCTCTCTCTACATCCCTACACACACACACACACACACACACACACACACACACACACATCTTCTTGGACTGCAAGAAGGCCTTTGACACAGTTCTTCACAAGAGATTAGTGCAGAAGCTAGAGCATCAGGCGCATATACCAGGAAGGGCACTGCAATGAATCAGGGAATACCTGAGAGGGAGGCAACAACGAGTCATGGTACGTGATGAGGTATCACAGTGGGCACCTGTGACGAGCGGGGTCCCACAGGGGTCGGTCCTAGGATCAGTGCTATTTTTGGTATATGTGAACGACATGACGGAAGGGTTAGACTCAAACGTGTCCCTGTTCGCAGATGTGAAGTTAATGAGGAAAATTAAATCATATGAGGATCAGGCAGGACTTCAAAGAGACCTGGACAGACTGGACACCTGGTCCAGCAACTGACTTCTCGAATTTAACCCCACCAAATGCAAAGTCATGAAGATAGGGGAAGGGCACAGAAGACCGCAGACGGAGTATAGGCTAGGTGCCCAAAGACTGCAAACCTCGCTCAAGGAGAAAGATCTTGGGGGTGAGTATAACACCGAGCATGTCTCCGGAAGCACACATCAACCAGATAACTGCTGCAGCATATGGGCGCCTGGCAAACCTGAGAACAGCGTTCCGATACCTTAGTAAGGAATCGTTCAAAACACTGCACACCGTGTACGTCAGGCCCTTACTGGAGTATGCAGCACCTGTTTGGAACCCGCACTTGATCAAGCACGTCAAGAAATTAGAGAAAGTGCAAAGGTTTGCGACAAGGTTAGTTCCAGAGCTAAGGGGAATGTCCTATGAAGAAAGGTTAAGGGAAATCGGCCTGACGACACTGGAGGACAGGAGGGTCAGGGGAGACATGATAACGACATATAAAATACTGTGCAGAATGGACAAGGTGGACAAAGACAGGATGTTCCAGGGAGGGGACACAGAAACAAGAGGTCACAACTGGAAGTTGAAGACTCAGATGAGTCAAAGGTATGTTAGGAAGTATTCCTTCAGTCACAGAGTTGTCAGGCAGTGGAATAGCCTAGAAAGTGACGTAGTGGAGGCGGGAACCATACATAGTTTTAAGACGAGGTTTGATAAAGCTCATGAAGCAGGGAGAGAGAGGACCCAGTAGCAACCAGTGGAGAGGCGGGGCCAGGAGCTAAGACTCGACCCCTGCAATCACAAATAGGTGAGTATAAATAGGTGAATACACACACACACACACACACACACACACACACATGTATAGTATGCAAAATCATGGAGAAGATTATCAGGAGAAGAGTGGTGGAACACCTAGAAAGGAACGATCTCATCAACAGCAGCCAACATGGTTTCAGGGACGGGAAATCCTGTGTCACAAACCTACTGGAGTTCTGTGACATGGTGACAGCAGTAAGACAAGAGAGAGAGGGGTGGGTGGATTGCATTTTCTTGGACAGCAAGAAGGCGTTTGACACAGTTCCACACAAGAGATTGGTGCAAAAACTGGAGGACCAAGCAGGGATAACAGGGAAGGCACTACAATGGATCAGGGAATACTTGACAGGAAGACAGCAGCGAGTCATGGTACGTGGCGAGGTGTCAGAGTGGGCACCTGTGACCAGCGGGGTCCCACAGGGGTCAGTCCTAGGACCAGTGCTGTTTCTGGTATTTGTGAACGACATGACGGAAGGAATAGACTCTGAGGTGTCCCTGTTTGCAGATGACGTGAAGTTGATGAGAAGAATTCACTCGATCGAAGACCAGGCAGAACTACAAAGGGATCTGGACAGGCTGCAGACCTGGTCCAGCAATTGGCTCCTGGAGTTCAATCCCCCCAAGTGCAAAGTCATGAAGATTGGGGAAGGGCAAAGAAGACCGCAGACGGAGTACAGTCTAGGGGCCAGAGACTACAAACCTCACTCAAGGAAAAGATCTTGGGGTGAGTATAACACCAGGCACATCTCCTGAAGCGCACATCAACCAAATAACTGCTGCAGCATATGGGCGCCTAGCAAACCTCAGAACAGCATTCCGACATCTTAATAAGGAATCATTCAGGACCCTGTACATCGTTTTACGTTAGGCCCAAATTGGAGTATGCGGCACCAGTTTGGAACCCACTCCTAGCCAAGCACGTAAAGAAACTAGAGAAAGTGCAAAGGTTTGCAACAAGACTAGTCCCAGAGGTAAGAGGTATGTCCTACGAGGAGAGGTTAAGGGAAATCAACCTGACGACACTGGAGGACAGGAGAGATAGGGGGGACATGATAACGACATACAAAATACTGAGAGGAATTGACAAGATGGACAAAGACAGGATTTTTTCCAGAGACTGGACACAGTAACAAGGGGACACAGTGGAAGCTGAAGACACAGATGAATCACAGGGATGTTAGGAAGTATTTCTTCAGCCACAGAGTAGTCAGTAAGTGGAATAGTTTGGGAAGTGATGTAGTGGAGGCAGGATCCATACATAGCTTTAAGCAGAGGTATGATAAAGCTCACGGCTCAGGGAGAGTGACCTAGTAGCGATCAGTGAAGAGGCGGGGCCAGGAGCTCGGACTCGACCCCCGCAACCTCAACTAGGTGAGTACAACTAGGTGAGTACACACACACACACACAACACACACACACACATACACACACACACATACACACACACACGCACAAACACACACACACAGCCACTCTCAAATACACATCACAAATGACCACACAAAATGGGTTGCCAGAGAACAGGGCGGAAAACCAAGGGACTGGTGGATGGGTCTGTGAAGGAAGATTGGGTAGCAGAGCTCGTGAAAAGGGAAAAAGAGTGAATAGTGAAGCTAGATTGCTTAACAAGAAAGTAGAGGAGAGAATAGCTGCAAAAAGCAGGAAATGGGAGATACAAGCCATAGCAGCAGAAGTTAAAATACAGAGCTTAGAAGAGGAACTGAAAATTCTGAAACAGTCTAAAGAACCAAGAGCAGTATGGCCATGACATCAGATACTTTACATCAGTCACAAATGAGGGGGCTATAGGAAACAAAGGAGTTTGACTTTATGCAGAGGCCCTATCAGACCGCCATGGAGCCTGGAAAAAGACGAGGTGCACACAAGGAACAAACAAGGAGACTGAAGAAAACGAAAGAGCTAAGCTATACGCAGAGGCTCTAACAGACCAGAGCGGTACCCAGGAAAAGCTGAGAAGGAAAAGTGACAGGCCATTGGGCAAAGGGACAACAGATAGAGAAAAGATTGAAGAAAGGAATGCTGCAATTGAGGCAATTAAATCGAATCAGGGGATACAGTGGAAAATGCAGTGGGAGAATGAAAGGAAGAGGTCAGTCTATGGGCTCCAGGAAGTTGAAAGGAAAACTTACGAAGCAAGAAGACAAGGGGAGAAAAAATTATTAAAAGTATCATGAAAGCAATAGCAGAGGAAGACATGTACCAGTTGACAAATTTTCTGAGAATAGGGGAGGTTTGCAAAAGGCAGAAACTGGCGAGTTAGGGATTTTCAGGCAGAATAAGCATGAAACAGGATCCTGCAGGAGAAAACACATCTAATGGACAAATCGGGGTATGGGACAGTGTGCCTCGACCGCGATAGAACATGAGAAGTAAGGCAGAAACTGAAAGACGGTACAAATATGCAAGGAGGAAAGAGAGGTAAAGAGAGAGATGGGCAGGAGAACCCAAACTCACCAGGAAGAGCCAAGATGGAGATGGGCAGGAGAACCCTGACTCAGGAGGAAGAGCAAATACAACCTTCCTCAGAACCACCTACAGAAGGCCCCTCAACCCTGACAAACCCAATGCAACCAAACAATCTAACCCAAATCCCACACCCCATACCCACTGCCTCCACCCCACTCATAACAAATTCCATCTACAGCAACCCCCATAGTTCCTCTCCAGGTTTCCCACTTCTCCAACCCCAATGTACTCCCCAGACCACAGTTTTAGAAAAGAAGTTGAAGGGACCGACGAGAATAATTATTTTTTGGTCCTCTTTCAATGGATTTTTTTTTTACTGTGAATTAAGCAGCATTTGAAACCTAGACATTGTGTTTTTAGTGACTTTTTTTCCTTACAGTTAGAAAAAAATATTGCCCTATTTTATAGGGGTTAAACCTATCTGTCTACACCAAAACTGGTAAGACTTACAATGTTCTAGTCGACATCAAATGAAAGATAACGAGTTACGTAATCTAATTACGTGGACGTTTGAGCGAAATATCAATAGATTGCATTATATAAAATGTTGAGATATGTGTTTTTTATTTAAGGACTTTTTTGGGAGAAAAAATCAATAAAAACAAAATGGTACAACATATTGCAAAACATCTATGTAATTCAATAGAACCATCATTTCTCAATAACGTTTGAAAAAATCATGATGTTCCTATAAATACTCTTCGCATGAGAGGGAAAGTAATGTCTAACGTATTCCTGAGTTATACTTGTGTTTTCTGTAAAACTCGACATAATTTTTCAATTTCAATTCTTTTATCACTCCAAAAACGTTCGGCAGTCCCTGAAGGTGTGGTATACAAACACAGACAGAATAATAAATAAATGTGAGAAGTGGCATGAAAGAATCGAGGAAACATCCACAGACATCACAGCACTCAAAATGAAACTCACTGGGATGATACCAAACGTAATCTTTCCACTCGGATATCAGATCCTGAGGAAAGATAGAGTGAGCAGAGGGAAATGAGGAGTTGCACTGCTCATTAAAATCTGGTGGGAATTTGAAAAGGAACAATTCAGTCTGGAAAAAAAGCTAATTTTTTTGGCCCGAGGGACCCCTTAAGGTGGTAATTGCTGTGATGTACAACCCGCCACTGAACTGCAGGAGACCAAGAGTAGAATATGAAGAGAGCAACAGGGCAATGGTGGACACACTGGCTGAGGTGGCCAGAAGAACTCACATGGGTAGAGCAGAGTTGCTAGTTATCGGTGATTTTAATCACAAGGAGACTGACTGGGAAAACCTGGAGCCACATGGGGGTCTCGAAACATGGAGAGCCAAGATGATGGATGTGGTACTGGAATATCTCATGCATCAACATATTAGGGACACTACCGGAGAGAGAGGAAATGATGAACCAGCAAGACTGGACCTCGTATTCACCGTGAATAGTTCGGACATCGAGGGCATCACATACAAGTGGAGAGGGTAGCACGAGTAGGATGGGCCAGTAACAACAATCTTCAACACACCCACTGAAACTGAGAAACTACCTGAGGTATGGAAGACGTCAAAATTTTCTCAGTTTTTAAGAAAGGAGACAGACATTAAACTGTAGCCCAGTGTCATTGACTGTATAGTATGCAAAGCCATGAAGATTATAAGGAGTGAGTAGTAGAGCACCTAGAAAAAAACAAGCTTATATATGACAACCAGCACGGTTTCGGGGAAAGGAAATCCTGTGTCACAAACCTAAAGGAGTTTTATGACAAGGTAACAGAAGTAGGACATGAGAAAGGTGGATAGATAGCATTTTCTTGGACTACAAGGCCTTCGACACAGTTCCTCACAAGAGATTAGCGCAAAAGCTAAAGGACCAGGCATGCATAATAGGAAAGGCAATGTAATGGATCAGACAATACCTGACAGGGAGGCAACAACGAGTGGGCGCCTGTGATGAGCGGGGCTCCACAGGGGTCAGTCCAAGGATCTGTGCTGTTTTTGGTATATGTGAATGACATGACAGAAGGGATAGACTCAGAAGTGTCCCTGTTTGTAGATGATGTGAAGCTAATGAGGTGAATTAAATCGGGTGAGGATGAGGCAGGTCTACAAAGGGACCTGGACAGGCTGCAAGCCTGGTCCAGTAACTGGCTCTTGGAGTTTAACCCCACCAAATGCAAAGTCATGAAGACTGGGGAAGGGATAAGAAGACCGTAAACAGAGTTTTGGCTAGGTGGCCAAAGACTGGAAGCTTCACTCAAGGAAAAGGACCTTGTGGTAAGTATAATACCGAGCGCATCTCCTGAGGCGCACATCACCAGATAACTGCTGCAGCATTTGGGCGTCTGGCAAACCTAAGAACAGCGTTCCGACACCTCAGTAAGGAGTCATTCAAGACTGTACACCGTGTACGTCCGTCCCATATTGGAGTATGTAGCACCAGTTTGGAACCCACACCTGCTCCAGCGCGTCAAGAAAGTAGAGAAAGTGCAAAGGTTAGCAGTAAGAGTTGTCCCAGAGATAAGATGAATGTTCTACGAAGAAAGGTTAAGAGAAATCGGCCTGACGACACTGGAGGACAGGAAGGTTGGGGGGACATGATAACGACATGTAAAATACTGCGAGGAATTGAAAAGGTGGAGAAATACAGGATGTTCCAGAGATGGGACACAGAAACAAGTTGTCACAATTGGAAGTTGAAGACTCAAATGAGTCAAAGGGATGTTAAGAAGTATTTCTTCAGTTATGGAGTTGTCAAGAAGTGGAATAGCCTGAAAAGTGACGTAGTGGAGGTAGGAACCATACATAGTTTTAAGACGAGGTTTGATAAAGCTCATGGAGCAGGGAGAGAGAGGACCTAGTAGCGACCAGTGAAGAGGCGGGGCCAGGAGCTATGAATCGACCCCTGCAACCACAATTAGGCGAGTACATACTTATCCTCCCACCCACATACGCTCTCTCATACACAAACACACACACACATATTCACATGCACACATATACATAATGAACCACACAAATACTCACACACACACACACATATGCACACCCACATAATGAACACACGCACACCCACACAATGAACGCAGACACACACACACGCACACACACACACGCACACACACACACGCACACGCACACACGCACAACACACACACACACACACACACACACACACACACACACACACACACACACACACACACAATGAACACAAATATTCTTGTTCCGGTGATTAAGCTAATAATTTTAAGTGCACGTAGAGACAGTTGTCAGGAAATGTTTAATTCTCTTAAAGTATTCTCAGCGCCCCACCCAGCCTCAAGACTAGTCTGTGGTTGTCAGCGTCCCACCCAGCCTGAAGACTAGTCTGTGGTTGTCAGCGCCCCACCCAGCCTGAAGACTAGTCAGTGGTTGTAGTCAGCGTCCCACCCAGCCTGAAAACTAGTCTGTGGTTGTTGTCATCGTCCCACCCAGCCTGAAGACTAGCCTGTGGTTGTCAGCGTCCCACCCAGCCTGAAGACTAGTCTGTGGTTGTTGTCAGCGTCCCACCCAGCCTGAAGACTAGCCTGTGGTTGTTGTCAGCGCCCCACCCAGCCTGAAGACTAGTCTGTGGTTGTCAGCGTCCCACCCAGCCTGAAGACTAGTCAGTGGTAGTTGTCAACACCCCACCCAGCCTGAAGACTAGTCTTTGGTTGTCAGCACCCCATCCAGCCTGAAGACTAGTCTGTGGTTGTTGCCAGCATTCCACCCAGCCTGAAGACTATTCTGTGGTTGTCAGTGTCCCAACCAGCCTGAAGACTAGTCTGTGGGTGTTGTCAGCGTCCCACCCAGCCTGAAGGCTAGTCTGTGGTTGTCAGCGTCCCAACCAGCCTGAAGACTAGTCTGTGGTAGTTGTCAACACCCCACCCAGCCTGAAGACTAGTCTGTGGTTGTTCTCAGCGTCCCGCCCAGCCTGAAGACTGTGGTTGCTCTCTACACCCCACCCAGCCTGAAGACTAATCTGTGATTGTTCTCAGCGTCCCACCCAGCCTGAAGACTAATCTGTGATTGTTCTGAGCGTCCCACCCAGCCTGAAGACTAGTCTGTGGTAGTTGTCAACACCCCACCCAGCCTGAAGACTAGTCTGTGGTTGTTCTCAGCGTCCCGCCCAGCCTGAAGACTGTGGTTGCTCTCTACACCCCACCCAGCCTGAAGACTAATCTGTGATTGTTCTCAGCGTCCCACTCAGCCTGAAGACTAATCTGTGATTGTTCTCAGCGTCCCACCCAGCCTGAAGACTAGTCTGTGGTAGTTGTCAACACCCCACCCAGCCTGAAGACTAATCAGTGATTGTTCTCATGTCTCACCCAGCCTGAAGACTAGTCTGTAGTTGTTGTCAGCACCCCACCTAGCCTGAAGAGTAGTCTGTGGTTGTCAGCACCCCAACCAGCATGATGGCTAGTCTGTGGTTTTCTCAGCGTCCCACGCACCCTGAAGTTTAATCTGTCGTTGTTGTCAGCACGCCACCCAGCCTGAAGACTAGTCTGTGGTTGTTGTCAGCACCCCACCCAGCCTGAAGACTATTCTTGGGTTGTCAGCGTCCCACCAACTTGAAGACTAATCTGTGGTTGCTGTCGGCGCCCCGAGCAGACTGAAGACCAGTCTGTGGTTGTTGTCAACGCCCCAACCAGCCTGAAGACTAGTCTGTGGTTGTCAGTGCCCCACCCAGCCTGAAGACTTGTCTTTGGTTATCTGCGCACCACCCAGCCTGAAGACTAGTCTGTGGTTGTCAGCGTCCCACCCAGCCTGAAGACTAGTCTGTGGTTGTCAGCGTCCCACGCAGCCTGAAGACTAGTCTCTGGTTGTTCTCAGCGTCCCACCCAGCGTGAAGACTAGTCGGTGGCTGTTGTCAGCGCCGCACTCAGCATGGAGACTAGTCTGTGGTTCTCAGGGCCCCAACCAGCCTGAAGACTAGTCTATGGTTGTTGTCAGCGCTCCACCCCAGCCTGAAGACTAGCCTGTGGTTGTCAGCGTCCCACCCAGCCTGAAGACTTGTCTGTGGTTGTTGTCAGGCCCACCCAGCCTGAAGACTAGTCTGTGGTTGTTGTCAGTGCCCCACCCAGCGTGGAGACTAGCCTGTGGTTCTCAGCGTCCCACCCAGCGTGAAGACTAGTCTGTGGTTGTCAACGCCCCACCCAGCCTGAGGACTAGTCTGTGGCTGTCAGCGTCGAACCCAGCCTGAAGACTAGTCTATGGCTGTTGTCAGCGTCCCACCCAGCCTGAAGACTAGTCTGTGGTTGTCAGTGCCCCACCCAGCGTGGAGACTAGTCTGTGATTTTCAGCGTCCCACTCAGCCTGAAGACTAGTCTGTGGTTGTTCTCAGCATCCCACCCAGCCTGAAGACTAGTCTGTGGTTATTGTAACCTAGCTCCACTTAGGTATGAATTCCAATTCTTGTCTCCTTCCCTTGAACATAGTCGTCAGGGATCATTTTTAGTCTGTGTGTGTAGGTAGATTCCTCTGCTTCTGAGCTGCTGCTCTTGACTGTACTTACACTGGGGTTATATCTGCTGGACCCTTGAAGAACATGTGTGTGTTCACCATTGAATCTTTTTGAGTGTTTATTGTTGTTCCATCTGGATGTTCACCTTAGGATCATCTGAATGTTCACCACTGAATTATTTGAGTATTCACATATTTATTATCCGTGTTCATCATCAATTTACGTGAGTGTTCATCACTCATCTATCAGAGTGTTCACCATTTTATTATCTGTAAATTCACGATTGTGTTATCTGTGTATTCACCATTTTTTAGTGTTCACCACTGAATTATCTAAGTGGTAGATATGATTAGATGTGTTTTTCCTCTTCAGGTAACTAGTTTACTGTGCTGCTAGTATGAATGTTGAATGTTGAGGAGGGTGTTCAGATGGGCGGTGAAGTTACCATCTTATTTCTCAGATATTAGGAATTGCTGACCCATTGAGTACCTTGTCCTTGTTTATGGAGGAAGACATGAGCTAGCCACACACACACACACACACACAGAGAGACAGAGAGAGAGAGAGAGAGAGAGAGAGAGAGAGAGAGAGAGAGAGAGAGAGAGAGAGAGAGAGAGAAAGAGAGGTAAAAACTTCAACCACTACTGAAAGTTGAATCTTTGTTTCTGAGCTGCCAGGATCTGAATGGTCTTTTGAGAATTGAGAGGGAAAAGGACACAAATGCAGTACAATGCTATCCTTTACTGACAACGTTTCGCCCACTGTACTTGATCAAGTCACAAACAGATCTGTTTGTGATTTGATAAAGCCAAATGTGTGGTCGAATCATTGACAATTTGTGTCTTTTTTCCTCTTATTGGTATTTTATACCATTTCTCTTAAATTACTGAAGAGCGTGTATGCTCTTGTGATACCAGTCACAAAGTCTGTAGTGGTATTGTGACTGAAGGCGAATCAAAAGCCGCGGTAACCCAGGTCTTGCTTTATTCAGTCGATGCCATAATAAACAAACAATAGATCCCAGTAAAACGAAATTATATTTGATATCATACACAAGATAAAAGTTACTCTTCAATCCTATGTTATAGGATAACATTCACTGCTATCACTTTTCAATACCCAATAATGTTTGTAAGTTTGTTAGTAATGTTGTAAGTATTTAGTGTAGGTATATTTTGTATTCCCATTTATTACAGTGGTAATATATCATTATATCCTCAGGACTGTGCATCCCTTCCCACAACAGGATTGTGTCCCACCGCAGGACTGGTCATCCTACCACAGAACTGTATTCCTCCCTAGAACTAGACAACCCTTGGCTAGGACTGGGCATTACACCACAGAATTATGTCCCACCCGAGAAACTGGGTGTCCCGCCTCAGGACTGGACGTCATGGCCCCACAACTGAATGTCACATGTCAGGTCCGGACGTCCTACTCCAGGAGACGGAATCCCACTTCAGTACCGTTCGTCCCACCCCATGATCCAGGGCTCCATCCCAGGACTCAGGGTTCCATTCCACGACCCAGGGCTCCATCCCCCGACCCAGGGCTCCATCCCCCGACCCAGGGCTCCATCCCCCGACCCAGGGCTCCGTCCCAGGAGTAGGTGTCCCAGCCCAGGAGTGGACGAGGCACCGCGGGTTATTCAGCTATACACGCACACCACTGAGGGGTTCGCGCCTCTATAAATTTTCTCTGCTTCGTTACCCCTTTAAAGGAGTGTATTAAAGCTTTAGATAAGCTTTTCCTCCAAGAAAATGTGACTACACTTTCATTCAAAATATCATACCTAGTTACTTACAAATTCCCAGGCGCTGTAAGGCCCCAACGAGTTTAGGGCTTCCACGAGAATATAACAAAAATAAATTTCAACAGGAAAATTACATGACATAAAAACAATATATGTACTCATCCAAACACACATAGACACAAACACACACACACACACACACACACACACACACACACACACACACACACACACACACAAAGGGGACAGAGAGGAAGCAAGGGACTGCATAGTAGGAAAACTTCAGACTGGTGGGTCCCAAGGTGGTGATTGCAGTGATGTACAACCCGCCACAGAATAGCAGGAGGCCAAGACAAAAATATGATGAGAGAAACAGAACAATGGTTGATACATTAGCTGAGATGGCAAGAAGGGCCCATGTGGGCAGGGCAAAGTTGCTAGTTGTGGGTAACTTCAGTCACAATGAAATTGACTGGGAAAACCTGGAATCACATGTATATCAGAAATGTGGAGGGCTAAGATGATGGAGGTGGTACTGGAAAAACCTCATGCATCAACATGTTAGGGACACTACCAGAAAGAGAGAGGAGAGGATGAGCCAGCATGACTGGACCTCATATTTATAGGATGGGAGAAACCAACTTACAATAGAGAGAATTACACAGGCCTGAGGAACTTCCTGCTTGAGGTCCAGTGGAAAAAATCATTAAGTGAAACAAAATACATGAAAGCAAAATGCAAGGAGGTACAGAAGAGGGTCGTTCCCAAGGCCAACAGAAATAATGGGAAGACCAGAACGATCCCTTAGTTCACCCAAATGTGCAGAGAGGCCAAAATCTAAGTGCACTAGAGAATGGAAAAAATATAGAAACAAAGGACCAAGGAAAATAAGGAGATTAGTCGAAGAGCCAGAAACGAATATGCATAGATAAGGAGAGAGGTCCAGCGGCAAAACGAAAATGACAAAGGATCGAAAGCCAAGTCTGAACCAAATCTGTTGTACAGCCACATCAGGAGGAAAACAAGAGTTAAGGACAAGGTGATGACGCTGAAGAAGGGAGGAGAGGGAATTCACAGGAAACGACCGAGAGGTATGTGAAGAGCTCAACACGAGATTTAGGGAAGTATTTCCAGTGGGCATAAGCACATAAGAACATATGAAAGAAGGAACACTGAAGCAGGCCTACTGGCCCATGCGAGGCAGGTTCAATTCTACCACCAGCTTAAGCCAATGTCTTGACCTAGTCAGGTCAGTCACATTTACTTAAGGGAGGAGCACGGCATCTGACCTAGTAGCCCAAGTTAGTCAAGTCCAACTCAAACCCACCCACACCCACTCATGTATTCATTCAACCTATTTTTAAAACTATGCAACGTCTTAGCATCTATGACGGTACTTGAGAGTTTGTTCCACTCATCCACAACTCTATTACCAAACCAGTGCTTTCCGATATCCTTCCTGAATCTGAATTTTCCTAATTTAAAAACCACTGCTGCGAGTCCTGTCTATGCTAGATATTTTTAGCACGCTATTTACATCCCCTTTATTAATTCCTGTTTTCCATTAATACACCTCAGTCATATCCTCCCTAATTCTACGTCTTTCTAGAGAGTGCAGATTCAGGGCCGTCAGTCTATCCTCATAGGGAAGATTTCTAATACATGGGATCAACTTTGTCATCCTTTGTACGTTTTCCAGTGCATTTATATCCATTCTGTAATAATACAGTGACCAAAACTGCACAGCATAATCTAAATGAGGCCTGACTAAAGATATATAGAGTTGAACAACCTGAGGATTTCTATTATTTATACTTCTTGCTATGAAGCCAAGGATTCTGTAAGCTTTATTACAAACACTTAGGTCCAACATTTAGAACATCCAACCACTGCATCAATCCTCATTAGAATTAATTGGACGGCCTATTTTGGTGTCAGCAGCAAATTTGCTTATGTCGCTATTTATTCATGTCGCTATTTATGTCGTTTATGTAAATTGTTAACAACAACGGACCCAACACTGACCCATGTGGAACACCGCTTGTGACGTGCCGCCATTCTGATTTCTCCCCATTTATGCAGACTCTCTGCTGCTTATTTGTCAAGCATGCCTCTACCCAGGAAAAAATTTCTCCTCCTATTCTGTGTGGCTTAAGTTTTCTCAACAGCCTATGATGTGGAACTCTGTTGAAAGCCTTACTGAAGTCCATATACACAATATCATATTCAATACTCTGGGAAACCAGAATGGTTGGGTACACAAACAAGTGCTGGACACAAGAGACACCAATGAGGAGGAGGCAAAGAGGCTGCTAAATGAACTAGATACCTCAAAGGCGTTGGGACCGGACATCTCTCCGTGGGTCCCGAGGGAGTGAGCAGAGGCGCTTTGCGTGCCAGTAACAATAATCTTTAATACATACCATACCACGGGCGGGTTCTATCCCCGCCCGTGGTATGGTTTGTTTGCAATCGTGTCCTTACGATTTCGTGAGTCATCTTCAATACATCTATCGAAATAAGGCGGCTACCTAAGGTGTGGAAGACAGCGAATGTAGTCTCATTTTATAAGAGACAGACACGAGGCATTAAACTACAGACCAACGTCACTGTCATGCATAGTATACAAAGTCGTGGAAAGGATTATTAGGAGAAGAGTGGTGGAGCACCTAGAAAGGAATGAGAATATATATCACAACCAGCACGATTTCATGGACGGGAAATCCTGTGTCACAAACCTACTGGAGTTTTACGACAAAGTAAAGGAAGACGAGAGAGAGAGAGAGAGAGAGAGAGAGAGAGAGAGAGAGAGAGAGAGAGAGATGGCATTTTCTTGGACTGCAAGGCTTTCGACATAGTTCCACATTACAGATTAGTGCACAAGCTGGAGGACCAGGCAACTATAACAGGAAAGGCACTTCAATGGATCAGAGAATACCTGACAGGAAGGCGAGGTGTCACAGTGGGCGTCTGTAATGAGTGGAGTTCCACGCGGTTCAGTCCTAGGACATGTGCTGTTTCTGGTGTATGTGAATGACATGACAGAAGGGATAGACTCAGGAGTTTTCTTTTGCAGACGATGTGAAGCTAATGAGGAGAATTCAATCTGATGAGGATCAGGCAGGACTACAAAGGGAGATGGACAGGCTGCAAGTCTTTTCCAGCAACTGACTCCTGGAGTTTAACCGGGGGCGTTGACCCCCGGAAATGTCTCCAGGTAAATTCCAGGTAAACTCCAGTGGCACTATCCTGAAGAACTTTGTAGTGACACTATCCTGTAGAACCTTGTAGTGACACTATCCTGAAGAACCTTGTAGTGGCACTATCCTGAAGAACCTTGTAGTGGCACTATCCTGAAGAACCTTGTAGTGACACTATCCTGAAGTACCTTGTAGTGACACTATCCTGAAGAACCTTGTAGTGACACTACCCTGAAGAACCTTGTAGTGGCACTATCCTGAAGAACCTTGTAGTGGCACTATCCTGAAGAACCTTGTAGTGGCACTATCCTGAAGAACCTTGTAGTGACACTACCCTGAAGAACCTTGTGGTGACAGTATCCTGAAGAACCCTGTCTTCAAGCAGGCACTGGATAAGCACCTAAGTCGGTACTTGACCAGCCGGGCTGTGGCTCGTACGTTGGATTGCGTGCAGCCAGCAGTAACAGCCTGGTTGATCAGGCTCTGATCCACCATGAGGCCTGGTCACAGACCAGGCCGCGGGGGCGTTGACCCCCGGAACTCTCTCCAGGTAAACTCACCAAGAACAAAGTCATGAAGACTGGGGAAGGGCAATAAGACCGCAGACAGAGTACAAGGGGGCCAAATATTGCAAACCTCATTCAAGGAAAAGGCTCTTGGGGTGAATATAATACCGAGCACCTCTCCTGAGGCACATATCAATCAAATAACTGCTGCAGCTATATAGGCGCCTGGCAAACCAAAGAATAGCGTTCAAACACCCCATTAAGGAATCGTTCAAGACTCTGAATACCGTGTACGTCAGTCCTATATTGGATTATGTAACACCAGTCTGGAACCAACACCTGGTCAAGCACATCAAGAAATTAGAGAAAGTGCAAAGGTTTGCAACAAGACTAGCCCCGGAACTAAAGATAAAGTCCTACGAAGAAAGGTTAGGGGAAATCGACCTGACAACACTGGAGGACAGGAGGGGTAAGGGGGACATGATAACGACATATATAATACTGAGATGAATTGACAAGGTGAACAGGGACAGGGTGTTTTAAAGATGGGACACAGCAGCAAGGGGACACAATTGGAAGTTGAAAACTCAGATGAGTCACAGAAATGTTAGGAAGTATTTCTGCATTCATAGAGTTGTTAGGAAGTGGAATAGTCTGGAGAGTGATGCAGTGGAGGCAGCAGCCATACATGGCTTTAAGAAGAGGTATGACAAAGCTCATGGAGCAGGGAGAGAGTGGACCTAATAGCGACCAGTGAAGAGGCAGGGCCAGGACCTATGACTCAGCTCCTGCAACCGCAATTAGGCGACTACACACACACACACACACACACACACACACACAATGTACACGAAGACACATTACAACACATTTGAACAAATTTCCTAGTGTTCTCTTTGATAAATATATTTCGAAAAGATATTTGTATGTAAGAAAAATGCAATCCTTTTATTTATGTGGTATTTTCTAAAATTAACGCGTCATGAACTTTTCCTAAACTTCAAAAAAGAAAAAAAAACTGGTAAACTGACGCTTAGGTGGCAGACACATTAATAAATATGACTCACGAAATCGTAATGACACGATTGCAAACAAACCATACCACGGGCGGGTTCAAATCCCGCCCGTGGTATGGTTTACATTAATAAATATCTCTATGCAGAACATTATTTTAGGTAAACGCCTAATCTAACAGTATACAGGGTGGCCACAAAAACACTCCCTGATTTCAAACAGGTATAACATGTAACTTTATTGGAATAATCTTTCATTCAATTTCTGTGGGATAGGGTAACATTTAAAGGCACTCAATGTGCGCCCCTCTGCTTGCTCGGCAAACATCGATGCGATAGTCCAGTTCGATCCAGACGCTCTGCAGCATATCTAGTGTTATCATGAGAACTGCTTCAGTGATCGAAATTTTCAGCTCCTCCTGGGTTACAGGTAGTGGTGGTACGTAAACTGTGCTCTTCACGTGCCCCCAAAGAAAGAAGTCACAAACAGTTCCGGTGACCTCGCAGGGAACACACTCACGCACGCTTGCTGAAAGTCCAAGCCCCTCGCACACAAAACATCGTTTACCCCCTCCCTCCAAACTTTCCTAGGACGACCCCTACCCCGCCTTCCTTCCACTATAACTTTATATGCTCTCCAAGTCATTCTTTTTTCTTCCATCCCCTCTAAATGACCAAACCACCTCAACAACCCCTCTTCAGCTCTTTGACTAATACTTTTAGTAACTCCACAACTCCTAATTTCCACACTATGAATTCTCTGCATATTAATTCTCTGCATTGCCCTTAGACACGACATCTTCACTGCCTCTACTTTCCTCCATGCTGCACACGCATATATGTGTGCTGGTACCACTATATCTCCGTACTTTCCTTTCTTTGCCTCCATGGATAACTTTTTTTATTTCCACAGATGCCTCAAAGCATCAATCACCTTTTTCTTCATCAGTTCTATGATTAACTTCATCCTTCATAAACCCATCTGCTGACAAGTCAACTCTCAAATATCTGAACGCATTCACTTCTTCCATACTTCCTCCCTCCAACTTGATGTCCAGTTTGTTTTTTTTTACTTAAATCGTTTGATACCATATTATATATATATATATATATATATATATATATATATATATATATATATATATATATATATATATATATATATATATATATATATATATATATATATGCAATAAGATCACAGTAAACAGGTGATTTCAGAATATGCAAAACAACCACTCTGAAAGAATAGAGAAATTTCAAGCGCTTTCGTGACTACTCACATTATCAAGGAACTATGAAAGTAAAGCATCCAAGGAAGGTATATAAGAGGGTCTGGCCAATACCTCACTATCAGATCTCACAACGGTTAAACACCTGACGCGCGCCGGCCCAACTGGACAGGTCCTTTGCACAACCACCAACAAACTATTCTACCCAAGAAAATTTTTAAAATTATTATTTGTCCAGTGTATTATTAAATTCTTCCCAAATTCTATTAATTATAAATGGATCTAATTTATATAAACCAAAGGAAATATTCATATTATTGTCAAAACTGCTTTTTATGAAACAAGATTCAATTATATTCCTGTCGACCATGGACTTGCTTGATACTACTTTCTCAACTTTTTGAAAATCAATTGGATGGTTAAAATCTCTTACATGAATAAATAGAGCATTGGAATCTTGTCCATTTCTAATGCTATATTTATGTTGTTTTAATCTTAGTTCGAGATTTTTACCAGTTTGACCGTAATGAACGTTATCGCAAATTTTACAAGGAATCTTATAGACACATCCATTAGCATTTTGGGGGGAATTCTTTATCAAAAGTTTTTTTACTGTATCAAGATTTTTTAATACAACTTTAATATTAAAAGTCTTAAGAAGAGAAGGCATATTAACCAAGTTTTCATGGTAAGGGAGAACCAACATATTTTTAGTTGAATAAGGCTGGTTGTACCTTTTTGGATTGTAAAAAGTATTTCTAGCAACTTTAAAAGATTTATCAATTACATTTCTTGGGTATTTTAAATCATTACCTATTTCATAAATTTTGGATATTTCCTCATCTATGAACTCAGGACTACAAATTCGTAAAGCTCTCAAAAACATTGATGAGAAAACAGACAGTTTGACTCTATCTTGATGCGAAGAATAATAATGGACATAGGAACAGTTATTTGTAGGTTTTCTGTAAATTTTAAATTTGAATTCATTACCATTAATAATTAAAACATCTAGAAAAGGTAATGAGTTATTTTCTTCAAACTCAACAGTAAAGTTTATGGAATGGGCTAAGCTATTTAATTTTCCAAGGAAATGGTGAATATCTACATTTTTGGGCATAAGACACAAAATATCATCAACATATCTGAACCATTTAACTCTACTAGGGAGGATTGTGTTAAGCAATCTTGTTTCAAAAAATTCCATGTATAGGTTACTAAGAACAGGTGAAAGAGGATTTCCCATTGCCATACCAAACTTCTGAGTGTAAAACTTATCATAAAATACAAATTTTGCATCAACAATGCAAAGTTTAATAAGTTTAATGATAGTAGGAACTGGCAATGGTAAATCATAGTTAACGAGTTCTTCAGATAAGAAACTTAATAAATCATCAACAGGAACTTTCGTAAACAAGGAAGTAACATCAAAAACTAACATGTTAAAATCATTTAAGTCTGTCAAGGAGCTTAATTTATCAACTAAGTCTATGTTGTTTTTAACATTAAAGTTAGAAATTTTGCCAACAATAGGGCTCAAAATATCAACAAGCCATTTGGATAATTTATATGAAACTGACCCTATGGAGCTAATAATTGGTCTGACTGGATTCCCTGGTTTGTGTGTTTTTATTAGTCCATACATGTAAGGTAAAGATGGATTAGTGGAAGTAAATTGTTTGACTAATTCATCTTTGCCTTTCAGTAGAAGTTTTATTGTTTTATTGAAATTGCTGTTAACGGTTTCTAGGGGATTTTTCCTAAGTTTCAGTATCATCTAAGAGATTATTCATTTTTTCTTGGTAATCATTTTCTTTCATAATTACTATTGCATTTATTTTGTCTTGAAAGCTTATGATACACTTAATAACAAAAATTTGCGCCTTACTAAAGTAGACAAAATAAATGCAATAATAATTATGAAAGAAAATGATTACCAAGAAAAAATGAATAATCTCTTAGATGATACTGAAACATATTCGAAACCGTTAACAGCAATTTCAATAAAACAATAAAACTTCTACTGAAAGGCAAAGATGAATTAGTCAAACAATTTACTTCCACTAATCCATCTTTGCCTTACATGTATGGACTAATAAAAACACACAAACCAGGGAATCCAGTCAGACCAATTATTAGCTCCATAGGGTCAGTTTCATATAAATTATCCAAATGGCTTCTTGATATTTTGAGCCCAATTGTTGGCAAAATTTCTAACTTTAATGTTAAAAACAACATAGACGTAGTTGATAAATTAAGCTCCTTGACAGACTTAAATGATTTTAACATGGTTAGCTTTGATGTTACTTCCTTGTTTACGAAAGTTCCTGTTGATGATTTATTAAGTTTCTTATCTGAAGAAATCGTTAACTATGATTTACCATTGCAGTTCCTACTATCATTAAACTTATTAAACTTTGCATTGTTGATGCAAAATTTGTATTTAATGATAAGTTTTACACTCAGAAGTTTGGTATGGCAATGGGAAATCCTCTTTCACCTGTTCTTAGTAACCTATACATGGAATTTTTTGAAACAAGATTGCTTAACACAATCCTCCCTAATAGAGCTAAATGGTTCAGATATGTTGATGATATTTTGTGTCTTATGCCCAAAAATGTAGATATACACCATTTCCTTGGAAAATTAAATAGCTTAGCCCATTCCATAAACTTTACTGTTGAGTTTGAAGAAAATAACTCATTACCTTTTCTAGATGTTTTAATTATTAAGGGTAATAATGAATTCAAATTTAAAATTTACAGAAAACCTACAAATAACTGTTCCTATGTCCACTATTATTCTTCGCATCAAGATCGAGTTAAACTGTCTGTTTTCTCATCAATGATTTTGAGAACTTTACGAATTTGTAGTCCTGAGTTCATAGATGAGGAAATATCCAAAATTTATGAAATAGGTAATGATTTAAAATTCCAAAGAAATGTAATTGATAAATCTTTTAAAATTGCTAGAAATACTTTTTACAATCCAAAAAGGGACAACCAGCCTTATTCAACTAAAAATATGTTGGTTCTCCCTTACCATGAAAACTTGGTTGCCTTCTCTTCTTAAGACTTTTAATATTAAAGTTGTATTAAAAAATCTTGATACAGTAAAAAAACTTTTGATAAAGAATTCCCCCCAAAATGCTGATGGATGTGTCTATAAGATTCCTTGTAAAATTTGCGATAAAGTTTATTACTGTTAAACTGGTAAAAATCTCGAACTAAGATTAAAACAACATAAATATAGCATTAGAACTGGACAAGATTCCAATGCTCTATTTATTCATGTAAGAGATTTTAACCATCCAATTGATTTTCAAAAAGTTGAGAAAGTAGTATCAAGCAAGTCCATGGTCGACAGGAAAATAATTGAATCTTGTTTCATAAAAAGCAGTTTTGACAATAATATGAATATTTCCTTTGGTTTATATAAATTAGATCCATTTATAATTAATAGAATTTGGGAAGAATTTAATAATACACTGGACAAATAATAATTTTAAAAATTTTCTTGGGTAGAATAGTTTGTTGGTGGTTGTGCAAAGGACCTGTCCAGTTGGGCCGGCGCGCGTCGGGTGTTTAACCGTTGTGGGATATGATAGTGAGGTGTTGGCCAGACCCCCTTATATACCTTCCTTGGATGCTTTACTTTCATAGTTCCTTGATAATGTGAGTGGTCACGAAAGCGCTTGGAATTTCTCTATTCTTTCAGAGTGGTTGTTTTGCATATATATATATATTAATATATATATATATTTTATATATATATATATATATATATATATATATATATATATGTATGTTATATATGTCGTGCCGAATATGTAAAACTGGTCAATTAGCAAGAACTCATTTAAAATTAAGTCCGTTCTAAAATTTTCTCTTATACGTTTAAAGATATATTTTTTTCATTAATGTTAATGTAAAAATTTTTAATTTTGCACCAAAAGAATCTTAGAAAACTTACCTAACCTTATAATAACAAGAACAATTTATTTTAGCCTAACCCAACTAAATATATTTTAGATTTAATATATTTTAGATTGGTTTACAGTAATTTAATACTAAACAAACACAGTGAAATATATTTTTTTCGTTAGGTTCAGAATGATTTGGGCGAAATTACTGCATACACAAATTTTCACTTGCCCTATATGGCAAGATGAGCGTTGCTATTTAAGCCAAGATAGCAAGTTCTGCCCACATTAATATATCGGCAACGAATATAAATATATTATTTTTATAATATATATATATATATATATATATGTTTGTGTGTGTGTGTGTGTGTGTGTGTGTGTGTGTGTAAAGAGAAGCCTCGAATCAGCCCGTTGCCCAGCCCAACGGGAACCCCAAGTGCAGAAGTCAGATGGAAGTCAAAAACGTCCTGATGGAGACACTATGCAACCCTGGAGGGATAGAAAGCAGATTACCTGGGACTACACCTGTGCCGCCACATTGACAGACACCTACTTCCCATACTCAGTAGCTGAAGGGGGTGGAGCTGCCAGCCACAGGGAGACCCAGAAGACCCGCAACTATGAAGACCTTCCCCCTTGCTATATCTTCATCCCGACAGGGTCGGAGACCCTTGAAGCATGGAGCAGGTGTGCTCTGAAGTTCTTCAAAGAGCTGGGTGAAAAACTCATCATAGAAACCAAAGACCACAGGGCAGCCAGCTTTCTTTTTCAAAGACTCAGTGTCGCGATCCAGAGGGGAAATTCCTGCAGCATTCTGGGCATGCAGCCCACCGCCAGGGAGCTGGATGAAGTATTCGAGATGTAGCTTTGAGTTTTTATATATGTTGTTTTTGCTCCCTATTGTACTTTCGTCAATGTATTTCGTCTTTAAATAAAATATACATTAAATATAGGGGGTGGTAGGAAAAAACTTTCAAACAGCTTCAGAGAGAACCTTGAGTTTTCCCTGAAGCAAAATTATTCTTTTCTCTGAGGATGAGGGTCCCCAGGACAGTTCCAGTGGTGGTACCTCCATATATATATACACACACACACACACAAACACTGATCTCTGGCTGAAGAAGACTCGAACCTACGAACCTTGGAACAAGGTACGCAGAGCTTTACCAATCTACCCACACTGGACCAATACCTTGGCGTCCAGCTTGCGCTAGACTTTGATCCAAGGCAGCCAGTTTTCAGGGAGAAGGCTTACAGCTTTTCATCTCATCCCCTGCATGCATCAGCCTTACTAGAGACATTAACAATGCAAGGAATTCGCAAGAGCAGGCGAAATATACACAAACACTGATCTCTGGCTGAAGGAGACTCGAACCTACGAACCATCATTTTTAGCATCGGGTAAGAGTCTATGCATTTAATGAGATATAAACCAGTCTTACCGTGATAGATAGCACCTTCCTCAAGCAGCGACTGCCACATGCCCGCTGCCTGCGACCTGGAGTGCACGGTAGAGGACAGGGATAGGAGCCACTCCGTTAGCTCGGTACCCACACCGCACCTGGGCTGGGAACAGCCACGGTGTCGTCGATCACGCAGGAGGTGCGGGGCTCGTGACAACAGCATCGTCCGCAGCACCCACGCCGCCTCGCATATACGTACGCTGGGAGCCTGCAGAAAAAATAAACACAGGTATCGCACTTGAGCAGTTGAGCCCCAAAAAGGAAAGTAATCGAAGGGTAAATTTCTTAATGTGAAGAGATAAATCCAAGGTGTGTCTTCACCGTCAGGAGTTATGGGGAACCGTAGAAAGAGAGTTAAGTACTTACTTCAGATTTAATTCCGTTGTGGGACGAAAAATAGAGGGACTCCTTATATATAATAAATCACGCTTAACTCATGAATACCACCTGAATGATAGAGAAATGCCTTTTGAATGCCACATTAAAGGGTATAAATCATTCCACATCAACAAGGTCAAGGAGGGTGGTGAGGAGGCGAATACGTCAGAGATAATTTCAATGGTTGCATTAGACAAGAATATAAAATTAGAAGCGACAGACACTGAATCTGGGTTTGATTTACAGGCTCCGAAACCTTGATAGCGAACGTGGTAAACTTCTATGGGAAGAAATTCACAAATCATCTACATACAAAAAAGTTGTGTTAATGGGAGATTTTTAACTCTAGAGTCCAAACAAATTGATGGGAAATCTAGCGACTTTCTTGAAACAATCCAGGATTGTTTTTTACAATAATTTCTGACAGACCCGACTAGAGGAAATAGCCTGCTTGACTTGGCTTTCGCCAATAACGAATCTCTAATTAATAATCTCGAGGTTAATAATGAACTTGGGAAAGCGGTCACAAATAACTCATTTTCAATATATCGTTGAATTATTTTAATAACTCCAATCATGCCAGTGTCTCTGACTTCAGCCTGGCCGATTTTATAAGACTGAGAAATTACCTAGGTGAAGTAAACTGGTGTGATCTACCTACCAGGAGTCTACCTGGATTATTATAACCAGAGAAAGCGCTAAACCGACAAGAACATAAGAAGAAAGAACACTGCAACAGGCCTACTGACCAATGCGGAGCGGGTTCATGTCCTCCCCCACGGTTTAGCCCTATGACCCACCCAGCCTGGTCACCTCCGCTCAAGGAAGAATCATGGCACCAGACCCAGCAGCACAAGCTAGTCAGGTCCAACTCACACCCATCCTCACCCACTCATATATTTATCTAACCTATTTTTAAAACTACAAAAAGTTTTAGCCTCAATAACTGTACTCGGGAGTTTGTTCCACTCATCCACAACTCTATTACCAAACCAGTGCTTTCCTATATCCTTCTTGAATCTGAATTTTTCCAACTTGAAGCCATTGCTGCGAGTCCTGTCTTGGCTGGAAATTTTCAGCACGCTATTTAAGAACATAAGAATGAAGGAACAGTGCAACAGGCCTACTGACCCATGCGGAGCAGGTCCATGCCCCCCCCCGGATTAGACCAATGACCCCCTCCCTCTGTACGTTTTCCAGAGCATTTATATCCATTCTGTAATACGGTGACCAGAACTGAGCAGCATAGTCTAAATGAGGCCTAACCAAGGATATATAGAGTTGAAGAACAACCTGAGGACTTCTATTATTTATACTTCTAGATATGAAGCCAAGAATTCTGTTAGCTTTATTGCAAATACTAATGCACTGTTGTCTTGGTTTTAGATTAACGCTAACCAGAACTACTAAATCCTTAAGATCTATATTATTAATTTATATGTGGCATGGTTATTTAACTGTCCAAAATTTAGAACTTTGCATTTGTCAATATTAAACTGCATCTGCCACTTCTCCGACCATTGCATCAGTCTATTCAAATCATCCTGGAGTGCTCTAGTGTCCTCATGAAAATGAATTGGACGGCCTATTTTGGTGTCAGCAAATTTACATCCCCCTTTATTTATTCCTGTTTTCCATTTATACACCTCGATCATATCCCCCTAATTCCACGCCTTTCGAGAGAGCGCAGATTCAGGGCCCTCAGTCTATCCTCATAAGGAAGATTTCTGATACATGGGATCATCTTTGTCATCCTCCTCTGTACGTTTTCCAGAGCATTTATATCCATTCTGTAATACGGTGACCAGAACTGAGCAGCATAGTCTAAATGAGTCCTAACCAAGGATATATAGAGTTGAAGAACAACCTGAGGACTTCTGTTATTTATACTTCTAGGTATGAAACCAAGGATTCTGTTAGCTTCATTGCGAACACTAATGCACTGTTGTCACGGTTTTAGATTACTGCTAACCAGAACTCCTAAATCCTTTTCGCAATCAGTAGTATTAAGATCTACATTATTTAGTTTATATGTGGCATGATTATTTTCCTGTCCAACATTTAGAACTTTGCATTTGTCTATATTAAACTGCATCTGCTACTTCTCCGACCACTGTATCAGTCTATTCAAATAATCCTGGAGTGCTCTAGTGATCTCATTAGAATGAATTGGACGGTCAATTTTGGTGTCAACAAATTTGCTTGTGTCGCTATTTATTCCCTCATCTATGTCGTTTAAGTAAATTTTGAACAACAATGGGCCCAACACTGACCCCTGAGGAACACCACTTGTGATGTGCCCCCATTCTGATTTCTCCCCGTTTATGCAAACTCTCTGCTGCCTATTTGTCAACCATTCCTCTACCCAGGAAAAAATTTCACATCCTATTCCGTGTGCCTTAAGTTTCCTCAATAGCCTCTGATGTGGAACTCTATCGAAAGACTTACTGAGGTCCATATACACAATATCATATTCATTACCATGATCTACCTCCTCAAACACCTTAGTGAAAAAAGTTAGTAAATTTGTAAGACAGGAACGCCCCTTTGTAAAACCGCGTTGAGATTCATTAATCAGTCTGTGCCTATCAAGATGGCTACGAATTGCTTCGCAATTATTGATTCCATAAATTTTCCCACTATGGAGGTAAGGCTCATTGGTCTATAGTTCGAAGCCAAGGACCTGTCACCTGCCTTGTAAATAGGTATTGCATTTGCCATTTTCCACTTATCATTCACTATGCCAGTTTGTAATGATATGTTAAAAAGATTAGCCAAAGGTATGCTAAGTTCCTCTTTACATTCCTTTAACACCCTTGCAAACAGTTCATCAGGGCCTGAGGATTTGTTAGATTTAGTTTCTCTATTTGTCTGAGGACCATGACACTAGTTACCGCAATCGTACATAGTTTATTATCGTCCTGTTCTACATAATCTATTATTTCAGGAATATCGCTAGTATTTTCCTGGGTGAAAACTGAGAGGAAGTAGGTATTGAGAATTTCACACATATTCTTATCACTGTCAGTGATCTGACCAGAGTTACTCTTAAGTGGGCCTATCTTGTCCCTAATCTTACTTCTGTATACCTGAAAGAACCCTTATTGGGTTAGTCTTTGAATCCCTTGCGGCCTTAGCCTCATAATCCCTTTTTGCTTTTCTCATTCCTTTATTTTTCTCTTTAATTGAATATATTGGTTTCTTATCTGCCCATGCCCTCTTTTGATACGCCTATATATGCCTCTCTTTTGACCAATGAGTTATTTTAATCTATTGTTCATCCATTTGAGATCATTTTTGTTAGATCTAATTTCCCTACTCGGAATAAAAGTTGTCTGGGCAGCTAGAATGCTCTGAAAAACGTCATATTGGCAACCAAGATCACCTACCTGACTCACAGTCAGGACATCCCAATTTAGCCCACCCAGGTAATTTTTCAGTCCCATGAAGTTGGCCAAGCGAAAATCTGAGACAGAGATTTGATTGCAGTTATCTGGGTAATTTCATGACTTATTGACACTAAGTGATTTGCGATCACTTTCCCAAAGCTCATCATTAACCTCAAGATTATTAATTAGTGACTCTTTGTTGGCAAGAACCAAGTCAAGCAGATTGTTTCCTCTAGTTGGTTCTGTCATAACCTGTTATAAAAAGCAATCCTGAACCGTATCAAGAAAATCACTAGACTCAAGATTTTCTGTCATATTGTTCCAATCAATTTGTCTAAAGTTAAAATCTCCCATTATCACAACATTTTCATATCTAGATGCCTTATGAATTTCGTCCCATAACAGCTTACTGCACTCCCTATCAAGGTATGGGGGCCTATAAATCACACCCAAAATTAATTTGTCACGACCCTCGAGAAACTGTAGCCAAACAAATTCTGTGTCTGATGTTTCTAATCTTATATGATGTCTAAGACAACAATTTAAATTTTCTCTGACGAACATCGCCACTCCTCCACCCTTCCTGTTGACCTATCATCAGTGTGGAAAAGTTTATAACCCTGTACGCTGCATTCAGAAGGCATTTCTCGATCTTTCAGGTTGAACAAGGTCTCTGTTATACCAATAATATCTATATTACATACACTTGCAAGTATTCTTAGCTCATCTATCTTATTTCTTAGACTCCTACTATTTGTATAGTAAACCTTAAGGGAGTTAGTCACTCGTTGCCCTCTACTATCTCTCTGTTTGTTAATCAGTTGATTTGCCATTACTAGCAACTTTATTTTGAATATTGTCTTTTAAACATATCCCTGGGGTATCCCGGTAACAGTGCTGTTTTTAACCCTAATACTGCAACCCGATTGTTTCCCACAAATACCCATTCCTCTATAATCTATCTGTTTAAATTCCTAGACAAGTCATCAGTTACCCTCTCAATCGAATTGGCTAATGCAATCACTGCATCCCCAGAGAGATGAACCCCATCCCTTGCATACATATCACGTTTGCCAAAGAATAGGTCCCAGTTATCAATGAATGGGATTGCAAGTTCCTTGCAATACCTGTCTAGCCAGCAATTTATGCCAATTGCCCTAGACATCCATTCATTGCCCACTCCCTTTCTAGGCAAGATGCTACATATGACCGGGATCCCTCCCTTAGACCTAACTACTTCTATGGCTGACCTGTACTTATCCAGCAGCTCCTCTCTCCTACCCTTCCCAATGTCATTACCCCAGCACTAAGATAATGGGCTTATTCCCATTACCTGACATAATATTATCCAACCTGCAGACTATGTCACCAACACCAGCTCCTGGAAGGCACACCTTCTGTCTGACCTTTCTGTCTCTGTTACAAAAAGTACAGTCCATATATCGTACCTGAGAATCTCCTACTATTAAAATATTCTTACCTTGATTAGCAGGGAAATCAGTGGTACCTTCAGCCTCACTAACCATTGAAGTGCACTCGTCCTGGGAAACAGAGAATCGATTTCCTATTTTCACATCTTCTCTGTTAACCCTCCTTATCTTCCTTCTTCCTGAGCTGTGAACCACTTGTCACTTAAAGCAGCTACCACTATCACTGCTAGTGACCATTTCCTCCTTACCAGCTAAATCCTTCTCTCACTCACTCCCAAACTCATCTAGGCGAAGCTTCAACCTCCTATTTTCCTCCTGAAGAAGTAGAACCTCCTTCTTTAACACATGAACCTGAGATTCTAAACGCTACAACAAGCCATGGTGCTTGGTAACACCCCAACTTAACTTCCAGGGAGCTTAGGACAGGTATGACCGCTGGTGACCACTGACCTCAGTGTACAAGGGTCACATAGCGCTGAGGCTGAAAGTAGTGCTGGGGTTATAAATAGCTTTGTAGAGAGAGGATCAGAGGTGAGGGGAGAAAAGGGCTGGAAGGGACGCTAAGGGCTATTTGTCAAAGTTCATACAGTAAAACAGTTGCTGACAAAAAGTCAAAAAGTGATTGTAAGTCAAAGGCAGGGCTATCTGCAAGAAGAGAAGATAAGGTAAGAGTGGTAGGGTCAGTGGAGGTAAATCCTGCCAGCTCACTGGTGAACTGTTCAATCCACAAGAAAGTGAAGAACCGAAATAAGGACCTGACAAACCTCACAGAGAGGAATAGTGTGTCGTTCCATGAGATACTCATGGGTAAGGCGAGTATGACTGATGCGGAGACGGGAGAGCGCAGTCTCCCGAGTACGGCAACGGTGGTAAGATGGCCACAAACCTAAAAGTGGTTTAACACAGTGCAATTTGTTATGATGCATGTCAGACCGACGTTGTTGCAAACGGCCGTCAAGGGAATCGGAAGATTATGTACCACTGACCGGCAAGCAGCATCTGCCTGTTCATTACCTTGTGCATCAACATGTCCATAGACCCTACAGAAAACGACATCTTTGCTTTTGCTAGCCACACAGCACAACCATAGTTGAATACGAAGCATTAATGGATGAGGGGAATCAAATTGTTTAATGGCTTGTAAGGCACTGAGGGAATCTGAAATGGTCACAAATGTCTAAGGAAACATATATGTAATATGGAGAAGTGCTGCGAGGATGGCATACAACTCGGTGGTAAAAATACTAGCTGAGTCTAACAAATGACCTCGGACATCATCATCAGGGAACACCGCCGCGAACCCAACACCGTCAGGAGATTTAGAACCATCTGTATGAACAATGACGGCATGAGCATGTGACCGGAAGCTATCAAGAAAACGAGAGCAAGAAGCAGTTGTAAGAAGGAGAGCTCTGGCGCATGGCAGTAGGGGAGAACAGACACGAACTGTTGGAACCTCCCAAGGGAGAAGGACAAAGGCAGACGCTAAATAAACATACAAGGGAAGCAACTGGAGAGAAGACTGGAGTGAAGATGAAGAGAAAACGGTCAGAATAAGCAGGGGCGCCAAACAAATAATGGGCCTCAACTAACGTCTGAGACCAACCTATATGTAGAAGGAACACGAAGGTTATGAAAGTGGACAAAGGGAAGAAGGCAATGAGCATCACGATGATCAACTAAGGAACATTTGTTTCAGAATGGAAGCTTTCAACAGGGGATGAACGAAAGGCACCAAGGCATAAATGTAGACCCTGATGTTGAATGGGATCTAACTTAGAAAGAGTTGTAGAAGCCGCAGAATAGACATCGTCGCCATAATCCCGCTTGGACAAGACTTGGGTGAAATGCAAACAGAGCAGCGTCCAGCGATCTGTTCCCCATGATTGATGCCAAGAACTGCAAGCAGATTCAGCCGACCATGGCAAGCTGCCTTCAAAGAGGAAATGTGAGGTTTCCATGTCAGCCGGTGATCAAAGAGAAGGCCAAGAAACTTGACCGTATCACATTCTGGAATATGTGAGCAGTGAAAATACAAGGAATATCTGGGACAAGAGGACGTCTAGTGAAGGTAATGAAATGAGCTTAAGTACTATAAAATTTAAATCCATGAGAAGTGGCCCAATGGGAAATTCGGCCAATCGCATCTTGAAGGGAGGCCGCTAGCAGGTGACAGTCAGTGCCAGCGTAAGCTAAAGCAAAGTCATCCACATAAAGCGACGACCAAATATGCAATCGAAGAACGGAAGGTAGGTCATTTATAGCCATGAGAAAAAAGGGTAGTGCTAAAGACACAACCTTGTGGGACTCCTCCGGCCTGAACAAAGTTTGAGAAAAGCGAGTCACCAACACAGACAGGAAAATGTCTGTCAGATAAAAAAGCAGCAAGGAAGGTAGGTAGATTACCCAGGAGGCCTAAGGAGTGGGTTTGGGCTAAAATGTTATGCCTTCCCAAGATCAAAAATGACTACTACGACAGAGTGCTAACAAAGGCACCTCGCACATGCGAATCTAAGTGGAGCAAGGGGTCCAAAGTAGAGAGTCCCTTGCAAAAGCCATATTGGCGAGTCTCCAAATACCATATCAGACGTCTATACCCCAAAGAATGATCACCTTGCAGACTACACTGGTCAGAGCAATGAGATGACAGTGAGAGGTATCAATCCCCGAAGTGCCGGGTTTGCAAAAAGGTAGTACAATGGCAGATTTCCATTGTTGAGGCAGAACCCCTCGTGTCCACGTAAGATGAAAAGACGCAAAAGGACTGCAAGGGGTGTGGAGTGCAGATGTTGTAACATACGGATATGAATATCATCAGGCCCAGTTGCCGATGACAGTAAGCGGAAAGCGTGGACTCTAGCTGTAGGAGAGTGAAGAGTGCATTATATGGCTCCATTCCATTAGAAGAAAAATCCAAGAGCAATTGCTCCATGGTAGACTTAGATGCGAAAAATGAGGGACAGAGGTGAAACCCTTGGGAGACACGGACAAGAAAGTTCCCGATTTCTGTGGCTACTTCAAGAGGTTCTTCAACACTAACACCAGCAACCTGCAAAACAGGAGCTGGGTCCAGAGCATACTTGCTACACAACTTCCATACCTTCTTCAAAACCACACATATAGGGGAAGTCGAGGTAACGATAGACACGTAGTCTTGCCAACACATTGTTTAGCATTGCGTATGACATACCAAGCCACTCTCCTTGCCCAATAAAATCTAGATGACGATCTGAGGTCTGATTATATCGATAATGGCTCCACACAGCAAATTTCAAATGCACTGCATGGGCACACACCGGGGACCACCAAGGCATGCATGTCTGAGAATGCCTGCTTGAGGTTTTAGGAATAGAACGTGACACTGCAGTCAAAACTAAGGTCGAAAACTGGTGCACCAGCTCATCAATAGAGGACAAAGAAGTGTCCCCACAAAAAGCGGTAAGATAAGAGTGTAAGTCCCAATTCGCTCGTCCAAATTGCCAATGGGGGCTACGAGGCGGCCGCGAATACATAGTAGAAGTAAAAAAAAATGGGAAACTGATCACTGTCGTGCAAATCCAGGAGAACAAACCAAGTGTAATCAAGTGCAACTGACGAAAGATCAGTGCAAGAGAGAGACTGAGTGCAGAATCAAAATGAAGAGGATGAGAAGTGAGAAGAGTCTCCAACTGATCACCACGAGAGTCACAGTGGAACCCTCCCCAAAGATGATGGTGAGCATTAAAATCACCTAACATCAAGATGGGTGGTAGCAGGGAAGACATCAAGAATGCAATATCCGAGATACAGAATGCATGGGAAGGGGGACGATATAGAGAGCAAACTGCATACCATCTGTGCAAATATGGTCTGCAGTATAATGCAGCAAAGAATGATCAAAGACCTGTTACTATGGTATACCAACGTGCACAAGAAGCGCACTCTCATTACATGATTCACCAGGAAAGGGATCAGAAGAATGCAGCAGCACATAACCTGAAACAGGATGAATAACAGCTGAATGAAATTTGGGCTCTTGTAACCCGACAATACTGGGGACAACTGGGAGAGCAACACTTGTAGCTTCCCCGATTACCCCTGAGGCCATGAATATTCCATTGTAAATAAGGCATTATTCACAAAACAAGTATACCAACAATAAGAAGCGATAAAATCTATGGGCTATTAGGGTCAGTGAAGTCAATGTGTGGAGGCAACGGAAAGTATTTAAGCAAAGAGTAAGCAGAATGCTGCAAAGGAAAAGATTGCTGTGAGGGTTGTGAAAAATAAGGAGGGGTAGAAGGAGGTGTGCCAGTGTCCATCAAGGGTTTCGTCTCAGCAATATAGTTTGAGATAACGTCAAGTGTCTCAGTGGATAAGGAAAATGCCGATGCCATGACTTCAGAGACAGGTGAGGTAAAGCAATTAGAGATCAGGAAGACTATGGAGGGAACCAAAAAGGTCTGAGAGGGGAAGGGAGAATGAACCTGGAGAGATATGCCAGTGGGGACAGAAGAGCCCTGTAGTGGAACAGGAGAGGAAGGAGGCTGGAAGGTAATTGGGAAAGAAGTATGGGGGGGAACAGGGGAAGAGGGGATCACACGAGGGAGATGTGAACCTCTACCTTCGTGTGAGAGTTAGAAACAAGGTGAGAACTAGGCACAAAGGCCGAAAAGGAAAACTGTTGGGAAATTGTAAGCACCAGAGGAATGCAAAGAGGCTTGGGCTTATGAGACAGGTTCAACTTCATAGGTGATAGGCACGAAGGTGATGCAGGTGTGCAAGGCCTTGCAGACTGAGAAACTAGGAGGTGGGGGTTTCAGGGGGTAAAGCCACAAAAGAATTAGAGATGGGGGTGACTCCAGAAGACACGACCCCAGAGGAGCTGGTAGGCAGGGAACTGCTAAGGTTGGAGGTCTCCTAGCTACTCGAGAATAAGGGACACAATGAAGAGCCAAGAGATAGCAATAGCATAAGTAAGGCCTTCACTCTCCTTAAGACAATGGATTTCTTGTTCATTAAGGTAGACTTGACATCAGCGGGAAAAAGAAGGATGAGGTTCATTGAAGTTGAGACAAGTGGGGGGAAGACTGCAAGATGTATCGGCATGATCTGTGGCACCACAGACTGGGCACTCTGCTGCAGATCTACAGTATTTAGTGGGGTGTCCGAAGTGCCAGCAATTTCGACACTGTTGGGGAGTAGGGACCACTTTATGGACCCCTAGGTGATGGCCCGTGATATAAACGGAGAACGAGAGTTCGTGGCAGTCACAGGTTAAGCGGGCGATGTTACTGGGAAAACGCCTGTGCCCACTATTGGGCTGGACATATGTATCCACTTTGAGAATTGAAAGGCCCTGAAGGGCTAATTGCTCCAAAATGTCATCACTGCAAGACAGAAAATCACTCTGTACAATGGTGTGCAGTAAAACTACCATACCACTGCTAGAATTAAGAGTAGTGTGCTTGTGAACTGTGACTGGAATGTTATCAGTGGAAGATGGGAAAGATCATGAGCTTGTTCTGCATTCTGAACTGAAATGATGCATGCACCACTTTGAAGAGCATGAAAGGTAATCAGTTGGAGTTGTAAGTTGTAAGGAAAAGAATTTAATCCACTGCGTACTTGTAAACATGGTACATAAAGGAAGTGGGTGTCGCCTAGGTAGTTTCTTGGTAGAATTAGCTGACATCGAAGAACTGTCGTCAGCAAATGGTCTGCCACATTTAGGCATAGTTCCATGGTTGGCCCGACCTGAGGTAGGTGGGAGATCTGAAAACCATCGTACCATATTCGGGGAAGCCAGATGCATAGTTAAAGGCATGCAAGAAGCAGAGGCTCTAGACGAAATGGGCAGAGCCTCAGCACCTGGAGCAGGTGATGAAACATCACCAGCAGAATGTATAGGGGTATGGGAAAAGTCTGGAGAATGGTCCAGTAATGAAGCCAGCTCAGAACAGGATGCAGTAACAAAAAGGGACCTGGGAGGAGAAAGATTATCATGGAATGAAGACTCATTGATGATGGTACTTCTTTCTTATTATTATTGTAAAGAAAAAAAAAGAAAGATGGAATGAACAAAAAGAGGGACAGCAGAGGGACAGTCACTAGAAGGTATGGCCATAAGTTACTCCACTCATCCAAGAGGACCTCGAGACTGCAAGCACTGCAAATGTAGCAAGGAACCTGTGTCATACCCTACCCTTCACGCCAGTAAACCAGTGCTCCAGGATAGCAACCTCAATCTACAGAGCCACTTCGACAAACAAGAGGGAGGGCGGTCGGAAACCCACAACAAAGCATACCTCCGTCGGCTACCACCTCCCAGAACCGACAGGCAGCCTCTGGAGATACATCCAACACCTGCAGGACACCCTGCCCACCTCTTGGAAATCTGGGAAGGGAGCAGAGTGCCTCTAGACAATTCAGATTCCATGGCAAACTACACCACAGTCAAAGAAACTCATGGAGTGGGATGAATCCCGGCACACTTCCCCCTACCTAGAAACCGTCATGACAGAGGGGAGGACCCCAGAGGTTATGAACGTAGGAAAGGGAAAAATGGGGATAGAAAGGATGGGATAGGGAAGGGAGGATTGGGGGTAATTAGGTTTGGTTTGAGGAAGGAGACCAAAGGGTTTAATTCCTTAGACCAAGAGCCATGTCAAGGATCCCCCTTGAAGAGGAGAGTCTACGTGGAGGGTGTTCAAGGATCAATGACCTCACGGCCCGGTCCATGACCAGGCCTTCCAGTGGATCAGGGCCTGATCAACCAGGCCATTGCTAATGGCTGCATGCTATTCATCATAGAAATCACATCCAGGCTGGTCAGGCACTGATTTTAGGTATCTGTCCAGCTCCCTCTTCAAGACAGCTAGGGGCCTATTGGTGATCCCCTTTATGTATGCTGGTAGGAAGTTGAACAGTCTTAAGCCCCTGACACTGTTATCTCATAGTGTACTCATGGCACCCCTGCTTATCAGTGGGGGGGGAGGGTAGTTCCACTATTTGCCGAGTCTTTTGCTTTCAAAGGGAGTGATTTCAGTTTGCCGAACTGGGACTAGTCATTATGGGATCTTCCAGGTGGAAATTATGATTTTCCTTTCTCGCCTTAGTTCCAAGGAGTACAGGTAAAACTTCAAACGTTCCCAGTAATTTAGATTCGTCACTGTACTTATGCATACAGGGAAAGTCTGAATATTCTCCAAATTTTCAATTTCGCCTGCCTTGAAAGGGGCCGTTAATTTAGATCAATATTTCAACCTAGAGAGAACAAGTTGTTTAAAGAGAATCATCATTGGCTTGGCATCCCTAGTTTTGAAGGTTTTCATTATCCATCTTATCATTTTTCTAGCAGATGTGGTAGATATATTGTTTTGATCTCTTAAAGTGAGATTCTCTGACTTCGTCACTCCCGAGTCCTTCACATTAGTTTTTCGCTCTATTGTGTGATTGGAATTTGTATTATACTCCGATCTAGTTTTCATTTCCTCAAGTTTTCCATAGCTGAGTAATTTAAATTTGACCTTGCTGACCTTCATATTGTTTGTTTGTAGCCCATTTGAAGACTTGGTTTATATCCACTTGGAGATTTGCAGCATACTTAATGGATGACACTCATGCAAATTTTAGTATTGTCAGCAAAGAAAGAATCGATATTATGGTATATGTCTATGTCTGTATCAGATATGAGTATCAGGAACAGGATGGTACATCGACTCCAGGTTGAGGGACTGATTACCTCATTCTCTCCTCTCCTTACGCCTTCCTCTTTGTATTGGACTGATGAAGCCACTGTGTGGCGAAACGTTTCCTGAATAAAGATTCCCATATGCTGCATAAGTGTCTCAATCTTCATCAGGATTTCACTGTAGCCGCCTCTGACTTTCCTCTGTTCCATTGGTTAAAAAGTTAAAGAACCATCTATCTGCTTTTTCTATTTCCGGGATAATTGATTCAAACGTAGATGTTAGGGAACTTCAGGAGGATTTAGACAAACTATACTCTTGGTCAGAAAAGTGGCAGATGCAGTTCAATGTAGATAAATGCAAGGTTCTGAAGCTCGGGAGTGTCCATAACCCTAGCACTTATAAGTTAAATAATGTAGAACTTAGCCATACAGATTGCGAAAAGGACTTGGGGGTTATGGTAAGCAGCAACCTTAAACCAAGACAGCAATGCCTAAGTGTGCGTAATAAGGCAAATAGATTACTGGGATTTGTATCAAGAAGTGTAAGCAACAGAAGTCCAGAGGTCATACTGCAGCTTTATACATCATTAGTAAGGCCTCACCTAGATTATGCAGCTCAATTCTGGTCTCCATATTACAGAATGGACATAAATTCGTTAGAAAACATTCAGCATAGGATGACTAAATTAATACATAGCATTAGAAATCTTCCTTATGAAGAAAGATTGAAGACTCTTAAGTTACATTCACTTGTTAGACGAAGAATGAGGGGAGACCTGATCGAAGTGTAAGTGGAAGATAGGTATTAATAAAGGGGATATTAACAAGGTCTTGGGGATATCTCTCCAAGAGAGAACCCGCAGTAATGGATTTAAATTAGATAAGTTTAGATTTAGAAAGGACATAGGAAAGTAATGGTTTGGAAATAGGGTAGTTGATGAGTGGAACAGTCTACCTAGTTGGGTTATTGAGGCTGGGACTTTGGGTAGTTTCAAATTTAGATTGGATAAGTACATGAGTGGGAGGGGTTGGATTTGAGAGGGACTTGCACATCGGAGCTTGTTTCTTGGGTGGCATTGAAAATTGGGTTGGTCAAATGTTTGTTAGTGGGGTGAATTGTAAAGGACCTGCCTAGTATGGGCCAACAGGCCTGCTGCAGTGTTCCTCCTTTATGTTCTTATCACACCTTTCGAGTGCTATTATACTATGATCGCACTTGTCGAAGGCTTTCGCATTTTGCATTCTGTTTGTCCTGCAGTGCATTAAAGAATTTTATGATGTGCGACATTATTGCTACAAGTCTAAAACTCTTTGCATATGCTTTACGGCCACCTTTGCGGGGTCCGGCTATATCCACTGTTTTTAGTGACTGTGGGATGACCTCTTGTCCAGGCTCCCTCTCCACAGAATATTTTAAGGCATACAAAAGGAGTTTCTTGCAGGTCTTGATGAACACAGAGCTACACGAGTCAGGGCCTGGGGTAGAGTGCTTGGGAATTTTTCAAAGTCCAGTGGTGTTAGGGTTATGTCCGAAATTCGGAAATAGTAAAAGCATTTTGAGTCTTGATCATAAAAATTAATTTAGAGTATTGACCTGCAGTCTGATTAACGGCTCATTTCTTTGTTGTGCTCAGTGTAAGTCCCATCTTGTTTAAGCAGGGCCCCCAATACTGGATGTGGTATTTGCCCTAGACTTGGCATATGAAAAGAAATATTTGGGATTTCTTTCATTTTCATTTATTGTTTTAAATTTTTTCTATATTTCCTCGATCATGTATGATTCCTTTAACTTAAGTTCGGTAATTTGCTTCTCTAGCCAGTGCCACCTTCCGTATTCCAGACTGGCACCTTGGCGGAGCTCTAAGTAAGTAAGTAAGTTTATTCAGGTATACACAAATACAGTTACATAGAATTATCATACATAGCAGCATATGTGTAGAGAACCTAGGATAACCCAAAAAAGTCAGACAGAGTGACTTATTTCCATTGGGGTCCTTTACAGGAACAACCCTTGGAGGTGCCGGGGATCGAACCCGGGGCCTCTTACATGCAAAGCAAGCGCTCTACCACTGAGCTACACCCCCTCTGTGATTCTTCACCTTCTCCTGTAGAGGCAGCATCTCTCTCTTTTGCTATTTACGTCTTTTCTTCTTATTCCTTAGGGAAATGTGCCTTGAGCATGCCTCAGGTGCCACAGAATTAATTCTTGCTATGTGCTGGTTATTATTCTGAGGGTCAGGTAGGCCATAATGGTTCCCAATACGACATTTTTTTCAGAACGAAAATTAGATCAAATGAAATGACCCTGAATGGCGAATCAAAAGGGAGAGGGGTACTTAAAAAATCATTGTATTCATTTAAAACGATAAATAAAAAAGTAACGTCACTTTTGACATGGTTCTCAGACAAATAGATTAAAACCAAAATATCCCCGGGGCCTTGAAGAACTGTTCTCAAGGGTTATACAAGAATGTTAGAAGGAACTTAGCAAATCATTGGCTAGTCTTTTCCACATATCACCAGTGGTCAGTACGGTGAGGTCAGTGGTCAGTACGCTGAGGTCAGTGGTCATGTGTGGTCATACCTGCCTAAGCTCTTGGGAGTTAGCGTGGGCTGTTACCAAGCACCATGGCTTGTTGTAGTGTTTTAGAATCTCAGGTTCAAGTGTTGAAGAAGGAGATTCTACTTCTTCAGAAGAAAAATAGGAGGCTGAAGCTTGGCAGAGATGATTTTGGGAGTGAGTATGAGAAGGATTTAGCTGGTAAGGAGGAAATTGTCACCAACAGTGATGGTGGCAGCCACTTTAAGTGGCAAGTGGTTCACAGTTCAGGAAGAAGGAAGATGAGGAGAGTTCATAGAGAAGATGTGATGGTAGGAAATCGATTCTCTGTTCTCCAAGACGAGTGTACTTCAGTGGTTAGTGAGGTTGAAGGTACCACTGATTCCCCTGCTAATCAAGGTAAGAATATTTTAATAGTAGGCGATTCTCAGGTAAGATATATGGACCATGCATTTTGTAACAGAGACAGAAAGGTCAGACAGAGAGTGTGCCTTCCTGGAGCTGGTGTTAGTGACACAGTCAGCAGGTTGGATAATATTATGGCAGGTAATGGGAACAAGCCCATTATCTGTCTTAGTGCTGGGAAGGGCAGGAGACAGGAGCTGCTGGATAAGTACAGGTCAGCCATAGAAGTAGTTAGGTCTAAAGGAGGGATCCCAGTCATATGTAGCATCTTGCCTAGAAAGGGAGTGGGCAATGAATGGATGTCTAGGGCAATTAGTATAAATTGCTGGCTAGACAGGTACTGCAAGGAACTTGCAATCCCATTCATTGATAACTGGGACCTATTCTTTGGCAAACGTGATATGTATGCAAGGGATGGGGTTCATCTCTCTGGAGATGGAGTGGTTGTATTAGCCAATTCGATTGAGAGGGTAATTGATGACTTGTCTAGGAACTTAAATGGATAGATTATAGAGGTATGGGTGTTTGTGGGAAACAATCAGGCTGCAGCATTAGGGTTAAAAACAGCAGGGATACCTCAGGGATATGTTTAAAAGACAATATTCAAAATAAAGTTGCTAGTAATGGCAAATCAATTGATCAACAAACAAAGAGAGATAGTAGAGGGCAACGAGTGACTAGCTCCCTTAAGGTTTACTATACAAATAGTAGGAGTCTAAGAAATAAGATAGATGAGCTAAGATTACTTGCAAGTGTATGTAATATAGATATTATTGGCATAACAGAGACCTTGTTCAACCTGAAAGATAGAGAAATGCCTTAATGCAACATACAGGGTTATAAACTATTCCACAATGATAGGGTCAACAAGAAGGGTGGTGGAGTGGCGATGTAAGCCAGAGAAAATTTAAATTGTTGTCTTAGATATAAGATTAGAAACATCGAACACAGAATCTGTTTGCCTACAGTTTCTCGAGGGACGTGACAAATTAATTTCGGGTGTGATTTATAGGCCCCCAAGCCTTGATAGGGAGTGCAGTAAGCTGTTATGGGACGAAATTCATAAGGCATCTAGATATGAAAATGTTGTGATAATGGGAGATTTTAACTTTCGACAAATTGATTGGAACAATATGACAGGAAATCTTGAGTCTAGTGACTTTCTTGATACAGCACAGGATTGCTTTTTAGAGCAGGTTGTAACAGAACCAACTAGAGGAAACAATCTGCTTGACTTGGTTCTTGCCAACAAAGATTCACTAATTAATAATCTTGAGGTTAATGATGGAGCTAAGGGAAAGTAATCACAAATCACTTAGTTTCAATATATCATGGAATTACCCACATAACTGCAATCAAATCTCTGTCCCAGATTTTCACTTGGCCGACTTCATGGGACTGAAAAATTACCTGGGTGGGCTAAATTAGGATGTCCTGACTATGGGTCAGGAAGGTGATCTTGGTTGCCAATAGGACGTTTTTCAGAGCATAGTTCTAGCTGCCCAGTCAACTTTTGTTCCGAGTAGGGAAATTAGATCTAACAAAAATGATCCCAAATGGATGAACAATAGATTAAAACATCTCATTGGTCAAAAGAGAGACATATATAGGCGTATCAAAAGAGAGCATGGGCAGTTAAGAAATCAATAGATTCAATTAAAGAGAGAAATAAAGAAAGGAATAAGAAAAGCAAAAAAAGGATTATGAGGCTAAGGTCGCGAGGGATTCAAAGATTAGCCCAAAAGGGTTCTTCCTGGTATACAGAAGAAAGATTAGGGACAAGATTGGCCCACTTAAGAGTAACTCTGGTCAGATCACTGACAGTGACAAGGATATGTGTGAAATTCCCGAGGCTTTTCGAAGTCACCTTCACAGACTAATTAATCAATGAATCTCGGCACGGTTTTACAAAGGGGCATTCTTACCTTACAAATTTACTGGGTTTTTTTCACTAAGGTACACGAGGAGGTAGAAGACTGATCATAGTTATGAATATTATATAGTGTGTTTGCATTTCAGTAAGGTTTTTGGTAAGAGTTCCATATCGGAGATTATTGAGGAAAGTAGTAACACAGAATAGGAGGAAATATTTTTCCATGATAAAGGTGTGGCTGACAGATAGGAAACAAACTTAAAGACAAAAAACTTTATCCATGGAGGCGAAAAGGGGAATGTATGAGAGTATAGTGTTACCAATACTCTTACATGGATGTGATACATGGGTTGTAAATGTTACAGCAATGAGGAGGCTGGAGGCCTCCTCATTGCTGTAACATTTACAACCCATGTATCACATCCGTGTCTGAGCACAATGTGTAGTGTGAATATAAGGCAGAGAATTCGTAGTCTGGAGATTAGGTGGAGTTTCGTGGTTACTAATATTATTATCCAGAGGGTTGAGAAGGGGCTGTTGAGGTGGTTTGGTCATTTAGAGAGGATGGAGCAAAATAGAATGGCTTGGAGAGTGTATTAATCTATGGTGGAGGAAAGGCGGACTTGGGTCGTCCTAGGAAGGGTCGGAACGAAGGAGTAAAGGAGTTATGTATGCGAGGGACTTAGACATCCAGCAAGCGTGTGTGAGCGTGCTAGGTAGGACTGAGTTTAAGTATATGATGTTTAAATAAGACTTGACGTATTGTTGGAGTTAGAGAAAAGCAAAATTTATGAAAGGATTCAGGGAAAACTGTTATCCGGACTTGAGACCTGGAGGTGGGAAGTACAGTGCCTAACTCTCCATGCCTGAAGAGGGTTTCAGGCGCCAACGCCCCCGGGGCCCGGTTTGTGAGCAGGGCCTGATCAACCAGGCTGTTACTGTTGGCCGCACGTAGACTGACGTACGAACCACAGCCCGGCTGGTCAGGTACTGACTTTTGGTGCCTGTCCAGCGACTTCTTAAAGACAGCCAGGGGTCTGTTGGTAATCCTCTTTATGTATGCTGGGAGGCAGTTGAACAGTCTTGGGCCCCTGACACTTACTATGTTATTTCTTAGCGTGTTCGTGGCAACAGTGCTTTTCATTGGGGGGATGTTGCACAGACTGTCGAGTCTTTTGCATTAGTAGGGAGTGATTTTTGTGTGTAAATTTGGTACTAATCCCTCTAGGATTATCAAGGTATATATTATTATGTATTTTCCCGCCTGCATTCGAGGGAGCACAAGTTAAGGAATTTCAACCGTTCCCAGTAATTTAGATGCTGTATCATACTTATGTGTGCCGTGAAGCTCTCTGTACACTCTCCAGGTCAGCAATTTCACCTGTCTTGAAAGGCGCTTTAGTGTACAGCAATATTCTAGGCTAGAGAGAACAAGCAATTTGAAGAGAATCATTATAGGTTTTGCGTCCCTAGATTTGAAGGTTCACATTATCCATCCCATAATTTTTCTAGTAGATGAGGCGGATACATTGTGATCTTTGAAAGTGAGATCATCTGACATTATCACTCTCAGGTCCTTCACATTTGTTTTTCGCTCTATTGTGTGGTTGGAATTTGTTTTATACTCCAATACAGTTTAAGATTTGGTTGATATCCGTTTGGAATCTTGCAGTGTCTGCGATAGAGGACACTGTCATAGAAACTCTCTGTCATCCGCAAAGGAAGGCCTGGTGCTGGGGCTGTAGGACGGGTGGGGATACTGCAATTTGGAGAGCTGTAGTATCGGCGCGCCTCTGGCAAGACACTGATGGAGTGAGTGATAGGGAGAGTATTGTATTTCGGGTTGTCCTGCCTCGGTGGGAAACGGCCGGTGTGTTAAAATAATAATAATAATAATCAGGATACATAAACCTTGAGGATATATAACTTGAGGTATATCAGCATACATTTGCTGAAAGTTTACTTTAATCTTTATATCAGGAATTAAAGTATTCTTACCTGGTGGTGAACAGGTTACAACCTTAATGACCCCTCGCACAGTCGATAGGCTTTACACCCATTAACCAACCAACAAACCAACCAGATGTATTTCGGTTGCTGTGCAATCCAAGAAAGTATCCCCGTATTCCATGAGCCCAGTCTCTTCTCTACCTCAATGTACGATTTAGAAATACTGGAGGGAGGTCACAAAATTCCAAAGCAGCAAAATACAACTGAGTATTTCTGTGTGTGTTCTTCCATAACAGGAACAATGCACAAATAACCCTCACATAGGAGAGAGAAAGTTTATGACAATGTTTCGGTCAGACGTGGACCATGCACAAGTCACACTAACATACAAAGATGAGGAAAAAAGTATACACAGGGTAGAGGGACAAGAACGGGACAAAGGAAGAAAGAAATGGCTAAGTAACTGTAGAGGTAATGCTGGTAGAGGAAGAAGTAGGGTTGGAAATGAGATGAGTGTAGGTGAGTCAGAGAGCAAAGCTTCAGCTTTTCGGATGGAATCCTCGCGATCCATGACAACAACCTAATCGCGTTTGTCGTTTCCAATTCTCTTGATCCATCAAGAGAACTTTCAACAATAAACTTCCGAGTCTTTCCGATTTCTGTCCTCCTAACTCCTATCTTGTTCAACGTTTCCATGCTATTAGTCCATCTCTACTTTATTTCTATGGTCTTCCTAAAACTCATAAATCTGATATCCCTCAACTTACCATCATATCCTCCTGAGGTTCTGTTTTTTGTTCTCTTGCCTCTTGGCTAGCCAAAACTCTCAATTCCTTTCTTGGCATTTTTTCTCCTATTCATCTCCATCACTCTCAAGACTTCATCGAACGTGTTCGCTCTCTCCCGACCTGTAAGTTGCTTAGTCTTGACGTTGAGTCTTCTTCACTAATGTCCCTCTTGGTGTTCTTAGTTTTCTCAGAGGTTCAAAGAAGGGTTACTTCATCTTCCTATACCTATGTCTTTCTTGGTCTGATTCGCCTTTGTGTGGACTCCAACTCCTTTCCCTTTCAAGGTTAAGTTTATTCTCAAACCTTTGGTGTCGCTATAGGCTCTCCTCTATCCCTTGTTCTTGCTAACCTTGATATGGAATACTTCGAAGCTGTTCTTCTTCCTATTATTGGTGTGCTTCCTTCTTTCTGGCTCCACTATGTAGACATCTTTGCTCTTCGGCCTCATGACTCTAGTCTCTTCCAACCATTTCCATAAAGTTAAAAACTGAATGAAACTCCACCTCTTTGCTTCTTTTCCTTGATGTACATATCTATCACTCATCTGCAGGCTTTCCGTTTTCCGTTTATCGCAAGCCTATTCACAGAGGCATTTACATTTACTACTTTTGTTACCATGTTCCCTCTTTCAAGAAAAGTGTTCTAATTTCTCTCTTTCTCCCTACCCTTCGCATTTTTAACGCCCAGTTCCTTAACTAGGAAATTTCCACTCTTCGCACTTCGTTCTCTTATCTTGGCTACTCTTCCCATTTCACCTGCTAAACGGATTTTCTTCTCTACTAAACTCTCTACTCCTGTGAAACCTCCTGCTCTCTGCCTTCCCTATATTTCCAGTCTTTCTAATCTCAACAACTCCCTCCGTTCCTTAGACATCAAACTAACTTTTCGCCAAACTAACCCACTTGGCAATAATCTAGTTTGTACCTCTCTTACTGTTATTAATGCTTCCGGAGTCTATTTCCTGCTCCTCTTGTCCACTTCAATACTTTGGAGAACTGGCCGCTCTCTTTCTCTCAGACTTAAAGAGCACAAAATAAGCGTTAGACTTGCCGACACCAATTACGATCTTTTCTGTCATGTTAGAGATCACAGTCATCCTGGTCCTCTACTAAAACTATCTATCCCTCTTGTACCCTTCACAGTCATCGTCTTGTTGAATCATCTCCTGTACACAACTTTCCATGTACGAATCTTAGTCCTGGCTTGGTCTCTGTAGATATCTTCCTTTTAATTACATCATGAAAAGGTTCAAATTTCAGGGCACTCGTGACATAACCTTCCCTTTTCATTTTTCTGTGTTCCTTTCTTCTGTCTAAGTCTGTTCTGTCCCTCAGGTTTTTTCCCTATATTTTTGGTCCCGTTTCTTGTGGGCCATTAGCCGTTTTCTTGCCCTTAGACTAATTCCACTTCTAATACTTAGACTAATTCCACTTCTAATACTTAGACTAATTCCACTTCTAATACTTAGACTAATTCCACTTCTAATACTACTCCATTACTACAATTACTACCACTATAAATATTACTATTGCCTCGCTTCACTCCCCTTTCTGTCTTGTGCCACTACCACTATTCACCCTACTACTAAAACTACCACTTCCAGCATTATCTCTACCACTACTTATCCACTTCCTTCTTTCTTCCTCTCTTCGTCCCGTTCCTGTTACTCCTACATATGCTGGCTCCCTCATCTTCGTGTGTTAGTCTGACTTGTAAATGGTCTAAGTTGGACCGAAATGTCGTCATAAACTTCTCTGTCCTATGTGCGGGTTATTTGTGTGTAGGTTTATTTACATGAATATATATATATATGTACATTTGTTCTCTTTCATATGTAATTATTAAATGTTTGCATGCATTCATGTGTGTAATTATATAGGTATTCTTCTACGTGTGCAGATGAATGTTTATGCAAATGTGTGTATAAGTACGTGTGCTTATAGATGTATGTATTTGTACTTGTGTATGTTTGTGTGTGTGTGTGTGTGTGTGTGTGTGTGTGTGTGTGTTTTGTGTGTGTGTTTAATGTGTGTGTGTTTAATGTGTGTGCAGATGTAAGAATGTGCATATTATTGCGCTTGCATTGTATGCATGTGTGCATAAGTACATGAGCGAGAATGCATTTATGTGTTTTTGTGTGTAAATATTAATGTGTATATGTTTGCATGGATCAATTTATGAAGTTGTATATGTTTATTACTATTATTAAAGATTCGCCGGTATTCTCCCGGCCCGGGCCTTGTCCAAGTGGTGGCCCGGTCTTGGCTCCCTGTCTTGGGAGTGTCTGAGACCTAAGTCTACCATGGGAGGAGGTACAAGTATCCCCTCATCGTCGGGACCAATTATCCACAGGCCTAGCCACAAGCTAGGCCTCTCTGGTCTGCCATCCCCGCCCCAAGGGGGCTAATGGGAATGACAGTCTTGTGAGCTGCAAGCTCGAGCTCAGGCACTACCCTGCCCTAGAAGGGCTGGGCATGGTGTCGATGTGTATATGTTTACATGTATGTATAGGTGTATGGTTATGAGTGTGTGAATGGATTGTTGTATATATATATGTATGTAAAATTTGCGTGTATATATATATATATATATATATATATATATATATATATATATAATATATATATATATATATATATATATATATATATATATACAAAACAACCACTCTGAAAGAATAGAGAAATTCCAAGGAAATCCAGTCAGACCAATTATTAGCTCCATAGGGTCAGTTTCATATAAATTATCCAAATGGCTTCTTGATATTTTGAGCCCTATTGGTGGCAAAATTTCTAACTTTAATGTTAAAAACAACATAGACTTGGTTGATAAATTAAGCTCCTTGACTGACTTAAATGATTTTAACATGGTTAGTTTTGATGTTACTTCCTTGTTTACGAAAGTTCCTGTTGATGATTTATTAAGTTTCTTATCTGAAGAACTCGTTAACTATGATTTACCATTGCCAGTTCCTACTATCATTAAACTTATTAAACTTTGCATTGTTGATGCAAAATTTGTATTTAATGATAAGTTTTACACTCAGAAGTTTGGTATGGCAATGGGAAATCCTCTTTCACCTGTTCTTAGTAACCTATACATGGAATTTTTTGAAACAAGGTTACTTAACACAATCCTCCCTAATAGAGCTAAATGGTTCAGATATGTTGATGATATTTTGTGTCTTATGCCCAAAAATGTAGATATACACCATTTCCTAGGAAAATTAAATAGCTTAGCCCATTCTATAAACTTTACTGTTGAGTTTGAAGAAAATAACTCATTGCCTTTTCTAGATGTTTTAATTATTAAGGGTAATAATGAATTCAAATTTAAAATTTACAGAAAACCTACAAATAACTGTTCCTATGTCCACTCTTATTCCTCGCATCAAGATAGAGTCAAACTGTCTGTTTTCTCATCAATTGTTTTGAGAGCTTTACGAATTTGTAGCCCTGAGTTCATAGATGAGGAAATATCCAAAATTTATGAAATAGGTAATGATTTAAAATACCCAAGAAATGTAATTGATAAATCTTTTAAAGTTGCTAGAAATACTTTTTACAATCCAAAAAGGGACAACCAGCCTTATTCAACTAAAAATATGTTGGTTCTCCCTTACCATGAAAACTTGATTGATATGCCTTCTCTTCTTAAGACATTTAATATTAAAGTTGTATTCAAAAATCTTGATACAGTAAAAAAACTTTTGATAAAGAATTCCCCCCAAAATGCTGATGGATGTGTCTATAAGATTCCTTGTAAAATTTGCGATAAAGTTTATTACGGTCAAACTGGTAAAAATCTCGAACTAAGATTAAACAACATAAATATAGCATTAGAACTGGACAAGATTCCAATGCTCTATTTATTCATGTAAGAGATTTTAACCATCCAATTGATTTTCAAAAAGTTGAGAAAGTAGTATCAAGCAAGTCCATGGTCGACAAGAATATAATTGAATCTTGTTTCATAAAAAGCAGTTTTGACAATAATATGAATATTTCCTTTGGTTTATATAAATTAGATCCATTTATAATTAATAGAATTTGGGAAGAATTTAATAATACACTGGACAAATAATTTTAAATTTTCTTGGGTAGAATAGTTTGTGGGAAATTTTCTTGGGTAGAATAGTTTGTGGGGTGAGTTGTGCAAAGGACCTATCCAAGTTGGGTCGGCGCGCGTCAGGTGTTTAACCGTTGTGGGATCTGATAGTGAGGTGCTAGCCAGACCCCTTATATAGCTTCCTTGGATGCTTTACTTTCATAGTTCCTTGATAATGTGAGTAGTCACGAAAGCGCTTGGAATTTCTCTTTTCTTTCATAGTGGTTGTTTTGCATATTCTGAAATCACCTGTTTACTGTGATCTTATTGCATATATATATATATATATATATATATATATATATATAAATATATATATATTATATTATATATGTCGTGCCGAATATGCAAAACTGGTCAATTAGCAAGAACTCATTTAAAATTAAGTCCTTTCCAAAATTTTCTCTTATACGTTTAAAGATATATTTTTTTCATTAATGTTAATGTAAAAAATTTAATTTTGCACCAAAAGGAACTTAGAAAACTTACCTAACCTTATTATAACAAGAACAATTTATTTTAGCCTAACCCAACTAAATATAGTTTAGATTTGTTTACAGTAATTTAATACTAAACAAACACAATGAAAATATATTTTTTTTCGTTAGGTTCAGAATGATTTTGGCGAAAATTACTGCATACACAAATTTTCGCTCGTCCTGTATGGCAAGATGATCGTTGCTATTTAAGCCAAGATCGCAAGTTCTGTCTATTCGGCACGACATTATATATATTATATATATATATAATATATTATTATATATATATTATATATATATATAATATATATATATTATATATATATATATATATGTAGTTGGTTGGTAGACAGCAACCACCAGGGAAGTACTACCGGTTCTGCCAGATGACTGTTGAAACAGAAACCTGTAAATGTTTTGCATGATGGTAGGATTGCTGGTTTCTTTTTCTGTCTCATAAACACGCTAGATAACAGGGGATATCTTGCTACTCCTACTTACACTTTGGTCACACTTCACAGACACGCACATGCATATATATATACATACATCTAGGTTTTTTCTCCTTTTTCTAAATTAGCTCTTGTTCCTCTTTATTTCTTCTATTGTCCATGGGGAAGTGGAAAAGAATCTTTCCTTCCGTAAGCCATGCGTTTCGTTATGAGGCGACTAAAATGCCGGGAGCAATGGGCTAGTAACCCCTTCTCCCGTAGACATTTACTAAAAAAGAGAAGAAGAAAAACTTTATAAAACTGGGATGCTTAAATGTGCGTGGATGTAGTGCGGATGACAAGAAACAGATGATTGCTGATGTTATGAATGAAAAGAAGTTGGATGTCCTGGCCCTAAGCGAAACAAAGCTGAAGGGGGTAGGGGAGTTTCGGTGGGGGAAAATAAATGGGATTAAATCTGGAGTATCTGAGAGAGTTAGAGCAAAGGAAGGGGTAGCAGAATGTGAATGATCAGTTATGGAAGGAGAAAAGAGAATATGAATGTGTAAATTCAAGAATTATGTGGATTAAAGTAAAGGTTGGATGCGAGAAGTGGGTCATAATAAGCGTGTATGCACCTGGGAGAAGAGAGGAATGCAAAGGAGAAAAAGAAAGATTTTGGGAGATGTTAAGTGAAAGTATAGGAGCCTTTGAGCCAAGTGAGAGAGTAATTGTGGTAGGGGACCTGAATGCTAAAGTAGGAGAAACTTTTAGAGAGGGTGTGGTAGGTAAGTTTGGGGTGCCAGGTGTAAATGATAATGGGAGCCCTTTGATTGAACTTTGTATAGAAAGGGGTTTAGTTATAGGTAATAAAAATTTTAAGAAAAAAAAGGATAAATTAGTATACAAGATATGATGTAGGGCGAAATGACAGTAGTTTGTTTGGAAATTTTGTAATTTGGGAGATAAAAGACTGTTGAGTAGACTTCAGGTGTAAAATTTTTTAGAGAGGGGCCAAAGATATATCAGATCACTTTCTAGTTGTAGCTTACACTGAGAGTAAAAGGTAGATGGGATACAAGGGGGAAAAGAAGCATCAGGGAAGAGAGAGGTGAAGGTTTTTAAACTAAAAGAGAAGGCAGTTAGGGTAAGAATAAACAGCTATTGGAGGATAGATGGGCTAATGAGAGCATAGGCAATGGGGTCGAAGAGGTATGGGGTAGGTTTTAAAAATGTAGTGTTAGAGTGTTCAGCAGAAAATTTGTGGTTGCAGGAAAGTGGGTGCGGGAGGGAGAAAAAAGTTAGCATAAAGAGAAGTTTTTACAAAGTAGAAGTGATGCAAGGGGGGAAGAGTAATGGAAAAAAAAGGGAAAAGGGGTTTAAGAGAGTGGGAAGCAAGGTAAAAAGAGGAAATGGAGAGTGGGTGAGTGTTATAAAAAAAATTTTTGTTAAAAATAAGAAAATTTTTGGGAGGAGATTAAAATTTTAAGAAAACCTAGAGAACAAATGGATTTGTCAGTTAAAAATGGGAGAGGAGATTTATTAAATGGAGGTTAGAGGTTTTGGGGAAGATGGGGGGAAATATTTTGGGGAAATTGTTAAATTTTGAGAAGATAGGGAAGCTGTAAATTTGTTATAGGCAAGGAGGAACAACCTTTTGGAGTGGGAAAGCCAGTTTGAGTGGGGGGGAAGTTCGTGGGCAGAGGTAAAATAAAGGGGGTAAGGCACCCGGGATTGAGGGGAAAAGATCGAATGTTAAAAGCGGTGGGAAATAGTTTTGGAGTGGTTGGGCAATTTTTTAATAAATGATGGAAGAGGGTAAGGTCCCTAGGGATTGGCAGAGAACAGCATATTTCCCTTTTGTATAAAGGAAAGGGGAAAAAAGGGGTGAAAAAAATTATGGGGGGTAAGCCTGTTGAGATACCTGGCAAAGTGTATGGTGGGGTTATATTGAAAGTTTAAAGAGTAAGACGGAGAATAGGATGCAGTGAAAAAGGGAGGCTTTAGGAAAGGTAGGGGGTTGTGGACCAGGTTTTTAACATGAAACATATAAGTAAACAGTATTTAGTAAGGTTTTAAAGAGGTTTTTGTGGCATTTAGGATTTGAAAAGGCGTAGACAGGGGGGAAAAGGGAGGCAATGTGGCAGATTTTGAGGTGTATGGTGTAGGAGGTAGGTTACTGAAAGCGTAAAGGGGTTTTTCGGGATATGGGCTCAAGTTAGAGTATGTGGGGGAAATTATTTTCCCCGAAAAGTAGGCCTTTGCAAGGATGGTGATGTCACCGTGGTTTTTTAATATATTTATAGATGGGGTTGTAAGAAAGTAAATGGGGGTTTCTGGCAAAGGGGAGTGGGGTTAAAAGAAAAGAATCACACATAAAATGGGGGGTTGTCACGTTGCCTTTGTGATGACACTGTGCTCTTGGGGGGGATTCTGAAGAGAAATTTTCAGAGATTGGGGGATAATTTTGGTAGGGTGTGCAAAAAAAAAAATTTAAAGTGAAAAAAGGAAAGAGTAAAGGGTTTTGAGGATAAAAAAAAGATTAGGTGATGAAAGATTGGTACAGATTGGAGGGAGGAGATGGAGGAGGTGAATGTATTCAGAATTTGGGAGTAGTGTCAGCGGATGGGGTTTTGAAAATGAGGTGAATCACGAATTGATGAGGGGGAAAAGGGGTGAGTGGTGCACTTGGAGTTGTGGAGACAAAGAACTTTGTCCTTGGGGCAAAGAGGGGGGAAAGTATGAGAGTTAGTTTTACCCAAAGCTTTTATATGGGTTGAAGCATGGGTGATGAATGTTTCAGCGAGGGAAGGCTGGAGGGAGTGGGAAAAAAAATGCTGAGGGAAAAAAGTGTGGTGTGAAAAATGAGAGGAATTGTAGTTTGGAAGTTAGGAGGAGGTCGGGGTCCAAAAAATGTTGTCCAAGGGGTGGGAGGGGTTGAGGTGTTCGGCTGTGGGGGGAATGGAGCAAACAGAAAACTTCAAGGTGTATCAGTCTGTAGTGGAAGGAAAGGGGGGGTAGGGGTGGGGCCCAGGAAAAAGGGTTTGGGGGGGAGGGGGTTTAAAGGAGGTTTTTTGTGCGGGGGCTTGGACTTCCAGCAGGCATGCGTGAGCGTGTTTGATAGGAGTGAATGGAGACAAATGGTTTTTAAATTTACGTGACGTGCTGTTGGGTGTGAGCAAAGTAACATTTATGAAGGGGTTCAGGGAAAACCGGCAGGCCGGACTTGAGTCCTGGAGATGGGAAGTACAGTGCCTGCCCTCTGAAGGAGGGGTGTTAATGTTGCGTTAAAAAACTGCGTGTTAAAGCACCCTTCTGGCAAGACAGTGATGGAGTGAATGATGGTGAAAGTTTTTCTTTTTGGGCCACCCTCCCTTTTGGTGGGAATGGGGCCAGTGTGATAATAAAAATAATAAATAAATTTAATATATATATATATATATATTTATATATATATATATATATATATATATATATATATATATTATATATATATAGGGACACTGCACTAGCCAAGGAGTCGAACCCACGCTTTTTTGGGCCCGCCTCATGGTGAGAGAAAAACGCATGACGCTTTAGACCACTAGACCCCCAAAATCCTTAACAATGGTGCATCCAGCCAAGCTAGATGATGTACCCACCACGAAGGAACATACGGTGGTGTGGACCCCTCTGAGCTAATTTCATTCTACTCCCTGTTTGTGTACTAGCTCAACAAGCAGTATTGTGTAAAGTAAAAGGACACAAGTGCAACTAATGTGACATTTATTGTGGCAACGTTTCGCTCTCCAGGAGCTTTATCAAGCCATTACAAACAATACATGGACACAGAGGGTTATAAAGGTCAGAGTGAGGTGAATACTAGTGAGGTACCATTCCGATGTTCACTAGTGGTAGTAGTAGTAGTAGTAGTGGTAGTGACAAAAGCAATTAATTCGTACATGAGTAAAAGGATATAAAAGCTATTACTTGGGTATCATAAAAATTAGGTTGGACAAATAAAAAACTGGAATGAGGCAGGTTGTTTCAGTGTTCCACTCTCTGTGCTTTTGTGTAGTATAACAGGAGAGACTATGTGATGGCAGGGTTTACTGTTTTCAGGAGGATTCTTGCTAAGACTTCGGAGATGGTGAAGCTGCCGTTGTTTTGTTTAATTGTATTCGAAACAGCGTCAGTGCTGATTCAAGGCATTTGCGTGTGCGGAAATTAGTTTCTTTTATCACTAATTGGGCGTCTCTGAATTTCATAAGATGTTTGGTGGAATTTCAGTGTTGTACACAGGCGTTGTTTAAGTTGTCGTTCCTACATGCGTATATGTGTTCATTGAGGCGGGTGTCGAGGTTTCTTGCTGTTTACCTACGTAGATCTTGTCACAGCTCCACAGGGTATAGTGTAAACTCCTGCATTGACTGGTTCGTGGTGTTTGGGGTTTTGTCCTGGTTAGATCCTTTATTGAAGTGGTAGAAGCGATGGCGACTCTGGTGTTAGTTTTGTGAAAGTACTTTTGAGACGTTTAGTGCAACCTGGCTGTTGGGAAGAATTATAACTTTGTTGGGAGCGGTGTTGATGCGTGGAGAATTGATGATCTGAAGAGCTCTTTTTCTTGCAGTCTTTGATTGAAAAAAGAAGGAAATTGTAACTCAGTGAAATGTTTGGTGAATGTAAGTACATTCCTCGTCAAGAAACTCAGGACTACAAATTCGGTATGCTCTTAGGAAAAACCCGATGATGATGCCTCTTTTGGTCTTGTAGTCCTGAGTTTCTTGACGAGGAATGTACTTACATTCACCAAACATTCACTGAGTTACAATTTCCTTCTTTTTTCATCAAAGACTGCAAGGAAAAGATCTCTTCAGATCTCAATTCTCCACGCATCAACACCGCTCCCAACAAAGTTATAATTTTTCCCAAACAGCCAGGTTGCCACTAAAGTCTCAAAAGTACTTTCACAAGCTAACACCAGAGTCGCCATCGCTTTACCACTTCAATAAAGGATCTAACCAGGACAAAACCCAAGCACCACGAACCAGTCAATGCAGGAGTTTACACTATACCCTGTGGAGGCTGTGACAAAGATCTACGTAGGTGAACAGCAAGAAACCTCGACACCCGCCTCAAATTTAACAATATACGCATGTAGGAACGACAACTTAAACCCAAAGCCCGTGTCAACACCCAAATTCCACCAATCATTTATGAAATTCAGAGACGCCCAATTAGTGATAAAGAAACTAATTTCCGCACACGCAAATGCCTTGAATCGCACTGATCGCTGTTTCGAATACAATTAAACAAAACAACGGCAGCTTCACCATCTCCGAAGTCTTAGCAAGAATCCTCCTTTAAAACAGTAAACCTGCCATCACATAGTCTCTCCCGTTATACTACACAAAGCACAGAGAGTGAAAAACTGAAACAACCTGCCTCATTCCAGTTTATATTTGTCCAACCTATTTTTATGTTACCCAAGTAATAGCTTTTATATCCTTTTACTCATGTACGAATTAATTGCTTTTGTCACTACCACTACTACTACTACTACTACCACTAGTGAACATCGGAATGGTACCTCACTAGTATTCACCTCACTCTGAGCCTTTATATACCCTCTGTGTCCATGTATTGTTTGTAATGGCTTGATAAAGCTCCTGGAGAGCGAAACGTTGCCACAATAAATGTCACATTAGTTGCACTTGTGTCCTTTTACTTTACATATTGTCGGTAATTCTACCAACTTTATTACAAGCAGTATTGTACCCACGGAACAAGTGGTATTGATTAATAACAACACTGCACTAGCCAAGGAGTCGAATGGTAATGTTTACTGTCCCTGTTATTTATTCTTTTATTCATTATTTCTATTTCTTATACTTTATTTTGATTATATAAGGTGGAGTGAGTGAAGAGTGGGCGAGTTATACATTACTGAGTTGCGTAGAGTTAATGACAGTGTTGTTGTGGTCACCACTGACCTGTCATACCTGCGTACCTACCACATTACCTCTACTTCTGTCTCCCTCCTACTCCCTCCCTTTACTCCTTTATTCCCAAATTATCCATATATTCCATTATCCCCCTATATGACACGGTGTCTAAGCGGTGGTGGTTCTTATTATTTATATAATAGGAACCGGTCCCATGTGCCTTTTGACTGCTTGGTTATAGTTATGTTATGCTACCATTTGCTACCATTTTTTTGGGGTGTGTAAGGCTAAAGTAAATATCTGTGTGATATAATCCTAGTGACCTTAACTGACCTTTTTTGACCGTGGGTCCGAGTAACTGCGTGGTTGTATTATTATTATTATAATCAAGGGGAAGCGCTAAACCCGGAGGATTATACAGCGCCTGGGGGGGGGATGTGGAAGGCATTCAAGCTTAATTCGGGGAACTGGAGCACAGATCCAATTTCCTAAATCAAGAGCCCCTCACCAACATCAAGGAACCTTCCTTGAGGGGTGCGTGGTTGTAATATCACATTTGGTGGAACTGTGTGTTGGTTTGGGATAAATGGTGGAGAACTTGAGTGTTTGGGTGAGACTTTTGGGGTAATTACTGGCCGAAATTGAATATTTACAATGAAACGAGAAGTCACCCAGCCCGCCTTGGAAGACTCATCCACAACTGTCACCCATTGAAGAGCTGCCTATGATTGTTGTCCACCTGATGTGCCCAGTTACCCACCTGATGTGCCTCAGTTGCTGTATTGCTGCCCTGGTCTGTCATCCATTGCAGTGGGTGTCTGCCTGCGTCACCCAGCCTTTGTAACCGTCACCCGCGGACCGCCAGTTACCCGCAGTTGCCAGGGATGGGTGACAGGCTTTAATGACCTGAAATGACCTCACCTCTAGTATCTGACCATAGCCTGCCACTGCTGATGTCGGCTGCTTATGATGCTGTGGTTTACTTAGAGGAGGCTGTCTCATGCTGTCTACTTTGTTGAGGCCGTGCTGTGCTGCTGCCATGCTGGGTCTAACGAGGTGGTGCTGTGTGCTGCTGTCTGCCTTGCTTTGATGCGGCCGTGATACTGCGATGCTGTGGCCGTGCTGTGATGCTGAGATGCTGGGGCTGTGCTGTGTGCTGCTGTCTGCCATGCTTTGATGCGACCGTGATACTGCGATGCTGTGGCCGTGCTGTGATGCTGAGATGCTGGGGCTGTGCTGTGATGCTGTAGCCGTGCTGCGATGCTGTGGCCGTGCTGTGATGCTGTTTATGTTGTGGCCGTGTTGTGATGCTGTGATGCTGGGGCCGTGCTGCGAAGCTGTAGCCGTGCTGCAATGCTGTGGCCGTACTGTGATGCTGCGATGCTGCCTAGCTCAGGAGATGATGGCGGTGATTCTGCAGTGGTGTATGAGGATCCTGGTTGGTGTACCAGGACAGGAGAGTTTACTATGAAGGAGCTGCCCTCCTCGGAGATGTGGAAGGAGGTGAGCCGCGGAGATGGACTCCAGCTACTGGGACCAGAGTGCTGTCATGGGTGGTATGGATGTATATGGTGCCATGCTGGCCAACCTATACGATTGGTATGCGGGGATATCCTGCCAACCATGAGAGATAATTAAAGTGTGACATGTCCCAAGCCTACTTCGTCTTCCGGAAGTGTTAGTGTTACCTGTGTGGAATAAGGTGATCTTGGAACAGTCAAGCGATCATGGCTACTTTGTTTTATGAGGCCAGTGAATCCTAGTTGTGGCATAGGATAATGGTGGGTCTCAGCTGCCATGCCACGACCTTGGTGGTCGTGAAGTGATCCAGTTGCAGTTACTTGAAAGAATACAACCCGTTGGAACAGTTTTCCACGTCAACGAAGCCCACAGAGGTTTAGCCCAATGATTAACGTGCGAGGGTGACTAGTACTGGCTAGTGCATTTCTAGTAGAAGTAGGGAAGACACTGGAGCCAGATATTTAGTTTTAAGGAGAAATGACGGGTAAGGAGGCCTTGCACCAGAGAGCAACTGTTATGCTGGTCACCTGTGAGGTGTACTGATTATGTTGCTTTGTGGTAGTTGAGAAGGCCGAGGGAAATGTATGTAGTTGAATAATTTTGTATTACGCTATGTGTAATTTTGTCTTTGTACTGTCATAGAATTAAGGGGTTAGGATTAAAATAGTCTAATAACTTATGACAAATTGTACTAGTTCTCAGATATTTTAAACTGGGGAGAAAGGGAGATGTGATATAGTCCACTATGCTTGTGAGGTCTCTGAGGGAGACCTAATTTAACTAATTAAATGCTCACACCTTGCCTTGGCAAATAACTGTCAGACACGCTTTCGGCTTAAGTCTCAGGTGTTTTGTTCTCGACAGCGTCAGATCTCGGCATCAGGTCAAAACACGTGGTGCACACCCCATTGTGGGGGGTGCTTTGAGACCCATATAAGCCCAAGGAACGGCTGAGCAGGAGATTCGATTGGAGCTCTGGCCTGTGTGCAGAGCTTGGGAGAAGGCTGTTGGATAGTCTCTGGAGGAGACTTCGTTGGAGACACTGGGCAGAGTACTGGCGTGGAGCAGTACTCGGCTGTGTAGGTCTTGGGACGTGTGGCTAGTGTGTGACTTAGTTCCTGAGGCGAACTGTCCTCTGAACTATATTGTAAGTTACATTCTGCTTCGTCAGTTGATTCGATTCCCTGTCTCACTGCTTATATATACCATTCCCATTTATCTAAACCCAACAGTGTTTTCCTGTTCCCAAATATATTATTGTTTGAGTGGAATGGCAATGTTTATTATCCCTGTTATTTATTCTTTTATTCATTATTTCTATTTCTTATACTTTATTTTGTTTAAATAAGGTGGAGTAAGTGAAGAGTGGGCGAGTTAAACAGTACTGAGTTGTGTAGAGTTAATGAGAGTGTTGTGGTCACCACTGACCTGTCATACTTACCTACCTACCACATTACCTCCACTTCTGCCTCCCTTTACTCCCTTATTCCCCAATTATCCATACATTACATTATCCCCCTACATGACAATTTAATAATATATATATATAAAATATAAATAAAATATATTTTTATAAAATATATATATATATATATATTTATATATATTATATATACAAAACAACCACTGTGAAGAATGAGAAGCTCCAAGCGATTTCGTGACTGCTCACATTATCAAGGAACAATGAAAGAAAAAGCATCAAAGGAAGGTATATAAAGGGGTAGCCCACACCTCACTATCAGATCCCAAAACAACGAAACACCTGACGCGAGATAGCAGGCCCGCCGGCCGAAACTAGACAGGTCCTTCATACAACCCACCAACAAACTATTTCTACCCAAGAAATAAGAAATTTAAAAAAGTATTATTTGTCCAATGTATTATTAAATTTTCCCAAATTTCTATTAATTATAAATGGATTCTAAATTATAAAAAACCAAAGGAAATATTCATATTATTGTCAAAACTGCTTTTTATGAAACAAGATTAAATTATATACCTGTCGACCATGGACTTGCTTGATACTACTTTCTCAACTTTTTGAAAATTAATTGGATGGTTAAAATCTCTAACATGAATAAATAGAGCATTGCAATCTTGCCAGTTCTAATGCTATATTTATGGTTGTTTTAATTTTTATTTTCGATTTTTTTACCAGTTTGACTGTGATAAACTTTATCGCAAATTTTACAAGGAATCTTATAGACACATCCTTCAACATTTTGGGGGGAATTCTTTATCAATTTAAAAAAAAAAAAAAAAAAAAAAAAATTTGATAAATTTCCCCCCAAAATGCTGACGGATGTGTCTATAAGATTCCTTGTAAAATTTGCGATGAAGTTTATTACGGTCAAACTGGTAAAAGTCTCGAACTTGATTAAAAAACACATAAATATAGCATTACAACTGGACAAGATTCCAATGCTCTATTTATTCATGTGAGAGACTTTAACCATCCAATCGATTTTCAAAAAGTTGAGAAAGTTGTATCAAGTAAGTCCATGGTTGACAGAAATATAATTGAATCTTGTTTCATAAAAAGCAGTTTTGAAAATAATATGAATATTTCCTTAAGGTTGGTATAAATTAGATTCATTTATAATTAATAAAATTTGGTTAGAGTTTAATAATACATTGGACAAATAATAAACCTTATTTCTTGGGTAGAATAATTTGTTAGTGGGATGTCGTGAGGACCTGTCTAGTTGGACCAGAGGACCTACTGCAGTGTTCCTCTTTTCTTATGAGTCCGGTATTGTCGCCCGTCAGGTTTTTCTTTGTTGTGGGAGTTGAGTGTGAGGTGTAGTCTAAGCCCTTTTTAAATTTCCTTCTTTGATGTATTACTTTCATAGTTCCTTGACATTGTGAGTAGTCACGAAAACGCTTGGAATTTCACTACTCTTTCACAGTGGTTGTTTTGAATATTTTAAAATCACCTGTTTACTGTGACCTTTTTTGTATATATAAATTTATATATATATATATATTATATATTATATAATATATATATATATATATATATATTATTTATATATATATGTATATATATATATATATATATATATATATATATATTATATATATATATTATATATATATATATATTATATATATGCTGACAATAAGTAAAACTTGTTATTTTGACTTAAATAGCAACCAAGATGACGCCTGCTGATGAAGATACGAAGTGAGATGACACTGCTCCCCGGGGAGTCACCGCAAGAGAGATGATGTTACCCTCCACCCGGAGGGCCCAAGAAAAAAGACAGAAGTAAGAAGAAGATGAACGACACCCCCAACCCTGGGGCCACCGCCGGTTCACCATCTGGAGAAGACCCGGGCAGGAAGTACCGGCAAATCCTTAATGAATGAAGGAAGCGACGCTCGTCTTGCCGAATAAGGCAAGCGAAAATTTATGTATGCAATAATTTCGCAAAAATCATTCTGTCCTTAATAAAAAAATGTATTTCATTGTGTTTGTTTATGTTAAATTATTGTAAACTTATTTAAAATATATTTAGCTGGATAAGACTAAATTAAATTGCGTTTGTTATAAAATGGTTAGGTAAGTTTTCTAAGATTCTTTTGGGTTGCAAAATTATTAATTTTTACATTAAACATAAAAAGGAAATAAAATCTTTAAACGTGTAAGAGAAAATTTTAGAAAGGACTAAATTTTAAACGAGCTATTGTTAACTGACCAGTTTACCTATTCGGCACGACATATATATATATATATATATATATATATATATATATATATATATATATTATATATATATATATATATATATGTAGTATATATGCAAAACAATCGCAGCAGACTATCTTAACAATGCCAGACAAGCCACGGGTGGTGGAAATCTTCAGCTCAAGTACTTTCATGAACACTTCTCAGTGCATCATCAGGAGCTGTGAAATGTTGCAAGGGCAGTAACAGTAGAAATAGGGAAAGTTTTTTTTCAGAGTATGGTAGCGCGGTGGTACCAGACAATATGACAGAGAGAGAGAGGGGCCCAGCAGACCCAGGGGACCGGTGTGTGGTTGGCATTCCGCTGGGCCTTTCTCCTAGTCAAATTGTCTGGTACCACCGCGCTACAATACTCTGAAAAAACTTATCCTATTTCTCTTGTTGCTGCCTTTGCAACATTGCACAGCTCCTGATGAAGTACCTTAAAAGTTTGAAAGTATGTGTGCATGCGCAAATGTGTGTCCAACACAACCACTACCATCCTCAAGACCATAAATCACCACTACCACCGTCATATGTATGTGTATATAAAAACAATAGTCAATGTGACAGTGACACCTACGTACAATAGTGAATTCGAAGCTCTGTGCAGCAATCCCATGTAATTTAATTTCAGGAAGGATCCATATAACATTGAGCAAAGTAACGCGATTATTTGGCGTTCTGGTAGCGGGGTGTAGATGATACGTCTTCGGAGGCTTCTTTGTTTATTGTTAAGTCGTGGTGGGTACACAGGCTTGTGTGTTGTGCCCATGGCCTGGGCAGGGCCATCCTACAAGAGAGCTAGGAGTAGGCCTTGTGTCTTCCTGCTAGGCCACTGTGAGAGTGAGCGTGAGGCAAGGGCAGGCAGGCTGAAGTGGCAATGCCTATAGGTGGCAGCACCAGCATGGCGCGAAATATGAACTAAGCTGGCAGAGAGCATGGGCTGTCTGTGCAGACAGTACAGGCTGTCTACATACGCTCGGCCACCTACCGCGCGTCGTCCCGACGCGACAATACTGGTGGTATAAGAAACTCGGTCTCTCTCTCGTAGGAACAGGGCACAGAACACAAAATAAAAACATATATATATACATATGGACATGGAAAAAAACTTCCTACAGGGAGGGAAGAAAAAAACATGTGGGGTGTGCTAAACATCGTGGTCAAAGGCAGTGAGCATCAAAGTGCATCACTGCATTCCTTCCTGCGTCTGGACAGATACTGCAACACAGGAGACATCGCTGCGGCTGAGCTGTGGCATAACAGGGTACGGTCTCCTCTGGAACGGTGAAGCAGACATTGTAGGAGTTGTTGCAGGTTTCACTCAACCTGGGGCACGACATGCTGGTGCCCTCGAGTGAGGCGTCGACAAAACTCGGCAACTGGGCAGGACTTCTGGCAAGCGACTCAGGAGGACACTTCTCGATTGGTACTGTCGCTGGGCTGTCACTGCCAATGAGCGTGGAGCGAGTTGTGGCAGAGACGACTGGGCGAAACATCTGGGAGTCGTAATATCATACACCAGACTGCAGTGAGCGAGCTAGCAGTCAAAGTGACACCTTTGTGCAGGCTGCTCACTGACGCTTGTGACACGAGGCAGACACAGCACCTGCCGACAGTGGCTAACTGCGGCTTGATGAGTATCATTCTCTCGGCAGATTGAGTTATAGTAGAGGTTAGTCTAAGCATCCCCAGACTTGTTTATCTACATATAACTGCATTCTGAAGGTCTGGAGGTGAAGTGAAACAAATCTCGATGGGAATCATAGCAGGTACGATTCTGCAGAACATTATGAGCGACGAGCATAAAGCTTTCTGTACAAGAGGGCTTGTTCACTCGGGGGCTGACTTGACATCAGCTGTCAAACGTACTGGTCACACCGGGTGACTTAGCACAGTGGTGCTACTCAGGTCTGGCTCAGACCTCACTGGACACATGGAAACTTTAAACACACCCGCGGTACATGCGGTACAACATGGCTTAAACTAGCAAATGATGCTTTTCTGTGCACAAAACTGACACTATGACATATACTAAAATGTGAGAACACTGACTGATAGGAATTAATTAACACGACATATATCTTCTCTCAGTCTTCTCAACAATACTAAAATAATTACTGAACACTCGATGGTGACATCATGTGATGTTGTGAGGTGACATCAGCAGATATCTCGAGGTGACGTCAGGCAGACATCGTGACGTCATGAAGTCGGGCAGCATCGTGGGTGACGTCAATGTGATGCGGGCAGCAGACCACAGCATGAGGCCTGGGACATCTGTCTCGGTAACTCACGTGGTTTGTAGATCCACGTGACATCGCCCACACCCACGTGGCGTCGTGATCCACGTGGTGTCATGATCTATGTGGCATGCCGATCTGCGTGGCTTGCTGATCTACGTGGCATGCTGATCTACGTAGCTTCGAGTGGCCTCGGGCACTCGGATACACAGCTCTGGCAATGAATTCACACGAAAAACAGCAGAAAACACAGCAGAGGGAGTGAGTAGTGGTGAGTGTATGGTAGTGTGGTGGCGAGGAACGTGGGTGAGTGTATGGCGAGAGAGCATCTGGCCATCTCCTCCTCTCCCACCCACAAACACAGAGAAACACACTGGACGCAGAAATCACCAAAAGACTCACCTCTGGCTTGCTGAAACAGCTGTGCTGAGCTGAACAACAACAGCAACATTCAAGTGACACTGAACACATGACTTGGGAAACAGCGTGGGACACTGTAGCGTGGAGAATTTCGGCAAATTTCGGCTGGATCCTGCTTGTACCTGTGTCTGGATGCTCAAACGTGCAGACACGACGTCAGGATAACTCGTTGAGAGACAGATGCTTGTTGTGTAGGGGGATGAAGTGAACAACTTCATTCCTTCCTTCCTTCCTCTCTCTGGGCAAATACACTGCTGCGACCACCGCTTTCCACCATTTATAACGAGTTTGTTTGGTGTAGCTGAAAGTGGGTGGTTAATGATAGACGTCTTCTTCGGAGGCTTCATTGTTTATTGTTAAGTCGTGGTGGGTACACAGGCTTGTGTGTTGTGCCCATGGCCCGGGCAGGGCCATCCCACGAGAGAGAGCTAGGAGTAGATCTTGTGTCTTCCTGCTAGGCCGCTGTGAGAGTGAGCGTGAGGCAAGGGCAGGCAGGCTGAAGTGGCAACGCCTATAGGTGGCAGCACCAGCATGGCGCGAAATATGAACTAAGCTGGCAGACAGCATGGGCTGTCTGTGCAGACAGTACAGGCTGTCTACAAAAGAGAACTTGCACAAATCAATTGCTGTACATCCCTTCAACTACTAACAGTTGACCAGTGTTTAAAATGTCAAGACTATTGAAAAATCCATTCTGAAATATTTAACGAAAACCTTCGATGATAAATATTAGCAACCTGAAGCTGACAGAGGGACGGCTCTAGCATCACGCCGTGCTGTATTTAAAGCTTCGCTCAGCTCAGAAAATTTAAAAAAACACTTCAGAAATATGAGTTTAAAATATATTTTCAATTTTTCTTTTTGCACTTGCATTAGTTTTAAAATTCTCTATAATTCTGTAAGAAAAGCATTTTATTTGGAATTTTTAAAAAAAATCCATTTTCATAAAACTGGCAAAAATGGAAACCTGGCACCCACACAGTTCCAATTTAATATAAAAATACTTCGTATTACGATACATCACCATTTAAGGTTTGAAGCTGATCAGAAAAGGCATTCACTAGTTAATACTGGCAAACTGAAATTTACAAGATAAAAGTGAATGACGAGGTGTTTCAGTAAAGCCAACCAGTGGTGAAAGTTTGATGCCAATCAGAAATCCAGTCTTTGCTTATTGATCAGATTCCAACAATTCCAAGATTTATTTTTAACTATTTCAGTAAAATTTCAAATTTGCTTTTATTCAGGAGAGATTTATGAGTTCTACTAATAATAGAATATATCGTCAATTAAAAGAAGCATTTGTTAATGAAGAAGCAATGAAGTTCGTGAAGTGATGAATATCCGTATTTATTCAATAAATTACTACTTATGGCGGCTGAGATTGTGTGTCTTGTGTTAAGAAAACAACGCCAGTGGTAATAATTTGAAACCGATCAGATGAGTCGTTCTCTAGTTATGGCGAGGATTCCAACGATTCCAAGTTTTTAACTATTTTACTACATCAACAAATTTGCTTACACGCGAACGAAACTTAAGAGTCACCATCCTGACACTAAGCTGCACCACCCGTGTAAGTAAGTGAACTGAAATTTATTTAGCGTGATTTAAAGGGAATAAAAATTTCACACTATTTCACACATAAAATCATCATATCTGCTCCTACACTTCTGAATTTCACTGTCTGTCGTCGCTGTATTTTGTGGCAGCTTATGTCAACGCTCGAAGCTCCGCCACTAATAATTTTGGAAGTTATCCCAGCCACTCCGGGATTCTATGAATGCCTTCAGTAACTTTAGTCAAAAGCACTTTAGCATGTCAATGGTTCCTAGAATTTGGTCCTCGTTACCGTACAGAAATCATGAAAATCTACAGCCGATTGGATGAGACGTTCTAGTGTTATGAGCGAAATAAAATCGAAGCGTTGAGAGAAAAAAAAATTAGGCAACCTGTTAAAGGTACTCCTTCGATCATACGTAATAATAATAATAATAATAATAATAATAATAATAATAATTAATATAATAATTATTATAATAATGATTAGTTAATAATAATGGGTAGTGCTATTCATCTGAAAAATAAAACACTTTAAAACAGTTTTCATAACGCATTAAACTTTTTCGTGTGTGTTTTAACGTGTGGGTATTCACTTATCATTCCTCTTATAACCTGTGGGTATTCACTTATCATTCCTCTTATAACCTGTGGGTATTCACTTATCATTCCTCTTATAACCTGTGGGTATTCACTTATCATTCCTCTTATAACTTGTGGGTATTCACCACTTATCATTCCTCTTATAACTTGTGGGTATTCACCACTTATCATTCCTCTTATAACTTGTGGGTATTCACCACTTACCATTCCTCTTATAACTTGTGGGTACTCACTTATCATTCCCCTTATAGCTTGTGGGTATTCACTTATTATTCCTCTTACAGCTTGTGGATATTCACTTATCATTCCTCTTATAGCTTGTGGGTATTCAATTATCATTCCCCTTATAACTTGTGGGTATTCACTTATCATTCCCCTTATAGCTTGTGGGAATTCACTTATCATTCCTCTTATAACTGGTGGTATTCACTTATCATTCCCCTTATAACTTATGGGTATATATCATTCCCCTTATAACTTCTGGGTATTCACTTATCATTCCTCTTATAACTTGTGGGTATTCACTCATTATTCCTCTTATAACTCATTCTGAGAGTGCATACCACCACATAAACAGTATATCAGCACTAACAGATGACGATATATAGGTGATACTGATACATTTAGGATGTATATTGACCTAATACTTCCAGATAGTTGCGTACATAAGGACGGTAACAACCCTTCATTATATGTTAATATAATGTAGATTCTCTTATTTATTATTAAAAGTGTAATGAATGATATTACTGGGGTGGTAGATGGAGTAGGAGAGAGGACTCAGAGTGAATCAAACACTAGTATCAAATATATGACACTGAGTGTAAACACAAGGTTTGTGTCACTAGCTGCATGGTACACCACACCTACACCCATGCTAATGGGGTCAGGTGTCGTTCTCCCTCTCTCCCTCCATCCCTGCCCGTTCCTCTGTCCCTCCTGCCTTTTCTCCTTCCTTTCTTCCATCTATTCTGCCATTTCATTCTTTCTTCTCTCCTTCCCATCATTCCGTTTCCCTCCTTTATTTCTCCATCCCTAATACCTGTCCCTACCTACGCCAGCCGTCCTTCTCTTCCATCCACCGTTCTTCCCGCCACTTTCAATCGTCTTTCCTCCAATACTCCCGTCACTTTCTCCTTTATTCCTCCTGTCCCTACTCCCTTGATCTATTCTTCCTTACCTCCATCTTTGCCCTCCACCTTTCCTTATTTTCCCCACCACTCCATCCCTCAACGCAGCCTTCCCTTCCTCCCGTCAGGCATTCCTCCTCCTGCCACACACCAACTAATAAAACTTCCTCATACGCTACGGAATTACATTCGAAAACGAAAGAAACCTCACAAACCAACTGTGATCAAACAAAAAAACATTATTAGCGTAAGAAGACCAAAAGAGACAGATATTATATATCATTACATTGTCCAGGTACTGCAATATTAATATGGAAAATCGTTCTTGATGGGGCTAAGCGAAGCCAAATATATATACATGTTATGAAGGCAACGGTATCAGAGGACTTTGACAGGATTCATACTATACATGGCTCATTATAGTTCACAGAAGCATCCACATTCAGAAGCTATATATCTAAAATTTCTATATTTTCTTTTCCCTAACGCTTTTTGTTAGTTATCAATACATCAGGCTGTTTGAATATTCACATTTTAGGCAAGTGCAACAAAAAAGCAAATCTCGCTGCTTAATTGCACTGTCACTGAACTATATTTATTTTGTAAACAGAAGACAACCAGATACCAATAATTGGCCAGTCTGGGAAATCCGTTTGAAGTGTTGTTAAACATATTCCTTCATCTTTCTCTGTATAACTCAAGGTGTAATTAATTAAATACTTCAAGTCAGACTGGAACACTGGGCACACGAATTACTTGTCAGATTAGCGTATTTTGTGTATCCTCCTTTACAGCATGTATAAATGACTTAGAAAACAGACACGTTGATAAACGAGACACATGTGCAACCTTTGAGTATCTTTGTTCTGGAAACGTTTCGCCGGCCAGTGGCTTCTTCAGTGCAATACAGAAAACCGTGGAAGATGAGAAGGAGTTTTAGGTGATCAGTCCCTCAGCCTAGGTTGGTTCCAGGCTGAGGGACTGATTACCTCGAACTCCTCATCTTCCACCGTTCTCTGTTTGAATACTTGGTTTAAAAAAACAGATAAGAGGATAAATAAGACAGTGTTTTTATCATTTCTCGGGTTTCTAAATCACTTATTCAAACTCTGTCAGACACAGCAACTTCTCTGGATCTTAATGCAGGTAATTCTTCAAAGTTTGCCTAATCTACAGACCCGACCTACAGTCACTATTGGGAGCAAAGAAAAAAGCATAATACCCAGACTAGAACAGTACACAGATAACCCGCACACAGGAAAGAGAAGCTTATAACAATGTTCTGATCAGATTCGGACCATTTACAAGTCACACTGACACACGAGAGTGAGGGAGCCAGTATATACAGGCGGGGGAGACAGGGACGAGAAAAAGAGAGGAAGAACATACAAAAACAAAACATATAAAAACAAAATGAAAACGGTATAGCTATAGGGTAAAGGGCGCTTCTCTTGTATTTCCTCCATTATTTCATCTAGCTGCCGTCGAATTTCCTCCCCAGAAAGTGGTTGTTACAATCTCTTTGTCGCTGGAAATCCCACATGATAAGTTAACTCTTGACTGTCCGTGTGTGCCCTTCTTGTAAACCTCTGCTGTGTGTTACCATGGACTCTGTTCCTTTGTACGTTTACTTACTGTCTTGGTCTCCAGTTCATTGGCGCGTTGTGCATCACTATATCCTCTTTGTCCCCGTCTGAAGTGTCTTCCTAAATGAAGTCATACTGCTTCACTTATTGTCCATTCCTGTCTCCAAAACTCCATTGTTTTTGATGAGCAGTGTAACTCCTCCTCCTAATACACTCTGTTCCCTGTCTTTTCACTGGGTTGATATCAAGTTGGAAAGATGATCGTTATCACTGTTATGCCTCAGTGATTCGTTTCATGCCCACATCACACACTTGTTATTTCTATCTTGCAGGGGTGAATCATACCTTCGGCTTCCTTTCCAGAAGTGAATTCTAGGGGATGGGAGGGGTTGGTGCAGGGTGAGGGTGTGGAAAGCAGGCTGGGTATTATGGGAGACTCTTGTGATGGAGGTATTAATGCTGGGGAAATGGAAACTGATGGTGTGGGGTGTAGCTTGTTTTTGGTTATTGTGATTGGTTGGTGTGGGGTGGCAGGGGTTGAGAGGATTCTATGGGTGGTTCTGTGGGCTGTTGTATTTGCTGGGTCTCCTGACGCTGTGCTTGCCTGTCTGTTCATGCCTTGACTACCCATCCTTTCTCTGGCGACTTCTTACCCTCTCTCTCAGTTGTTCCTGTTCTTTTTGTGTTCAGAGCGACGTTCTATTACACTAAGGTCCTTACTGCCTAAACCATTTACGCATCGCGTAAAAATTCATGATGGAGTAAACTTACCGCTGTCTGTACAACACTTCCTTTATAATACTGAATTGTTTCTTAATTACAACTATTTTTCGTTTGAAGACTCCATTTTTAAGCTGCCTTTCTCCTTCCCATAGATTCACTCATTAGTGCACTCATGGCGAGCCTGTTCATGGAACTTATGGAGGAAGAGAGAATGAAAATCCCATCCTGCAAGGTATGACAAGGACAAAAAACTTTTATATCATAATCATCGCCCCGAGTAATCAAAACCTACAATCTCTTCAACAAAATCAATTCGGTGGAACCTTCTATCAGATTCACTACTCAGGAAGAAAAATAATGGACAGGTTTCTTTTTTGGACTTGCTGACTTGAAAAGATGTTGATCAACTTGATTTCAAAGTCTACTGAAACCCCCAAAAAATAAAATGACCTACATTATTATTCCCACCACAACGACAGAACCAAGAGTTGGATGATCATCGGTTTCTTTCTAAAAGAGCCATAAATAATTCATTTCCAATTTCATGTGTCTCTCAACGAGTGTAATTATATCAGTAAAGTTATATCAGTAAAGTTTTCGCTACCCACAATATTTCATCTTCGAGTTCAAGAAGAAAGCCAAGATGATAATACGTAACTCTGGTTCTGATACTTCACTAGGTAAATGTATTGTACGTCCTGTCATCCAATCCAACATTAACTTTTACAGTACCATTAGCTGAAGCAAATATCAGGTCACCTACGTTTTAACTAAAACTATAAAAAGAGTTAAGAAGAAGGAAAGGTTAATGAGGACCTCTTTAAATGTTTTTATTATCCGTGTGGAGACTTTGCAAGGGTATCTGAGTGTATAAACTCGAGGGAACCTTGATATCAGGCATCAAAAAACGAATACCGCATGCCGGAAGGACATTAAAAATGCATGCACTCTACACAGAAAAGCCCCGAGGAAACCACCTTTGTTGTTTTCCCAGACGAAAGACTTGGTCAAAACAAGTAATCAGGCAGCAATAGCGGACAACCCAAATACCATTACTCATAAACTCGGAGCATTCGAGTCTCTTAGCAAGGGAATTTTTCCCCAAACCTGGTACTGTCATCACGTAACAACACCTGTTAAGCTCGCTAATCATTATGCGACTCCACTGTAACCTCATTCGGTCACATCTCTGCAACCCTGTATATATTGGTAACTCATGTTTTGTTATTCAACTGAACGAATGATAAATCTTCTTGTATGGAATCTAAACCATCTTCTTAAAAAATGGTGCTTTACTTAGCACATTTTAAATTTGGTAGGTTTCCATTAGGGGGTACTTCTTTCTTCAGCGGTTAAAATGGGTGTAACTTGATGAGTAACATGGGTAATTCAGGTATAACATGGTGAATTTCAGGGGTATAACATGGGGTTGAACTCGTGGTAAAGCATGGGTATACCCTGGTCTTTTGGAATAAAGTTTTAAATATTGAAAGGTGTATGTGGTGTGGGTTTATGCATTGGGAAAAGGATATTAAGTTCCCAGTCTTTCTCGTTTACCGCCCTTAACAGATTTAATTACTTTTTTTTTGAACAAAATTTTTTTTTTTTTGAAAAGGGGCATTCCCCCCCAATAATAAATTATGAGTCCTTTTTGATGTTAAAAATGCTAAATTTCTAAGATAATTTTTTTCCTACACAATATTACGAGGGGGTTTAAATCCGGAAGCCAGAAAAAAACAGAAAATGCCGGGTGGCCTGGTGGCAAAACCCCCCCTTCACACACGAGGGCCCCGGGTTTTCGATTCCCGCGGGGGGGAAACAATTCGACACTTTTCCTTCACCTGTGTCCTTTTTCCCCAGCAACAAAAGGGTTTACCGGGGTTTTTGTCGACTGGTGTGGGTCCCAATGAAATAAGTTGACAGTCCTCGTGCGCACGACTTTTTTGGGTTATCCGGGTGGCTAACCCTCCGGGGTTAAAAACCCAAACGAAATCTTTCTCTTAAAAAATCCCTAGACATCAATACCTGGCTACGAACGGATTTTATAACAAAGGGCCCTAGACACAAATGTCCCGTTTTTGACGTGACAGCCCCAAAAAATATGGGCTAGGACGTCCTCTGTTACCCTAGTGGGCATTTAAAGGCCTAGATACCATTGCCCTTTTTTCCCCGGTGCCATGTAACAAAAGTGAGAGAAAATTTTCCCCCACAATGGGGGCGGCAGCGTTGCGGGGAGTCTAGTTCTTGGCGCTGTGCTCCACCTTGCTGGGGTTTTTTTCTTCCCCTCGTCCCTCCCCCTTGTTCGCCCTTTTCCAAAAACCTTTCCATTATACGCCCCTGAGGGGTTACTTTGCCCCTGTCTTTTTTCTTCCTCTTCCCATCATCGGGTTTCCTATAATCATCTTCCCATCACGTCTTCCTGTATGTCTTCGAAACGACTCTGGGAACATTTTTACTTTCCCGTCTTCTTCTGCTGGTCTTGGGCTCCAGCGCAAACGAAGCATGCATTACGTAAATGGGGCGACGTGGAGCGGGGGGCTTCGAAGCTTGAGGCCCGGGCAAGCTGGTCGTCTGGGGGGTGTCTCTTTTGGGAGTGCCCGTACGGGGGAAGACTTTTGTGGAGTGCCATGTACGGGTGAAGACTTCGTGGGAGTGCCATGTACAGGAGAAGACTTTGTGGGAGTGCCATGTACTGGCGAAGACTTAGTGGGAGTGCCATGTACGGGAGAAGACTTTGTGGGAGTGCCTCTGGGTGTGGAATTCCTTGACGAAGGCTCTCGCGGAGGGGACTCGCATTTATTTCTATTGTAAGCTTCACTCGTAGAGGGTCCAATATAGGAGTTGCTTCCCTTGGGTGAAGATGCAGCATTTCCGGTAGAGGTACCTCGAGATATGCTGAATCCCTTGGGAAGAGTACTGGAGCTCCTAGGCACTGAGATAGAACTGCTTCTCTGCTGGTGGCTGCTAGGGGTTCTAATAGGGGAGGAGGAAGAGGCTCTAGTAGGCGAGACAGCTGAGGCTCGGCGTCCCTCCTCCCTTGGGGTGGGTTCCCTTGGCAGCTCTCTGGGGGTAGTGGAGCGGCGGCGGCGGGAGCCCACCCGTCTCCAAAGAGCTCGACCCTCCTCCATCACTGATCCTGTGAAGGTAAAGGCAGACACGTACTACAGGAATGATATGAATTTGAGAGTCATGCTGATTATCGCACTCACACACAGGCAGGTCACACACATGGGTCAAGCAGCAGCAAGTGCAGTTTAGCTCACATTTGCATAAAACACACCGAGATTTAAAAAAAAAAAAGTGTGAAACACTGGAGGCTCGAAGGAATTGAAGGAATTGACACTCTCACCTCAGACGGAAGTGGACGACAGTGTTAAGGGTGATTATCTTCAGAGATACAGAAGTGGATGGTAACAGTGTCAATGGTTGTCAGATTCAGAGCTACAGAAGTGTATTTGGCAACAATGTCAAGGGTGGTCAGTTGGGAGCTACAGAGGTGTCTGTCAACAGTGTCAAAGTTTGTCAACAACAAAGAACTTAGCAACAAGGGGTGGGGGTATAGTGATACCATGGAAATGTTTCATCTTTCCCCTGTCCCCCGTGAAAAGTTTTAGTTCCCTTGTTATAAAAGCCATGATTAGTCCTAATAGGTCTTAAGTTCTTACATAATTAAGTTCAGTAGAGTATGCAGTGAAATTTATATCAACCTACAAGAATAATCTGTGTCAAAAATATCTGAGGAATTACTACTGGTATTTCTTTAAAGGTTCTATTTATAATAGATTCCTTAAAATTAACAATATTATGATGGGGCGAGTGTCATGAGTGGCTGTTTAGGAGGTATACAAGCTGTCGAACCTCCTGCACCTTAGGTTCATTGTTTCAACCATCGTCATCTAGATGTTACTTACGCTATCATAAATCGTCTCATGCTGTCATAATACACATACTTACGCTATCATAAGTGTTCCCATGCCTTCATAATACACATACGGGTGTCGAATATTTACTAACGACAACTAAGCTTAATGAACTGTGTGGTGTTAAGGTGTTACTTAATATAGTGTCTAATGAAACAGAGATTTTAAAAGTATCTAAGCATCATGTAAGGTCTTCTTAAAATTTTTAGTGAGATCCTTTGTTGCTGCAGTCCCAACATCTGGGTGATGAAGAGCATTATGCAAGTGTGTGTTTGCAACACTTGTTCACGCTGACCGGCCAGCACATCAAGTCATATTGTCTGAGCGGAAAGCGGACCCTGCTTTAAGTGCTTATGAGTCTCAGGGCATGAATAATTTAAATACTGACTCATTTCTGCTCAAATTTTCACAAAAAGAAAGAAAATCATAAACTACAGTTCTGTTAGCTCTCTTATTATACAGCGTTGATGTATGATTTAAGGATACTGACTGTAGCCTAAATTAAACATATTTTTGTTGAACATTAAAATGGTATAAAATACCGACAGGTTGTTAGGTAAGACACACATGTTTCAGACTATGGAACAATACTCTTCTCCAGACTGAGGGACTGACCACCTCAAAACTTCAAGGGTGATGGACGGATTACATCGTCTTCAAGTCTCTTCTGCTTCTATCAACTTTTCTGTACTCGTCTGAAGAAGCCTACTGTGTAGGCGAAAAGTTTCGAAATAAAGATACCTAACTGTTGTATATGTGCCTTACCTAACAACATATTTTTTGTTAATATATATCACACTTTTTTTAAAGCATAATTTATTAATGTACCTTCTTTTTGTTAAAATAGGAATTATCAGTGAACTAGGATATTCTAAATTTTCACTTTTTTCTTCCACTTTTATAATCAGATATTTTGTAAATTCAAAATATTCTTTCCCAGAAAAAAGTTCCACTACATTAATTTACTTTTAACGCAGGTATAAAGCATAATGAATAACAATATGACTATCGCATGATGATTAAAGTGGTGGAATCAACTACGTGTAGTAGAGAGTGATGGCGCGCCCCGAGTCTTCATATTTCGTCCCCTCTGTTCCTTCTGATCACTTGTTTGTCCCCTCTGTCCTCTGATCCTAGTTGTTCCCCTCTGTCCTCTGATCTAGTTGCCCCTTCTGTCTCTGTTCCTAGTTGTCCACTCTGTCTCTGTCTAGTTGTTCCCTTCTGTCCTCTGATCCTAATAGTTGTCACCTCTGTCCTCTGATCCTAGTTGTCACCCTCTGTTCCTCTGATCCTAGTTGTCCCCTCTGTCTCTCTCTGATCCTAGTTGTCCTTCATGTCCTCTCTGATCCTTGTTGTCCACCTCTGTCCTCTGATCATAGTTGTTCCCCTATGTTCTCCTGATCCTAGTCGTCCCCTCTGTGTCCTGCTGCGTCCTAGTTGTCCCCTCTGTCTCTGATACCTAGTTGTCCCCTCTGTCCTCTGATCATAGTTGTCCCCTCTTCCTCTGATCCTAGTTGTCCTCTGTCCTCTGCAGACTAGGAATGTCCCCTCTGTCTTGATCCAGAGTAGATTTCCCTTGTCCTTCATATGATCTAGTTGTCCCCTTCATGTCCTCTGATCCTAGTTGTCCCTCTCTGTCTACAGATCCTAGTTGTCCCCTCTGTATCTCTGTTCCTAGTTAGTCCCCTCTGTCCTCCGATCCTGAGTTCATCCCTTCATATTCTCTGATCCTAGTTGTCCCCTCTTCTTTTGATCCTAGTTGTTCCTCTGTCCGCGTGATCTAGTTGTCCCCTCGTCTGTGATACTAGTTGTCCCCTCTTGTCACTCTTATCCTAGATGTCCCCTCTGTCCCTTGATCCTTAGTTCGTACCTCAGTCCTTTGATACCTAGTTGTCCCTCTAGTCCTCTGCATCATATTGTTCCCTCTAGTCCTCTGATCACATAGTTGCTCCGCCTCTTAGATCAGCTCAGAGCCAATACACGAGTTGTCCCCTCTGTCCTCTTGATCTTAGTGTCCCTCTGGTCCTCTGGTTCACTAGTTGTCCCCTCGGTCCTCTGGATCCTAGTTGACCTCCCTCTGTCCTTAATGATCTAGTGTAAGTCACTACCACTCATGGTTCCTTTGATTACCTAAGTTGAGTATGTCCCTCATGATCTCTGATCATATAAGTAGTCCCCTCTAGTCCTCTGATCATAGTTGTTCCCTCTGTACCTCATGATCTCTTGCGTCACCTTTCTGTCCTTGATCCTAAAGTCTGGCCTCCCCTGTCTATAGATCCTAGTTGCCCCCTCTGTCCTCTGATCCTAGGTTGTCCACTCTTGTCCTCTGATCATAGTGTACCCTCTGTCTCTGATCCTAGTTGTACCCTCAGTCCCTTGATCCTTAGTTGTTCCCCTCTGTCTCTGATACTTTGTTGTCCCTCTGTTCTCTGATACCTAGTTATCCCTATGTCCCATTTTTGATTCCTAGTTGTTCCTCGTCCGCGGATCCTTAGTTGTCCTCTCTGTCCTTGATTCCTAGTGTCCCCTCGTCCTGTCGTTCCTAGTGTACCCTCTGTCCTTTGATCCTGTGGTTTGTTTGCCCTACCCCTCTGTTCTCGATCTAGTGTGTCCCCCTGTCCTCTGATCATTGTTGTCCCCTCTGTACTCTGTCCTAGTCGGCCCACTATGTCCTCTGATCCTAAGTTGTCCCCTCTGTTCCTGATCGTTGCCCCCTATGTCTGTCTGATTCTAGTTGTCCTGTCCTGTCCTCTGATCTCTAGTTGTCCCCTCTGTCCTCTGAGTCCTACGCCTTGTCCCCTCTGTCCTTTCATCCTGTTGTCCCTCTGTCCTCTGATGTAGTTGCCCCTCTTGTCCTCTGCATCCTAGTTAGAGTACTCTCTGTCCTCTGATACTAGTTGCTCCACCGCTGTCCTTGATCCTAGTTGTCCCCTCTGTCCTCTGACCCTAGTTGTCCCTCTGTCCTTGTGCCTCCTAGTTGTCCCCCTAGTCCTCTTGATCCTAGTTGTCCCATTTTTCTCTGGATCCTTAGTTTGTACCCTCTGTCCTTTGATCCTAGCTTGTCCGCCCTCTGTCCTCTGATGCCTCAGTTCCTACCCTCTGCCTATACCTTTCCCGATCCTAGTTGCTGCCCTCTGTCCTTTTGAATCCTAGTTCGTCTCCCTCGGTCTCTGATCCTGCTCTGTCCCCTACTGTCATTGATCTAGTGTCCCTCATGATCCATCTTCGACCTAGTTGTCCCTCTGTTCCTTGATCCTAGTGTCCCGCTCTGACTCTCTCTGATCTAGTTGTCAACTGCATGTCTATGATCCTAGTTGTCCCCCCTCTGTCCTCTGATCCTACGCTTGTTCATCACTCTGTCTGTGTCTCCTTCGTTGTCCACCTCTTGCTCCTCTGATCCTAGCTTCTCCCTCTGTCCTCTGATCCTAGTTGTCACCTCTGTCCTCTGATCCTAGTTGTACCCCTACTGTCTCTGATCCATGTGTTGTCCGCAGATCTTGGTTACTCTGATCATAGTTGTCCCCTCTACCTCTGCCCGTCTATACTATTTGTTCCTAGGTTGTCCCCCCTCTGTCCTCGCGATCCTAGTGTCCTCTGTCCTCTGATCCTAGTTGTCCACCTCTGTCCTCTCTGATCCTAGTCGCGTACACATCTGTCTCTGATCATAGTTGTCACCCCTCTGTCTACTCAGTAGAGCCCTAGTTGTCCACACTCCTGTCCCCGCGTGATCATTCGTTTGTCCCCTTACTGTCCGTTCTTGATATCCTGTGTTGTACCTACTATCTGTCCTTGATCTAGTTGACCTCTGCTCCTACTGATCCTTGTTGTCCCCCTGTCATCCTCGCGATCCTAGTTGTCCCTCTGTCCTATGATTCCTAGTTGTCCCCTACTGTCCTCTGATCCTAGTTGATCCCCCTCTGTCCTTTGTATCCGAGTTGTCCCCTCTGTCACTCTGATCCTAGTTGTCCCCTCTTTGTCCTCTGCTCCTAGTTGTCCCTCATGTCCTCTGATCTTAGTGGTACCTCTGTCCTTTGATCCTAGTTTTCCATCTCTGTCCTACTGATCAGAGTTTGTCCCCTCTGTTCCTCCTGGATCCTTAGTTGGTCCCCTCTGTACTCTGATCTAGTTGCCCCCACTCTGCCTCTGAATCTTGTTGCTCCCCTCTGATCCTCTGATCCATATGTTGGTCCCCTTGTCCTCTGATCCTCTGATAGTCCCCTCTGCTCTTATGATTCTAGTTGTCCCCTCATGTCAATGACTGTTCCTAGTTGTACCCTCTGTCCTCTGCATCATAGTTGTCCCTTCTGTACTATTGATTCCTAGGTTGATCCCTCTGATCCATATGATCCTAGTTGTCCCTTCTGTCTCTGATCTAGTTGCCACCTCTGTCCTCTGATCCTAGTTGTCCCCTCTGTCCTCTGAATCCTTGTTGTCCTTGATTCTCTGACTCCTAGTTGATCACCCTCTGTCCTCTGATCCTAGTTTGTTCCTCTTGTCCTCTGATCCTGTTGTCCCCTCTGTCCTTGATCCTAGTTACTCCCATCTGTCCGCTTGATCTAGGCTTGTTACTATGTACCTCTGACTCCTACGTTAGTCCCTCGCTCGGTCCTGCCATGAATCCGTAGTTAGTCCCACTTGATTCCTTGATGATTCTAGGTGCCTACTCTGTCCTCATGATCCTACGTTTTCCCCTCTGTCCTCTGATCCTAGTTTGTCCCCTCTAGTCTCGTGATCCTAGTTCCTGTTTCACTCTGTCCTTGACCTGATACTCTAGTTGTTCCCTCTGATAACTCTGATCCTAGTTGATCCCTCTATTAGATCGTTCTGTTCCTAGTTTGATACCCTCTCTGCTCACCTATTGATCTAGTTGATTCCTCTGTCCCTGCTGATCCTAGTGTGTCCCTCTTGTAATCGGATCCTAGGTGTCTCTGGTGTCCTCTGATCCTAGTTGTACCTCAGTCGCTTGAGTCTAGTTGTCCCTCTGTACCTCTGTGTCTAGTTGTCCCTCTGTCACTTGCGGGAATATCATACTTTAAAGTTGACCCCAGTCCTGTCCTCTGATCCTGAGTTGCACCCATATGTCTCTCTGATCCTAGTTATCAATCGTTCTGCTAGAAAAATGACAGGCATGCCCGACGCAAGGTGAACTTGTAGCAAAATAGGGCTAGTGACAAGCCCATGAGGACTCACTATTTGAGAGTCACTTGCTCTCTATCTATCGGCTGGATAGATGCTGCACTCTCGCATGAACTAGTCACTCTTTCAACGGCAGTTGTTGACACCATTAGCCGACCTCGATGAATGTACAGCAGAAGAAGTTTCACGGGCAGGGCTGGATCATAACGGAGCATAAAGACACCCAATTATTGGGCTACAGCGCTTGAGGTTTCTAAACCTGTCGTTCCCTGCAACCGCCAGGATGCTGGTGATGCTGTACATGTGTATATACACATGGAAAATTCCCTAGAGGGACTAGTTCCGAACTTGCACACGAAAATCATCTCACTACGAAAGACCAAAAGACTTTGGAGAACGACTGCACCATCCCCCAATGAAAAGAAGGGGTGCTCACTAGCACGTTAAAGTGAACTATTCAATAAGTGGTCAGGGCGCCCGTGACTGTTCAACTGCCTCCCAGCCACACATAAGGGGGGGATACCAACAGGGGACCCCTGGCAGTCTTCAAGCTGGCACTGACAAGCACCTAAAGTCATGTTCCAGATCAGCCGGCGCTGTGAGCTCGTACGTTGGTTTGGTTTGCGTGAAGACCATGCCAGCACAACAGCCTGGTTAATCTAGGCGCTGATACACCAGGAGGCCTGGCGTCTATCAGACCGGGTCCCGCTGGGGGGTCGGGTTGTTGACCCCCGAAACTCTCTCCAGGTATCTCCAGGAAATCCCGCCTTCTGTCTTTGATCCTAGTTGTTCCCTCTGTCCTACTGTCCCTGTTGTACCCTCTTCCTTCTGATCCTAGTTGTCCTCTCTGCTCCTCTGATCCCCTAGTGGTACCCTCTGTCTTTGTCATGCTTCGTTGTACCTCTGTTTCCTCTGATCTAGTTGTCAGTCTCGTCCTCTGATCCTAGTTGTCCCCTCTGTCCTCTGATCCGCTAGTTGTCCCCTCTGTCGCCCTCTGAATCACTAGTCGTCACCCTGTCGTCCACTCTGGTCTTGTTTTTCCCCAGTTAGTCGCTCTTGCATGCCTATGTTGCCCCCTCTGTCCTTGTTTCCTATTGTGTGCCCTCTGTCCTCTTGATCCTAGATTGTCCCCTCTGTCCTCTGATCCTAGTTGTTTACCACATCTTTTCCTCTGATCACTTTGTTGTACCCTCTCTGTCCTTGATCTATTTTTTCCTCTGATCCTCTGTCCTAGTTGTCCCCATCTGTCCATCTGATCCTAGGTTAGTCCCTGTGCCTCTGATCCTAGTTGTACCCTACTGTCTGTGATCCTAGTTGTCCCCCCTTTTCTCTGATCTAGTTGTCCCTCATGTCCTTTCGATCACTAGTTGTCCCTCTGTCCTCTGATCCTAGTCATACCCTCTGTACCTCTGGTCATAGTTGTCCACTGTCTTCTGATCCTAGTTGTCCCCTCTGTCCTCTGATCCTAGTTGTCCCCTCTGTCCTCTGATCCTAGTTGTCCCCTCTGTCCTCTGATCCTAGTTGTCCCCTCTGTCCTCTGATCCTAGTTGTCCCCTCTGTCCTCTGATCCTAGTTCGTCTCCTCTGTCCCCTCTGATCCTAGTTGTCACCTCTGTCCTCGATCCTAGTTGTCACACTCTGTCTTGATCTTGTTGTCACCTCTGTCCTTTGATCTAGTTGTCCCCTCTCTACTTGATCCTAGTGTCCCAACTCTGTCCTTCTGATCCTAGTTAGTCCTGTCCTCTCTCCTCTGATCCAAGTTGTCACTCTGTCCTCTGATCTAGTTGGCCTCTCTTCCTCTGATCCTAGTTGTCTGGTTTATCTCTGATCCTAGTTGTCCTTTGTCTTTGATCCTTGTTGTCCCCTCTGTCCTCTGATCCTAGTTGTCCTCTCTGTCCTCTGATCCTAGTTGTCCCCTCTGTCCTCTGATCCTAGTTGTCCCCTCTGTCCTCTGATCCTAGTTGTCCCCTCTGTCCTCTGATCTAGTTGTCCCCTTTGTACTCTTAATCTAGTTGTCCCTCTTGTCCTCTGTTCTATTGTCCCACTCTGTCCTCTGATCCTAGTTATCCCCTCGTCTTATGATCTAGTTATGGGCCCCTGTGATAGTGTCAAGGCTGGTCAGTGTAGACTGCACTTAGGTGTCTCGGTAACAGTTTCAAGGATGATCTGTTTTAGAACTTCACTGGCGCAGTGGCCAACCTTGCGCAAGATTGTGAGTTTGGGTAGCAGCATCAACTAGGTGTGTCTCTGGCAATACTGTTTCCAATGGATGAGATGTTTCGAAAGGTGCTGGAATCTAATAAGATTAATTAAGATGAGGAGGATGCATGCTAGCATGGCCTGTAGTTGAGCCTCAACTAGCTAGTCTTGGTCCTAGTTACAATTTATCGATCCCACTAACAAACATTAACATCAAATGGATAATATATCTAATACCGACGCAGTAAGTTGGTGGGTTGATGACAACCTCAAATTATAGTCTGACTTCAAGGAGTGATGGAAATGATTACATCGTCCTCACATCTCTACTGTTCCTGTCTACTTTCTAGTATTTGAATGAGAGCCTACTGTGTAGGCGAAACGTTAGGGAATAAAGTTGCCCGTAACTGTTGCCTATGTGCCTTCTTACCTACCAACCTGTCGGTCATATTGTATAACCATATTGATGATCATTTGTCAGACACTGCAAGACACTGGCTTCTCCTGCTTGGTACGAAAAACACCCGTATGGACGACCTGTGTACGAAGTGAGAACTAGTTGAGATTACTAGAGAGGGGACCTGACCTCCTCAGTGGCTACATTCTCACTACTAATACTTAATACTCTGATGCACCTCTCCTTCGACAGTATTTAAGTCTCAGCACTGTCGCTTGATCTTCAGATACGTTCGCTGACGAATTGGAAATATGAACTTCTCCCGGCACGAGGGCTCTGTACTACTCAAATCTACGACTTCAGGGTGATGGACTGTATTACATCGTCCTCACAGTCTCTACTGTTCCTGCTATACTTTCTGTATCTCGAATGAAGACAGCTACTGTGTATCGGCGAATACGATTTCGGTATTAAGCTCTGCCTAACGTGAGATGGAGAACAGAAATCTCCCCGCCCCGCCCCCTCATAAGGAGGAGAGTATCGCCCCTTGTGCTAGCCCCTTTCAGCCTGTTCAAGCCACTGTTCCGCATTGTAGGGGCCATGCCCTCTCCAGAAGGCGCAAATATCTGTTTACTGATACAGCGAGAATTGAATAGCCTGATGCCAGACGAGTAGCGGGACATGGTCAAGCGACCGGCTGCTCCTCTTGATCCTGTGTTGCAATGTTGTACGCTAATCAAAGACAGTTCTATTCTTATCTTAGCAAGAACAATTAGCGAAATTCCTTGCTCCCGCACTTTGAGTTACTCATAGTTAAGATGTGGACTTGTTGTCTATGCTTAAGACAGCAAGATTTAAACATTCTGCTTTGCTTCATCGAGGAAGTGGCAAGGAAGCAAAAGTACTAGGTCAGCTTTTCCTATGTGCTAGGGGAGTAACGGTGTGGGGTGCTGTGGCGTCTTCAGATTACTTTTGACTCTACTGAGAGTGACACTGACGCCAGGATAACCAACAAAGAACGATCTGTGCGTTAGTGTGAACAAAGTGTCTCACAAAACACAATAAACACTTACAGAGAAGTGTGATCAGCTTCTTTAGTGATAAGATTGTGAACAATAAAGACAAATCTTGTGAAACATAGTGTACCAGTGTGCGTATTCATAGACTATGGAAGACGTGGACATCCAAGGACATTTAAGCTTCTATCAAGTCACCGATATCTGTCGAAGGGGGTGAAAAAACACCATAGCTCACGCTACAAGAGCAAGGAGGTTACGAATTTCTTGTAGTATGGGGGACTGTGCAGTTCTTGAGTCGGAAGGAGTTTGTAATCAACCTATAGTCGGCAGTTAGGTGCGGACTTTTGAGTCCACACAAGTAAGTTTGTCAGCCATCAGTGAATGAAATTTGCCTGACATAACACACCCTAGGGTAATTTACAATCTTACAAATTATAACTCTTTACAGCCCGTTGAGAGATGACTTCGACAGCTTCTCAAGACCTCGTCTGCAGGGGCGGCTGTGCAGGCGATGAGCTGTCTTTCTAAGTTACGTACAAACCAGAGATGCAGAGAGATTATCTCTTTCTCCACGTCTCTACCCAAGAGAATCCAGCTGACATGTTGTCACGTGGTGTCCCACTCAAGAAATTTGTGGATAATAAATTATGGCTCCACGGACCGAACTGGCTCTCTAATGAAAATAACTGGCCTCAGCAAAAAGCTCACATTATGCCAGAAGAAACAGTCTGCTTGAACACAGAAATAAGTTGAGTAAATACTGCAGACACAAAAGAAAGAGTCATTGATGGATCTAAATACTCATCTTTGGGTAAATTCTTAAGAGTTACAGCTCTTGTCTTTAAATTCAAAAAAAGGGAATAAAACCTGATTATGAATGTCCTGAACCCATTAAATACTGGGTGAAAAATAATACAGAAGATGTTTTCTCTACAGAAAATAAAATTTCTGGAAACACAAGATAAATCCCCAAAGAAACCTGTCATGATTAATTCTTTAGGACTTTATTTCGACTCAGAAAAGATTATAAGATGTCGAGGAAGAATTCATAATTCTTCACTACCTAAAGAAGCCATGCATCCAATATTGATCCCCAAGAATCATTGGCTAACAAAACTGATTGTTCAAAACGCCCACAGTAACGTGTTAAATGGTGGGTGTAGCTGACACACTTTGTCATATACGACAATCCTACTGGATACCTCAAGGTCGACAAAGTGTGAAAAAGCAAATAAAGGACTGTATTACTTGTCGTCACTACGATTTGCGAGTATGTCAGTATCCAGGTCCACCTCCATATCCCTCTGAAAGAGTTTGTCATATCACTCCATTTGAGGTGACAGGTGTAGATTACACTGGACCAATCAATGTGTACATCTGTTTGTTCACTTGTGCTACAACTAGAGCAGTACATCTAGAAGTAGCCACTGACATGCCTGCTGAAACCTTTATCAAATTATTCAGACGGTTTGCAGCCAGAAGGGCATATCCCAGACTGATGATTTCAGATAATGCAACGAACTTTGTTGCTGGTGCTGCTTATATAAGCAAGATCTTTGATCAACCAATACAACAGATCAGAATCAACCAGGGTCGTTGGAATACATTCCTCCTAAATCTCCATGCACGGGGGAATTTAGAAAGAAGATCGGCATTGAAAAACGTGTTTAAGAAACTCTTCATCGTCAAGAATCGATTTAAAGAATTCCGTACATTTGGCTGAAATAATAACAGAGTTAACAACCTCAAACTTATTTTACCGAGACGGAAAAATTTAGAAGTGTTTAATCCATCTCTTTACTCCAGGGCGAAGGCTAACCTGTTCCTCCCCACAAGAAAAGAAATCATAGGGGGACCCCTTCTTTTTTCAAAACCGAGCAACTCAACACAAATTAAAAACACCTTTAAAAAAGTGTTTGAAGTTGGGAAAAAATTTGGCAAGAAGATATCTCACCTCTTGAAGAACACTTCAGGAGCGGGTTCCTGAAAATGTAAGTCCTTAAGCCCGGGTGACTTTGTGATTATCGAAAATGAGGTCCGAGGTCCCAATGGGCCACGGGGGAAAAAGGGTGACCATTTCCTAAAAGCAAATTGGAAACATCAGACATTGATTTTTGAGAAAAGGGGAGTAAAAATAAGGGGGAAAATAAATAAACTAGTACCGTTAAATTACACGGGTTTGAAAAAAAAATTAATGTTCCCAAAACCACACAGACAAAGCTGTTCAGAAAAGACAAGCAGCTGGTGGCGAGTGAGAAAATCAATATTTTAAGGGGTAATTTTTTCCCCTGCAGCGAACCTCCTTCGCCCCCCAGTGGGGAGAAAATTTTCTCCAGGAGGGTAACAGCCCCTTTCAGCCCTTTCAGCCCCTTTCAGCCCTGAGGGGCCCAGCCCTCTCAGAAGGGGCAAATATCTTGTTTACTGCTACAGCGAGTAATTGATAGCAGATGCAGTACGAGTATGCGATGTGGTCAAGCGACCGCTGCTCCTTGCAGTCCTGTGTTGCAAAGTGTAGCTTAATAAAAGACAGTTCATCTCTTACCTTAGCAAGACAATTAAGGAAAATCCTGCTCCCACTTTATTGCCATAGTAAAGATAGTGGACATTGTTGTCTATGCTTAAGACAGCACGATTTAAACATTCTGCTTTGCTTCATCGAGGAAGTGGCAAGGAAGCAAAAATACTAGGTCAGCTTTTCCTTTGTGCTAGGGGAGTAACGGCGTGGGGTGCTGTGGCGCCCTTCAGATTACTTTTGACTCTACGAGGTGACACTGACGCCAGATAACCAACAAAGAACGATCTGTGTTTTTAGTGTGAACAAAGTGTCTCACAAAACACAATAAACACTTACAGAGAAGTGTGATCAGCTTCTTTAGTGATAAGATTGTGAACAATAAAGACAAATCTTGAGGAACATAGTGTACCAGTGTGCGTATTCCTAGACTATGGAAGATGTGGACATCCAAGGCCCACTTCACTTCTATCAAGTCACCGATACCGTCGAAGGTTGAAGAACACCATAGCTCACGCTACAAGAGCAAGGTAGGTTACGAATTTCTAGTAGTACGGGGGACTGCGCAGTTCTTGAGTCGCAAAGAGTTTGTAATCAACCTATATTCGGCAGTTAGGTGCAGACTTTTGAGTCCACACAAGTAAGTTTGTCAGCCATCAGTGAATGAAATATGCTGACATAACACCCCCTAGGGGTAATTTATAATCTTACAAACTATAACTCTTTACAGCCCGTTGAGAGATGACTTCGACAGCTTCTCAAGACCTCGTCTGCAGGGGCGGCTGTGCAGGCGATGAGCTGTCTTTCTAAGTTATGTACAAACTCTTTAAACTTAGCTGGTAATACCATTTCTCAACATGTTGCCTATGTGTCTTACCTACCAACAAAACATTTGCCCAACCCAATTTTCAATGCTACCCAAGAAATAAGCTCTGATGTGCAAGTCCCACTCAAATCCAACCCCTCCTACTCATGTACTTATCCAACCTAAATTTGAAACTACCCAAAGTCCTAGCCTCAATAACCCAACTAGGTAGACTGTTCCACTCATCAACTACCCGATTTCCAAACCAATACTTTCCTATGTATTTCCTAAATCTAAACTTATCTAATTTAAATCCATTACTGCGGGTTCTCTCTTGGAGAGATATCCTCAAGACCTTATTAATATCCCCTTTATTAATACCTATCTTCCACTTATACACATCGATCATGTCTCCCCTCATTCTTCGTCTAACAAGTAAATGTAACTTAAGAGCCTTCAATCTTTCTTCATAAGGAAAATTTTTAATGCTATGTATTAATTTAGTCATCCTACGCTGAATGTTTTCTAACGAATTTATGTCCATTCTGTAAAATGGAGACCAGAATTGAGCTGCATAATCTAGGCGAGGCCTTACTAATGATGTATAAAGCTACAGTATGACCTCTGGACTTCTGTTGCTTACACTTCTTGATATAAATCCCAGTAATCTATTTGCCTTATTACGTACGCTTAGGCAATGCAGTCTTGGTTTAAGGTTGCTGCTCAACATAACCCCCAAGACCTTTTTGCAATCTGTATGGCTAAGTTCTACATCATTTAACTTATAAGTGCTAGGGTTATGGACACTCCCGAGCTTCAGAACCTTGCATTTATCTACATTGAACTGCATCTGCCAATTTTCTGACCAAGAATAGAGTTTGTTTAAATCCTCCTGAAGTTCCCTAACATCTACGTTTGAATGAATTATCCTACCTATCTTTGTGTCATCGGCGAATTTGCTCATATCACTTGTAATTCTCTCATCAAGATCATTGATATATATTATAAACAACAACGGGCCCAAGACTGATCCCTGTGGAACGCCACTTGATACAGATCCCCACTCGGATTTAACCCCATTTATGGACACTCTCTGCTACCTGTCTGTGAGCCATGACTCGATCCACGAGAGCACTTTTCCCACAATGCCATGAGCTGCCACTTTCTTTAACAGTCTTTGGTGCGGAACTCTATCAAAAGCCTTACTAAAATCTAAGTAAATAATATCAAATTCGTTATCGTGGTCAACAGTCTCAAAAGCTTTACTGAAGAAAGTTAATAAATTAGTTAGACAAGACCGGCATCTTGTGAATCCATGCTGATTATCATTAATCAAGCTATGCTTATCGAGATGGTTTCTTATAGTCTCAGCTATAATTGACTGTAGTAATTTGCCTACAACTGAGGTCAGGCTTATTGGGCGGTAATTTGACGGTAACGACTTGTCCCCTGTTTTAAAAATAGGAATTACATTAGCCATCTTCCACATATCAGACACTACACCTGTTTGAAGAGACAAATTAAAAATGTTAGTTAATGGTTCACAGAGTTCCATTTTGCATTCCTTAAGAACCCTTGAAAAAAACCTTATCAGGACCCGGCGACTTATTTTGCTTCAGTCTGTTTATCTGCTTCACAACCATTTCACTAGTGACTGTGATGTTACATAATTTATCTTCTTCTAGCCCACTATAAAAATTAATTACTGGAATATTGTTAGTGGTGACGTGTACTTAGCTCTGTGAAGACCTGTTTGTGTGCTCTCTGTGAATCTGAACCAGGATGCCCTCTCTTGAGCAACTTTACCAGCAGCTGAGAGAAGAGCTCAGAGTTGCTAAGATGGAGATACGGCGATTAACGGAGGAGAACAAGAGGATTCGTAGTAATCCTCCTGTTGTGAGTCCCCAGTTTAAGAGGGGAGCTTGGTCAGTGGCCGGGCAACATGGAACCAAGCTGAAGATCAAGAAAACGGTTGGAGAGGCAGAAACAACGAGAAACCAGAAGACTACCGTGGAAACTTCCAACCCATTCTCGGGTTACCCAACGAATGTGGGGTTTACGGGGAAATGCCACAACGAGCCCCAAAAAAGCTTTGGCAGACGTGTTTGAGACATCCCTAAAAACCCCCAACAAAGACCATGAGAACGTTTTGACGAATTTCTAAAATGTGTAAGCTACCTGCGAATGTGAGCGATCCCGGGAGCTCACGACGGACGAGCAAAGGAAGGTAAAAACTTTGTTGTTGTTGGGGATCCCAAAATTAGGTACATGGATAGGGCTTTGTTTTAAAGGGGAAGGAGTAGGGGGCAGAGAGTGTTTTTTTTCCTGGGGCGGGGATGAGGATATTGTTAGCCATCGGAGACATCAAAAGGGGTAATGGGGGAAACCCATTACTTTTCCGTGCTGGAGGAAAACGATTTTGGGCAGAGTAGGATGGGGCCCTGTTTTTTCAAGTTTTGGTCGAATAATATAATTGGGGGAAAGGGGGGGAAAAACCTGTATATGTGGTTTTTGCCAAGGGAGAGGAGTTGGAAATAAATGGTTTCCAAGAAATTTGGGTGTAAATTGGGGGCTGGAAAATACGTAAGGAAAATGGGGGGTAACATTCATTGAAAACGGGCCCTCTTCTAGGGCAGAAATGACAATGTATGCCAGGGTGGGGTTCACTTATCTAGGTGTGGGGGGGGAGCACGGGGCCAACCAGTGGAGGGAGCTTTTAGGTCTTAAACTAAATAGTTAGTGGGGGGTTTCTGCGGAAAACTGTAAAACTCAGGGTATAATATGAGTACTAGGAAAAACTGTAATAGGCAAAATGAGGGGTTGGAAAGCCAAAGGCACAAATTTGCAAGGCAGTAATGGGTTTTAGGGGGAAATAACAAAAGGAGCGGGAATGATAAAGAGAAAGGGGGGGCCTTAATTTAAAAATTTACACAAATAGTCGCAGTGCTAGGAATAAGAGGACGAGTTAGACTAGTTGCTAGTGCAGGTAACATAGTGTATTTCCCATTACTGAGACGTGGTTTTTAAAAAAAGTGGGACATCGAGAATGTCACATCGGGGTTCAAGTTGTTCCAAATAGCAGAATATCGGGAAGGGGGGTGGGGTGGATTGATGTCCGAGATCGCTTGAACTTTTGCATTAAAACGGGATTAAGTTAAAGAAAAACACATACGGGTTTGTTTGGATAAAAATTTTCAGGGGGGCATGAAAATTTAATTTTAGGTGTGAATACCGCCCCCCAAATTTAGTGGGACCAGGAAAACTACTATGGGAGGAAATTGTTGGGGCCAAAAAGGCACATAATGTAGAAATTCTGGGAGACTTTAATTTTAGTCATATTGATTAATTTCTTGACGGGGAATTTGAATCATACGACTTCTTAGAAGTATTTTTCGGTTGTTTTCTGAAGCAGTTGTGCAAACCCACAAGGGTAATACCTGCTTGACTTAGTTTGGCAAACAATGAACCCCTTGTTAATAATTAGAAGTTTCAAAAGAACGGGGTGCTAGCGCCCAAAATCAATTACATTTAAATTGAAGGAAGTATGTAGTAGGGATAACTCATTAACAGCCCCGATTTTCGCTTAGCAGATTCGATGGGCTAGGAAACTTACACCCTGTTGACGGGGTAACAAAAGAGAGCTATCAATATGCAGTTTTTTGAACAAAAAATCGCTCAAAGAACATTTACCCCTTATAAAAAAATTAGATCAAATGAAAGCCCCAAAAATGGATGAATAATGGGCTGAAATATCTACTAGGGCTAAAAAAAGGGAATTTATAGGCGTAAATAAAAAAGAGGCGGGGTCTCTTATGAATCATATATTACACTAAGAGGGACATTAAAAGGGGGTAAAAAAAAGCAAAAAAGGGATATAAAATTAAATTGCTAGGGTTTCAAAAAACTAACACAAAAATTTTTTTTTCGGTATATAGAACAAAATCGAGATAAAAAAGGTCCCCTTAAAAATAACTAGGGGCTTTACTGACAAAAGAATAAAATGTGCCGTTTTTAAAAATAATTATTTTCTTCGGTTTTTACACAGGAAGACACTAATAAAATTTCCCGGGTAATTTTAATTTTTATAGTGGGCCAAAAGAAGATAAATTTGTAACATCATAGTCACAGTGAAAGGGTTTTGTGCGCAGATAGACCGACTGAAGCAAAATAAGTCACCGGGTCCAGATGAGGTTTTTTTAAGGGTTCTAAAGGAAGCAAAATGGAAGTCTGTGACCTTAACTATTTTTTTAAATTTATCTCTTCAAACAGGTGTAGTGTTGTATGTGGAAGATGGCTAATGTAATTCCTTTTTTTTTAAAACAGGGGCAAGTCGTTCCGTAAAATTCCCGCCCAATACCCTGACCTCAATTGTGGGCAAATACTAGAGTAAAATTATAGCTCAAATTAAAGAACCCATCTCGATAAGCATAGCTTGATTAATGATATCAGCATGGATTCAAAAGAGGCCGGTCTTGTCTAACTAATTTATTAACTTTTTTCAGTAAAGTTTTTGAGGGTTGACCCGAAAAGAATTTGATATTATTTACTTAGATTTTGTAAGGCTTTGATAGAGTTCCGCCCCAAAGACTGTTGAAGAAAGTGCAGCTATGGTTTGGGGGGAAGAGTGCTCTCGGGGACGAATCGGGTCACAGACAGGAAGCAAGAGTTCCATAAATGGGGAAAAATCCGTGGGGATCAGTAACAAGTGGCTTTCCACAGGGATCAGTTTGGGGCCCTTGTTGTTTATAATATAACCCTGTCTTGTAAAGGGAAATTTACTAGTGAATGAGCAAATTCCCCGATGAACGAGATGGTAGGATAATTGATTCAAAGTAGATGTTGGGAACTTCAGGAGGATTTAGACAAACCCTTTCTCTTTACAGAAAAGTGGCAGGCAGTTCAATGTAGATAAACAAGGTTTTGAAAATCGGAAGTGTCCATTACCCCAGCACTTAAAGTTAAAAATTAGAACTTACCCTACAGATTGCGAAAGGACTTGGGGGGTTTTGGGAACAGCAACCTTAAACCCAAAACAGCAATGCCTAAGCGTAGTAATAAGGCAAATGTTACTGGGATTTATACAAAATGTAAGCAAAAGAAGTCCAGAGGTCATACTGCAGCTTTATACTCATTAGTAAGGCCCACCTAGATTGCAGCTCAAATTTTGGTCTCCATATTCAGAATGGACATAAATTCGTTAGAAAAACATTCAGGTGGATGACAAATTTTACATAGTTTAGAAATCTTCCTTTTGAAAAAAATTGAAGACTCTTAAGTTACATTTCCCGTTAGAGAAAAATGGGGGGAACCCGTCGAAGGTATAAGTGGAAGATAGGTATTTAAAAAAGGGATTTAACAAGGTTTGAGGATATTCTCCAAAAGAGAACCGCAGTAAAGGGTTTAAATTTTGATAAGTTTTGATTTAGAAAGGGCATGGAAAATATTGGGTTTGGGAAAAAGGGTATTGATGGTGGAAACAGTCTCCCGTTGGGTTATTGAGGCTAGGACTTTGGGTAGTTTCAAATTTAGGTTTGGGTAAGTACATTTATGGGAGGGGTTGGATTTTTAGTGGGCTTGCACATCAAGGGGTTTTTTCTTGGGTACATTGAAATTGTGTTGGTCAAATGTTTTTTGGGGTGAATTGTAAAGGGCCGCCTGATGGGCCCAAAAGGCCTGCTGCAGTGTTCCCCCTTTCTTTTGTTCTTTTGTTCTTATGTAAAAAACCCAGAGAAAAAAAATTATTTAAATCGGCCATTTCATTTTTCTTTGTCGAAGATGCCCAAGTTATTTGTTAACTTGTTCTATAGACCGGAAAAAAAAGTTTTGGGGTTTGTTTTAGAATCCCTGCAACTTTAAATTTTTAAACCCTTTTCGTTTTTTAAACCCCCTTTTTAAATTTCCTTTAATGTCAATTCACTTATTCCCCAAGTGACCCTCACCTCTTTTTATACGCCCCATAAAATTTCCCTTTTTACCCTATAGGAATTTCAGCCTATTATTCTCCATTTTGGGTCATTTCTATTTGTCTAATTTCTTTATACGGGATAAACTTTTTTGAGCGATGTATGTGTTCAGAAAACTGTCATATTTATATTCCTTCGTTACCCCCATAACAGATAAATGTTGTCTAAGCCCTCGAATCTGCCAAGCGAAAAAACTGGGATGTTATTGAGTTATCCCACTATCGTACTTCCATTCAATGCTAAATTAATTGATTTGTGGTCGGTACCACGAGTTCCTCTGAAATTTCTAAATTTTTTAACAAGGGGTTCATTTTTTGCCAGAACTAAGTCAAGGAGGTTATACCCTTTTAGGTTCTGTCACAAACTGCTTCAAAAAAAAATCCTGAACTACCCAAAAAAAAATCTCCCAAATTACTACAAACTTGTCTTGTGGCCCCAACAATTCCTCCCTGATCCCCTTGGGGCCTTACTAAAGTTTGGGCGGATATCACACCTAAAATAAATTTTTCATGCCCCTCTGAAAATTCTTCCAAAAAGATCTGTATGTGTTACTTCAGACTTTAAAACCCCTTTTTACAAAAGTTCAAGCGATCTCGGACAGGGGAAAAAAACACAAATGCATATAAATGGATCCCTTTTTTTTACTACGTTTTGCCCACACAGTGGGGCTTTTTCAAGTCACAAACAGAACTCGTTTTTGACTTGAAAAAGCCCACTGTGTGGGCGAAAAGTAGCAATAAAGGATCACATTATACTGATTTTTGGGTTTTAAATTTCCCTTGGCGGTATTTTATACCATTTTTTTTCCTTCCCATCTCGGACATACAACCACCCCCCCCCCCTTCAGGACCCTCCTTTTCTTTCCCCTTTCCCGCTTTCCCTTTTGCTATTCCGCCTAAACTATTACGTCCTTCTCATTAGTGCCCCTGGCTTCCCAAAATTCACTTCTTGTGCCTGTAACTAGTTCTCCTTTATTATATTCTACACTGCGGCTTCACTGTTTTCCGCCAAAACCCCTACCCCTAACTATTCTTAGTTTAAAAACCTAACGCTCCCTCCCCCTGCATTGGCCAGTGCTCCATCCCCAAACCCAGATAAGTGAAAACCCCCTCCCCGGCATTTTATGGCATTTCTGCCATAGAAAGGTTTCCCGTTGTTAATGAATGTTCCGCATTTTTCCCTTTCAGTATTTGTCCACCGCAATTGACACCAATTGCTCTGGCAAAAAATTCTTTCAGCCTCTCCTTGGCAAAATACCACATATGACAGGGTTCCCACCCTTCCTCCTAATTATCTCTATCGCTGACCTATACCTGCTAATCAGTTCCTCACTCCTACGTCTGCCAACATCGTTGCCTCCAGCACTGAGACAGATAATAGGATTGCTCCCATTACCTCTCATGATGTCATCCAGACGGCTAACAATATCCTTCATCGCAGCCCCAGGAAAAAACTCTCTGCCTTCTACTCCTATCCTTCAAGCAGAATGCCCTATCCATGTACCTAATCTGGCTATGCGGTGTCTGGTAAAAGTGTCAAGGATAGTCAACGTTAAAATAAGAGAGGTATCTGCCATCAGTGTCAAAAGCTATCAACTTAAGAGGAACAGATGTGTCTGGCAATAGTGTCAAGTAGATAAACTAGACACATGTGCAACACCTGCGAATATTTATTAGATATCCATTAAGGAATACCTTAAAGCGTTCGTCTAATTTTTTCTTTTTCTTTCTCTAAAGCTTCCTTATTAATTCGTTCATAAGAAAGTCTCTTCATATAGTCATTAAATTTTCAACGCTGTTGTGTATGGTAACAAAGGCAAGATTCATGAAAATATTGCCATGTGAATCTGCCTTATGACGATTGTAGTAGCAACCATTCAAAGAATCCTGGAATGGGTCTGATACCTTTCAAAAGTCTCTGTTGTATGGCTTCAGACATTGCAGAGAAAAATTCTCCAGAAAGGGGATTTCGGTCCTTCAGCCTCCGTCCCATGGACATAAGGGCCTTAACCCTCCTGGAAGGGACAAATGGCATCTTATTTCCTGATCAGCAGTTTAATATGATGCAGATGCAGTAACAGTGTGTAACAGTCATAGTCATGCCACTCTCCTTGCAAGAAATCAGCATTGCAACCATGTTGTTGGCTAACAAGAGCAACTGCTCTCTTTATCTTAGCAGGAAAATAAGAAAATCCCTGCACCCACTTTATTTACAGGTTGAACATAAGAAAGGAGGATCACTGCAGCAGGCCTGTTGGCCCATATTCGGCAGGTCCTTTACAATCCATCCCACTAACAAAACATTTGCCCAACCCAATTTTCAATGCTTCCCAAGAAATAAGGTCTGATAACTCTATCCACTCATTTGCAAGTCCCACTCAAATCCAACCCCTCTCACTCATGTATTTATCCAACCTAAATTTGAAACTACCTAAAATCCTAGCCTCAATAACCCAACTAGGTAGACTGTTCCACTCATCAACTACCCTATTTCCAAACCAATACTTTCCTACACCCTTTCTAAATCTAAACTTATCTAATTTAAATCCATTACTGCGCGTTCTCTCTTGGAGAGATATCCTCAAGACCTTATTAATATCCCCTTTATTAATACCTATCTTCCACTTATACACTTCGATCATGTCTCCCCTCATTCTTCGTCTAACAAGTGAATGTAATTTAAGAGTCTTCAATCTTTCTTCATAAGGAAGATTTCTTATGCTATGTATTAATTTAGTCATTCTACGCTGAATGTTTTCTAAAGGATTTATGTCCATTCTGTAATATGGGGACCAGAATTGACCTGCATAATCTAGGTGAGACCTTACTAATGATGTATAAAGCTGCAGTATAACCTCTGGACTTCTGTTGCTTACACTTCTTGATATAAATCCCAATAATCTATTTGCCTTATTACGTACGCTTAGGCATTGCTGTCTTGGTTTAAGGTTACTGCTCACCATAACCCCCAAGTCCTTTTCACAATCTGTATGGCTAAGTTCTACATTATTTACCTTATAAGTGATAGGGTTATGAACACTCCCGAGCTTCAGAACCTTGCATTTATCTACATTGAACTGCATCTGCCACTTTGCTGACCAGGTATTGAGTTTGTCTAAATCCTCCTGAAGTTCCCTAACAGCTACGTTTGAATCAATTATCCTATCTTTGTGTCACCGGCGAATTTGCTCATTTCACTAGTAATTCCCTCATCAAGATCATTGATACATATTATAAACAACAACGGGCCCAAGACTGATCCCTGTGGAACGCCACTTGTTACAGATCCCCACTCGGATTTAACCCCATTCATGGACGCAAGAATAATGAGAATACAGTAAAAATCCCTGATTTTCGTTCTGCTGATTATAATGGACTTAGGGAACACCTGTCTAATCTTGATTGGGGTTATCTAGCTAATGATTTTATTGACGATGATCATGCTTATGATTATGAAGGGATCTGCTTTTAAGATTGTTTTCTTAATAATGTACACCGTGCCCAGAGTATATACATTCCCCAGAGAGAAATTAGGTCTAATAATAATGATCCCAAATGGGTTAACAGGAGGCTAAAGCATCTATTAGGGGAGAAAAGGGGAATTTATAGGCGCATCAGAAGAGGAGAGGTTAACCTTACTGACCAATATGTTCAGCTTATAATAAAGTTGGTAGAATTACCGACAATATGTAAAGTAAAAGGACACAAGTGCAACTAATGTGACATTTATTGTGGCAACGTTTCGCTCTCCAGGAGCTTTATCAAGCTTGATAAAGCTCCTGGAGAGCGAAACGTTGCCACAATAAATGTCACATTAGTTGCACTTGTGTCCTTTTACTTTACATGTTCAGCTTAAAAGAGAAGTAAAAAAAAGGGGATTAGAAAGGCTAAAAGTGACCATGAAATTAGAGTTGCTAATGAATCAAAGACTAATCCAAAAGGGGTTCTTTCAAGTGTATAGGACGAAGGTGAAGGAAAAAGTAGGACCTCTGAAAATTGGGTATGGACAGCTGACGGATAATGAACTGGAAATGAGTTCCTTATTTATGACTATTTTTTGTCAGTTTTTTACACAGGAAGATGTAAATGAAGATTCCAGTAATTAACAATTATTTAGTTCCTGATGAATTTAAAATTAACTAATTTTACTGTCACGAGGGACATGGTTATTAAACAGATAGACAAACTGAAGCAAAATAAGTCCCCGGGACCCGATGAGCTGTTTTCCAAAGGGTACTTAAGGAATGCAAGATGGAGCTTAGTCAGCCATTAACGAGTGTATTTCAATGCGTCCATCCTTACCGGTGTTGTGCCAGAGTTGTGGAAAATACTAATGTGGTTCCCATTTCAAATCAGGGGGGTAAGTCCACTCCTTCAAAATTACCGTCCAAAAAGCCCCGACTCTAAAGTGGGAAGTTATTAGAATCAATTATAGGGTGATACCGTTTACTTCAACCACTAGCTTACTCCACCTCAAAATTACCTCTCCAACTGCGGAGCCTGGTGCAGCTATGTTGTCTATAGCCCATTCTGGCTTAGGTCGTGTGATTAATGTTGCTCAATTTATGAATCAGGGTGTTCGACCCAAGGCTATTTTGCAATTAGCACAGTCAGTAAAGCCAGACTGTGTCGAAGTGAACGCAGTCAGGCTCTATCATCCTATGGTCCTGTCTCTTGTCATCACACCCTGCTCACTCCGTTGCTTTGTGCAGCAATGTACTCAGATTCCAGTCAGACCGATTGTCTCGTGCGCGGTAACGCCAGTCAGCCAACCCCAGCTTCTAACCCACGCTGAGAGAGAGTAGTAAGCCACGCATGTAATGAAGTAAGCCCTAAGTTCCTCTGAAGTACTGTTATAGCGCTTTGTACGCTCCAACTGGTTGGATGCTAAATGAGCGTGGTTTTTTCGACCATTCCTGTAGGCATGGTAGTGTGTTATCAAGTCCACCTTAGTGGGTAGAGTCGGGCCCTGTAAGCGCCGCCAGTGCGCCAGCCGAGTCTCTCACCCACCCGCTATCTCTCCTCCACACACACCCACCATCAACCACCACACTCCAGCCACCACCCACCTCTTCTACTGTGGTTGTTTTGCATCCCTCATGTACCGGGTCCTAAAATACTGTTTTTGTGCATCACATAATTGGTCAAGATAAAGCTAATTATGCGAGTCCACGAGAAAGACGCCATTTTCTGTCACGATGACAGTGTGGAGTGTTCGGCGCTCATACACCGCTGCCATTGGGACACCTTACATACTATCACCAGTCATCTCCCGACTAATACGAGACTTCAGACTAGTATATTCCTGTTTAGAGACTTTTTCTTGCATTAAAGTTACATTTGCATGTCGTGAGACATTTATAGTAAAATTCTTGATGCCTACTCTAAACCCTTGTGTTTTCAGTGTATTGACATCAGTTTTTCTTAGATCGTTATTTTTTACAATATTTTTCAGTGTTATCACACTATCTATATATTTGTTTATTCAGTCGTTTTTGTTTTACTGCTACTCCCTGCCCTGATAGTGTAAGTTTTATGTATTAACTGTGTAAGTTGTTCTACCAATCAGTTCACTCTGTTGAAGTGATTCATGTTTTTTTTATTGCTATTCTTTTCAGCGATTGTATTCTCCGTAATTGTTATTGCTAATTCACGCAGTGATAATTCACCTCTAGTAATACCAAATCTATCATCATTATTTCTATGTGTGCATCTTTTTTTTTGTATGCCTAGCAGTTATCATTGTCCTCTATTTTTCGGCAGAGGACTGCTGCCTATCCATTATTTTATGCCAGCAATTTTTTGCTTACGTATCTAAAGCATCAAAGCAGATTTTGTTGTAAGAATTATACATTAAAATCATTAAGCTGTGCCCTGCCACTCTGATAAGTTGTTGTGTTGCCCCTGCCACTGTAAGTTTACACTACCCGTTTGTTCGCTTTGTTTTATTTTATTCATATTTTTTTATTTCTTTGAACAAATTCACTCTTGATGCCAATTTCAATTATTTTTAACGCTAAAGTGTTTTTCTTTACTCTGTCTTTGAGTTAAAACCTGTTTTGTCTAAATTTATAAATTAGAGTTAAAAGTGTTTCAATCAGTTTTTTTTTCTTCATATTTTTATTTTATCATTAACCTGAATGTTTTCAGTGAAAACTTTATGACTGCACAAGTGAGTTATTTCTACACCTTATTTGTGTATTGCCCACTTGACTTTACTGCCAGTGAATTATTTTCTTTTATTGATATTTTTTAATGGAATATATTTTAAATTTTGTTTTTGAATTCTTAGAAAATTCATTAAATTTACCAGTTACCAATTATTAATTTTATCTTCTATCTGGTTTTAATATTGATTTGTATAAATTTTATTTATTTTAATGTTTCAATTTATTAGCATAGAGTAAAAGGACAGCTCATGTTTGCATTTAATTTCACAACGTCTCCAGCTAATGTTTTTTTACTTCGTATATTTAAGTGTATTTTTTTTTTAATACTTGGCCAATAGTCCTTTAAATGATGTTGTCCTTCTCTTGCAGTGTTTCTTAGACATTTATTTTTTTATTATTTCTGGCCCCAGAATTAGTTGTTACATCTCTTTTATTTCATTGTCTCAGCGATTTTCATATCATTTTTATTGTTCAGATATTTTTGCCATTATCTTGTTCTCGATGCTACTGTATGCCCATCAGTGTCTCAACATACCCGTCAAGTGATCCTTTTAGTGAATGTCAATACGTCGCTGACACTCTCAGGCTACTGTTGCCCATGGTCATCAGTCCTCACAGTTCCTTACAAGAACTGACAGACCTGACCAAGACAACGAGATATTATAGTTATACTCGTGCTTTTCCCTGATGACATGTTTCCTTTATTCATCTGCGCCATGTACATAGTTTTGAAGATGGTTTTGCGGGCCATTCGTTACTCGTGCTCAACTAGTGATCTCGTTGAAGGGATCCTCCATCAGAGGAAATTCTATCAGACTTGCCTAAAGAATGCTCTTTTCGTTTTCCCCTGCTGCTGTTCACGTTGATGATCTCCTGTGGATTATGTCGACATGACTTCAGGAATCTTTTATAATTGGTACAAGAAGATGAGGAAATGATGCTATCTTTCATTGTCCAGTTAGACAAAACTGCTGATCCATATGTAGTTCTTAGGGAAACTTGCTGATTTGACTACACCATGCAGTATATAGAATCGTTGAGTGCAGTTTGCCTGTTAGATTAGACAACTTTTATCTTCATTGTTATATCAATCTCTCTCTGCACAGTCGCTCCAGCTCAGATGACTCTGATCAATACTGCCGCAGTCTCCAGAGCTCAGACTGACACTATCTTATCTCCCAGGGCTCAGATGACACTACTGTAGTCTCCCTATCAGCTCAGACTGCACACTACTGAGTCTCCGCCAGCTCAGACTGACACTTCTGTTAGTCTCCCAGCTCAGACGCTATGGTACACTACTGTAGTCGCTCCCAGCTTCAGTCAGGAGACTGGAACACTAACTGATATGTCCTCCTGCTCAGACCTGACACTTAACTGTAGTCTCCGCAGCTCTGGACATGACAAACTACTTTCGTGTCTCCCTCGCTCAGATGACCCACTACTGTAGTCTCCAGCACAGACTTGTACATTACTGTAGTTCTCCAAGGCTCGAAGACTGACAACTACTTGTAGTTCCCAGCTCAGACTGACACTACTGTAGTCTCCCAGTCACTGACACTACTGTAGGTCTCCTGCTCAGACTGACACTGGACTGTAGTTTCTCCCCAGTGTCCTCAGACTGACATACTGTAGTCTCCCAAGCTCAGACGTGACACTAGCTGTTGCTCCTCCCCAGCTTACTGACATGACATCTGTAGTCTCCAGCACGCTCAGCCTGACACTGTTGATATGTAGTCTCACAGCTAAGACTGACACTACTGTAGTTTCCCTGCTCAGACTGACACTACTTGTAGTCTCCCAGCTCAGACTGACAACTAATGTAGTCTCCAGCTCAGACTGACACATACTGTAGTCTCCAGCTCAGACTGACACTACTGTAGTCTCCCACTCAGACTGTCACTACTGTAGTATCCAGCTCAGACTGACATATACTGTAGTCTACCAGCTCAGCCTGACACTACTGTAGTCTCCCAGCGATCAGACTGACGCACTACAGTAGCTGCTCTCCAGCTCTCAGGGACTGACACTACTGTAGTCTCCTACGCTCAGCCTGACATCTACTGTAGTCCCAGCTCAGACTGACTCTACTGTAGCTCTCCAGTCAGACTGACATACTGGAGTCTCCCAAGCTCAGACTGACGCCATTCTGTAGTCTCCCAGCTCAGACTGGACAATACGGTCTGTCTACCAGCTCAAGAATGACACTACTCTGTAGTCTCCCAGTCAGATCTGAATACATGTATTCTCCCAGTCTCCAGACTGAGCACTTACTGTAGTCTCTCTCCAGCTCCAGACTGACACTACTGTACGTCTCCAGCTCAGAGATTGACACTATGTAGCTCACAGCCACAGCCTGACACCTACTGTAGTCTCCCAGAATTCAGCCTGACACTACTGTAGTCTCCAGCTCAGGCTGACACTACTGTAGTCTCCCAGTCAGGCAGAGACGCACTATGGAGTTCTCCCTCAGCTTCAGACTGACACTACTGTAGTCTCCCATCTCAGCTGACACTACTGTAGTTCCCAGCTCAGCATGACGATACTGTAGCCTACTCAGTTCAGACTGACACTACTGTAGTCTCAGCTCAGGACTGAAACTACTGTAGTTCCCAGCTCAGCCTGACACTTCTGTAGTTTCCCAGCTCCGCTGACACTACTTGAAGCCTACCAGCTCAGACTGACACTACTGTAGTCTCCCCAGCTCAGACTGTGTCAATACTGTAGTCTACCCAGCTCAGCTGACACTATGTAGTCTCCAGATCAGCCTTGACACTACTGTAGTATCCCTAGCTCAGCCTGATCACTACTGAAGCCTCCAGCTCAGATGACATATTGTTGTCGTCTCCAGCTCAGCTGACAAACTACTGTAGTCTCCACAGCTCAGCCTGATACTACTGTAGTCTCCAGTCAGACTGACATCTAATGAAGTCTCCCCAGCTCAGCCTGACACTACTGTAGTCTCCCAGCTCAGACTGAATATGAAGCCTCCCAGATCAGGACTGACACTAGTGTAGTCTCCAGTCAGCTGCATACTGCTCAAGTCTCCCAGTCAGACTGACTACTGAAGCTCCACCCCCCAGCTCAGCCTGACGCTACTGTAGACTCCCAGCTCAGACTGACGCTACTGAAGTCTCCCAGCTCAGCCTGACACTACTGTAGCTACCTGCTCAGCGAGATCACTAATGTAGTCTCACCAGAATCAGACTGACACTACTGTTGTTCTCCCAGTCAAGCCTGACTACTACTGTGTCTCCCAGCTGCAGCCTGACATTACTGTAGTCTCCCAGCTAAGACTGACACTAATGAAGACTCCAGCTCAGTACTGACTCTAGTGTAGGTCTCCCAGCTCTTGACTGACATACTGTAGTCTCCCAGCTCAGCCTGAACGCTTCGTAGTCTCCCAAGATCAGATCGGACAGTAGTGTTGTCTTCCCTGCTCAGAACTGACACTTACTGAAGCCTCCCAGCTCAGACTGAACTACTGAAGCTCCCCAGCTAGACTGACACTTAGTGTATCATCCCAGCTAAGACTGACACTACTGTTGTCTCCCAGATCAGCCTCTGACGCTTCTGTTGTCTCCCAGCTCAGACGGACATAGTGTAGTCTCCCAGCTCAGACTGACACTACTGAAGCCTCCAAGCTCAGATGGACTCTAGGGTTGTCATCCCAGCTCAGACTGACACTACTGAAAGCCTCCTGCTCAGACCTGACACTAGTGTAGTTCTCCCAGATCTGACTGACACTACGGTAGTCTCCCAGCTCAGCCTGAGCTTCATGTAGTCTCCCAGCTTTCCAATCAGACTGAAACTAGTGTAGTCTCCAGCTCAGACTGACACTACTGAAAGCTCCCAGCTCAGATGACACTAGTGGTAGTCTCCCAGATCAGACTGACATACTGGAAACCTCCCAGCTCAGATCTGACCATAGTGTAGTCTCCCAGCTCAGAGGACACTACTGAAAAAGGGGGGGGCACCCATCCCAGCTCAGCCTGACAGATTCTTTCAGAAACACGCTTGGTATTGGAGCTCCAGCATGCGTGTGTCAGAATACGACGAGAAGGAAAACTCAAGCTAGCTTGTGTTCCCACATCTGTAATTATTATATTGAATAGGGACTAGCAGCACGAACTGTTATCGCAGGAGTCTGTGTATGTCTGTCTTGACAAGCATCCTCGCTCTCCTATCTCTCTCATATTCTTACCACATTCAGAGGCATCCAAGACAGACTCGCTGTCGCTCGATTTAAACAGAAGATAAAAAAAACATTAGTCTCCCCTCTTTGAAGACAAAAATGGAGTGTCAACTTCAGACGATAAATCACCTGAGGTGGTGGTCATTTTCCATTCACTTTCCTCATCGTTCTGCGTTCTCATCGCAATGATGACGGATAAAAAGAATGTCTTATGTTGAAGGGGAGGAAGACGTCAATTACTTATTTATAAAATAGGGCAGTTAGTGAGTTACATAGTTTAGGTGGATGCGATGCACCTGTATGCTTTCGGTTACACCAGTTTGGAACGAGGTAGTGACCTGCTCTAGCACCTGGGACCCAGGTAGTTACCAGGCAGTGATACCTAGGCGAGTGACATGGCAGTGACCGCAGTTTAATTTGGGAGCAGTGACCCGAGGCTAGGGAGGACGTGGTAGGCAAGTAAACCAGGCAGTGAGACCTCCAGGTTTTAGGTGATAAGCCCGAGTTGAAGTGACGCGAGAATTCACACACTCGCGCAAGTGTTAGATTGAAAAAGGAATAAATACATATATGTTTTCATGTACCCTAGCACCAACAGCCTGGTTGACCAGTGTTGATGTAGTCCTGGGGCTGGCTTGTGAGGGTCTCTGGGTAGACCTATTTAACCAATTTATGGTCACACCTTGCCTTGGCAGACGTCTTTAGCCAGGCCCATCGTCTGAGGTCATTTGTTCTTAACAGCGTCAGAGCTCGGGCGTCAGGTCGCAACAAGTGGTACATACACATTGGGAGGGGGGGTACTTTGACTCGATATAAGCCACGGGAATGAGCGGGGCAAGGGGGCGTTGTTGGTTGACAGTCCGTTCGAGCGAGAGCTCTGGAACACGGCGAGTGTGTAGTGGGACCACGCATGGGAATCTACGGTGTCAGCTGGTCGAGGAATTAAGGAGTGCGTACTAGTCGTGTTTACTGATAACTCTACCTTCCCCATGGTATATAAGTCTCATAGGTCAATTGTTATATTGTGTAAATTTCCATCAGGAGATGTCGTGATTTAGCCTTTATATGTTATGTAAGTACACTATAGCCTCATAGTTCCCATTTTTATTTGTACCTTCATTTTTGCTATTCCCTAGCTGTGTTAAGCACTGGGATATACAGGGGACAGTGCCTCACTCCCCCCCCGCTGGGATACCTCCGGTATAGAGTGGGTAGAATGGGCTCACATAGGTGCTCAGTCGGTGGGATATAATTGTTTGTATATTATGTGAGCTAGATAACCTTGCGGGTACGAAAGGATCACTGTAGAGCATAGGATGTATTTTCTCTTTTTCTAGGTTGGAGAACTGTAAACACCAATCGGCTCGCCGTCAGAACGAGGATTCATTTTTAGGTGAGGGATGGGAAGGGGTTTCTTTTAGTTCCTAGAAATGGGTAATGATTGGTCCTGGTTGAGATTCTGCTTGTCTTGAATGGTCTACGGTACGGTGCAAGGAAAATGCGACATTATGTGGTCGGTGTAATGCGTTCAGTTGCAAGTACTTGAAGGAATAAATACCCGCTGGAGATGTTTTCTACGCCAGAAAGAAGACCTTACGAGGTTTGGTCTCAATGGTTAATTAGCGAGGGTGACTACAGGAGTTGTTTATTTCTAGTAGAGTTAAAGGAAGGACTGGAGCCCGATATTTAGTTTTAGGAGATGGGATAAGGAGGTTCGCACCGAGTCATTGTTATTCGTTTCTTGTGCTAGAATTATTAAACTACTTGATCTTTTTGTGTGAATTCATATTATTTGATATTGTAGTGTAATAGATTTAAGGGATTAGGATTAAAATAATCTAATAAACTAGGACAATTTGTCCTAGTTCTCAGATATTTTAAATTGGGGGAGAAGAAAGGGGGATGGGGATGTAGTCAGCTGGGTTGTGACTACGGCTCTGGGGAGACCTAATTGAACATTTTATATTGTAACACCTTGACTTGGCAGACGTACTGTTTGCACGCCCACGTCTGAAGGTCTTTTGTTTCACATCATCCACCAGTTAACAGAAGCCAGAGCTCGGCGTCAGAGTCGCACAACAACGTGGTACATACACCATTGGGGAGGGGGGTACTGTGACTACGATTTAAGCCCAGGGAAGAGGGCGGCATGGGGCGTTGTTGGTGACAGGTCTCCGTCGAGCGAGAGCTCTGGACAGACGCCGCGTGTGTAGTGGACCACGCTTTGGGTCTCGCGGTTGCTGAGTCGGTGATTAAGAGTGAGTTCTAGTCCGTGCTGACTGAAACATTCTACCCTTCCCCCTGGTAATAAGTTCATAGGTAAATTGTTTATATTGTGGAAATTGCCATCAGGGATGTTGTATTCTAGCTCCACCTTGTGATGTTATAAGGTAAACTTATAGCCATATAAGGGTTCCCATTTTTATTTTGTTACACTTCTTATGTATTCCTAGCTAGTTAAGCACTGGGATACTACAGGGACAGTGCTCACTCGTTGGGATACCTCCGGTTAGATGTGGTACGAGGCTCAACACCAGGTTCATCCACGGTGTCTGGTCTGCGCGGACCGTTTCACCCTCGGAATGCTCTACAGGCATACCATCATCTTTCTTTTAAACCTCTAGTTCGTCAGGGTAACTCGTAAACTAAGTTTATTGTATAGGAGTTCAGGGAGAGACATGTTCAAAACGTAAAAGTTACTCCAGAAGCACTGAATGACGTAAGCAGAACGAATTTAAAGGGGCAACTGGTAATCGGCTGTTTAAGTATAGTTTTGGGAGGGAATAATTAGGGTAAAAATGCCCAGAGGGCCGAGGAATTAGTAGTGAGCAAGACGGGAGGACAAGCGTTAGAACCAAATCCTTGTTTGTTCTCCTTCAGGTTGATACAGCACTAAGGAGACAGATACACAGAGACTCGACAGACCACACAGACACACAAACACCAGAACACAGACACACACTACAACAGCACAGAGACACACACACCACACCACACACACACACGCGCGCACACACGCACGCCCACGCACACATTCTACGTCTATTTCTTAAGTCTTAGAGTTGCCAGGATGATGGAATAGTTGGAAGTGAAGTAGTGGAGGCAGGTATCACATACATAGCTTTAAGAAGAGGTATGAATAAAGCTCCTGGGAGCAGGGAGAGTGAGTCTTAGAGGTCGACCAGTAAACGGGGCGGGGCCAAGGAGCTATGACTTAACCTCGGCTAACCACTATTAGGTGGAGTACACACACACCTCACACCACACACACACCCACACACCATCACATACACACCACACACACAACACACAAACACACACACACCACACACACAGAGCTGCGTGTTTGAGCAAGGTGGGCGGTCTGCCAGAAGTGTTCAGGGGAGTGAGGTTCAATTCACCACGGAGCGATGTGGAGTCTCCAGTGTGACATGATGCTACTCAGACACGAACACAGCGGCAAGCATATTGGTGCAGACTGCTACGGCGAGATCCCTTCAGGACAATAATGGATCACTGCTGTTCGCGTAAATGCTTGAAACGATCTGTCATAAGATGATTGAATCAATACATACTGATAAAGCCTGGTCGCAGACCGGGGCCCTGGGGCGCTTGACCCTGAAACCCTTTCCAGGTATATTCCGCACAGCCCGACTCCTTGGGCTCATGGCTTGTCTGGGGCTTGCGCATGATCAACCAGGCTAATGCTATGACCTGTTGACTGTCAGCACTAGGCAAACAGCAGCCAAAACCACTGATAACTCATACTCCCAGGACTATAGATACCAAAAAATATGCTTTACACAGCAGTGTTTTAAGGGCGAGTATTCACCCTCTATTACTTCTATTTTTTTATGGCTTTATGATTAAAGTCAATTTAAGAACCCTTCCCTCTCTCCATTACATCAACTCACCCCTACCCACATCTACCTACCCTACATACATCAACCTCACCCTACACACATCAACCTTCACCTACACACATTCTACCCTCCCCTACACACCTCAATCACCCCTCACAATTTCAACCTCACCCTACACAAATCAACCTCACCCTACACACATCAACTCCCCCTACACACATCAACCTCACTCTACACACATCACTACCCCTTCCCCACTCATATGTCTGCTGCGAATCTTAATGCAACTCCATTGCCTCAGAATAAATTTATTATTCTCGTGCCCAAATAAGTGGTAATTCCAAATCCTTCAGTATTGTTCCAGCCGACCTCTCGTGACTTACTACTGCCCCTGTTGACTGTGTCTTATGCTTATTCTGTTCCCTCCCTACCACCCATGACTAGATAAGTGAACCCATCCCTGTCAAACCCCCCCCCCCCCCCCCCCTCATTTCTGCCATAGAATGAAGAGTCACTTAGTTGTCAATGCAATGTTACGCATCTTTAACTTACAGTATTGTCCCTATGCCAAGCAATTGACACCAATTCCCTGGACATACCATCGATTTCCAACACTCCATATCCTTGGCAAAATGCCAATTATATGACAGCGGTGACAACCCTTGAATTCCCCCCCCCCCCCCCCCCTATATTATTTCTATTGCTGACCCTATACATGCTAATGCAGGTCTTCAATCCTACATCTGCCACATTGTTGCTCCAGGCACTGAGACAGATAATAGGATTTAGCCCTCCCTTACCTCTCATGATGTCTCATCCAGATACGGTCTAACAATATCCTACATCCCAGCCAGAAGGGGGCCCCCCAAACTCTCTGTCTCCTGACTCATGTCCTTCCAAGCAGAACGCCCATCCATTATACCTGAACTTGGTATCCCCAACAACAACAATGTTCTTACCTTCCTTGGTGTCTGTTCCCCCCCCCCCCCCCCCCCCCCCCCTCCCTTCCGACATTAGTCGTGTTGCCTATTCCCATGTAGTCGTACTCACATTCTTTCAGTGGAGGATAGACACTGAGAATGTTTAGATGTTTCCACAACAGTTTCCACGGCAGTCTCTCTTCTCCTTCATCGTTTCTACCTTTCATTCGTCCTCTTGAATCGTCGTATTAGTTACCTGCCTGTCCTAGCCACTGACCAGTTTCCCTCTTGACCTGAGCGACTCAAAAACAGCGACTAAATAATACGTATAATCTTCTTGTTTTCCCTCGCGTCAGTCGCCGAATCTCCACTTCGCCATCTCTCAATTCTTCTTTTTAAGCTCGTTGCGAACTAAGTTGACACCTCGCATGTGAGAGGATCTTGCGTTACAATTTCGCTAGAGAGCGCGCAAACATGTCTTCACAGAGTTAAGTACACGTCAACAACTGCGCAAAAGCCCAACTCAATCGGAGCTATCTAGACCAGCTGCCATTCTGTCACGAATGGCCCACAATAGCGATGCGAGCAACTCACGTGATAGCGATGCGGACACTCCTACATAAGGAACAGTGTGACACTATGTAACAATCATCAAACATTTGCTGTAGAACTATGCTCAATAGATGAATATGATTAATTTTCTGTGTGAAATTACCGTTGCTGAATACCAGTAAGACTAATCTTGCTTAATCTCTTGGTGTATGATGTAACAGTGTGTGTTGCAAAACAATCCTTCAGTTAGAAAACAGTGATCTGTGAGTCACTACCAATTCAATCAAGACAATGAGAACGGGAGTTGAAATTTTCCCTTACACACAAGCCTAGGTGAAAATTCTTCAGATAAGACACAAATACCCAGCAGTAAGTCTAGTCAGTTATGCACCTAGTTAGGTATGGCTGCCAGCAGATAGTTGGCGCTCTATCATGTATAGATTTTTACTACCAACACACACTCGTTGTCTCATGAGACATTGAGACCAATACAATGTGGTATAATATTTCTTGCATATTCTTGGTAATGACTGACACGATATGGCTGGAGAATATTATGCTATGGGTGCAATTAGCACTATTACTGGATTCCCACAGTTCCCACTGCATGGCTCCTGCGACCCATACATGGCTCTTCTAAGGCAAAGACCCGGTGGTGGAACCTGCGCGAGCGACTACTGCATGTAATCGATTTAAGCTAAGTCATCTCTCATTTGTTTATTTACAACAATACAATAACTTGGTAATCGACAGATTTCCCTTGTGTGGTCCTTCAAAGCGATAGTGAGTACCACATAGTGGTTCAAAAAACTTGTAAGACAGTTTGCTAAGTCAAATAATGAACTTAAAGTTCTTCGAATTAACTTTGTCTACAAAAAAGCACTTGTATCTTATTTTTCTTACTATATATTAACTGTGTTCCTGCACAACATATACAGAGATTGCGTCATGTTTAAGAATCAGAATACCACTACCTTAGGTAAATGGGAGCAAGGGTGCTGCTGCCTCTCGTGCAGAAGAGCATGAGACCAGGTAGAGACCATCTCAGCATCTCACCCACTGGGTACACCAACCAGCCAATAGAAAAAACAGGGAACCCACACTCAAACTGCCTCACTCCATACCCAGCCTATGCAAGCCCCCCTCTGCCCCCCCCCCCCCCAGTCTCTAGAGATTTGCTGAATGTGAATGTCTCTAGACAATTGTTTGTATATGACCATTTTAATTTCTATTATATATTTTTAAAGAAGAAAAAATTTTTATATTAAGTTTAAGCTTTCATTTACATTAACAGTGAAAATTTTTTATTAGGATTTATTACATTGTGTGAAGATATTATATGTGCCATTACAAGTGTGATACAGCCCACAATATCTGAAGCTGAATACAGCATCAACAAGTTAGAACAGAATACCGCCGGCTACAAGATGTACCCGCCAATGTTTCACCCTTCAATTGGTCATTGGGTCAAGGATGGATGCTGATCACCACCATACAAATACTCAGCTGCTTCAATGCGGATGGTAGTTATTTAAGTAATCCAGATCCATAGTGACTGAATCATTACTAAATTACAGTATCTCAACCTTAGGGAAAACGAAGACGAAAATTACATGTAGAATAAAACTAACTTGCCACTCTCTAGCTGCTATCTATATTTGAAGTGGACCCTGCGTGAGTCTGGCTTGCAATAAAGATCCCGCCCTTCACAGCACCGGATAGTCGGCCGGGCGCTTTCGATCATCCCGGTCGGGTGCAGAAATTCCGACACGCTTTCCTTATACTATTGTCCCTGCTTCACCTATGCAAGCCTAATATAGGATTCATGGGTGTAGTCGACTGTGTGTGGGTCGCATCCTGGCGCGGACAAGTTTTTTGGTCCCTAAATGGAACATAAGGTTAGACATGTCCTCGATGACGAATCTGACTTTCCTTGGTAGTTATCCTGGCCGTGGCTAACCCTCCGTAGTAGTTAAAATCCGGACGAAATCTTATCTTGATCTTTATCTTTAGTCTTATAAGTTATTGAAGAGTTTATCAGTGCTTTTCAGTCTTTGGGACATTCCAAGAAGCTGATATTGATCGAGATCGCTAAATTAAAACTACCTCTAATTTACTTGTGAAGGGAGATCCTTTTCAGTTGAGCTAGTTAAATCGTGTATTTCCTGCTGGCCTAAGGAAAGATGGGTTGACTTGTCAGTCAGAATTCTTCTCAAGCTTGAAGCCCACCAAAGACAAATTGTTTATTCAGTTTACAGACATTGGATTCCGCAGATGACAATAACTTGATCGACACTAGAATAATATATGACCTAAAGAAATGTGATTGGGTTTTAAGTGTAGTTGTGCAGTATAAGGTTTGTCCGACAAACTACTTAATGATTAAACATTATTTTCAAATAAATGACATTTTCATCTGTGTTCAGAAATTAGCAAAGGTTTACAAGCTACTAGTTTACTTGTAGTGCAAGCAACGAGACATGATGATAAACGCTACATAGACCTACGGTGTTGATACCAAACCTTCAACACAGTGTAAAAAAGTGCTTATACATACTCCCACTAAATCACAGAATGGGATAATCCATGTGCACTTATTCAAGCTGTGAATACAACATGACAGTAAAAAGCGACTGTCACACACATAACGCCCCCCCCCCCCCCCCCCCCCCCTACTCCAAAATGTTGATACTTTGTGTTATGGATCACTATGGGCACAGTATTTGTATTCAATACGCAAAATGAAGGTCACAGATAACGCTGCCCCTCAACAGCCTTGAAACGTTGCCCATATAAGATGCTTTAGTGATACTCGATAGGCGGGCGGTGAAATACTCCTGCAAAGAGCATGTGTACTTATTTAATGCAAAGGCATTGCCCACCATATTTAGCTTCATGCACAAGCACTTGTAGCTGAACAACTAGCCACGACTTTCCACCCAGCAACCAGGACAGTCTACAATTCCAACAGCATTACATTAACGTGAACGAGAGAAATCTAAATACCAATAGCTCAAATTGAGTTATCTAATAAATTACATTAAAACCAATGTAATGTGACTAACATCTGATCACAGCGGCAACTTCACAATGTCCATCATAAGAACAGTGTTTAACAGAAACTGTATTAAGCAGCAACCCAATGTCAAATTACAGTTAGATATAGCTTTTTTTTTTCCAACGTTCTGGTAAATCAGACATATCGTACTAAGCCATTTATTCACTGGTCTAGGAAACAGAAAAAGAGTAGCTAGAAGCTGTGGTAGAAATGTAATGTCTATGATGGATAATAGGAATAGTGTGCAATGTCATCCCCAGGAAGGGGGTAATCAGCCCACCTTCAGCCTCCTTTCAGCTCTGATGGAGCCCAGCCCTACTCAGAAGGGGCAAGTCATCTTGTGTAACTGTCCCCTTACAGCAAGTAATTGATCCCAGATGGCAGTCACGAGTATGCCAACGTGCATGGTCAAGCGACCCGACGACTCCATTGCAATGCCCCAGTGTTGACAAATTGTATTTTAATAAAAGACCGTCCATTTTTCTTACCTTAGCTAGGACATTGAGGAAATCCGTGCGTTCACAACTTTATCTACTCTCATGGATGTAAAGTCTAGTGGAAATTGGTTGTACTATGATTAGCACAGCCAAAGAATCTATGCATTCTGCTTTGCTTCATGGAGGAAGTGCGCAGGTAGAAAAAGTACTAGTCAGCTTTTCCTTTATGTCAGATGGCCGGCATTGGAGTCTGGTCCATAGGACGCTGTGAGTCCAGATTACTTTTGATTCTGCTGCGAGAGTTGCCCACTGACGCCAGATAACCAACAAAGAACTATTGATCCAGTGAATAGTGTGACATAAGTGTCTCACAATACACGATAAACAACTTAAAGAGATAGTGTGACCAGCCTTCTTTGCTGACATTATGGTATTTCGTTTTTCTCATAGTGTGAACACAATTATTGATGACAGTGCTTACAACGTAGTTGTTGCCTCGATCCAACAGAGTGTAGTGTGAACATTCTTCAAAGAACACCTATTCTTCCCCCCCCCCCCCCCTCCCCATACAAAGGATATCGGCCCAGTTTATTTATGGGGTCAGATTACATATACCCAAGGTAAGTGCCTACTACTCATGATGTACTACCTTGTTGACCTGCCGCAGTAGTGTACTAAGTATAGTTATAAGTTATGAGTTTGTCACTACTATCATTAAAACCCCGGTGGGTCGTAATGAGGTACTTTTAAGTCCTCACTAAGTTCGTATGTCAGCACACATCGGAGGGAATGAAATAATGCTGCACATAAAAACCCAACCTAGGCGGTTAAATTTATTATAAACATAACTCATTAATCTGTTTACAGCCTGTTAAGAATGTTGGTTATGACAGTCTTCTCAACCTCGTCTGCAGGGGGCCCAGCACTGTGTGGACGATGTCCTGTCTAATCACTAAGTAGTTCACCTATATTTAAGTTCATAACCTGTAGTTAGGTAATCCATGTTCACTAACTCTTTGGTCCCATTCAAAACAGGAATAAAGGCACCTATGGTCCTAATATATTGTACTACAGTGTACAAATTAACCTACAGCCAAGGTCCTTCGAAAAAGCTGTTAAAATACTAGCTGTTACCTGTTCTTACATATAAATAGGTATAATAGCGTATCAGTTACCAGTAGATGACCAGTTGTACACGCTTGACTCGTTACTAACTGTCTCTGCCTGAGTCTATGGCATTCTTCAGATTGTGCTGGACCTGAAGCATCTTTCGAAAGACCCCCTGTCACATTTGGCGTAGATAAAAAGAAAGGTGTACTGTGTACGTGAGGCCAAGTTCTGTTAGTGTGTTACGAGAGTAGAGGAGCAGAAGAGACTAGCGTTACGGCCCCACGGCTAAGGGCCGGATACTCACATTGTCTGTAATCTATACGTACCCACCCCCCCCTACTAACCAGCCTTCGTGAGTATTACTTTTACCCATTCCAGACGTGTCGAAAACTATCCACTTGATAAATGAGGTGACAGCGGTGTGGGATGCAATGCCGATTTAGTGTTTTAAATGGCGTATTCAAGACGATTAGAAGACTGTTGGGGAAAGGTAGCCTAGGGCTAAGGTCAATTATAGGGTGATACCGTTTACTTCAACCACTAGCTTACTCCACCTCAAAATTACCTCTCCAACTGCGGAGCCTGGTGCAGCTATGTTGTCTATAGCCCATTCTGGCTTAGGTCGTGTGATTAATGTTGCTCAATTTATGAATCAGGGTGTTCGACCCAAGGCTATTTTGCAATTAGCACAGTCAGTAAAGCCAGACTGTGTCGAAGTGAACGCAGTCAGGCTCTATCATCCTATGGTCCTGTCTCTTGTCATCACACCCTGCTCACTCCGTTGCTTTGTGCAGCAATGTACTCAGATTCCAGTCAGACCGATTGTCTCGTGCGCGGTAACGCCAGTCAGCCAACCCCAGCTTCTAACCCACGCTGAGAGAGAGTAGTAAGCCACGCATGTAATGAAGTAAGCCCTAAGTTCCTCTGAAGTACTGTTATAGCGCTTTGTACGCTCCAACTGGTTGGATGCTAAATGAGCGTGGTTTTTTCGACCATTCCTGTAGGCATGGTAGTGTGTTATCAAGTCCACCTTAGTGGGTAGAGTCGGGCCCTGTAAGCGCCGCCAGTGCGCCAGCCGAGTCTCTCACCCACCCGCTATCTCTCCTCCACACACACCCACCATCAACCACCACACTCCAGCCACCACCCACCTCTTCTACTGTGGTTGTTTTGCATCCCTCATGTACCGGGTCCTAAAATACTGTTTTTGTGCATCACATAATTGGTCAAGATAAAGCTAATTATGCGAGTCCACGAGAAAGACGCCATTTTCTGTCACGATGACAGTGTGGAGTGTTCGGCGCTCATACACCGCTGCCATTGGGACACCTTACATACTATCACCAGTCATCTCCCGACTAATACGAGACTTCAGACTAGTATATTCCTGTTTAGAGACTTTTTCTTGCATTAAAGTTACATTTGCATGTCGTGAGACATTTATAGTAAAATTCTTGATGCCTACTCTAAACCCTTGTGTTTTCAGTGTATTGACATCAGTTTTTCTTAGATCGTTATTTTTTACAATATTTTTCAGTGTTATCACACTATCTATATATTTGTTTATTCAGTCGTTTTTGTTTTACTGCTACTCCCTGCCCTGATAGTGTAAGTTTTATGTATTAACTGTGTAAGTTGTTCTACCAATCAGTTCACTCTGTTGAAGTGATTCATGTTTTTTTTATTGCTATTCTTTTCAGCGATTGTATTCTCCGTAATTGTTATTGCTAATTCACGCAGTGATAATTCACCTCTAGTAATACCAAATCTATCATCATTATTTCTATGTGTGCATCTTTTTTTTTGTATGCCTAGCAGTTATCATTGTCCTCTATTTTTCGGCAGAGGACTGCTGCCTATCCATTATTTTATGCCAGCAATTTTTTGCTTACGTATCTAAAGCATCAAAGCAGATTTTGTTGTAAGAATTATACATTAAAATCATTAAGCTGTGCCCTGCCACTCTGATAAGTTGTTGTGTTGCCCCTGCCACTGTAAGTTTACACTACCCGTTTGTTCGCTTTGTTTTATTTTATTCATATTTTTTTATTTCTTTGAACAAATTCACTCTTGATGCCAATTTCAATTATTTTTAACGCTAAAGTGTTTTTCTTTACTCTGTCTTTGAGTTAAAACCTGTTTTGTCTAAATTTATAAATTAGAGTTAAAAGTGTTTCAATCAGTTTTTTTTTCTTCATATTTTTATTTTATCATTAACCTGAATGTTTTCAGTGAAAACTTTATGACTGCACAAGTGAGTTATTTCTACACCTTATTTGTGTATTGCCCACTTGACTTTACTGCCAGTGAATTATTTTCTTTTATTGATATTTTTTAATGGAATATATTTTAAATTTTGTTTTTGAATTCTTAGAAAATTCATTAAATTTACCAGTTACCAATTATTAATTTTATCTTCTATCTGGTTTTAATATTGATTTGTATAAATTTTATTTATTTTAATGTTTCAATTTATTAGCATAGAGTAAAAGGACAGCTCATGTTTGCATTTAATTTCACAACGTCTCCAGCTAATGTTTTTTTACTTCGTATATTTAAGTGTATTTTTTTTTTAATACTTGGCCAATAGTCCTTTAAATGATGTTGTCCTTCTCTTGCAGTGTTTCTTAGACATTTATTTTTTTATTATTTCTGGCCCCAGAATTAGTTGTTACATCTCTTTTATTTCATTGTCTCAGCGATTTTCATATCATTTTTATTGTTCAGATATTTTTGCCATTATCTTGTTCTCGATGCTACTGTATGCCCATCAGTGTCTCAACATACCCGTCAAGTGATCCTTTTAGTGAATGTCAATACGTCGCTGACACTCTCAGGCTACTGTTGCCCATGGTCATCAGTCCTCACAGTTCCTTACAAGAACTGACAGACCTGACCAAGACAACGAGATATTATAGTTATACTCGTGCTTTTCCCTGATGACATGTTTCCTTTATTCATCTGCGCCATGTACATAGTTTTGAAGATGGTTTTGCGGGCCATTCGTTACTCGTGCTCAACTAGTGATCTCGTTGAAGGGATCCTCCATCAGAGGAAATTCTATCAGACTTGCCTAAAGAATGCTCTTTTCGTTTTCCCCTGCTGCTGTTCACGTTGATGATCTCCTGTGGATTATGTCGACATGACTTCAGGAATCTTTTATAATTGGTACAAGAAGATGAGGAAATGATGCTATCTTTCATTGTCCAGTTAGACAAAACTGCTGATCCATATGTAGTTCTTAGGGAAACTTGCTGATTTGACTACACCATGCAGTATATAGAATCGTTGAGTGCAGTTTGCCTGTTAGATTAGACAACTTTTATCTTCATTGTTATATCAATCTCTCTCTGCACAGTCGCTCCAGCTCAGATGACTCTGATCAATACTGCCGCAGTCTCCAGAGCTCAGACTGACACTATCTTATCTCCCAGGGCTCAGATGACACTACTGTAGTCTCCCTATCAGCTCAGACTGCACACTACTGAGTCTCCGCCAGCTCAGACTGACACTTCTGTTAGTCTCCCAGCTCAGACGCTATGGTACACTACTGTAGTCGCTCCCAGCTTCAGTCAGGAGACTGGAACACTAACTGATATGTCCTCCTGCTCAGACCTGACACTTAACTGTAGTCTCCGCAGCTCTGGACATGACAAACTACTTTCGTGTCTCCCTCGCTCAGATGACCCACTACTGTAGTCTCCAGCACAGACTTGTACATTACTGTAGTTCTCCAAGGCTCGAAGACTGACAACTACTTGTAGTTCCCAGCTCAGACTGACACTACTGTAGTCTCCCAGTCACTGACACTACTGTAGGTCTCCTGCTCAGACTGACACTGGACTGTAGTTTCTCCCCAGTGTCCTCAGACTGACATACTGTAGTCTCCCAAGCTCAGACGTGACACTAGCTGTTGCTCCTCCCCAGCTTACTGACATGACATCTGTAGTCTCCAGCACGCTCAGCCTGACACTGTTGATATGTAGTCTCACAGCTAAGACTGACACTACTGTAGTTTCCCTGCTCAGACTGACACTACTTGTAGTCTCCCAGCTCAGACTGACAACTAATGTAGTCTCCAGCTCAGACTGACACATACTGTAGTCTCCAGCTCAGACTGACACTACTGTAGTCTCCCACTCAGACTGTCACTACTGTAGTATCCAGCTCAGACTGACATATACTGTAGTCTACCAGCTCAGCCTGACACTACTGTAGTCTCCCAGCGATCAGACTGACGCACTACAGTAGCTGCTCTCCAGCTCTCAGGGACTGACACTACTGTAGTCTCCTACGCTCAGCCTGACATCTACTGTAGTCCCAGCTCAGACTGACTCTACTGTAGCTCTCCAGTCAGACTGACATACTGGAGTCTCCCAAGCTCAGACTGACGCCATTCTGTAGTCTCCCAGCTCAGACTGGACAATACGGTCTGTCTACCAGCTCAAGAATGACACTACTCTGTAGTCTCCCAGTCAGATCTGAATACATGTATTCTCCCAGTCTCCAGACTGAGCACTTACTGTAGTCTCTCTCCAGCTCCAGACTGACACTACTGTACGTCTCCAGCTCAGAGATTGACACTATGTAGCTCACAGCCACAGCCTGACACCTACTGTAGTCTCCCAGAATTCAGCCTGACACTACTGTAGTCTCCAGCTCAGGCTGACACTACTGTAGTCTCCCAGTCAGGCAGAGACGCACTATGGAGTTCTCCCTCAGCTTCAGACTGACACTACTGTAGTCTCCCATCTCAGCTGACACTACTGTAGTTCCCAGCTCAGCATGACGATACTGTAGCCTACTCAGTTCAGACTGACACTACTGTAGTCTCAGCTCAGGACTGAAACTACTGTAGTTCCCAGCTCAGCCTGACACTTCTGTAGTTTCCCAGCTCCGCTGACACTACTTGAAGCCTACCAGCTCAGACTGACACTACTGTAGTCTCCCCAGCTCAGACTGTGTCAATACTGTAGTCTACCCAGCTCAGCTGACACTATGTAGTCTCCAGATCAGCCTTGACACTACTGTAGTATCCCTAGCTCAGCCTGATCACTACTGAAGCCTCCAGCTCAGATGACATATTGTTGTCGTCTCCAGCTCAGCTGACAAACTACTGTAGTCTCCACAGCTCAGCCTGATACTACTGTAGTCTCCAGTCAGACTGACATCTAATGAAGTCTCCCCAGCTCAGCCTGACACTACTGTAGTCTCCCAGCTCAGACTGAATATGAAGCCTCCCAGATCAGGACTGACACTAGTGTAGTCTCCAGTCAGCTGCATACTGCTCAAGTCTCCCAGTCAGACTGACTACTGAAGCTCCACCCCCCAGCTCAGCCTGACGCTACTGTAGACTCCCAGCTCAGACTGACGCTACTGAAGTCTCCCAGCTCAGCCTGACACTACTGTAGCTACCTGCTCAGCGAGATCACTAATGTAGTCTCACCAGAATCAGACTGACACTACTGTTGTTCTCCCAGTCAAGCCTGACTACTACTGTGTCTCCCAGCTGCAGCCTGACATTACTGTAGTCTCCCAGCTAAGACTGACACTAATGAAGACTCCAGCTCAGTACTGACTCTAGTGTAGGTCTCCCAGCTCTTGACTGACATACTGTAGTCTCCCAGCTCAGCCTGAACGCTTCGTAGTCTCCCAAGATCAGATCGGACAGTAGTGTTGTCTTCCCTGCTCAGAACTGACACTTACTGAAGCCTCCCAGCTCAGACTGAACTACTGAAGCTCCCCAGCTAGACTGACACTTAGTGTATCATCCCAGCTAAGACTGACACTACTGTTGTCTCCCAGATCAGCCTCTGACGCTTCTGTTGTCTCCCAGCTCAGACGGACATAGTGTAGTCTCCCAGCTCAGACTGACACTACTGAAGCCTCCAAGCTCAGATGGACTCTAGGGTTGTCATCCCAGCTCAGACTGACACTACTGAAAGCCTCCTGCTCAGACCTGACACTAGTGTAGTTCTCCCAGATCTGACTGACACTACGGTAGTCTCCCAGCTCAGCCTGAGCTTCATGTAGTCTCCCAGCTTTCCAATCAGACTGAAACTAGTGTAGTCTCCAGCTCAGACTGACACTACTGAAAGCTCCCAGCTCAGATGACACTAGTGGTAGTCTCCCAGATCAGACTGACATACTGGAAACCTCCCAGCTCAGATCTGACCATAGTGTAGTCTCCCAGCTCAGAGGACACTACTGAAAAAGGGGGGGGCACCCATCCCAGCTCAGCCTGACAGATTCTTTCAGAAACACGCTTGGTATTGGAGCTCCAGCATGCGTGTGTCAGAATACGACGAGAAGGAAAACTCAAGCTAGCTTGTGTTCCCACATCTGTAATTATTATATTGAATAGGGACTAGCAGCACGAACTGTTATCGCAGGAGTCTGTGTATGTCTGTCTTGACAAGCATCCTCGCTCTCCTATCTCTCTCATATTCTTACCACATTCAGAGGCATCCAAGACAGACTCGCTGTCGCTCGATTTAAACAGAAGATAAAAAAAACATTAGTCTCCCCTCTTTGAAGACAAAAATGGAGTGTCAACTTCAGACGATAAATCACCTGAGGTGGTGGTCATTTTCCATTCACTTTCCTCATCGTTCTGCGTTCTCATCGCAATGATGACGGATAAAAAGAATGTCTTATGTTGAAGGGGAGGAAGACGTCAATTACTTATTTATAAAATAGGGCAGTTAGTGAGTTACATAGTTTAGGTGGATGCGATGCACCTGTATGCTTTCGGTTACACCAGTTTGGAACGAGGTAGTGACCTGCTCTAGCACCTGGGACCCAGGTAGTTACCAGGCAGTGATACCTAGGCGAGTGACATGGCAGTGACCGCAGTTTAATTTGGGAGCAGTGACCCGAGGCTAGGGAGGACGTGGTAGGCAAGTAAACCAGGCAGTGAGACCTCCAGGTTTTAGGTGATAAGCCCGAGTTGAAGTGACGCGAGAATTCACACACTCGCGCAAGTGTTAGATTGAAAAAGGAATAAATACATATATGTTTTCATGTACCCTAGCACCAACAGCCTGGTTGACCAGTGTTGATGTAGTCCTGGGGCTGGCTTGTGAGGGTCTCTGGGTAGACCTATTTAACCAATTTATGGTCACACCTTGCCTTGGCAGACGTCTTTAGCCAGGCCCATCGTCTGAGGTCATTTGTTCTTAACAGCGTCAGAGCTCGGGCGTCAGGTCGCAACAAGTGGTACATACACATTGGGAGGGGGGGTACTTTGACTCGATATAAGCCACGGGAATGAGCGGGGCAAGGGGGCGTTGTTGGTTGACAGTCCGTTCGAGCGAGAGCTCTGGAACACGGCGAGTGTGTAGTGGGACCACGCATGGGAATCTACGGTGTCAGCTGGTCGAGGAATTAAGGAGTGCGTACTAGTCGTGTTTACTGATAACTCTACCTTCCCCATGGTATATAAGTCTCATAGGTCAATTGTTATATTGTGTAAATTTCCATCAGGAGATGTCGTGATTTAGCCTTTATATGTTATGTAAGTACACTATAGCCTCATAGTTCCCATTTTTATTTGTACCTTCATTTTTGCTATTCCCTAGCTGTGTTAAGCACTGGGATATACAGGGGACAGTGCCTCACTCCCCCCCCGCTGGGATACCTCCGGTATAGAGTGGGTAGAATGGGCTCACATAGGTGCTCAGTCGGTGGGATATAATTGTTTGTATATTATGTGAGCTAGATAACCTTGCGGGTACGAAAGGATCACTGTAGAGCATAGGATGTATTTTCTCTTTTTCTAGGTTGGAGAACTGTAAACACCAATCGGCTCGCCGTCAGAACGAGGATTCATTTTTAGGTGAGGGATGGGAAGGGGTTTCTTTTAGTTCCTAGAAATGGGTAATGATTGGTCCTGGTTGAGATTCTGCTTGTCTTGAATGGTCTACGGTACGGTGCAAGGAAAATGCGACATTATGTGGTCGGTGTAATGCGTTCAGTTGCAAGTACTTGAAGGAATAAATACCCGCTGGAGATGTTTTCTACGCCAGAAAGAAGACCTTACGAGGTTTGGTCTCAATGGTTAATTAGCGAGGGTGACTACAGGAGTTGTTTATTTCTAGTAGAGTTAAAGGAAGGACTGGAGCCCGATATTTAGTTTTAGGAGATGGGATAAGGAGGTTCGCACCGAGTCATTGTTATTCGTTTCTTGTGCTAGAATTATTAAACTACTTGATCTTTTTGTGTGAATTCATATTATTTGATATTGTAGTGTAATAGATTTAAGGGATTAGGATTAAAATAATCTAATAAACTAGGACAATTTGTCCTAGTTCTCAGATATTTTAAATTGGGGGAGAAGAAAGGGGGATGGGGATGTAGTCAGCTGGGTTGTGACTACGGCTCTGGGGAGACCTAATTGAACATTTTATATTGTAACACCTTGACTTGGCAGACGTACTGTTTGCACGCCCACGTCTGAAGGTCTTTTGTTTCACATCATCCACCAGTTAACAGAAGCCAGAGCTCGGCGTCAGAGTCGCACAACAACGTGGTACATACACCATTGGGGAGGGGGGTACTGTGACTACGATTTAAGCCCAGGGAAGAGGGCGGCATGGGGCGTTGTTGGTGACAGGTCTCCGTCGAGCGAGAGCTCTGGACAGACGCCGCGTGTGTAGTGGACCACGCTTTGGGTCTCGCGGTTGCTGAGTCGGTGATTAAGAGTGAGTTCTAGTCCGTGCTGACTGAAACATTCTACCCTTCCCCCTGGTAATAAGTTCATAGGTAAATTGTTTATATTGTGGAAATTGCCATCAGGGATGTTGTATTCTAGCTCCACCTTGTGATGTTATAAGGTAAACTTATAGCCATATAAGGGTTCCCATTTTTATTTTGTTACACTTCTTATGTATTCCTAGCTAGTTAAGCACTGGGATACTACAGGGACAGTGCTCACTCGTTGGGATACCTCCGGTTAGATGTGGTACGAGGCTCAACACCAGGTTCATCCACGGTGTCTGGTCTGCGCGGACCGTTTCACCCTCGGAATGCTCTACAGGCATACCATCATCTTTCTTTTAAACCTCTAGTTCGTCAGGGTAACTCGTAAACTAAGTTTATTGTATAGGAGTTCAGGGAGAGACATGTTCAAAACGTAAAAGTTACTCCAGAAGCACTGAATGACGTAAGCAGAACGAATTTAAAGGGGCAACTGGTAATCGGCTGTTTAAGTATAGTTTTGGGAGGGAATAATTAGGGTAAAAATGCCCAGAGGGCCGAGGAATTAGTAGTGAGCAAGACGGGAGGACAAGCGTTAGAACCAAATCCTTGTTTGTTCTCCTTCAGGTTGATACAGCACTAAGGAGACAGATACACAGAGACTCGACAGACCACACAGACACACAAACACCAGAACACAGACACACACTACAACAGCACAGAGACACACACACCACACCACACACACACACGCGCGCACACACGCACGCCCACGCACACATTCTACGTCTATTTCTTAAGTCTTAGAGTTGCCAGGATGATGGAATAGTTGGAAGTGAAGTAGTGGAGGCAGGTATCACATACATAGCTTTAAGAAGAGGTATGAATAAAGCTCCTGGGAGCAGGGAGAGTGAGTCTTAGAGGTCGACCAGTAAACGGGGCGGGGCCAAGGAGCTATGACTTAACCTCGGCTAACCACTATTAGGTGGAGTACACACACACCTCACACCACACACACACCCACACACCATCACATACACACCACACACACAACACACAAACACACACACACCACACACACAGAGCTGCGTGTTTGAGCAAGGTGGGCGGTCTGCCAGAAGTGTTCAGGGGAGTGAGGTTCAATTCACCACGGAGCGATGTGGAGTCTCCAGTGTGACATGATGCTACTCAGACACGAACACAGCGGCAAGCATATTGGTGCAGACTGCTACGGCGAGATCCCTTCAGGACAATAATGGATCACTGCTGTTCGCGTAAATGCTTGAAACGATCTGTCATAAGATGATTGAATCAATACATACTGATAAAGCCTGGTCGCAGACCGGGGCCCTGGGGCGCTTGACCCTGAAACCCTTTCCAGGTATATTCCGCACAGCCCGACTCCTTGGGCTCATGGCTTGTCTGGGGCTTGCGCATGATCAACCAGGCTAATGCTATGACCTGTTGACTGTCAGCACTAGGCAAACAGCAGCCAAAACCACTGATAACTCATACTCCCAGGACTATAGATACCAAAAAATATGCTTTACACAGCAGTGTTTTAAGGGCGAGTATTCACCCTCTATTACTTCTATTTTTTTATGGCTTTATGATTAAAGTCAATTTAAGAACCCTTCCCTCTCTCCATTACATCAACTCACCCCTACCCACATCTACCTACCCTACATACATCAACCTCACCCTACACACATCAACCTTCACCTACACACATTCTACCCTCCCCTACACACCTCAATCACCCCTCACAATTTCAACCTCACCCTACACAAATCAACCTCACCCTACACACATCAACTCCCCCTACACACATCAACCTCACTCTACACACATCACTACCCCTTCCCCACTCATATGTCTGCTGCGAATCTTAATGCAACTCCATTGCCTCAGAATAAATTTATTATTCTCGTGCCCAAATAAGTGGTAATTCCAAATCCTTCAGTATTGTTCCAGCCGACCTCTCGTGACTTACTACTGCCCCTGTTGACTGTGTCTTATGCTTATTCTGTTCCCTC